>JBBELK010000384.1:0-1237500 GCA_037783545.1 Henricia sp. BOLD:AAB3569 | reverse complement strand
AGACAATTTATCGTCAAACATTTAACGTAGAAAATTTATCGTCGAAAATTTTACGTCGCAAATTGACCTTGATATTTTAATGTAGATAATGTTTTTAAATTTATTCAAATTTAACATAGAAAAATTGACGTAGACAATTTATCGTCAAACAATTAAAGGGCAACAATTTAACGTAGAAAATTTAACATCTAACACTTAACGTTGACAATTTAACGTCGCAAACTTAACGTACACAATTAAAGTTTAAAATTGATTGCAAATTAACTATGAAAATTTAACGTCCAAAAATTAAGTTTAATATGGATTTAAATTTAGTCAAATTAACGTCGACAATTTACGTTTACATTTTATTTCAATTGATTCAAATTAACTTCGAAGATTTTACGTCGAACATTTAACGGAGAAAATTTAGCTTAGAAATTGAACTTTCAATTTGGTACATTTATTGCAAATTAAACTTGCATTTCAGTTAAAAATTCACATTAAACTGGATTTAGTTACGGTCATTTAAATTAATTGAAATTAAAGTGCAAACAATTTGTCGCCGTTCTCCGTCACAATTATTTCATCGCACGTCAATTGCCCGAAAATTTTTAATAGCAATTATTTTCAATTTAGTTTTACTTACTTTAATTTCAGTTAATTTATATAAAGGTACGTACAATTTAATTGCCTTTTTTCCTCGGTCTTCTCCGTCGTTCTTGGTTGCTTTTCTTCGTTGCATTTCTCCATCGATTTCTTCCGTCATCTTTCTCCATCACAATTGGCACGTCAGTTTCCGATGAGGACAGCTACAGAAATATCAAATACAAACAATGTGACTCAACATAAAGTTATGTTCATTTATACAAATTAAACTTAGCAAATTTCAGTTAAAAATAACTGACTAGACAAACAATCAAAATTATCTGCTAATAAACAAGTATAAAGAAAAGCATCAAAATAAATGAACACGCACCACATGCAGTTTTTGCAGTCTCCATCATCCGAAAAATAGCACTTGGACAGCATGTACAAATGTGCGCATCAAAATCTAATGTCATTGAGTTCATCTACACAGATATAAAAAACACAGTTAGTCAAACATAAACTAAATCAAAATTACAGTCATTGTTCATGAAACATAACAATCGTGAATATAAACACCGATAAACAAATAACTTATCTTTATAGCAATGTAGAATATTTACTGCACGACAGACTATGCCAGAGCGTCGGCAAAAAAATACACAAAGTTAGTCCATTAAAGCAAGATTCCAATCTTGAAACATGAAAATAAACACATTAATTACAAAAATACTACATTTATTATCTTACCGAGGGAGCCAAAGCTACAAACGATAGAGTATGACAGGCTCTGCCGGCAGGTCATGATAGGTTGTTGAAGACATCTGCAGATAAACCAAACAAGAAAGTTAGTTCATTGCAAAACAAACAATTTCTCATCTGCAGGAAAAACTAACAATAACAGAGTTAGTCTCACAAAACAATTCAAAATTACAATCATGAATCATAAAACAAACAAAGAAACAAATAAACAAATTAACAACTTATCTTCGTGGCAAATTAAACAAAATACTGCACGACAAATTATGCAAACGACTTGTTACACGTGCATCACCATCCACTTTTGCTAACAACATCTGCAAAGAAACAAAACAATACAGTTAGTGATTTGCAAAACAACACAACATAACAATCATGAATCACATGAAACAAACAAACATTTATATAAAATACAAGCACAAATTAAATTTACATTTGTGAAAAAAATACATAAATAACAACAATCATGAGCGCATCACCATCCCAGGTTGTTAACGACATTGGTAACTTATCTTCGTGGCCAGGTACAAAAATAAAGACGATAAACTACTCAAGTAACTCGTAATAGGCACATCACGCTCAACCCACCTAAGCCAATAACAAATGCAGCCTGTGACACATGCGCACATAGACTTTTTTCAAGTCTGCGTAATTTCTGATTCTCAATTTATCATCGTAAGTGCGTGTGACTAGCGCCAACTGTGACTTGTGCTACGTATACAGTATGCACGGCAAAAGTACAAGGCAGGCGTACGTAATGTACATTCGCACGTGTACACAAGCGGCATTTCGGGGAAACGCGGTTAACGTCAAAATTATTTATTTCCAACCGTGAAATTCTTCTACTTCCCGCGGGACTGGAGTGAAATTAATATATGAACATGTCAACTTTCACCAATCGGACTTAAAGGAGGTAAAACACACAGGAATTGAACAAATGTTCTAGGTTGATGTGTCCGAGATAAGCAAAATTCCGATCTACGCGATCAGACTTAAGCAAAGAGTGGCATACAAAAATCAAACGTTCCAAGCGATTTTGTCCGAGATAAGTGAAAATCCGACATAAACGAATCCGACTTAAGCAAGGTTTACTGTAATTTCATAATAATAATAATAAAGGTTTATTTAACACACGGTCTACATATAGAATATCGCAAAGCGCGATACATCATTCAAAAACAAATAAACATGATAATACTTACGAAATTACACAGTCATTTAAAACATTTAAAAGTTAGTTAAAATATTCATTAAGATTAAACTAATATAATATTATTAATAATAATAATAATAGTTTATTTAACACACGCTCTACATATAAAATATCGCACAGCGCGATACGGCATTGAAAAACAAATAAACATGATAATAATTACGAAATTATACGGTCATTTAAAACATTTAAAATATTCATTACAAATAAATATTCATTAAAAGAAATGTAAACAAATGTCCGTCGGTTTTGACGGGAACAACGAAGGCAGTGAAAAATCATAAGACTCCCCGAATTTAACTATGAATGCCGACCGGTAGTCTCCAATCAAAATATCGCAGTAAGTCTACACTTATCGGTATTGGCTTTTGCAGGTTCTTAACATGTGCGCGGACGGCCACTAACTGGATAAATCCCCCACTTAACTACTAATGTACGGCTGTACACTTCCATTGCACGAAAATGCATACTGGGGGCCCCTTCAGTATGCATTTTCGTGCAATGGAAGTTTCCAAAGGACTGTTTATTAAGATATCGATGTATCCTAGAATGGACGCCACTGTTGCACGCGATATAGCCAACACCGATAAGTAAAGACCTACGACAACACCTTGTTTAAAGACTACCGGTAGATTTCACAGCTCAAATGATAGAGCATCAGCCCATTAAACACAAAGTCTATGATTCTAATCCGGGAGGAACCAATTGGAGCCGACGCTTGGAGCCGACGCTTGGAGCCGAGAGCCGATGCTTGGAGCCGACGCTTGGAGCCGAGAGCCGATGCTTGGAGCCGACGCTTGGAGTTTGGAGCCAATGCAGCCGACTCTGGGAGCTTTGAACCGAATTTTTTAGCCGACGCGTTAAGCCGCCGATTAGTTTCTTGTTTAGGACCCAAGTTTTAAAAAACAAAGTACTCATCTTTCTAAATCCACCGTCACAACTGCAATCTGCTCGTCTCCATCAGGCGATGATGTAGTCATGACGTACCAGTACGACAGACTCCACAAACTTCAAAATTTGCACCTCGCCATCCAATGAGAATATCTACAATAAAATAACAAAAACAAATTGACAGTAATAGTTCCTGCAAAACAAAAACCAATAACCAAACCAAACACACAAAAACATAACCTTACATGAGCCATCTATCGAGCTTTGTGCTCAAATGAGCCAGTGTTTTTTGTAACCCGTTAGCATATATATTTAATAGGGCTACTAGAGAGGAATGTTTTCCATTTTTTTAGAAAATTGCTAACATCGTACCCATTCATAAGTCTGGTAAAAAACATAATGTTGCCAACTATAGGCCCATTTCTCTTCTTCCCGGGTATCAAAGGTCTTTGAGAAAATCCTGTGTGAACAGATCATGTGTCACGTCCAAACCGCTATCGCCGAGCAGCAGCATGGTTTCATCCCCGGTAGAGATTGCTCCTCTAACCTGACCTTATTGTTGCAAGATGCTTACCATGCTGTTGAACGGAGAGAGCAGTTAGATGTTATTTGCACTGATTTCTCAAAGACCTTTGATCGAGTCAACCATAATTTTCTTATGTATAAACTCTCGTCCTATAATATTTATCATGATGTTCTCCATTTGATAAGCAATTATCTCACTGGTAGAAAACAGAGTTATTGTTGACGGTCACTTTTCCAATTGAAATGTAGTGCCCTCTGGTGTTCCCTAAGGCTCAATTTTTGCTGTTGGATATGGTTAAAAAATACAAATACAAATACATTACAAAGACAAATACTGACCTGCCTGACTAATTAAGAAAGGCAGCGTGCACAGAATCCTGAATGCAATCCGTTAGTCTCCATCGGGCGATGATGTAGTCATAAAGTACCAGCGAGACAGACTCCACAAACTTGATAATTGGCACCTCACCATCCAATGACAATATCTACAGAAAAAGCAAACAAACAAAAACTAAGTCAGTTATTTCGACAAGAAAAATCAAGTGGACAGTAATATTTATTTATTCACCACATCCAACAGCGGAGGGACCGCCAATTACAGGAATGGGTGGGAGCAAGTGCGGTTGAGTGCCTTGCTCAAGGGCACAGGTGCCACAACCCGTCACGGCCCGGAATCGAACCCACATTCTAGTACTAGCACAGGAACTTAAGTTCGACGCACTAGACCGCTCGGCCATAACATACCGAGCAACAGAAGAAATAGGATTGAAAAATGCGGTCAATCTGAAAGCGACTATTTTCAGCACACAGAAGCTTTATACAGATAAGCAACATCTCGATGTTAACTTAATTACAAAAGACATTTTCTACTTTGGATTAAACTGAAAATTTGCGTTAATTTAGTTGCTCGGTATAGTTCATGCAAAACAAAAACAAGCAAAAAATTAAAAATTAAAAATTAATTACATGACTAAATTACAAGGACAAATACTGACCTGCCTGACTACCGAAGACAGGCATAGTGCACGGAATCCGGAATGCTCTGCTAGTGTCCATCAGGCGATGATGTAGTTATAAAGTACTAGCGAGACAGACTTCACAAACTTGATAATTGGCACCTCGCCATATGATGACGATAAAAAAAAAAACAGAGAAACTTAGAGTCAGTCATTTCAACAGGAACTTCAAGTTGACAGTAATGGTTACTACCAAAAAATAAAACAAACAAAACAAACCTAAACAAAACACACTAACCCAGCAGGAATAAATTACAAAGACAAATACTGACCTGCCTGACTAATGAAGAAAGGCAGCATGCACGGAATCCTTAATGCAATCTGCTAGTCTCCATCAGGCGATGATGTAGTCATAATGTACCAGCGAGACAGACTCCACAAACTTGATAATTGGCACCTCACCATCCAATTACAATATCTACTGAAAAAGAAAACAAACAAAAACTAAGTCAGTCATTTCGACAAGAAAATCAAGTTGCAAGTAATATACCAAGCAACAAAAGCAACATGATTGAACAATGCAGTCAATCTGAGAATGGGAATTTTTAGCACACAGAAGCTTTATACAGTCATGCAAAATCTCGATGTTAACTTAATTACAAAAGACATCTTCTAGTTTGGATTAAACTGACAATTTGCGTTACTTTAGTTGCTCGGTATAGTTCATGCAAAACAAAAACAAGCAAAACAACTTACATGACTAAATTACAAGCACAAATACTGACCTGCCTGACTAATGAAGACAGGCATAGTGCACAGAATTCTGACTGCAATCTGCTAGTCTCCATCAGGCAATGATGTAGTCATAAAGTACCAGCGAGACAGACTCCACAAACTTGATAATTGGCACCTCACCATCCAATGACAATATCTACAGAAAGAGAAAAACAAAAACTAAGTCAGTCATTTCGACAAGAAAATCAAGTTGGCAGTAATATACCGAGCAACACAAGAAATATGATTGAACAATGCAGTCAATCTGAGAGTGGGAATTTTTAGCACACAGAAGCTTTATACAGTCATGCAAAATCTCGATGTTAACTTAATTACAAAAGACGTTTTCTAGTTTGGATTAAACTGAAAAAAAGAGTTACTTTAGTTGCTCAGTATAGTTTATGCAAAACAAAAATAAACAACGCAAATAAACATAACCCCCAGCAGGAATAAATTACAAAGACAAATACTGACCTGCCTGACTAATGAAAAAAGGCAGCGTGCACGGAATCCTGACTGCAATCTGCTAGTCTCCATCGGGCGAGGGTGTAGTCATAAAGTACCAGCGAGACAGACTCCACAAACTTGATAATTTGCACCTCACCATCCAATAACAATATCTACAGAAAAAGAAGACAAACAGAACCTAAGTCAGTCATTTCGACAAGAAAATCAAGTGGACAGTAATATTGATTTGTTTATTCACCACATCCAACAGCGGAGGGACCGCCAATTACAGGAATGGGAGCAAGTGTGGTTGAGTGCCTTGCTCAAGGGCACAGGTGCCACAACCCGTCACGGCCCGGAATCGAACCCACATTCTAGTACTAGCACAGGAACTTAAGTTCGACGCACTAGACCGCTCGGCCATAACATACCGAGCAACAAAAGAAATATGATTGAAAAATGCGGTCAATCTGAAAGTGAGTATTTTCAGCACACAGAAGCTTTATACAGTCATGCAAAATCTCGATGTTAACTTAATTACAAAAGACATTTTCTAGTTTGGATTTAACTGAAAAATTGCGTTAATTTCGTTGCTCGGTATAGTTTATGCAAAACAAAAACAAGCAAAAAAACAAAAAAAAACCAAAAATAATTACATGACTAAATTACAAGGACAAATACTGACCTGCCTGACTACTGAAGACAGGCATAGTGCACGGAATCCGGAATGCTCTGCTAGTGTCCATCAGGCGATGATGTAGTTATAAAGTACCAGCGAGACAGACTTCACAAACTTGATAATTGGCACCTCACCATCCAATGACAATATCTACAGAAAAAGAAAACAAACACAAACTGAGTCAGTCATTTCGACCAGCCCAAAGTTGGAATACTCTAAGTTTGCACATTGTACTCTACGTCTCAATATTTTAGTTTAATTCTGTTGAATAGTTTAACTATATATATTCAAATTTTCATTGAGATGCAAGTGTGTAGACCTATTCTTTGGTATTGATGTGCAGATTTTCAAATCGCTTTAAATTCATATCCCATTTATGGCACTACCGAGTGTATGGTTGTAGAGGTAAATAAATTTTAAGCACACCCAGATTCACAAACAAAAGCCAAAGGCACAAAATATTAATGAGGGCAGTGTACAAAACTTTGCATGATAGACGAGGCAACATTCAAACAAAAATAACATAAAACCCAAACACAGTGATTAAATTTTACCCGCATCCAATCATGGCCATTACCAAACAGTTTAATGGATTGATTTTACACAAGAATGAAAGGATTATACCACTGTATGTGCACAAAGAAGCTACCTTTTCGCATTTTAAACTCTTTATAGAAGGTGCCGGGCACCATTTGTAGCTAGTCATAGAAGAAACCCATAGTTGAAAATCCAAAATAAAATTATATTTTAACAAACACCTGTTGCCCACTAATCCTAAACAATTTTGGAATTATTTGTATGGCATACAGAAACTGAAATTACAACGGATCTTGTCCAAGCTGAATCCATTACATTTTAAGTCTGAAAATTCTCTGCTACCATATTTTAGCAGTTTGAAATCGTTTCAACTGGATGAATCATTTAAACTCAGTAATTTTGTAGAGAATTGTGTCTACACACGAAACAGAAGACTCAAAGGGATACAACTGTTGCAATGATGCCCTGTAGTTTGGGCACTGCCATGTTGTCTGAACACTGAGCAAACAATGTTTGTGCAAGCAACTTTGGTATGTTTATTAACAATCGTTATGCAAACGGATACATGTGTTTACAATACTGTGAGGCAAACGGGTTACATGCACCTTCAAAAATGAATTACCACAAACTACCATCGTTGTGTTTAATGTACATGTTTAAAGCCCCAATAACATCATTTGAAATTATCCAGAAATTTCACTTCAAGAGTTGACAACAAAAAGCTGAAAGTGTTGACTGCAATACATATGCCTGCAATGGTAACATTGAAAAATTACACCTCTGTGGAAGAAATTAACAATTGAAGGTGGAGTTTTAAAAAAGTCTTCTACAGAACTTTAACATTCCTTCATACACAAAAACCATACATGGATTTTTGCACGTTTTATGTAGGCCTATATTACTGCATCTACGTGGCTGAAATTTCTACAAGGAAGTTTTTCTCTATATTTAGAAGCCTTTAATTTTTTTTTAAACTACAGGAGATTACGAGAGTTTCTAAACTCCATGCAAGCACAATCTCAAAACTAATGTGTCCAACATGTTTCTAAAGTCCTGAAAAAATAGTATTAGCCACTGGGAGAATTGCACCAATAGTCAATCAAATAAAGACCTTTCCTCTGGATCGCAGGTTAATGAAAAAGTATGGTCTAGATACATGCACGTACATGCACGTGTGATACTGTTGGACACCATTATGCAGTGAGTTGAATACAATTTTGTAATAATTACTCCACCTGTGAAATTGCATGTTTATTTCTTGTCGTGAATAGTGTATTCATTTCATCACTTTCAGCAATGAAAAACCAAACCATAAAATTAGTACATTATTTGTTATAATTTTTGACTTTGAAGAAGACTCTGCAAAGGTCGGCACACAAGGCCACTAATTTGACGTACAGTGTCATCTATTTTTATCAAATTATTTATTGGAAAGAATTTTCAAGTCGGACGTCACGTAAGCCCTCGTGAACTAAGCCTATGGGACAAGTCGGAAATATTCTCGGTTTTTCCGAGTAAATTCTTCAAATTTTTTCCCCTCCAAATTTTGGTTTCTTCATTAGATTTGCACTTATTGATGTATAATAAATCATTTTAAGACAAAATTAGTGAGGTCCGAGTACTAAATTCTTACCTATTTAACAAAAGACGCCAAAGTAATAAAAATAGAAACGTGCTAAAATGGTTAAATCCAAGAGGAAAGGATACTGGTACCATTTCTACCCAATGCAAGCTATTAGAAACAGACTTGATCTGAAATTAGGCAGATTTCAGCTTTTTCTGAATTGATCTCGCGTATTTAAACAGAGTTTACATGCATGTGCACCAAACCTAAAACCCGGACATTTTATAACGGTATTGTGGATGGATTACACCCACCCATATTTTTATAAACCTTTTTCCACTTTCAAAGAAATTGCCTTAGTTATTTGGGGAAAATTGAAAACTAGCAAATTTAAGAATATATAACTTGAGAAAATCTCTTTAAAATGAAGGTTTAAGAAATATTCTAAAAAAGGAGGGAATCATGAGCAATTTTAAGATATCAAGTTCTCAGAAAATTACTCAAACACTAGGTCAAGTATTAAGTTGTTCGTGGCTTCAAACCTTGTGTGCAAAACATATCAGACAGGCTCAAACATTTCAAAGTGTTGACTCACAAAATCTCAAATTTTTCCCACTGGAAATGTTGGGTTTTTCAATCAAATCTGCACATTCCAATGCTAAACGAGTTATTTTAAAGAAAATAAAATCTACTCAACTTCTCAACTCTTACCAAAAGTAGATCTTGTGATTGAATGGATCATTTGATATTTAGAAAGTGGCCAAAATAATTACCATTTGCATCAAATTCGGTGCATTAGGATTTAGTTTGTTATGTACTGTATACAATTCCTCCATGGTACATTTCAAGTTAAACCGACTTACACTACACACTATTAAATTAAAGTTATAAGAGATTTTAATAATTTGTTGCAAACATTTATGAAGTGATTAATGCATTATGCCTGTTCGTGTATTTCTAAAATGTATTTATATTCATGCCATGTAAAATAATGTGAAATTAAAGGTAGAATGCATCATTTGTAGTGACGCCAATTAATTTTTCTCATGAATTGACAAGAAGAATCTTACTAACAAGAATAACATTAGTACCAAAACCACATTTCTGTCCAAAATGGTATTTTGTTTGAAAAATTAACCAAAGGTGGTTTTCTAAAAAGTCTTTTGAATGAACTTTTCAAGTTTTTTTGAGATGCTGCCTCTGTGTGGCTGAAATGTCTACACAGCAGACTTTTTATTAACATGGGGGTTTTAATCGCAAGTGGAAATAATGCCATTTGTAACAGCTTACCAATCAGCTTACCAATCATGTACTCTACATTTATACAGTTGGATTCAATAACAAAACAAAATGTTTTTACCTGTGTTAGACGGCAACTTGTATTCCAAGCAGTAGCTCGTGCATTCTTGTTTACCACAAGAGTAGGCATACCCTGTAGGTAGAGCATAAAATACAAGTTATCAATGTGGAAAATAATGTTTGTAGCATTTATAGCTTTGAGGTAATGCACCTATATCACTTTGTTCCCCACCATAGCTACCCTATGCATCCAAGAGGGCCGGGACAAAAGCATAGATGTTTTACTCTGGTGTTCTGAATTTTAAAATCAAAGTCGAGTGAAAACATTCATGCCCCATAGACTTTATGCACAGATCCTTGGGTAATAAGGAATACATTGTAAATTACATACATGAACACCATTTATTTTTATGACTTGCCTTAGTGCCAAGTTGTAATTAAAAGCTGTAATTAATCTGTGAATATCACCTGGATGATCATGTACAAAACTTCTTCCTTTGTTTTTCCGTCATTTAAAGAAAAGAGTGATGTCCAAATTGTGACAAATAAGTGGCATACGAGTATAGAATTTAAACCGCGGCGCTGCATGAACCTACCGTTCATGTAGGTACTTCTTCTACCTCCATGAACCCATGAAGCTAGTGGCGCGGCCGCAACCACGGTACGGCCGCGGCTTGTGGACATGGTGGAAACTCGGCTAAATTACCGTAACAAAGTAGCGACATTGCAGGAGCTTGAAGTTAAAACTCGTACGTTAAGACACATTGTAAAAAAAAAAAGGTCAAGTTTGTCAAGGTATGTATAGATCTAGAGACGGTATACATTGTACGGCTGTAACACAACAACGGCTAATTACCTGGTTGCAATTACGCGTGGTGTTTTGCCGAGGTCAAGAACAACTCCATCCTGCACACATCGCGCGGACAAGTGAGGCAGCACCGGAGAAAATATCATGACGAACTACTCCCGTCTGCGTACCTGTCCCAACTGACACAAAGTTCTCTCCCCCCGTACGCAAATGGCCATGATGCTCCATGGTGCCCCAAACCTCAGTGATTGAACAATACATGAAAGAACAAAATCAAGTATGCCATGTAACAACAAGCCAGCTGTCCAAAAGGTTGCATGGTCTTCCAAGTTGACAAAAGAGTCAAGCCAAAGCGCCGCATCTTGCCAGAAAGCACTATTTAAATAATAATAAAGAAAATAACTGTGTTACTCTTTTTTCAAAATCGGTAAAACTTCTCTCTACTTGAACAATTAAAAACAAAAAACGGCATGATTTAAATCAGTGCATTTGACGCGCAGCAGTAAATCCAAATGTGACCAAATCTGAATGTGCGTGTTCGGTCACATTTCAGCCTCACATTTTTGTTTCAAAATGTAAAGATTGTGCGCGTTTATCACGGGAAACACGTTTAGTTGCATGCACTCATAAAAGTGGAAAAAGTCAATCCACGTGTTCTTCTGTCACCATATGCAGCACGGTATGTGGCAGAGGGTATACCATTGTTCCCCCGTTGAGTCTAAATCATCCAAGGAATTTCCAAGGAATTCCTTTCAGTTTTTAGGTTGGGTTGGTGCGTTAACAAAAGGGGAGAGTGCAGATCATATGGCAATGATGCACATGTACGTACGGTATGTGTATCACAACAGACCACGTGGATGGACTTTTCCCACCAGCGAAACCGCCCCCCAGTCACAATTAGCTTGCGGTGGGTTTGCGACGGATTTTTCGGCATTTTCGGCCGGCGCCCACGGGACTCCTTGCGGCTGCCGGGTCATTTTTCGGCATCGGGCGGGCATCGAGTTACTTTTAATTCGGTTTGTAAACCTGGTGCGGCGTTTCCCATCGCAAACTAATCGCCACTAAATCGGTCGATGCCTGGCCGATGTCCGGCAGGGCATCGCACACATCGGGCGGGCGCCGGGCCAAATTTTGGACAACCCAGACAATCCATATATCGGCCAGACGCCGCTCAGACGCCGGCCGGGGCCCGCCCGGCGTCCGGCCGACTTGGCGGTTCCCGGCCGGAAATCGGCCAGACATCGGCCGGGGTTTTGCAGGGACACAGGCAGGACATCGGCAGGACATCGGACGAGTGCCTGCCGGACACCGGCCGATAAACGGGCCAAGAATTCGACCCCATTCCGTCATGGCAGCGTGGGAGCACTTTTAATTTTGACTGTGACCGCCCTATCGCGCGATCTTTCGCCGACCTCTACACGCCGGCCGATGCCTAGAAATCGAACACGCCGCCCGGCCTCCGCTTTAATTGTGACTTAAGCTTTATACAGGTGTCTCGATCAGAGCTTTTCTAATTCTGGCTGCGCGATTAAAAGGTTAGGCACGTCGCGGTTCAGCCGGCGCAGCTATAGCGCGCTCCGCGTTGCGATAAACCACGCACAAGCGAACAATAATTAGCTGCCGGCAAAGCTATATTATAACGAAGTACAGATTTGATAGAGAAAAACACATTTTTGAGTGGAAAAAAAATTAGAATTTCCAGTTTGGTATGTTTTGTGCATAAAGTCTTAAGCCGATCATGTACCAACTATTCCTGAAAGGTTCACCTTGGCACGTCAAAAATAGGCCTTGTTCAGACACAGTCTAACTGTTAAGAAAACGGTCAAAAAAGGGTGTACGGTAATATCGCCCTGAACCACTTCGCCCTGAACCACGGCATGTGCACGAAGTTGTTTTGGAATGTTTGGGGTGAAATGGCCTTTGGGCGAGGTAGTGTTTGGACGAAGTGGTTTTGGGGGTAAATGGCACTTGGGCGAAGTGGTCCAGCCGGGTGAAATGGTTTTGGGGCGAATTGATTTTATGCTCGCGAGACGAAATATAATTGTTTTGTTTATATTTCTCAAAGACTATAGCACCTCAGACAAAACCATTTCAGGGAAGCTTTCTACCGTCGTAGTGTTTAAATTGTGTAAGTTATGTGTAAATCTGTGAACATTTCTGATTTTTCGAGATACCAATCATGTATACTGCCTTTAACTATTAATTGTACAATTTTATGCATCGGGGAACGAATTGATGGTTAAAAGGTTTACAAGGTTTATCTCTAAACACATCTTGGAACCTTGGTTCGAACCTTGGTTCCAATTTGGAACCTTGGTTCCAACTTGGAACCTTGGTTCCAACTTGGAACCTTGGTTGGAACCAAGGTTCCAAGTTTGAACTGAGGTTGGAACCAAGGTTCCAAGTTGGAACTAAGTTTGGAATCAAGGTTCTTCTCATACTTCTCATACTTCTTCTTCAGCAGCGGAGTGCAGCTGCAGCAGCGGAGTGCAGCTGCAGCAAGACAACGTTGGTCCAACGTTGATCCATCGTTGTCAAATCCTAATCACAACGTTGGATCAACGTTGTCTGGCAACGTTGGACCAACGTTATTTTGCACGTTGAGACAACGTTGCAGCATCGTTGGATCCAACGTTGCTCCAACGTTGGATTCACGTTAATCCCACGACATCCAACGAAACTGGATGCAAATCCAACAAACATCCAACGTTGCTCCAACGTAATATACGAGCATCCAACGAATTTCCAACGCATTTCCAACAAGGTTCCAACTGCCATATACATTAATTACCACCAGAAGAAACAGACGAATTCTAGTAAACCTCAATTTATTTTTAAAAAAATACATGTACATTGGTCAGAAAATTATGCAAGTTTTTTTTTCTTTCCATTAGCTGAAATATTTACTAAAAGGAATATAATTTTAAAAAGTACACGCCTACATGTGTATCTACTCAGTTTATCTGCTTGCTTGAAAGGAACGTCCATAAAATAGTTATCCGGTGGATTCAAACCGCGTTAATAAGATGAATCTAGATTTTTACAAATGAGATAAACTTGTATTCTCAAGAAAAAAAAGACCAAAAATTGTCGGATTAGCAGAATGTTGTATTAATATTGATCTTATTATTGAGGTTCAATTCAATTGCATAACTACAACCATGCACTGTAAACTTGTTGCACAATTAAAACAAAGAGGAAATTGCCTTACGTCAGGGCATGGAGGGAGAAACAAACATGGTCGGGGTTAAAAATGTTTTCAATGTAAAAGAAAAATCAAACTAAAGTTCTGTACATCAAATTGATGGATGATTGAAGAGTTTATCCAAGGTCTACTCGAACGTCGATTTTTCATCCGTCATATGTCCATTGTACGCACAACTGTAACAGCACTATTAAAATATATACAGCACAAGGTGTTTTCCGAAGAGGCTCGTGTGATGTTTTATAGCGCATTTTTCACGATGCGTCACTTTGCATACGGCAGAAATCCGTTGTGAAACTGACCATATTAGTGTACCCAGTGCGCGCGCGGTGACGTCACGGATTTCCAAGTCCCTGCTGACCCTCTTGTGCCGGCACATGCAGGCTACGACTCTCCTGTAGATCCTGAAGTAGTACTTGTAGATCCAGTAGTAGTACCCGTCTGTAGATCCTGAAGATTTACACATTGACTTTCTTGCTGTTCCTCGGCCATCTATAGGTCGAATATGTTGCGCAGATGATTAGCTGCAGCTTCTTGAATGGCCTCTCGGCTAGAATTTTCGTATCCAGCATGTCGTCGAACTGATTCTGGTGAAAAACACAAGAACAAAAGTGTAAGATCAATTATAAGACTCTTTGCAAAAATTTTCGAACGCAAGACGGTCGAGTTGGACAACGGTAGAGTTGGTACAACGGTCGAGTTTGTCCGAGTCAAGTTGGCAAACAGTCGAGTTGACCTGCACCCGTTACAGTACGATGTCAATCGTTTGTCATGTTTGTGATCAAAAAAAATGCTTTAAAAATCCACTTGTCTTCTGAGATAAAACCCTAAAAGCATACAATCACGATCAAATGTACAAAAGGTTTCGCGTTCTATACACAAATGAAATAGAACTACAAGCCACGTGCTGGTAAACGGTCGAGTTGACCTAACTCCTTAAGTGATACATGTATGTTAAACAGGGTGTCAGATTTGGCGTAAAATACTGACCTTAAAATTTCAAATTTCAAAACAACTGAACAAATTCATGACATGATACATACCCACAATTGTACTTAAGAACTGATGCAACATGCAAATATAATGCAAGGTTAGTTAGGACAGCCAGATCACACTTTATCAGTCGATTTTCGTGGGAGAATAAAAGCTGCCACACAGGAAATTGGAAGAAATGCCACATGTGCATCCAAGCCAAACTGGTTCCCATTGCTGCACAAGTATGCATAGTACAAGTGTGCAGCAATGGATGCGGGAACCAGGGAAATATAGAGCATGCAACTGATTACCCAGTCCCTTACACTTTGTTGGCTCAACACATATTTTAGTTTTTAGTTCTGATAGTTAATGTTCTTTTTTATATATATATCTTTTGTAGTTACTTAAATTTCTATAGCATAAACAGTTTTGTATTTTAAGCTGGCTCTCATACCCCATGATCGCAGAGGTTAATAAACCATTTAAACCAACATTCAAAAGTGAATTTTCAGAGTAAATAAAACTGCAGTGTTTTTTTTCATTTTTTTGTTTACTTATATATTATATCAGCTCCCAAAATAGTTTTTATTCAATCCCAACAAAGACAACGTTGGAATTACGTGAAACCAACGTAAGGTTTCCAACATTCTAGCCCAATAAATTCCGACGTTGGTCCAACGTTGGTCCAACAAGTTTTTCCACCGTCTAACGTGTTGCGAGTTTCCAACGTTGGACCAACGTTGTCTTGCTACCTGGAAAGTGGTATTTTGAACTCGCCTGTCGACACTGATTCCGAAAATACCACACATGGTCAGTTTCGGCCATTTTGGACAAAAACTGACCAGTATTCAGTTTTGGTCGGACGGTGTCCAAAGTGGTATTTTTGAACTCGCCTGTCGACACTGATTCCGAAAATACCACACATGGTCAGTTTCGGCCATTTGGGACAAAAAATGACCAGTATTCAGTTTTGGTCAGACGATGTCCAAAGTGGTATTTTTGAACTCGCCTGTCGACACTGATTCCGAAAATACCACACATGGTCAGTTTCGGCCATTTTGGACAAAAAATGACCAGTATTTAGTTTTGGTCGGACGATGTCCAAAGTGATATTTTTGAACTCGCCTCTCGAAGCTGATTCCGAAAATACCACACATGGTCAGTTTCGGCCACTTTGACAAAAAACTGATAATTGATGCAACTGGAATAATTGATGCAACTGGAATAATTGATGCAACTGGAATAATTGATGCAACTGGAATAATTGATGCAACTGGAATAATCGATGCAACTGGAATAATCGATGCATTTTTTAACTCGCCTTTCGACGCTGATTCCGAAAATACCACACGTGGTCAGTTTCGGCCATTTTGGAAAAAAAATGACCACTATTCAGTTTTGGTCGGACGATGTCCAAAGTGGTATTGTTTAACTCGCCTTTCGACGCTGATTCCGAAAATACCACACGTGGTCAGTTTCGGCCATTTTGGAAAAAAAACTGACCACTATTCAGTTTTGGTCGGACGATGTCTAAAGTGGTATTTTTTAACTCGCCTTTCGACGCTGATTCCGAAAATACCACACGTGGTCAGTTTCGGCCATTTTGGAAAAAAAAACTGACCACTATTCAGTTTTGGTCGGACGATGTCCAAAGTGGTATTTTTGAACTCGCCTCTCGAAGCTGATTCCGAAAATACCACACATGGTCAGTTTCGGCCATTTTGGAAAAAAACTGATAATTGATGCAACTGGAATAATTGATGCAACTGGAATAATTGATGCAACTGGAATAATTGATGCAACTGGAATAATTGATGCAACTGGAATAATCGATGCAACTGGAATAATCGATGCAACTGGAATAATCGATGCATTTTTTAACTCGCCTTTCGACGCTGATTCCGAAAATACCACACGTGGTCAGTTTCGGCCATTTTGAAAAAAAATGACCACTATTCAGTTTTGGTCGGACGATGTCCAAAGTGGTATTTTTAAACTCGCCTTTCGACGCTGATTCCGAAAATACCACACGTGGTCAGTTTCGGCCATTTTGGAAAAAAAAACTGACCACTATTCAGTTTTGGTCGGACGATGTCTAAAGTGGTATTTTTTAACTCGCCTTTCGACGCTGATTCCGAAAATACCACACGTGGTCAGTTTCGGCCATTTTGGACAAAAAATGACCAGTATTCAGTTTTGGTCGGACGGTGTCCAAAGTGGTATTTTTGAACTCGCCTGTCGACACTGATTCCGAAAATACCACACATGGTCAGTTTCGGCCATTTTGGACAAAAAACTGACCACTATTCAGTTTTGGTCGGACGATGTCTAAAGTGGTATTTTTTAACTCGCCTTTCGACGCTGATTCCGAAAATACCACACGTGGTCAGTTTCGGCCATTTTGGAAAAAAAATGACCACTATTCAGTTTTGGTCGGACGATGTCCAAAGTGGTATTTTTGAACTCGCCTTTCGACGCTGATTCCGAAAATACCACACGTGGTCAGTTTCGGCCATTTTGGAAAAAAAACTGACCACTATTCAGTTTTGGTCGGACGATGTCTAAAGTGGTATTTTTTAACTCGCCTTTCGACGCTGATTCCGAAAATACCACACGTGGTCAGTTTCGGCCATTTTGGAAAAAAAATGACCACTATTCAGTTTTGGTCGGACGATGTCCAAAGTGGTATTTTTGAACTCGCCTTTCGACGCTGATTCCGAAAATACCACACGTGGTCAGTTTCGGCCATTCTGGAAAAAAAACTGACCACTATTCAGTTTTGGTCGGACGATGTCTAAAGTGGTATTTTTTAACTCGCCTTTCGACGCTGATTCCGAAAATACCACACGTGGTCAGTTTCGGCCATTTTGGGAAAAAATTACCACTATTCAGTTTTGGTCGGACGATGTCCAAAGTGGTATTTTTGAACTCGCCTCTCGAAGCTGATTCCGAAAATACCACACATGGTCAGTTTCGGCCACTTTGGAAAAAAACTGATAATTGATGCAACTGGAATAATTGATGCAACTGGAATAATTGATGCAACTGGAATAATTGATGCAACTGGAATAATCGATGCAACTGGAATAATCGATGCAACTGGAATAATCGATGCATTTTTGAACTCGCCTTTCGACGCTGATTCCGAAAATACCACACGTGGTCAGTTTCGGCCATTTTGGAAAAAAAACTGACCACTATTCAGTTTTGGTCGGACGATGTCTAAAGTGGTATTTTTTAACTCGCCTTTCGACGCTGATTCCGAAAATACCACACGTGGTCAGTTTCGGCCATTTTGGAAAAAAAATGACCACTATTCAGTTTTGGTCGGACGATGTCCAAAGTGGTATTTTTGAACTCGCCTTTCGACGCTGATTCCGAAAATACCACACGTGGTCAGTTTCGGCCATTCTGGAAAAAAAACTGACCACTATTCAGTTTTGGTCGGACGATGTCTAAAGTGGTATTTTTTAACTCGCCTTTCGACGCTGATTCCGAAAATACCACACGTGGTCAGTTTCGGCCATTTTGGGAAAAAATTACCACTATTCAGTTTTGGTCGGACGATGTCCAAAGTGGTATTTTTGAACTCGCCTCTCGAAGCTGATTCCGAAAATACCACACGTGGTCAGTTTCGGCCATTTTGGAAAAAAAACTGACCACTATTCAGTTTTGGTCGGACGATGTCCAAAGTGGTATTTTGGAACTCGCCTCTCGAAGCTGATTCCGAAAATACCACACATGGTCAGTTTCGGCCACTTTGGAAAAAAACTGATAATTGATGCAACTGGAATAATTGATGCAACTGGAATAATTGATGCAACTGGAATAATTGATGCAACTGGAATAATCGATGCAACTGGAATAATCGATGCAACTGGAATAATCGATGCATTTTTGAACTCGCCTTTCGACGCTGATTCCGAAAATACCACACGTGGTCAGTTTCGGCCATTTTGGAAAAAAAACTGACCACTATTCAGTTTTGGTCGGACGATGTCTAAAGTGGTATTTTTTAACTCGCCTTTCGACGCTGATTCCGAAAATACCACACGTGGTCAGTTTCGGCCATTTTGGAAAAAAAACTGACCACTATTCAGTTTTGGTCGGACGATGTCTAAAGTGGTATTTTTTAACTCGCCTTTCGACGCTGATTCCGAAAATACCACACGTGGTCAGTTTCGGCCATTTTGGAAAAAAAATGACCACTATTCAGTTTTGGTCGGACGATGTCCAAAGTGGTATTTTTGAACTCGCCTTTCGACGCTGATTCCGAAAATACCACACGTGGTCAGTTTCGGCCATTCTGGAAAAAAAATGACCACTATTCAGTTTTGGTCGGACGATGTCCAAAGTGGTATTTTTGAACTCGCCTTTCGACGCTGATTCCGAAAATACCACACGTGGTCAGTTTCGGCCATTCTGGAAAAAAACTGACCACTATTCAGTTTTGGTCGGACGATGTCTAAAGTGGTATTTTTTAACTCGCCTTTCGACGCTGATTCCGAAAATACCACACGTGGTCAGTTTCGGCCATTTTGGGAAAAAATTACCACTATTCAGTTTTGGTCGGACGATGTCCAAAGTGGTATTTTTGAACTCGCCTCTCGAAGCTGATTCCGAAAATACCACACATGGTCAGTTTCGGCCATTTTGGAAAAAAAACTGACCACTATTCAGTTTTGGTCGGACGATGTCCAAAGTGGTATTTTGGAACTCGCCTCTCGAAGCTGATTCCGAAAATACCACACATGGTCAGTTTCGGCCACTTTGAAAAAAAACTGATAATTGATGCAACTGGAATAATTGATGCAACTGGAATAATTGATGCAACTGGAATAATTGATGCAACTGGAATAATCGATGCAACTGGAATAATCGATGCAACTGGAATAATCGATGCATTTTTGAACTCGCCTTTCGACGCTGATTCCGAAAATACCACACGTGGTCAGTTTCGGCCATTTTGGAAAAAAAACTGACCACTATTCAGTTTTGGTCGGACGATGTCTAAAGTGGTATTTTTTAACTCGCCTTTCGACGCTGATTCCGAAAATACCACACGTGGTCAGTTTCGGCCATTTTGGAAAAAAAATGACCACTATTCAGTTTTGGTCGGACGATGTCCAAAGTGGTATTTTTGAACTCGCCTTTCGACGCTGATTCCGAAAATACCACACGTGGTCAGTTTCGGCCATTCTGGAAAAAAAACTGACCACTATTCAGTTTTGGTCGGACGATGTCTAAAGTGGTATTTTTTAACTCGCCTTTCGACGCTGATTCCGAAAATACCACACGTGGTCAGTTTCGGCCATTTTGGGAAAAAATTACCACTATTCAGTTTTGGTCGGACGATGTCTAAAGTGGTATTTTTTAACTCGCCTTTCGACGCTGATTCCGAAAATACCACACGTGGTCAGTTTCGGCCATTTTGGGAAAAAATTACCACTATTCAGTTTTGGTCGGACGATGTCCAAAGTGGTATTTTTGAACTCGCCTCTCGAAGCTGATTCCGAAAATACCACACATGGTCAGTTTCGGCCATTTTGGAAAAAAAACTGACCACTATTCAGTTTTGGTCGGACGATGTCCAAAGTGGTATTTTGGAACTCGCCTCTCGAAGCTGATTCCGAAAATACCACACATGGTCAGTTTCGGCCACTTTGGAAAAAAACTGATAATTGATGCAACTGGAATAATTGATGCAACTGGAATAATTGATGCAACTGGAATAATTGATGCAACTGGAATAATCGATGCAACTGGAATAATCGATGCAACTGGAATAATCGATGCATTTTTGAACTCGCCTTTCGACGCTGATTCCGAAAATACCACACGTGGTCAGTTTCGGCCATTTTGGGAAAAAAAATGACCACTATTCAGTTTTGGTCGGACGATGTCCAAAGTGGTATTTTTAAACTCGCCTTTCGACGCTGATTCCGAAAATACCACACGTGGTCAGTTTCGGCCATTTTGGACAAAAAATGACCAGTATTCAGTTTTGGTCGGACGGTGTCCAAAGTGGTATTTTTGAACTCGCCTGTCGACACTGATTCCGAAAATACCACACATGGTCAGTTTCGGCCATTTTGGACAAAAAACTGACCACTATTCAGTTTTGGTCGGACGATGTCTAAAGTGGTATTTTTTAACTCGCCTTTCGACGCTGATTCCGAAAATACCATACGTGGTCAGTTTCGGCCATTTTGGAAAAAAAATGACCACTATTCAGTTTTGGTCGGACGATGTCCAAAGTGGTATTTTTGAACTCGCCTTTCGACGCTGATTCCGAAAATACCACACGTGGTCAGTTTCGGCCATTTTGGAAAAAAAAACTGACCACTATTCAGTTTTGGTCGGACGATGTCTAAAGTGGTATTTTTTAACTCGCCTTTCGACGCTGATTCCGAAAATACCACACGTGGTCAGTTTCGGCCATTTTGGAAAAAAAATGACCACTATTCAGTTTTGGTCGGACGATGTCCAAAGTGGTATTTTTGAACTCGCCTTTCGACGCTGATTCCGAAAATACCACACGTGGTCAGTTTCGGCCATTCTGGAAAAAAAACTGACCACTATTCAGTTTTGGTCGGACGATGTCTAAAGTGGTATTTTTTAACTCGCCTTTCGACGCTGATTCCGAAAATACCACACATGGTCAGTTTCGGCCATTTTGGAAAAAAAACTGACCACTATTCAGTTTTGGTCGGACGATGTCCAAAGTGGTATTTTGGAACTCGCCTCTCGAAGCTGATTCCGAAAATACCACACATGGTCAGTTTCGGCCACTTTGGAAAAAAACTGATAATTGATGCAACTGGAATAATTGATGCAACTGGAATAATTGATGCAACTGGAATAATTGATGCAACTGGAATAATCGATGCAACTGGAATAATCGATGCAACTGGAATAATCGATGCATTTTTGAACTCGCCTTTCGACGCTGATTCCGAAAATACCACACGTGGTCAGTTTCGGCCATTTTGGAAAAAAAACTGACCACTATTCAGTTTTGGTCGGACGATGTCTAAAGTGGTATTTTTTAACTCGCCTTTCGACGCTGATTCCGAAAATACCACACGTGGTCAGTTTCGGCCATTCTGGAAAAAAAACTGACCACTATTCAGTTTTGGTCGGACGATGTCTAAAGTGGTATTTTTTAACTCGCCTTTCGACGCTGATTCCGAAAATACCACACGTGGTCAGTTTCGGCCATTTTGGGAAAAAATTACCACTATTCAGTTTTGGTCGGACGATGTCCAAAGTGGTATTTTTGAACTCGCCTCTCGAAGCTGATTCCGAAAATACCACACATGGTCAGTTTCGGCCATTTTGGAAAAAAAACTGACCACTATTCAGTTTTGGTCGGACGATGTCCAAAGTGGTATTTTGGAACTCGCCTCTCGAAGCTGATTCCGAAAATACCACACATGGTCAGTTTCGGCCACTTTGGAAAAAAACTGATAATTGATGCAACTGGAATAATTGATGCAACTGGAATAATTGATGCAACTGGAATAATTGATGCAACTGGAATAATCGATGCAACTGGAATAATCGATGCATTTTTGAACTCGCCTTTCGACGCTGATTCCGAAAATACCACACGTGGTCAGTTTCGGCCATTTTGGAAAAAAAACTGACCACTATTCAGTTTTGGTCGGACGATGTCTAAAGTGGTATTTTTTAACTCGCCTTTCGACGCTGATTCCGAAAATACCACACGTGGTCAGTTTCGGCCATTCTGGAAAAAAAACTGACCACTATTCAGTTTTGGTCGGACGATGTCTAAAGTGGTATTTTTTAACTCGCCTTTCGACGCTGATTCCGAAAATACCACACGTGGTCAGTTTCGGCCAATTTGGGAAAAAATTACCACTATTCAGTTTTGGTCGGACGATGTCCAAAGTGGTATTTTTGAACTCGCCTCCCGAAGCTGATTCCGAAAATACCACACATGGTCAGTTTCGGCCATTTTGGAAAAAAACTGACCACTATTCAGTTTTGGTCGGACGATGTCCAAAGTGGTATTTTGGAACTCGCCTCTCGAAGCTGATTCCGAAAATACCACACATGGTCAGTTTCGGTCACTTTGGAAAAAAACTGATAATTGATGCAACTGGAATAATTGATGCAACTGGAATAATTGATGCAACTGGAATAATTGATGCAACTGGAATAATCGATGCAACTGGAATAATCGATGCAACTGGAATAATCGATGCATTTTTGAACTCGCCTTTCGACGCTGATTCCGAAAATACCACACGTGGTCAGTTTCGGCCATTTTGGAAAAAAAACTGACCACTATTCAGTTTTGGTCGGACGATGTCTAAAGTGGTATTTTTTAACTCGCCTTTCGACGCTGATTCCGAAAATACCACACGTGGTCAGTTTCGGCCATTTTGGAAAAAAAATGACCACTATTCAGTTTTGGTCGGACGATGTCCAAAGTGGTATTTTTGAACTCGCCTTTCGACGCTGATTCCGAAAATACCACACGTGGTCAGTTTCGGCCATTCTGGAAAAAAAACTGACCACTATTCAGTTTTGGTCGGACGATGTCTAAAGTGGTATTTTTTAACTCGCCTTTCGACGCTGATTCCGAAAATACCACACGTGGTCAGTTTCGGCCATTTTGGGAAAAAATTACCACTATTCAGTTTTGGTCGGACGATGTCCAAAGTGGTATTTTTGAACTCGCCTCTCGAAGCTGATTCCGAAAATACCACACATGGTCAGTTTCGGCCATTTTGGAAAAAAAACTGACCACTATTCAGTTTTGGTCGGACGATGTCCAAAGTGATATTTTGGAACTCGCCTCTCGAAGCTGATTCCGAAAATACCACACATGGTCAGTTTCGGCCACTTTGGAAAAAAACTGATAATTGATGCAACTGGAATAATTGATGCAACTGGAATAATTGATGCAACTGGAATAATTGATGCAACTGGAATAATTGATGCAACTGGAATTATCGATGCAACTGGAATAATCGATGCATTTTTAAACTCGCCTTTCGACGCTGATTCCGAAAATACCACAGGTGGTCAGTTTCGGCCATTTTGGAAAAAAAAACTGACCACTATTCAGTTTTGGTCGGACGATGTCCAAAGTGGTATTTTTGAACTCGCCTCTCGAAGCTGATTCCGAAAATACCACACATGGTCAGTTTCGGCCACTTTGGAAAAAAACTGATAATTGATGCAACTGGAATAATTGATGCAACTGGAATAATTGATGCAACTGGAATAATTGATGCAACTGGAATAATCGATGCAACTGGAATAATCGATGCATTTTTGAACTCGCCTTTCGACGCTGATTCCGAAAATACCACACGTGGTCAGTTTCGGCCATTTTGGAAAAAAACTGACCACTATTCAGTTTTGGTCGGACGATGTCTAAAGTGGTATTTTTTAACTCGCCTTTCGACGCTGATTCCGAAAATACCACACGTGGTCAGTTTCGGCCATTTTGGAAAAAATATGACCACTATTCAGTTTTGGTCGGACGATGTCCAAAGTGATATTTTTGAACTCGCCTTTCGACGCTGATTCCGAAAATATCACACGTGGTCAGTTTCGGCCATTTTGGAAAAACAACTGACCACTATTCAGTTTTGGTCGGACGATGTCCAAAGTGATATTTGTGAACTCGCCTCTCGAAGCTGATTCCGAAAATACCACACATGGTCAGTTTCGGCCACTTTGGAAAAAAACTGATAATTGATGCAACTGGAATAATTGATGCAACTGGAATAATTGACGCAACTGGAATAATTGATGCAACTGGAATAATCGATGCAACTGGAATAATCGATGCAACTGGAATAATCGATGCATTTTTGAACTCGCCTTTCGACGCTGATTCCGAAAATACCACACGTGGTCAGTTTCGGCCATTTTGGAAAAAAAACTGACCACTATTCAGTTTTGGTCGGACGATGTCTAAAGTGGTATTTTTTAACTCGCCTTTCGACGCTGATTCCGAAAATACCACACGTGGTCAGTTTCGGCCATTTTGGAAAAAAAATGACCACTATTCAGTTTTGGTCGGACGATGTCCAAAGTGGTATTTTTGAACTCGCCTTTCGACGCTGATTCCGAAAATACCACACGTGGTCAGTTTCGGCCATTCTGGAAAAAAAACTGACCACTATTCAGTTTTGGTCGGACGATGTCTAAAGTGGTATTTTTTAACTCGCCTTTCGACGCTGATTCCGAAAATACCACACGTGGTCAGTTTCGGCCATTTTGGGAAAAAATTACCACTATTCAGTTTTGGTCGGACGATGTCCAAAGTGGTATTTTTGAACTCGCCTCTCGAAGCTGATTCCGAAAATACCACACATGGTCAGTTTCGGCCATTTTGGAAAAAAAACTGACCACTATTCAGTTTTGGTCGGACGATGTCCAAAGTGGTATTTTGGAACTCGCCTCTCGAAGCTGATTCCGAAAATACCACACATGGTCAGTTTCGGCCACTTTGGAAAAAAACTGATAATTGATGCAACTGGAATAATTGATGCAACTGGAATAATTGATGCAACTGGAATAATTGATGCAACTGGAATAATTGATGCAACTGGAATAATCGATGCAACTGGAATAATCGATGCATTTTTTAACTCGCCTTTCGACGCTGATTCCGAAAATACCACACGTGGTCAGTTTCGGCCATTTTGGAAAAAAAACTGACCACTATTCAGTTTTGGTCGGACGATGTCTAAAGTGGTATTTTTTAACTCGCCTTTCGACGCTGATTCCGAAAATACCACACGTGGTCAGTTTCGGCCATTTTGGAAAAAAAATGTCCCACTATTCAGTTTTGGTCGACGATGTCCAAAGTGGTATTTTTGAACTCGCCTTTCGACGCTGATTCCGAAAATATCACACGTGGTCAGTTTCGGCCATTTTGGAAAAACAACTGACCACTATTCAGTTTTGGTCGGACGATGTCCAAAGTGATATTTTTGAACTCGCCTCTCGAAGCTGATTCCGAAAATACCACACATGGTCAGTTTCGGCCACTTTGGAAAAAAACTGATAATTGATGCAACTGGAATAATTGATGCAACTGGAATAATTGATGCAACTGGAATAATTGATGCAACTGGAATAATCGATGCAACTGGAATAATCGATGCAACTGGAATAATCGATGCATTTTTGAACTCGCCTTTCGACGCTGATTCCGAAAATACCACACGTGGTCAGTTTCGGCCATTTTGGAAAAAAAACTGACCACTATTCAGTTTTGGTCGGACGATGTCTAAAGTGGTATTTTTTAACTCGCCTTTCGACGCTGATTCCGAAAATACCACACGTGGTCAGTTTCGGCCATTTTGGAAAAAAAATGTCCCACTATTCAGTTTTGGTCGACGATGTCCAAAGTGGTATTTTTGAACTCGCCTTTCGACGCTGATTCCGAAAATATCACACGTGGTCAGTTTCGGCCATTTTGGAAAAACAACTGACCACTATTCAGTTTTGGTCGGACGATGTCCAAAGTGATATTTTTGAACTCGCCTCTCGAAGCTGATTCCGAAAATACCACACATGGTCAGTTTCGGCCACTTTGGAAAAAAACTGATAATTGATGCAACTGGAATAATTGATGCAACTGGAATAATTGATGCAACTGGAATAATTGATGCAACTGGAATAATCGATGCAACTGGAATAATCGATGCAACTGGAATAATCGATGCATTTTTGAACTCGCCTTTCGACGCTGATTCCGAAAATACCACACGTGGTCAGTTTCGGCCATTTTGGAAAAAAAACTGACCACTATTCAGTTTTGGTCGGACGATGTCTAAAGTGGTATTTTTTAACTCGCCTTTCGACGCTGATTCCGAAAATACCACACGTGGTCAGTTTCGGCCATTTTGGAAAAAAAATGACCACTATTCAGTTTTGGTCGGACGATGTCCAAAGTGGTATTTTTGAACTCGCCTTTCGACGCTGATTCCGAAAATACCACACGTGGTCAGTTTCGGCCATTCTGGAAAAAAAACTGACCACTATTCAGTTTTGGTCGGACGATGTCTAAAGTGGTATTTTTTAACTCGCCTTTCGACGCTGATTCCGAAAATACCACACGTGGTCAGTTTCGGCCATTTTGGGAAAAAATTACCACTATTCAGTTTTGGTCGGACGATGTCCAAAGTGATATTTTTGAACTCGCCTCTCGAAGCTGATTCCGAAAATACCACACATGGTCAGTTTCGGCCACTTTGGAAAAAAACTGATAATTGATGCAACTGGAATAATTGATGCAACTGGAATAATTGACGCAACTGGAATAATTGATGCAACTGGAATAATCGATGCAACTGGAATAATCGATGCAACTGGAATAATCGATGCATTTTTGAACTCGCCTTTCGACGCTGATTCCGAAAATACCACACGTGGTCAGTTTCGGCCATTTTGGAAAAAAAACTGACCACTATTCAGTTTTGGTCGGACGATGTCTAAAGTGGTATTTTTTAACTCGCCTTTCGACGCTGATTCCGAAAATACCACACGTGGTCAGTTTCGGCCATTTTGGAAAAAAAATGACCACTATTCAGTTTTGGTCGGACGATGTCCAAAGTGGTATTTTTGAACTCGCCTTTCGACGCTGATTCCGAAAATACCACACGTGGTCAGTTTCGGCCATTCTGGAAAAAAAACTGACCACTATTCAGTTTTGGTCGGACGATGTCTAAAGTGGTATTTTTTAACTCGCCTTTCGACGCTGATTCCGAAAATACCACACGTGGTCAGTTTCGGCCATTTTGGGAAAAAATTACCACTATTCAGTTTTGGTCGGACGATGTCCAAAGTGGTATTTTTGAACTCGCCTCTCGAAGCTGATTCCGAAAATACCACACATGGTCAGTTTCGGCCATTTTGGAAAAAAACTGATAATTGATGCAACTGGAATAATTGATGCAACTGGAATAATTGATGCAACTGGAATAATTGATGCAACTGGAATAATTGATGCAACTGGAATAATCGATGCAACTGGAATAATCGATGCATTTTTTAACTCGCCTTTCGACGCTGATTCCGAAAATACCACACGTGGTCAGTTTCGGCCATTTTGGAAAAAAAACTGACCACTATTCAGTTTTGGTCGGACGATGTCTAAAGTGGTATTTTTTAACTCGCCTTTCGACGCTGATTCCGAAAATACCACACGTGGTCAGTTTCGGCCATTTTGGAAAAAAAATGTCCCACTATTCAGTTTTGGTCGACGATGTCCAAAGTGGTATTTTTGAACTCGCCTTTCGACGCTGATTCCGAAAATAACACACGTGGTCAGTTTCGGCCATTTTGGAAAAACAACTGACCACTATTCAGTTTTGGTCGGACGATGTCCAAAGTGATATTTTTGAACTCGCCTCTCGAAGCTGATTCCGAAAATACCACACATGGTCAGTTTCGGCCACTTTGGAAAAAAACTGATAATTGATGCAACTGGAATAATTGATGCAACTGGAATAATTGATGCAACTGGAATAATTGATGCAACTGGAATAATCGATGCAACTGGAATAATCGATGCAACTGGAATAATCGATGCATTTTTGAACTCGCCTTTCGACGCTGATTCCGAAAATACCACACGTGGTCAGTTTCGGCCATTTTGGAAAAAAAACTGACCACTATTCAGTTTTGGTCGGACGATGTCTAAAGTGGTATTTTTTAACTCGCCTTTCGACGCTGATTCCGAAAATACCACACGTGGTCAGTTTCGGCCATTTTGGAAAAAAAATGTCCCACTATTCAGTTTTGGTCGACGATGTCCAAAGTGGTATTTTTGAACTCGCCTTTCGACGCTGATTCCGAAAATATCACACGTGGTCAGTTTCGGCCATTTTGGAAAAACAACTGACCACTATTCAGTTTTGGTCGGACGATGTCCAAAGTGATATTTTTGAACTCGCCTCTCGAAGCTGATTCCGAAAATACCACACATGGTCAGTTTCGGCCACTTTGGAAAAAAACTGATAATTGATGCAACTGGAATAATTGATGCAACTGGAATAATTGATGCAACTGGAATAATTGATGCAACTGGAATAATCGATGCAACTGGAATAATCGATGCAACTGGAATAATCGATGCATTTTTGAACTCGCCTTTCGACGCTGATTCCGAAAATACCACACGTGGTCAGTTTCGGCCATTTTGGAAAAAAAACTGACCACTATTCAGTTTTGGTCGGACGATGTCTAAAGTGGTATTTTTTAACTCGCCTTTCGACGCTGATTCCGAAAATACCACACGTGGTCAGTTTCGGCCATTTTGGAAAAAATATGACCACTATTCAGTTTTGGTCGGACGATGTCCAAAGTGGTATTTTTGAACTCGCCTTTCGACGCTGATTCCGAAAATATCACACGTGGTCAGTTTCGGCCATTTTGGAAAAACAACTGACCACTATTCAGTTTTGGTCGGACGATGTCCAAAGTGATATTTTTGAACTCGCCTCTCGAAGCTGATTCCGAAAATACCACACATGGTCAGTTTCGGCCACTTTGGAAAAAAACTGATAATTGATGCAACTGGAATAATTGATGCAACTGGAATAATTGACGCAACTGGAATAATTGATGCAACTGGAATAATCGATGCAACTGGAATAATCGATGCAACTGGAATAATCGATGCATTTTTTAACTCGCCTTTCGACGCTGATTCCGAAAATACCACACGTGGTCAGTTTCGGCCATTTTGGGAAAAAAATGACCACTATTCAGTTTTGGTCGGACGATGTCCAAAGTGGTATTTTTAAACTCGCCTTTCGACGCTGATTCCGAAAATACCACAGGTGGTCAGTTTCGGCCATTTTGGAAAAAAAAACTGACCACTATTCAGTTTTGGTCGGACGATGTCCAAAGTGGTATTTTTGAACTCGCCTCTCGAAGCTGATTCCGAAAATACCACACATGGTCAGTTTCGGCCACTTTGGAAAAAAACTGATAATTGATGCAACTGGAATAATTGATGCAACTGGAATAATTGATGCAACTGGAATAATTGATGCAACTGGAATAATCGATGCAACTGGAATAATCGATGCAACTGGAATAATCGATGCATTTTTGAACTCGCCTTTCGACGCTGATTCCGAAAATACCACACGTGGTCAGTTTCGGCCATTTTGGAAAAAAAACTGACCACTATTCAGTTTTGGTCGGACGATGTCTAAAGTGGTATTTTTAAACTCGCCTTTCGACGCTGATTCCGAAAATACCACACGTGGTCAGTTTCGGCCATTTTGGAAAAAAAATGTCCCACTATTCAGTTTTGGTCGACGATGTCCAAAGTGGTATTTTTGAACTCGCCTTTCGACGCTGATTCCGAAAATATCACACGTGGTCAGTTTCGGCCATTTTGGAAAAACAACTGACCACTATTCAGTTTTGGTCGGACGATGTCCAAAGTGATATTTTTGAACTCGCCTCTCGAAGCTGATTCCGAAAATACCACACATGGTCAGTTTCGGCCACTTTGGAAAAAAACTGATAATTGATGCAACTGGAATAATTGATGCAACTGGAATAATTGATGCAACTGGAATAATTGATGCAACTGGAATAATCGATGCAACTGGAATAATCGATGCAACTGGAATAATCGATGCATTTTTGAACTCGCCTTTCGACGCTGATTCCGAAAATACCACACGTGGTCAGTTTCGGCCATTTTGGAAAAAAAACTGACCACTATTCAGTTTTGGTCGGACGATGTCTAAAGTGGTATTTTTTAACTCGCCTTTCGACGCTGATTCCGAAAATACCACACGTGGTCAGTTTCGGCCATTCTGGAAAAAAAACTGACCACTATTCAGTTTTGGTCGGACGATGTCTAAAGTGGTATTTTTTAACTCGCCTTTCGACGCTGATTCCGAAAATACCACACGTGGTCAGTTTCGGCCATTTTGGGAAAAAATTACCACTATTCAGTTTTGGTCGGACGATGTCCAAAGTGGTATTTTTGAACTCGCCTCTCGAAGCTGATTCCGAAAATACCACACATGGTCAGTTTCGGCCATTTTGGAAAAAAAACTGACCACTATTCAGTTTTGGTCGGACGATGTCCAAAGTGGTATTTTGGAACTCGCCTCTCGAAGCTGATTCCGAAAATACCACACATGGTCAGTTTCGGCCACTTTGGAAAAAAACTGATAATTGATGCAACTGGAATAATTGATGCAACTGGAATAATTGATGCAACTGGAATAATTGATGCAACTGGAATAATCGATGCAACTGGAATAATCGATGCAACTGGAATAATCGATGCATTTTTGAACTCGCCTTTCGACGCTGATTCCGAAAATACCACACGTGGTCAGTTTCGGCCATTTTGGAAAAAAAACTGACCACTATTCAGTTTTGGTCGGACGATGTCTAAAGTGGTATTTTTTAACTCGCCTTTCGACGCTGATTCCGAAAATACCACACGTGGTCAGTTTCGGCCATTTTGGAAAAAAAATGACCACTATTCAGTTTTGGTCGGACGATGTCCAAAGTGGTATTTTTGAACTCGCCTTTCGACGCTGATTCCGAAAATACCACACGTGGTCAGTTTCGGCCATTCTGGAAAAAAAACTGACCACTATTCAGTTTTGGTCGGACGATGTCTAAAGTGGTATTTTTTAACTCGCCTTTCGACGCTGATTCCGAAAATACCACACGTGGTCAGTTTCGGCCATTTTGGGAAAAAATTACCACTATTCAGTTTTGGTCGGACGATGTCCAAAGTGGTATTTTTGAACTCGCCTCTCGAAGCTGATTCCGAAAATACCACACATGGTCAGTTTCGGCCATTTTGGAAAAAAAACTGACCACTATTCAGTTTTGGTCGGACGATGTCCAAAGTGGTATTTTGGAACTCGCCTCTCGAAGCTGATTCCGAAAATACCACACATGGTCAGTTTCGGCCACTTTGGAAAAAAACTGATAATTGATGCAACTGGAATAATTGATGCAACTGGAATAATTGATGCAACTGGAATAATTGATGCAACTGGAATAATCGATGCAACTGGAATAATCGATGCAACTGGAATAATCGATGCATTTTTGAACTCGCCTTTCGACGCTGATTCCGAAAATACCACACGTGGTCAGTTTCGGCCATTTTGGAAAAAAAACTGACCACTATTCAGTTTTGGTCGGACGATGTCTAAAGTGGTATTTTTTAACTCGCCTTTCGACGCTGATTCCGAAAATACCACACGTGGTCAGTTTCGGCCATTTTGGAAAAAAAATGACCACTATTCAGTTTTGGTCGGACGATGTCCAAAGTGGTATTTTTGAACTCGCCTTTCGACGCTGATTCCGAAAATACCACACGTGGTCAGTTTCGGCCATTCTGGAAAAAAAACTGACCACTATTCAGTTTTGGTCGGACGATGTCTAAAGTGGTATTTTTTAACTCGCCTTTCGACGCTGATTCCGAAAATACCACACGTGGTCAGTTTCGGCCATTTTAGGAAAAAATTACCACTATTCAGTTTTGGTCGGACGATGTCCAAAGTGGTATTTTTGAACTCGCCTCTCGAAGCTGATTCCGAAAATACCACACATGGTCAGTTTCGGCCATTTTGGAAAAAAAACTGACCACTATTCAGTTTTGGTCGGACGATGTCCAAAGTGATATTTTGGAACTCGCCTCTCGAAGCTGATTCCGAAAATACCACACATGGTCAGTTTCGGCCACTTTGGAAAAAAACTGATAATTGATGCAACTGGAATAATTGATGCAACTGGAATAATTGATGCAACTGGAATAATTGATGCAACTGGAATAATCGATGCAACTGGAATAATCGATGCATTTTTAAACTCGCCTTTCGACGCTGATTCCGAAAATACCACAGGTGGTCAGTTTCGGCCATTTTGGAAAAAAAAACTGACCACTATTCAGTTTTGGTCGGACGATGTCCAAAGTGGTATTTTTGAACTCGCCTCTCGAAGCTGATTCCGAAAATACCACACATGGTCAGTTTCGGCCACTTTGGAAAAAAACTGATAATTGATGCAACTGGAATAATTGATGCAACTGGAATAATTGATGCAACTGGAATAATTGATGCAACTGGAATAATCGATGCAACTGGAATAATCGATGCATTTTTGAACTCGCCTTTCGACGCTGATTCCGAAAATACCACACGTGGTCAGTTTCGGCCATTTTGGAAAAAAAACTGACCACTATTCAGTTTTGGTCGGACGATGTCTAAAGTGGTATTTTTTAACTCGCCTTTCGACGCTGATTCCGAAAATACCACACGTGGTCAGTTTCGGCCATTTTGGAAAAAATATGACCACTATTCAGTTTTGGTCGGACGATGTCCAAAGTGGTATTTTTGAACTCGCCTTTCGACGCTGATTCCGAAAATATCACACGTGGTCAGTTTCGGCCATTTTGGAAAAACAACTGACCACTATTCAGTTTTGGTCGGACGATGTCCAAAGTGATATTTTTGAACTCGCCTCTCGAAGCTGATTCCGAAAATACCACACATGGTCAGTTTCGGCCACTTTGGAAAAAAACTGATAATTGATGCAACTGGAATAATTGATGCAACTGGAATAATTGACGCAACTGGAATAATTGATGCAACTGGAATAATCGATGCAACTGGAATAATCGATGCAACTGGAATAATCGATGCATTTTTTAACTCGCCTTTCGACGCTGATTCCGAAAATACCACACGTGGTCAGTTTCGGCCATTTTGGGAAAAAAAATGACCACTATTCAGTTTTGGTCGGACGATGTCCAAAGTGGTATTTTTAAACTCGCCTTTCGACGCTGATTCCGAAAATACCACAGGTGGTCAGTTTCGGCCATTCTGGAAAAAAAACTGACCACTATTCAGTTTTGGTCGGACGATGTCTAAAGTGGTATTTTTTAACTCGCCTTTCGACGCTGATTCCGAAAATACCACACGTGGTCAGTTTCGGCCATTTTGGGAAAAAATTACCACTATTCAGTTTTGGTCGGACGATGTCCAAAGTGGTATTTTTGAACTCGCCTCTCGAAGCTGATTCCGAAAATACCACACATGGTCAGTTTCGGCCATTTTGGAAAAAAAACTGACCACTATTCAGTTTTGGTCGGACGATGTCCAAAGTGGTATTTTGGAACTCGCCTCTCGAAGCTGATTCCGAAAATACCACACATGGTCAGTTTCGGCCACTTTGGAAAAAAACTGATAATTGATGCAACTGGAATAATTGATGCAACTGGAATAATTGATGCAACTGGAATAATTGATGCAACTGGAATAATTGATGCAACTGGAATAATCGATGCAACTGGAATAATCGATGCATTTTTTAACTCGCCTTTCGACGCTGATTCCGAAAATACCACACGTGGTCAGTTTCGGCCATTTTGGAAAAAAAACTGACCACTATTCAGTTTTGGTCGGACGATGTCTAAAGTGGTATTTTTTAACTCGCCTTTCGACGCTGATTCCGAAAATACCACACGTGGTCAGTTTCGGCCATTTTGGAAAAAAAATGTCCCACTATTCAGTTTTGGTCGACGATGTCCAAAGTGGTATTTTTGAACTCGCCTTTCGACGCTGATTCCGAAAATATCACACGTGGTCAGTTTCGGCCATTTTGGAAAAACAACTGACCACTATTCAGTTTTGGTCGGACGATGTCCAAAGTGATATTTTTGAACTCGCCTCTCGAAGCTGATTCCGAAAATACCACACATGGTCAGTTTCGGCCACTTTGGAAAAAAACTGATAATTGATGCAACTGGAATAATTGATGCAACTGGAATAATTGATGCAACTGGAATAATTGATGCAACTGGAATAATCGATGCAACTGGAATAATCGATGCAACTGGAATAATCGATGCATTTTTGAACTCGCCTTTCGACGCTGATTCCGAAAATACCACACGTGGTCAGTTTCGGCCATTTTGGAAAAAAAACTGACCACTATTCAGTTTTGGTCGGACGATGTCTAAAGTGGTATTTTTTAACTCGCCTTTCGACGCTGATTCCGAAAATACCACACGTGGTCAGTTTCGGCCATTTTGGAAAAAATATGACCACTATTCAGTTTTGGTCGGACGATGTCCAAAGTGGTATTTTTGAACTCGCCTTTCGACGCTGATTCCGAAAATACCACACGTGGTCAGTTTCGGCCATTTTGGAAAAAAAACTGACCACTATTCAGTTTTGGTCGGACGATGTCTAAAGTGGTATTTTTTAACTCGCCTTTCGACGCTGATTCCGAAAATACCACACGTGGTCAGTTTCGGCCATTTTGGAAAAAATATGACCACTATTCAGTTTTGGTCGGACGATGTCCAAAGTGGTATTTTTGAACTCGCCTTTCGACGCTGATTCCGAAAATATCACACGTGGTCAGTTTCGGCCATTTTGGAAAAACAACTGACCACTATTCAGTTTTGGTCGGACGATGTCCAAAGTGATATTTTTGAACTCGCCTCTCGAAGCTGATTCCGAAAATACCACACATGGTCAGTTTCGGCCACTTTGGAAAAAAACTGATAATTGATGCAACTGGAATAATTGATGCAACTGGAATAATTGACGCAACTGGAATAATTGATGCAACTGGAATAATCGATGCAACTGGAATAATCGATGCAACTGGAATAATCGATGCATTTTTTAACTCGCCTTTCGACGCTGATTCCGAAAATACCACACGTGGTCAGTTTCGGCCATTTTGGGAAAAAAATGACCACTATTCAGTTTTGGTCGGACGATGTCCAAAGTGGTATTTTTAAACTCGCCTTTCGACGCTGATTCCGAAAATACCACAGGTGGTCAGTTTCGGCCATTTTGGAAAAAAAAACTGACCACTATTCAGTTTTGGTCGGACGATGTCCAAAGTGGTATTTTTGAACTCGCCTCTCGAAGCTGATTCCGAAAATACCACACATGGTCAGTTTCGGCCACTTTGGAAAAAAACTGATAATTGATGCAACTGGAATAATTGATGCAACTGGAATAATTGATGCAACTGGAATAATTGATGCAACTGGAATAATCGATGCAACTGGAATAATCGATGCAACTGGAATAATCGATGCATTTTTGAACTCGCCTTTCGACGCTGATTCCGAAAATACCACACGTGGTCAGTTTCGGCCATTTTGGAAAAAAAACTGACCACTATTCAGTTTTGGTCGGACGATGTCTAAAGTGGTATTTTTAAACTCGCCTTTCGACGCTGATTCCGAAAATATCACACGTGGTCAGTTTCGGCCATTTTGGAAAAAAAATGTCCCACTATTCAGTTTTGGTCGACGATGTCCAAAGTGGTATTTTTGAACTCGCCTTTCGACGCTGATTCCGAAAATATCACACGTGGTCAGTTTCGGCCATTTTGGAAAAACAACTGACCACTATTCAGTTTTGGTCGGACGATGTCCAAAGTGATATTTTTGAACTCGCCTCTCGAAGCTGATTCCGAAAATACCACACGTGGTCAGTTTCGGCCATTTTGGAAAAAATATGACCACTATTCAGTTTTGGTCGGACGATGTCCAAAGTGGTATTTTTGAACTCGCCTTTCGACGCTGATTCCGAAAATACCACACGTGGTCAGTTTCGGCCATTTTGGGAAAAAATTACCACTATTCAGTTTTGGTCGGACGATGTCCAAAGTGGTATTTTTGAACTCGCCTTTCGACGCTGATTCCGAAAATATCACACGTGGTCAGTTTCGGCCACTTTGGAAAAAAACTGATAATTGATGCAACTGGAATAATTGATGCAACTGGAATAATTGACGCAACTGGAATAATTGATGCAACTGGAATAATCGATGCAACTGGAATAATCGATGCAACTGGAATAATCGATGCATTTTTTAACTCGCCTTTCGACGCTGATTCCGAAAATACCACACGTGGTCAGTTTCGGCCATTTTGGGAAAAAAAATGACCACTATTCAGTTTTGGTCGGACGATGTCCAAAGTGGTATTTTTAAACTCGCCTTTCGACGCTGATTCCGAAAATACCACAGGTGGTCAGTTTCGGCCATTCTGGAAAAAAAACTGACCACTATTCAGTTTTGGTCGGACGATGTCTAAAGTGGTATTTTTTAACTCGCCTTTCGACGCTGATTCCGAAAATACCACACGTGGTCAGTTTCGGCCATTTTGGGAAAAAATTACCACTATTCAGTTTTGGTCGGACGATGTCCAAAGTGGTATTTTTGAACTCGCCTCTCGAAGCTGATTCCGAAAATACCACACATGGTCAGTTTCGGCCATTTTGGAAAAAAAACTGACCACTATTCAGTTTTGGTCGGACGATGTCCAAAGTGGTATTTTGGAACTCGCCTCTCGAAGCTGATTCCGAAAATACCACACATGGTCAGTTTCGGCCACTTTGGAAAAAAACTGATAATTGATGCAACTGGAATAATTGATGCAACTGGAATAATTGATGCAACTGGAATAATTGATGCAACTGGAATAATTGATGCAACTGGAATAATCGATGCAACTGGAATAATCGATGCATTTTTTAACTCGCCTTTCGACGCTGATTCCGAAAATACCACACGTGGTCAGTTTCGGCCATTTTGGAAAAAAAACTGACCACTATTCAGTTTTGGTCGGACGATGTCTAAAGTGGTATTTTTTAACTCGCCTTTCGACGCTGATTCCGAAAATACCACACGTGGTCAGTTTCGGCCATTTTGGAAAAAAAATGTCCCACTATTCAGTTTTGGTCGACGATGTCCAAAGTGGTATTTTTGAACTCGCCTTTCGACGCTGATTCCGAAAATATCACACGTGGTCAGTTTCGGCCATTTTGGAAAAACAACTGACCACTATTCAGTTTTGGTCGGACGATGTCCAAAGTGATATTTTTGAACTCGCCTCTCGAAGCTGATTCCGAAAATACCACACATGGTCAGTTTCGGCCACTTTGGAAAAAAACTGATAATTGATGCAACTGGAATAATTGATGCAACTGGAATAATTGATGCAACTGGAATAATTGATGCAACTGGAATAATCGATGCAACTGGAATAATCGATGCAACTGGAATAATCGATGCATTTTTGAACTCGCCTTTCGACGCTGATTCCGAAAATACCACACGTGGTCAGTTTCGGCCATTTTGGAAAAAAAACTGACCACTATTCAGTTTTGGTCGGACGATGTCTAAAGTGGTATTTTTTAACTCGCCTTTCGACGCTGATTCCGAAAATACCACACGTGGTCAGTTTCGGCCATTTTGGAAAAAATATGACCACTATTCAGTTTTGGTCGGACGATGTCCAAAGTGGTATTTTTGAACTCGCCTTTCGACGCTGATTCCGAAAATATCACACGTGGTCAGTTTCGGCCATTTTGGAAAAACAACTGACCACTATTCAGTTTTGGTCGGACGATGTCCAAAGTGATATTTTTGAACTCGCCTCTCGAAGCTGATTCCGAAAATACCACACATGGTCAGTTTCGGCCACTTTGGAAAAAAACTGATAATTGATGCAACTGGAATAATTGATGCAACTGGAATAATTGACGCAACTGGAATAATTGATGCAACTGGAATAATCGATGCAACTGGAATAATCGATGCAACTGGAATAATCGATGCATTTTTTAACTCGCCTTTCGACGCTGATTCCGAAAATACCACACGTGGTCAGTTTCGGCCATTTTGGGAAAAAAATGACCACTATTCAGTTTTGGTCGGACGATGTCCAAAGTGGTATTTTTAAACTCGCCTTTCGACGCTGATTCCGAAAATACCACAGGTGGTCAGTTTCGGCCATTTTGGAAAAAAAAACTGACCACTATTCAGTTTTGGTCGGACGATGTCCAAAGTGGTATTTTTGAACTCGCCTCTCGAAGCTGATTCCGAAAATACCACACATGGTCAGTTTCGGCCACTTTGGAAAAAAACTGATAATTGATGCAACTGGAATAATTGATGCAACTGGAATAATTGATGCAACTGGAATAATTGATGCAACTGGAATAATCGATGCAACTGGAATAATCGATGCAACTGGAATAATCGATGCATTTTTGAACTCGCCTTTCGACGCTGATTCCGAAAATACCACACGTGGTCAGTTTCGGCCATTTTGGAAAAAAAACTGACCACTATTCAGTTTTGGTCGGACGATGTCTAAAGTGGTATTTTTAAACTCGCCTTTCGACGCTGATTCCGAAAATATCACACGTGGTCAGTTTCGGCCATTTTGGAAAAAAAATGTCCCACTATTCAGTTTTGGTCGACGATGTCCAAAGTGGTATTTTTGAACTCGCCTTTCGACGCTGATTCCGAAAATATCACACGTGGTCAGTTTCGGCCATTTTGGAAAAACAACTGACCACTATTCAGTTTTGGTCGGACGATGTCCAAAGTGATATTTTTGAACTCGCCTCTCGAAGCTGATTCCGAAAATACCACACATGGTCAGTTTCGGCCACTTTGGAAAAAAACTGATAATTGATGCAACTGGAATAATTGATGCAACTGGAATAATTGACGCAACTGGAATAATTGATGCAACTGGAATAATCGATGCAACTGGAATAATCGATGCAACTGGAATAATCGATGCATTTTTTAACTCGCCTTTCGACGCTGATTCCGAAAATACCACACGTGGTCAGTTTCGGCCATTTTGGGAAAAAAATGACCACTATTCAGTTTTGGTCGGACGATGTCCAAAGTGGTATTTTTAAACTCGCCTTTCGACGCTGATTCCGAAAATACCACAGGTGGTCAGTTTCGGCCATTTTGGAAAAAAAAACTGACCACTATTCAGTTTTGGTCGGACGATGTCCAAAGTGGTATTTTTGAACTCGCCTCTCGAAGCTGATTCCGAAAATACCACACATGGTCAGTTTCGGCCACTTTGGAAAAAAACTGATAATTGATGCAACTGGAATAATTGATGCAACTGGAATAATTGATGCAACTGGAATAATTGATGCAACTGGAATAATCGATGCAACTGGAATAATCGATGCAACTGGAATAATCGATGCATTTTTAAACTCGCCTTTCGACGCTGATTCCGAAAATACCACACGTGGTCAGTTTCGGCCATTTTGGAAAAAAAATGTCCCACTATTCAGTTTTGGTCGACGATGTCCAAAGTGGTATTTTTGAACTCGCCTTTCGACGCTGATTCCGAAAATATCACACGTGGTCAGTTTCGGCCATTTTGGAAAAACAACTGACCACTATTCAGTTTTGGTCGGACGATGTCCAAAGTGATATTTTTGAACTCGCCTCTCGAAGCTGATTCCGAAAATACCACACATGGTCAGTTTCGGCCACTTTGGAAAAAAACTGATAATTGATGCAACTGGAATAATTGATGCAACTGGAATAATTGATGCAACTGGAATAATTGATGCAACTGGAATAATTGATGCAACTGGAATAATTGATGCAACTGGAATAATTGATGCAACTGGAATAATCGATGCAACTGGAATAATCGATGCAACTGGAATAATCGATGCATTTTTGAACTTGCCTTTCGACGCTGATTCCGAAAATACCACACGTGGTCAGTTTCGGCCATTTTGGAAAAAAAACTGACCACTATTCAGTTTTGGTCGGACGATGTCTAAAGTGGTATTTTTTAACTCGCCTTTCGAAGCTGATTCCGAAAATACCACACATGGTCAGTTTCGGCCATTTTGGAAAAAAAACTGACCACTATTCAGTTTTGGTCGGACGATGTCCAAAGTGGTATTTTGGAACTCGCCTCTCGAAGCTGATTCCGAAAATACCACACATGGTCAGTTTCGGCTACTTTGGAAAAAAACTGATAATTGATGCAACTGGAATAATTGATGCAACTGGAATAATTGATGCAACTGGAATAATTGATGCAACTGGAATAATTGATGCAACTGGAATAATCGATGCAACTGGAATAATCGATGCATTTTTTAACTCGCCTTTCGACGCTGATTCCGAAAATACCACACGTGGTCAGTTTCGGCCATTTTGGGAAAAAAAATGACCACTATTCAGTTTTGGTCGGACGATGTCCAAAGTGGTATTTTTAAACTCGCCTTTCGACGCTGATTCCGAAAATACCACAGGTGGTCAGTTTCGGCCACTTTGGAAAAAAAAACTGACCACTATTCAGTTTTGGTCGGACGATGTCCAAAGTGGTATTTTTGAACTCGCCTCTCGAAGCTGATTCCGAAAATACCACACATGGTCAGTTTCGGCCACTTTGGAAAAAAACTGATAATTGATGCAACTGGAATAATTGATGCAACTGGAATAATTGATGCAACTGGAATAATTGTGCAACTGGAATAATTGATGCAACTGGAATAATCGATGCAACTGGAATAATCGATGCATTTTTTAACTCGCCTTTCGACGCTGATTCCGAAAATACCACACATGGTCACTTTCGGCCATTTTGGACAAAAAATGACCAGTATTCAGTTTTGGTCGGACGATGTCCAAAGTGGTATTTTTGAACTCGCCTGTCGACACTGATTCCGAAAATACCACACATGGTCAGTTTCGGCCATTTTGGACAAAAACTGACCAGTATTCAGTTGTGGTCGGACGATGTCCAAAGTGGTATTTTTGAACTCGCCTTTCGACGCTGATTCCGAAAATACCACACATGGTCAGTTTCGGCCATTTTGGACAAAAACTGACCAGAATTCAGTTTTGGTCGGACGATGTCCAAAGTGGTATTTCTGAACTCGCCTGTCAACACTGATTCCGAAAATACCACACATGGTCAGTTTCGGCCATTTTGGACAAAAACTGACCAGTATTCAGTTGTGGTCGGACGATGTCCAAAGTGGTATTTTTGAACTCGCCTTTCGACGCTGATTCCGAAAATACCACACATGGTCAGTTTCGGCCATTTTGGACAAAAACTGACCAGTATTCAGTTTTGGTCGGACGATGTCCAAAGTGGTATTTTTGAACTCGCCTTTCGACGCTGATTCCGAAAATAGCACGAATGGTCAGTTTCGGCCATTTTGGAAAATCTGTTTTTTTTGACACTTTGGTTTGTTTGTTGACACTTTGGTCCAAAGTGGTATTTTTGAACTCGCCTGTCGACACTGATTCCGAAAATACCACACATGGTCAGTTTCGGCCATTTTGGACAAAAACTGACCAGTATTCAGTTTTGGTCGGACGATGTCCAAAGTGGTATTTTTGAACTCGCCTGTCGACGCTGATTCCGAAAATAGTACGATTGGTCAGTTTCGGCCATTTTGGAAAATCTGTTTTTTTTTACACTTTGGTTTGTTTGTTGACACTTTGGTCCAAAGTGGTATTTTTGAACTCGCCTGTCGACACTGATTCCGAAAATACCACACATGGTCAGTTTCGGCCATTTTGGACAAAAACTGACCAGTATTCAGTTTTGGTCGGACGATGTCCAAAGTGGTATTTTTGAACTCGCCTTTCGACGCTGATTCCGAAAATAGCACGAATGGTCAGTTTCGGCCATTTTGGACAAAAAATGACCAGTATTCAGTTCGCACAGTTCGCACAGTTTGCACAGTTTGCACAGTTTGCACAGTTTGCACAGTTTGCACAGTTTGCACAGTTTGCACAGTTTGCACAGTTTGCACAGTTTGCACAGTTCGCACAGTTTGCACAGTTTGCGGGGAGGAGGGGGCGGGGGCGGGGAGGAGGGGGCGGGGGCGGGGAGGAGTTTGCTGCACAGTTTACTGCACAGTTCGCCGCACAGTTCGCACAGTTCGCACAGTTCGCACAGTTCGCACAGTTCGCACAGTTCGCACAGTTCGCACAGTTCGCACAGTTCGCACAGTTCGCACAGTTCGCACAGTTCGCACAGTTCGCACAGTTCGCACAGTTCGCACAGTTCGCACAGTTCGCACAGTTCGCACAGTTTGCGGGGAGGAGGGGGCGGGGGCGGGGAGGAGGGGGCGGGGGCGGGGAGGAGTTTGCTGCACAGTTTGCTGCACAGTTCGCACAGTTCGCACAGTTCGCACAGTTCGCACAGTTCGCACAGTTTGCACAGTTTGCACAGTTCGCACAGTTTGCACAGTTTGCGGGGAGGAGGGGGCTGGGGCGGGGAGGAGGGGGCGGGGGCGGGGAGGAGGGGAGTTTGCACAGTTCGCACAGTTCGCACAGTTCGCACAGTTCGCACAGTTCGCACAGTTCGCACAGTTCGCACAGTTCGCACAGTTCGCACAGTTCGCACAGTTCGCACAGTTCGCACAGTTCGCACAGTTCGCACAGTTCGCACAGTTCGCACAGTTCGCACAGTTCGCACAGTTTGCACAGTTTGCACAGTTTGCACAGTTTGCACAGTTTGCACAGTTTGCACAGTTTGCACAGTTTGCACAGTTTGCACAGTTTGCACAGTTTGCACAGTTTGCACAGTTTGCACAGTTTGCACAGTTTGCACAGTTTGCACAGTTTGCACAGTTTGCACAGTTTGCACAGTTTGCACAGTTTGCACAGTTTGCACAGTTTGCACAGTTTGCACAGTTTGCACAGTTTGCACAGTTTGCACAGTTTGCACAGTTTGCACAGTTTGCACAGTTTGCACAGTTTGCACAGTTTGCACAGTTTGCGGGGAGGAGGGGGCGGGGCGGGGAGGAGGGGGCGGCGCGGGGAGGAGGGGGCGGGGGCGGGGAGGAGTTTGCTGCACAGTTTGCTGCACAGTTTGCACAGTTTGCTGCACAGTTTGAACAGTTTGCACAATTCGCAGTTGGCACAGTTTGCACAGTTTTGCGGGGAGGAGGGGGCGGGGCGGGAAGGAGGGGGCGGGGGCGGAGAGGAGGGGAGTTTGCACAGTTCGCACAGTTCGCACAGTTCGCACAGTTCGCACAGTTCGCACAGTTCGCACAGTTCGCACAGTTCGCACAGTTCGCACAGTTCGCACAGTTCGCACAGTTCGCACAGTTCGCACAGTTTGCGGGGAGGAGGGGGCGGGGGCGGGGAGGAGGGGGCGGGGGCGGGGAGGAGTTTGCTGCACAGTTTGCTGCACAGTTCGCACAGTTCGCACAGTTCGCACAGTTCGCACAGTTCGCACAGTTTGCACAGTTTGCACAGTTCGCACAGTTTGCACAGTTTGCGGGGAGGAGGGGGCTGGGGCGGGGAGGAGGGGGCGGGGGCGGGGAGGAGGGGAGTTTGCACAGTTCGCACAGTTCGCACAGTTCGCACAGTTCGCACAGTTCGCACAGTTCGCACAGTTCGCACAGTTCGCACAGTTCGCACAGTTCGCACAGTTCGCACAGTTCGCACAGTTCGCACAGTTCGCACAGTTTGCACAGTTTGCACAGTTTGCACAGTTTGCACAGTTTGCACAGTTTGCACAGTTTGCACAGTTTGCACAGTTTGCACAGTTTGCACAGTTTGCACAGTTTGCACAGTTTGCACAGTTTGCACAGTTTGCACAGTTTGCACAGTTTGCACAGTTTGCACAGTTTGCACAGTTTGCACAGTTTGCACAGTTTGCACAGTTTGCACAGTTTGCACAGTTTGCACAGTTTGCACAGTTTGCACAGTTTGCACAGTTTGCACAGTTTGCACAGTTTGCACAGTTTGCGGGGAGGAGGGGGCGGGGCGGGGAGGAGGGGGCGGGGCGGGGAGGAGGGGGCGGGGGCGGGGAGGAGTTTGCTGCACAGTTTGCTGCACAGTTTGCACAGTTTGCTGCACAGTTTGAACAGTTTGCACAATTCGCAGTTGGCACAGTTTGCACAGTTTTGCGGGGAGGAGGGGGCGGGGCGGGAAGGAGGGGGCGGGGGCGGAGAGGAGGGGAGTTTGCACAGTTCGCACAGTTCGCACAGTTCGCACAGTTCGCACAGTTTGCACAGTTTGCACAGTTTGCACAGTTTGCACAGTTCGCACAGTTTGCACAGTTTGCGGGGAGGAGGGGGCGGGGGCGGGGAGGAGGGGGCGGGGGCGGGGAGGAGTTTGCTGCACAGTTTGCTGCACAGTTTGCTGCACAGTTTGCTGCACAGTTCGCTGCACAGTTCGCACAGTTCGCACAGTTCGCACAGTTCGCACAGTTCGCACAGTTCGCACAGTTCGCACAGTTCGCACAGTTCGCACAGTTCGCACAGTTCGCACAGTTCGCACAGTTCGCACAGTTTGCGGGGAGGAGGGGGCGGGGGCGGGGAGGAGGGGGCGGGGGCGGGGAGGAGTTTGCTGCACAGTTTGCTGCACAGTTCGCACAGTTCGCACAGTTCGCACAGTTCGCACAGTTCGCACAGTTCGCACAGTTTGCACAGTTTGCACAGTTCGCACAGTTTGCACAGTTTGCGGGGAGGAGGGGGCTGGGGCGGGGAGGAGGGGGCGGGGGCGGGGAGGAGGGGAGTTTGCACAGTTCGCACAGTTCGCACAGTTCGCACAGTTCGCACAGTTCGCACAGTTCGCACAGTTCGCACAGTTCGCACAGTTCGCACAGTTCGCACAGTTCGCACAGTTCGCACAGTTCGCACAGTTCGCACAGTTTGCACAGTTTGCACAGTTTGCACAGTTTGCACAGTTTGCACAGTTTGCACAGTTTGCACAGTTTGCACAGTTTGCACAGTTTGCACAGTTTGCACAGTTTGCACAGTTTGCACAGTTTGCACAGTTTGCACAGTTTGCACAGTTTGCACAGTTTGCACAGTTTGCACAGTTTGCACAGTTTGCACAGTTTGCACAGTTTGCACAGTTTGCACAGTTTGCACAGTTTGCACAGTTTGCACAGTTTGCACAGTTTGCACAGTTTGCACAGTTTGCACAGTTTGCGGGGAGGAGGGGGCGGGGCGGGGAGGAGGGGGCGGGGCGGGGAGGAGGGGGCGGGGGCGGGGAGGAGTTTGCTGCACAGTTTGCTGCACAGTTTGCACAGTTTGCTGCACAGTTTGAACAGTTTGCACAATTCGCAGTTGGCACAGTTTGCACAGTTTTGCGGGGAGGAGGGGGCGGGGCGGGAAGGAGGGGGCGGGGGCGGAGAGGAGGGGAGTTTGCACAGTTCGCACAGTTCGCACAGTTCGCACAGTTCGCACAGTTTGCACAGTTTGCACAGTTTGCACAGTTTGCACAGTTCGCACAGTTTGCACAGTTTGCGGGGAGGAGGGGGCGGGGGCGGGGAGGAGGGGGCGGGGGCGGGGAGGAGTTTGCTGCACAGTTTGCTGCACAGTTTGCTGCACAGTTTGCTGCACAGTTCGCTGCACAGTTCGCACAGTTCGCACAGTTCGCACAGTTCGCACAGTTCGCACAGTTCGCACAGTTCGCACAGTTCGCACAGTTCGCACAGTTCGCACAGTTCGCACAGTTCGCACAGTTCGCACAGTTCGCACAGTTTGCACAGTTTGCACAGTTCGCACAGTTTGCACAGTTTGCGGGGAGGAGGGGGCTGGGGCGGGGAGGAGGGGGCGGGGGCGGGGAGGAGGGGAGTTTGCACAGTTCGCACAGTTCGCACAGTTCGCACAGTTCGCACAGTTCGCACAGTTCGCACAGTTCGCACAGTTCGCACAGTTCGCACAGTTCGCACAGTTCGCACAGTTCGCACAGTTCGCACAGTTCGCACAGTTTGCACAGTTTGCACAGTTTGCACAGTTTGCACAGTTTGCACAGTTTGCACAGTTTGCACAGTTTGCACAGTTTGCACAGTTTGCACAGTTTGCACAGTTTGCACAGTTTGCACAGTTTGCACAGTTTGCACAGTTTGCACAGTTTGCACAGTTTGCACAGTTTGCACAGTTTGCACAGTTTGCACAGTTTGCACAGTTTGCACAGTTTGCACAGTTTGCACAGTTTGCACAGTTTGCACAGTTTGCACAGTTTGCACAGTTTGCACAGTTTGCACAGTTTGCACAGTTTGCGGGGAGGAGGGGGCGGGGCGGGGAGGAGGGGGCGGGGCGGGGAGGAGGGGGCGGGGGCGGGGAGGAGTTTGCTGCACAGTTTGCTGCACAGTTTGCACAGTTTGCTGCACAGTTTGAACAGTTTGCACAATTCGCAGTTGGCACAGTTTGCACAGTTTTGCGGGGAGGAGGGGGCGGGGCGGGAAGGAGGGGGCGGGGGCGGAGAGGAGGGGAGTTTGCACAGTTCGCACAGTTCGCACAGTTCGCACAGTTCGCACAGTTTGCACAGTTTGCACAGTTTGCACAGTTTGCACAGTTCGCACAGTTTGCACAGTTTGCGGGGAGGAGGGGGCGGGGGCGGGGAGGAGGGGGCGGGGGCGGGGAGGAGTTTGCTGCACAGTTTGCTGCACAGTTTGCTGCACAGTTTGCTGCACAGTTCGCTGCACAGTTCGCACAGTTCGCACAGTTCGCACAGTTCGCACAGTTCGCACAGTTCGCACAGTTCGCACAGTTCGCACAGTTCGCACAGTTCGCACAGTTCGCACAGTTCGCACAGTTCGCACAGTTTGCACAGTTTGCACAGTTTGCACAGTTTGCACAGTTTGCACAGTTTGCACAGTTTGCACAGTTTGCACAGTTTGCACAGTTTGCACAGTTTGCACAGTTTGCACAGTTTGCACAGTTTGCACAGTTTGCACAGTTTGCACAGTTTGCACAGTTTGCACAGTTTGCACAGTTTGCACAGTTTGCACAGTTTGCACAGTTTGCACAGTTTGCACAGTTTGCACAGTTTGCACAGTTTGCACAGTTCGCACAGTTCGCACAGTTCGCACAGTTCGCACAGTTCGCACAGTTCGCACAGTTCGCACAGTTCGCACAGTTCGCACAGTTCGCACAGTTCGCACAGTTCGCACAGTTCGCACAGTTCGCACAGTTTGCACAGTTTGCGGGGAGGAGGGGGCGGGGGCGGGGAGGAGGGGGCGGGGGCGGGGAGTAGTTTGCTGCACAGTTTGCTGCACAGTTCGCACAGTTCGCACAGTTCGCACAGTTCGCACAGTTCGCACAGTTTGCACAGTTCGCACAGTTTGCACAGTTTGCACAGTTTGCACAGTTCGCACAGTTTGCACAGTTCGCACAGTTTGCACAGTTTGCACAGTTTGCACAGTTTGCACAGTTTGCACAGTTTGCACAGTTTGCACAGTTTGCACAGTTTGCACAGTTTGCACAGTTTGCACAGTTTGCACAGTTTGCACAGTTTGCACAGTTTGCACAGTTTGCACAGTTTGCACAGTTTGCACAGTTTGCACAGTTTGCACAGTTTGCACAGTTTGCACAGTTTGCACAGTTTGCACAGTTTGCACAGTTTGCGGGGAGGAGGGGGCGGGGCGGGGAGGAGGGGGCGGGGCGGGGAGGAGGGGGCGGGGGCGGGGAGGAGTTTGCTGCACAGTTTGCTGCACAGTTTGCACAGTTTGCACAGTTCGCACAGTTCGCACAGTTCGCACAGTTCGCACAGTTCGCACAGTTCGCACAGTTCGCACAGTTCGCACAGTTTGCACAGTTTGCGGGGAGGAGGGGGCGGGGGCGGGGAGGAGGGGGCGGGGGCGGGGAGTAGTTTGCTGCACAGTTTGCTGCACAGTTCGCACAGTTCGCACAGTTCGCACAGTTCGCACAGTTCGCACAGTTTGCACAGTTCGCACAGTTTGCACAGTTTGCACAGTTTGCACAGTTCGCACAGTTTGCACAGTTCGCACAGTTCGCACAGTTCGCACAGTTCGCACAGTTCGCACAGTTCGCACAGTTCGCACAGTTCGCACAGTTCGCACAGTTCGCACAGTTCGCACAGTTCGCACAGTTTGCGGGGAGGAGGGGGCGGGGGCGGGGAGGAGGGGGCGGGGGCGGGGAGGAGTTTGCTGCACAGTTTGCTGCACAGTTCGCACAGTTCGCACAGTTCGCACAGTTCGCACAGTTCGCACAGTTTGCACAGTTTGCACAGTTCGCACAGTTTGCACAGTTTGCGGGGAGGAGGGGGCTGGGGCGGGGAGGAGGGGGCGGGGGCGGGGAGGAAGGGAGTTTGCACAGTTCGCACAGTTCGCACAGTTCGCACAGTTCGCACAGTTCGCACAGTTCGCACAGTTCGCACAGTTCGCACAGTTCGCACAGTTCGCACAGTTCGCACAGTTTGCACAGTTTGCACAGTTTGCACAGTTTGCACAGTTTGCACAGTTTGCACAGTTTGCACAGTTTGCACAGTTTGCACAGTTTGCACAGTTTGCACAGTTTGCACAGTTTGCACAGTTTGCACAGTTTGCACAGTTTGCACAGTTTGCACAGTTTGCACAGTTTGCACAGTTTGCACAGTTTGCACAGTTTGCACAGTTTGCACAGTTTGCACAGTTTGCGGGGAGGAGGGGGCGGGGCGGGGAGGAGGGGGCGGGGCGGGGAGGAGGGGGCGGGGGCGGGGAGGAGTTTGCTGCACAGTTTGCTGCACAGTTTGCACAGTTTGCTGCACAGTTTGAACAGGGGGCGGGGCGGGAAGGAGGGGGCGGGGGCGGAGAGGAGGGGAGTTTGCACAGTTCGCACAGTTCGCACAGTTCGCACAGTTCGCACAGTTCGCACAGTTCGCACAGTTCGCACAGTTCGCACAGTTCGCACAGTTCGCACAGTTCGCACAGTTCGCACAGTTCGCACTGTGCGAACTGTGCGAACTGTGCAGCGAACTGTGCAGCAAACTGTGCAGCAAACTGTGCAGCAAACTGTGCAGCAAACTCCTCCCCGCCCCCGCCCCCTCCTCCCCGCCCCCGCCCCCTCCTCCCCGCAAACTGTGCAAACTGTGCGAACTGTGCAAACTGTGCAAACTGTGCAAACTGTGCAAACTGTGCGAACTGTGCGAACTGTGCGAACTGTGCGAACTGTGCAAACTCCCCTCCTCTCCGCCCCCGCCCCCTCCTTCCCGCCCCGCCCCCTCCTCCCCGCAAAACTGTGCAAACTGTGCCAACTGCGAATTGTGCAAACTGTTCAAACTGTGCAGCAAACTGTGCAAACTGTGCAGCAAACTGTGCAGCAAACTCCTCCCCGCCCCCGCCCCCTCCTCCCCGCCCCGCCCCCTCCTCCCCGCCCCGCCCCCTCCTCCCCGCAAACTGTGCAAACTGTGCAAACTGTGCAAACTGTGCAAACTGTGCAAACTGTGCAAACTGTGCAAACTGTGCAAACTGTGCAAACTGTGCAAACTGTGCAAACTGTGCAAACTGTGCAAACTGTGCAAACTGTGCAAACTGTGCAAACTGTGCAAACTGTGCAAACTGTGCAAACTGTGCAAACTGTGCAAACTGTGCAAACTGTGCAAACTGTGCAAACTGTGCAAACTGTGCAAACTGTGCAAACTGTGCAAACTGTGCAAACTGTGCAAACTGTGCAAAGGGGGCGGTTTGCACAGTTTGCACAGTTTGCACAGTTTGCACAGTTTGCACAGTTTGCACAGTTTGCACAGTTTGCACAGTTTGCACAGTTTGCACAGTTTGCACAGTTTGCACAGTTTGCACAGTTTGCACAGTTTGCACAGTTTGCACAGTTCGCACAGTTTGCACAGTTCGCACAGTTCGCACAGTTCGCACAGTTCGCACAGTTCGCACAGTTCGCACAGTTCGCACAGTTCGCACAGTTCGCACAGTTCGCACAGTTCGCACAGTTTGCGGGGAGGAGGGGGCTGGGGCGGGGAGGAGGGGGCGGGGGCGGGGAGGAGGGGAGTTTGCACAGTTCGCACAGTTCGCACAGTTCGCACAGTTCGCACAGTTCGCACAGTTCGCACAGTTCGCACAGTTCGCACAGTTCGCACAGTTCGCACAGTTCGCACAGTTCGCACAGTTCGCACAGTTCGCACAGTTCGCACAGTTCGCACAGTTCGCACAGTTCGCACAGTTTGCACAGTTTGCGGGGAGGAGGGGGCGGGGGCGGGGAGGAGGGGGCGGGGGCGGGGAGGAGTTTGCTGCACAGTTTGCTGCACAGTTCGCACAGTTCGCACAGTTCGAACAGTTCGCACAGTTCGCACAGTTTGCACAGTTTGCACAGTTTGCACAGTTTGCACAGTTTGCACAGTTTGCACAGTTTGCACAGTTTGCACAGTTTGCACAGTTTGCACAGTTTGCACAGTTTGCACAGTTTGCACAGTTTGCACAGTTTGCACAGTTTGCACAGTTTGCACAGTTTGCACAGTTTGCACAGTTTGCACAGTTTGCACAGTTTGCACAGTTTGCACAGTTTGCGGGGAGGAGGGGGCGGGGCGGGGAGGAGGGGGCGGGGCGGGGAGGAGGGGGCGGGGGCGGGGAGGAGTTTGCTGCACAGTTTGCTGCACAGTTTGCACAGTTTGCTGCACAGTTTGAACAGTTTGCACAATTCGCAGTTGGCACAGTTTGCACAGTTTTGCGGGGAGGAGGGGGCGGGGCGGGAAGGAGGGGGCGGGGGCGGAGAGGAGGGGAGTTTGCACAGTTCGCACAGTTCGCACAGTTCGCACAGTTCGCACAGTTTGCACAGTTTGCACAGTTTGCACAGTTTGCACAGTTCGCACAGTTTGCACAGTTTGCGGGGAGGAGGGGGCGGGGGCGGGGAGGAGGGGGCGGGGGCGGGGAGGAGTTTGCTGCACAGTTTGCTGCACAGTTTGCTGCACAGTTTGCTGCACAGTTCGCTGCACAGTTCGCACAGTTCGCACAGTTCGCACAGTTCGCACAGTTCGCACAGTTCGCACAGTTCGCACAGTTCGCACAGTTCGCACAGTTCGCACAGTTCGCACAGTTCGCACAGTTCGCACAGTTTGCACAGTTTGCACAGTTTGCACAGTTTGCACAGTTTGCACAGTTTGCACAGTTTGCACAGTTTGCACAGTTTGCACAGTTTGCACAGTTTGCACAGTTTGCACAGTTTGCACAGTTTGCACAGTTTGCACAGTTTGCACAGTTTGCACAGTTTGCACAGTTTGCACAGTTTGCACAGTTTGCACAGTTTGCACAGTTTGCACAGTTCGCACAGTTCGCACAGTTCGCACAGTTTGCACAGTTCGCACAGTTCGCACAGTTCGCACAGTTCGCACAGTTCGCACAGTTCGCACAGTTCGCACAGTTCGCACAGTTCGCACAGTTCGCACAGTTCGCACAGTTTGCACAGTTTGCACAGTTCGCACAGTTTGCACAGTTTGCGGGGAGGAGGGGGCTGGGGCGGGGAGGAGGGGGCGGGGGCGGGGAGGAGGGGATTTTGCACAGTTCGCACAGTTCGCACAGTTCGCACAGTTCGCACAGTTCGCACAGTTCGCACAGTTCGCACAGTTCGCACAGTTCGCACAGTTCGCACAGTTTGCACAGTTTGCACAGTTCGCACAGTTTGCACAGTTTGCGGGGAGGAGGGGGCTGGGGCGGGGAGTAGGGGGCGGGGGCGGGGAGGAGGGGAGTTTGCACAGTTCGCACAGTTCGCACAGTTCGCACAGTTCGCACAGTTTGCACAGTTTGCACAGTTTGCACAGTTTGCACAGTTTGCACAGTTTGCACAGTTTGCACAGTTTGCACAGTTTGCACAGTTTGCACAGTTCGCACAGTTTGCACAGTTTGCGGGGAGGAGGGGGCGGGGGAGGGGAGGAGCGGGCGGGGGCGGGGAGGAGTTTGCTGCACAGTTTGCTGCACAGTTTGCACAGTTTGCACAGTTTGCACAGTTTGCACAGTTTGCACAGTTTGCACAGTTTGCACAGTTTGCACAGTTTGCACAGTTTGCACAGTTTGCACAGTTTGCACAGTTTGCACAGTTTGCACAGTTTGCACAGTTTGCACAGTTTGCACAGTTTGCACAGTTTGCACAGTTTGCACAGTTCGCACAGTTCGCACAGTTCGCACAGTTCGCACAGTTCGCACAGTTCGCACAGTTCGCACAGTTCGCACAGTTCGCACAGTTCGCACAGTTCGCACAGTTCGCACAGTTCGCACAGTTTGCACAGTTTGCACAGTTCGCACAGTTTGCACAGTTTGCGGGGAGGAGGGGGCTGGGGCGGGGAGGAGGGGGCGGGGGCGGGGAGGAGGGGAGTTTGCACAGTTCGCACAGTTCGCACAGTTCGCACAGTTCGCACAGTTCGCACAGTTCGCACAGTTCGCACAGTTCGCACAGTTCGCACAGTTCGCACAGTTCGCACAGTTTGCACAGTTTGCACAGTTTGCACAGTTTGCACAGTTTGCACAGTTTGCACAGTTTGCACAGTTTGCACAGTTTGCACAGTTTGCGGGGAGGAGGGGGCGGGGCGGGGAGGAGGGGGCGGGGGCGGGGAGGAGTTTGCTGCACAGTTTGCTGCACAGTTTGCACAGTTTGCTGCACAGTTTGAACAGTTTGCACAATTCGCAGTTGGCACAGTTTGCACAGTTTTGCACAGTTTGCACAGTTTGCACAGTTTGCACAGTTCGCACAGTTCGCACAGTTCGCACAGTTCGCACAGTTCGCACAGTTCGCACAGTTCGCACAGTTCGCACAGTTCGCACAGTTCGCACAGTTCGCACAGTTTGCACAGTTTGCACAGTTCGCACAGTTTGCACAGTTTGCGGGGAGGAGGGGGCTGGGGCGGGGAGGAGGGGGCGGGGGCGGGGAGGAGGGGAGTTTGCACAGTTCGCACAGTTCGCACAGTTCGCACAGTTCGCACAGTTCGCACAGTTCGCACAGTTCGCACAGTTCGCACAGTTCGCACAGTTCGCACAGTTTGCACAGTTTGCACAGTTCGCACAGTTTGCACAGTTTGCGGGGAGGAGGGGGCTGGGGCGGGGAGTAGGGGGCGGGGGCGGGGAGGAGGGGAGTTTGCACAGTTCGCACAGTTCGCACAGTTCGCACAGTTCGCACAGTTTGCACAGTTTGCACAGTTTGCACAGTTTGCACAGTTTGCACAGTTTGCACAGTTTGCACAGTTTGCACAGTTTGCACAGTTTGCACAGTTCGCACAGTTTGCACAGTTTGCGGGGAGGAGGGGGCGGGGGAGGGGAGGAGCGGGCGGGGGCGGGGAGGAGTTTGCTGCACAGTTTGCTGCACAGTTTGCACAGTTTGCACAGTTTGCACAGTTTGCACAGTTTGCACAGTTTGCACAGTTTGCACAGTTTGCACAGTTTGCACAGTTTGCACAGTTTGCACAGTTTGCACAGTTTGCACAGTTTGCACAGTTTGCACAGTTTGCACAGTTTGCACAGTTTGCACAGTTTGCACAGTTTGCACAGTTCGCACAGTTCGCACAGTTCGCACAGTTCGCACAGTTCGCACAGTTCGCACAGTTCGCACAGTTCGCACAGTTCGCACAGTTCGCACAGTTCGCACAGTTCGCACAGTTCGCACAGTTTGCACAGTTCGCACAGTTTGCACAGTTTGCGGGGAGGAGGGGGCTGGGGCGGGGAGGAGGGGGCGGGGGCGGGGAGGAGGGGAGTTTGCACAGTTCGCACAGTTCGCACAGTTCGCACAGTTCGCACAGTTCGCACAGTTCGCACAGTTCGCACAGTTCGCACAGTTCGCACAGTTCGCACAGTTTGCACAGTTTGCACAGTTTGCACAGTTTGCACAGTTTGCACAGTTTGCACAGTTTGCACAGTTTGCACAGTTTGCACAGTTTGCACAGTTTGCGGGGAGGAGGGGGCGGGGCGGGGAGGAGGGGGCGGGGGCGGGGAGGAGTTTGCTGCACAGTTTGCTGCACAGTTTGCACAGTTTGCTGCACAGTTTGAACAGTTTGCACAATTCGCAGTTGGCACAGTTTGCACAGTTTTGCGGGGAGGAGGGGGCGGGGCGGGAAGGAGGGGGCGGGGGCGGAGAGGAGGGGAGTTTGCACAGTTCGCACAGTTCGCACAGTTCGCACAGTTCGCACAGTTTGCACAGTTTGCACAGTTTGCACAGTTTGCACAGTTCGCACAGTTTGCACAGTTTGCGGGGAGGAGGGGCGGGGGCGGGGAGGAGGGGGCGGGGGCGGGGAGGAGTTTGCTGCACAGTTTGCTGCACAGTTTGCTGCACAGTTTGCTGCACAGTTCGCTGCACAGTTCGCACAGTTCGCACAGTTCGCACAGTTCGCACAGTTCGCACAGTTCGCACAGTTTGCACAGTTTGCACAGTTTGCACAGTTTGCACAGTTTGCACAGTTTGCACAGTTTGCACAGTTTGCACAGTTTGCACAGTTTGCACAGTTTGCACAGTTTGCACAGTTTGCACAGTTTGCACAGTTCGCACAGTTTGCACAGTTCGCACAGTTCGCACAGTTCGCACAGTTCGCACAGTTCGCACAGTTCGCACAGTTCGCACAGTTTGCACAGTTTGCACAGTTCGCACAGTTTGCACAGTTTGCGGGGAGGAGGGGGCTGGGGCGGGGAGGAGGGGGCGGGGGCGGGGAGGAGGGGAGTTTGCACAGTTCGCACAGTTCGCACAGTTCGCACAGTTCGCACAGTTCGCACAGTTCGCACAGTTCGCACAGTTCGCACAGTTCGCACAGTTCGCACAGTTCGCACAGTTGGCACAGTTTGCACAGTTCGCACAGTTTGCACAGTTTGCGGGGAGGAGGGGGCTGGGGCGGGGAGGAGGGGGCGGGGGCGGGGAGGAGGGGAGTTTGCACAGTTCGCACAGTTCGCACAGTTCGCACAGTTCGCACAGTTTGCACAGTTTGCACAGTTTGCACAGTTTGCACAGTTTGCACAGTTTGCACAGTTTGCACAGTTTGCACAGTTTGCACAGTTTGCACAGTTTGCACAGTTTGCACAGTTTGCACAGTTTGCACAGTTCGCACAGTTTGCACAGTTTGCGGGGAGGAGGGGGCGGGGAGGAGGGGAGTTTGCACAGTTCGCACAGTTCGCACAGTTCGCACAGTTCGCACAGTTTGCACAGTTTGCACAGTTTGCACAGTTTGCACAGTTTGCACAGTTTGCACAGTTTGCACAGTTTGCACAGTTCGCACAGTTTGCACAGTTTGCGGGGAGGAGGGGGCGGGGCGGGGAGGAGGGGGCGGGGGCGGGGAGGAGGGGAGTTTGCACAGTTCGCACAGTTCGCACAGTTCGCACAGTTCGCACAGTTTGCACAGTTTGCACAGTTTGCACAGTTTGCACAGTTTGCACAGTTTGCACAGTTTGCACAGTTTGCACAGTTTGCACAGTTTGCACAGTTCGCACAGTTTGCACAGTTTGCGGGGAGGAGGGGGCGGGGGCGGGGAGGAGCGGGCGGGGGCGGGGAGGAGTTTGCTGCACAGTTTGCTGCACAGTTTGCACAGTTTGCACAGTTTGCACAGTTTGCACAGTTTGCACAGTTTGCACAGTTTGCACAGTTTGCACAGTTCGCACAGTTTGCACAGTTTGCGGGGAGGAGGGGGCGGGGGAGGGGAGGAGCGGGCGGGGGCGGGGAGGAGTTTGCTGCACAGTTTGCTGCACAGTTTGCGGGGAGGAGGGGGCTGGGGCGGGGAGGAGGGGGCTGGGGCGGGGAGGAGGGGGCGGGGGCGGGGAGGAGGGGAGTTTGCACAGTTCGCACAGTTCGCACAGTTCGCACAGTTCGCACAGTTCGCACAGTTTGCACAGTTTGCACAGTTTGCACAGTTTGCACAGTTTGCACAGTTTGCACAGTTTGCACAGTTTGCACAGTTTGCACAGTTTGCACAGTTTGCACAGTTTGCACAGTTTGCACAGTTTGCACAGTTTGCACAGTTCGCACAGTTTGCACAGTTCGCACAGTTCGCACAGTTCGCACAGTTCGCACAGTTCGCACAGTTCGCACAGTTCGCACAGTTCGCACAGTTCGCACAGTTCGCACAGTTCGCACAGTTCGCACAGTTCGCACAGTTTGCACAGTTTGCGGGGAGGAGGGGGCGGGGGCGGGGAGGAGGGGGCGGGGGCGGGGAGGAGTTTGCTGCACAGTTTGCTGCACAGTTCGCACAGTTCGCACAGTTCGCACAGTTCGCACAGCACAGTTTGCACAGTTTGCACAGTTTGCACAGTTTGCACAGTTCGCACAGTTTGCACAGTTCGCACAGTTCGCACAGTTCGCACAGTTCGCACAGTTCGCACAGTTCGCACAGTTCGCACAGTTCGCACAGTTCGCACAGTTCGCACAGTTCGCACAGTTCGCACAGTTTGCACAGTTTGCACAGTTCGCACAGTTTGCACAGTTTGCGGGGAGGAGGGGGCTGGGGCGGGGAGGAGGGGGCGGGGGCGGGGAGGAGGGGAGTTTGCACAGTTCGCACAGTTCGCACAGTTCGCACAGTTCGCACAGTTCGCACAGTTCGCACAGTTCGCACAGTTCGCACAGTTCGCACAGTTCGCACAGTTTGCACAGTTTGCACAGTTCGCACAGTTTGCACAGTTTGCGGGGAGGAGGGGGCTGGGGCGGGGAGGAGGGGGCGGGGGCGGGGAGGAGGGGAGTTTGCACAGTTCGCACAGTTCGCACAGTTCGCACAGTTCGCACAGTTTGCACAGTTTGCACAGTTTGCACAGTTTGCACAGTTTGCACAGTTTGCACAGTTTGCACAGTTTGCACAGTTTGCACAGTTTGCACAGTTCGCACAGTTTGCACAGTTTGCGGGGAGGAGGGGGCGGGGGCGGGGAGGAGCGGGCGGGGGCGGGGAGGAGTTTGCTGCACAGTTTGCTGCACAGTTTGCACAGTTTGCACAGTTTGCACAGTTTGCACAGTTTGCACAGTTTGCACAGTTTGCACAGTTCGCACAGTTTGCACAGTTTGCGGGGAGGAGGGGGCGGGGGAGGGGAGGAGCGGGCGGGGGCGGGGAGGAGTTTGCTGCACAGTTTGCTGCACAGTTTGCACAGTTTGCACAGTTTGCACAGTTTGCACAGTTTGCACAGTTTGCGGGGAGGAGGGGGCTGGGGCGGGGAGGAGGGGGCGGGGGCGGGGAGGAGGGGAGTTTGCACAGTTCGCACAGTTCGCACAGTTCGCACAGTTCGCACAGTTTGCACAGTTTGCACAGTTTGCACAGTTTGCACAGTTTGCACAGTTTGCACAGTTTGCACAGTTTGCACAGTTTGCACAGTTTGCACAGTTCGCACAGTTTGCACAGTTTGCGGGGAGGAGGGGGCGGGGGCGGGGAGGAGCGGGCGGGGGCGGGGAGGAGTTTGCTGCACAGTTTGCTGCACAGTTTGCACAGTTTGCACAGTTTGCACAGTTTGCACAGTTTGCACAGTTTGCACAGTTTGCACAGTTTGCACAGTTCGCACAGTTTGCACAGTTTGCGGGGAGGAGGGGGCGGGGGAGGGGAGGAGCGGGCGGGGGCGGGGAGGAGTTTGCTGCACAGTTTGCTGCACAGTTTGCACAGTTTGCACAGTTTGCACAGTTTGCACAGTTTGCACAGTTTGCACAGTTTGCACAGTTTGCACAGTTCGCACAGTTTGCACAGTTTGCACAGTTTGCACAGTTTGCACAGTTTGCACAGTTCGCACAGTTCGCACAGTTCGCACAGTTCGCACAGTTCGCACAGTTCGCACAGTTCGCACAGTTCGCACAGTTCGCACAGTTCGCACAGTTCGCACAGTTCGCACAGTTCGCACAGTTCGCACAGTTCGCACAGTTCGCACAGTTCGCACAGTTCGCACAGTTTGCACAGTTTGCGGGGAGGAGGGGGCGGGGGCGGGGAGGAGGGGGCGGGGGCGGGGAGGAGTTTGCTGCACAGTTTGCTGCACAGTTCGCACAGTTCGCACAGTTCGAACAGTTCGCACAGTTCGCACAGTTTGCACAGTTTGCACAGTTTGCACAGTTTGCACAGTTTGCACAGTTTGCACAGTTTGCACAGTTTGCACAGTTTGCACAGTTCGCACAGTTCGCACAGTTCGCACAGTTCGCACAGTTCGCACAGTTCGCACAGTTCGCACAGTTCGCACAGTTTGCACAGTTTGCACAGTTTGCACAGTTCGCACAGTTTGCACAGTTTGCGGGGAGGAGGGGGCTGGGGCGGGGAGGAGGGGGCGGGGGCGGGGAGGAGGGGAGTTTGCACAGTTCGCACAGTTCGCACAGTTCGCACAGTTCGCACAGTTCGCACAGTTCGCACAGTTCGCACAGTTCGCACAGTTCGCACAGTTTGCACAGTTTGCACAGTTTGCTGCACAGTTCGCACAGTTCGCACAGTTCGCACAGTTTGCACAGTTTGCGGGGAGGAGGGGGCGGGGGCGGGGAGGAGGGGGCGGGGGCGGGGAGGAGTTTGCTGCACAGTTTGCTGCACAGTTCGCACAGTTCGCACAGTTCGCACAGTTCGCACAGTTCGCACAGTTTGCACAGTTTGCACAGTTCGCACAGTTTGCACAGTTTGCGGGGAGGAGGGGGCTGGGGCGGGGAGGAGGGGGCGGGGGCGGGGAGGAGGGGAGTTTGCACAGTTCGCACAGTTCGCACAGTTCGCACAGTTCGCACAGTTCGCACAGTTCGCACAGTTCGCACAGTTCGCACAGTTCGCACAGTTCGCACAGTTTGCACAGTTTGCACAGTTTGCACAGTTTGCACAGTTTGCACAGTTTGCACAGTTTGCACAGTTTGCACAGTTTGCACAGTTTGCACAGTTTGCGGGGAGGAGGGGGCGGGGCGGGGAGGAGGGGGCGGGGGCGGGGAGGAGTTTGCTGCACAGTTTGCTGCACAGTTTGCACAGTTTGCTGCACAGTTTGAACAGTTTGCACAATTCGCAGTTGGCACAGTTTGCACAGTTTTGCGGGGAGGAGGGGGCGGGGCGGGAAGGAGGGGGCGGGGGCGGAGAGGAGGGGAGTTTGCACAGTTCGCACAGTTCGCACAGTTCGCACAGTTCGCACAGTTTGCACAGTTTGCACAGTTTGCACAGTTTGCACAGTTCGCACAGTTTGCACAGTTTGCGGGGAGGAGGGGGCGGGGGCGGGGAGGAGGGGGCGGGGGCGGGGAGGAGTTTGCTGCACAGTTTGCTGCACAGTTTGCTGCACAGTTTGCTGCACAGTTCGCTGCACAGTTCGCACAGTTCGCACAGTTCGCACAGTTCGCACAGTTCGCACAGTTCGCACAGTTTGCACAGTTTGCACAGTTTGCACAGTTTGCACAGTTTGCACAGTTTGCACAGTTTGCACAGTTTGCACAGTTTGCACAGTTTGCACAGTTTGCACAGTTTGCACAGTTCGCACAGTTTGCACAGTTTGCGGGGAGGAGGGGGCGGGGGCGGGGAGGAGCGGGCGGGGGCGGGGAGGAGTTTGCTGCACAGTTTGCTGCACAGTTTGCACAGTTTGCACAGTTTGCACAGTTTGCACAGTTTGCACAGTTTGCACAGTTTGCACAGTTTGCACAGTTTGCACAGTTTGCACAGTTTGCACAGTTTGCACAGTTCGCACAGTTTGCACAGTTTGCGGGGAGGAGGGGGCGGGGGCGGGGAGGAGCGGGCGGGGGCGGGGAGGAGTTTGCTGCACAGTTTGCTGCACAGTTTGCACAGTTTGCACAGTTTGCACAGTTTGCACAGTTTGCACAGTTTGCACAGTTTGCACAGTTTGCACAGTTTGCACAGTTGGCACAGTTTGCACAGTTTGCACAGTTTGCACAGTTCGCACAGTTCGCACAGTTCGCACAGTTCGCACAGTTCGCACAGTTCGCACAGTTCGCACAGTTCGCACAGTTCGCACAGTTCGCACAGTTCGCACAGTTCGCACAGTTCGCACAGTTTGCACAGTTTGCACAGTTTGCACAGTTCGCACAGTTTGCACAGTTTGCGGGGAGGAGGGGGCTGGGGCGGGGAGGAGGGGGCGGGGGCGGGGAGGAGGGGAGTTTGCACAGTTCGCACAGTTCGCACAGTTCGCACAGTTCGCACAGTTCGCACAGTTCGCACAGTTCGCACAGTTCGCACAGTTCGCACAGTTCGCACAGTTTGCACAGTTTGCACAGTTTGCACAGTTTGCACAGTTTGCACAGTTTGCACAGTTTGCACAGTTTGCACAGTTTGCACAGTTTGCACAGTTTGCGGGGAGGAGGGGGCGGGGCGGGGAGGAGGGGGCGGGGGCGGGGAGGAGTTTGCTGCACAGTTTGCTGCACAGTTTGCACAGTTTGCTGCACAGTTTGAACAGTTTGCACAATTCGCAGTTGGCACAGTTTGCACAGTTTTGCGGGGAGGAGGGGGCGGGGCGGGAAGGAGGGGGCGGGGGCGGAGAGGAGGGGAGTTTGCACAGTTCGCACAGTTCGCACAGTTCGCACAGTTCGCACAGTTTGCACAGTTTGCACAGTTTGCACAGTTTGCACAGTTCGCACAGTTTGCACAGTTTGCGGGGAGGAGGGGGCGGGGGCGGGGAGGAGGGGGCGGGGGCGGGGAGGAGTTTGCTGCACAGTTTGCTGCACAGTTTGCTGCACAGTTTGCTGCACAGTTCGCTGCACAGTTCGCACAGTTCGCACAGTTCGCACAGTTCGCACAGTTCGCACAGTTCGCACAGTTCGCACAGTTCGCACAGTTCGCACAGTTCGCACAGTTCGCACAGTTCGCACAGTTCGCACAGTTCGCACAGTTCGCACAGTTCGCACAGTTCGCACAGTTCGCACAGTTCGCACAGTTCGCACAGTTCGCACAGTTCGCACAGTTCGCACAGTTTGCACAGTTTGCACAGTTTGCACAGTTTGCACAGTTTGCACAGTTTGCACAGTTTGCACAGTTTGCACAGTTTGCACAGTTTGCACAGTTTGCACAGTTTGCACAGTTTGCACAGTTTGCACAGTTTGCACAGTTTGCACAGTTTGCACAGTTTGCACAGTTTGCACAGTTTGCACAGTTTGCACAGTTTGCACAGTTCGCACAGTTCGCACAGTTCGCACAGTTCGCACAGTTCGCACAGTTCGCACAGTTCGCACAGTTCGCACAGTTCGCACAGTTCGCACAGTTCGCACAGTTCGCACAGTTCGCACAGTTCGCACAGTTCGCACAGTTCGCACAGTTCGCACAGTTCGCACAGTTCGCACAGTTCGCACAGTTCGCACAGTTTGCACAGTTTGCGGGGAGGAGGGGGCGGGGGCGGGGAGGAGGGGGCGGGGGCGGGGAGGAGTTTGCTGCACAGTTTGCTGCACAGTTCGCACAGTTCGCACAGTTCGCACAGTTCGCACAGTTCGCACAGTTTGCACAGTTTGCACAGTTCGCACAGTTTGCACAGTTTGCGGGGAGGAGGGGGCTGGGGCGGGGAGGAGGGGGCGGGGGCGGGGAGGAGGGGAGTTTGCACAGTTCGCACAGTTCGCACAGTTCGCACAGTTCGCACAGTTCGCACAGTTCGCACAGTTCGCACAGTTCGCACAGTTCGCACAGTTTGCACAGTTTGCACAGTTTGCTGCACAGTTCGCACAGTTCGCACAGTTCGCACAGTTCGCACAGTTTGCACAGTTTGCGGGGAGGAGGGGGCGGGGGCGGGGAGGAGGGGGCGGGGGCGGAGAGGAGGGGAGTTTGCACAGTTCGCACAGTTCGCACAGTTCGCACAGTTCGCACAGTTCGCACAGTTTGCACAGTTTGCACAGTTCGCACAGTTTGCACAGTTTGCACAGTTTGCACAGTTTGCGGGGAGGAGGGGGCGGGGGGCGGGGAGGAGGGGGCGGGGGCGGGGAGGAGTTTGCTGCACAGTTTGCTACACAGTTTGCACAGTTTGCTGCACAGTTTGAACAGTTTGCACAATTCGCAGTTGGCACAGTTTGCACAGTTTTGCGGGGAGGAGGGGGCGGGGGCGGGGAGGAGGGGGCGGGGGCGGAGAGGAGGGGAGTTCGCACAGTTCGCACAGTTCGCACAGTTCGCACAGTTTGCACAGTTTGCACAGTTTGCACAGTTTGCACAGTTTGCACAGTTTGCACAGTTTGCACAGTTTGCACAGTTTGCACAGTTTGCACAGTTTGCACAGTTTGCACAGTTTGCACAGTTTGCACAGTTTGCACAGTTTGCACAGTTTGCACAGTTTGCACAGTTTGCACAGTTTGCACAGTTTGCACAGTTTGCACAGTTTGCACAGTTCGCACAGTTTGCACAGTTTGCGGGGAGGAGGGGGCGGGGGCGGGGAGGAGCGGGCGGGGGCGGGGAGGAGTTTGCTGCACAGTTTGCTGCACAGTTTGCACAGTTTGCACAGTTTGCACAGTTTGCACAGTTTGCACAGTTTGCACAGTTTGCACAGTTTGCACAGTTTGCACAGTTTGCACAGTTCGCACAGTTTGCACAGTTTGCGGGGAGGAGGGGGCGGGGGCGGGGAGGAGGGGGCGGGGGCGGGGAGGAGTTTGCTGCACAGTTTGCTGCACAGTTTGCTGCACAGTTCGCACAGTTCGCACAGTTCGCACAGTTCGCACAGTTCGCACAGTTCGCACAGTTCACACAGTTCGCACAGTTCGCACAGTTTGCACAGTTTGCACAGTTTGCACAGTTTGCACAGTTTGCACAGTTTGCACAGTTTGCACAGTTTGCACAGTTTGCACAGTTCGCACAGTTTGCACAGTTTGCGGGGAGGAGGGGGCGGGGGCGGGGAGGAGCGGGCGGGGGCGGGGAGGAGTTTGCTGCACAGTTTGCTGCACAGTTTGCACAGTTTGCACAGTTTGCACAGTTTGCACAGTTTGCACAGTTTGCACAGTTTGCACAGTTTGCACAGTTTGCACAGTTTGCACAGTTTGCACAGTTTGCACAGTTTGCACAGTTTGCACAGTTTGCACAGTTTGCACAGTTCGCACAGTTTGCACAGGAGCGGGCGGGGGCGGGGAGGAGTTTGCTGCACAGTTTGCTGCACAGTTTGCACAGTTTGCACAGTTTGCACAGTTTGCACAGTTTGCACAGTTTGCACAGTTTGCACAGTTTGCACAGTTTGCACAGTTTGCACAGTTTGCACAGTTTGCACAGTTCGCACAGTTTGCACAGGAGCGGGCGGGGGCGGGGAGGAGTTTGCTGCACAGTTTGCTGCACAGTTTGCACAGTTTGCACAGTTTGCACAGTTTGCACAGTTCGCACAGTTCGCACAGTTCGCACAGTTCGCACAGTTCGCACAGTTCGCACAGTTCGCACAGTTCGCACAGTTCGCACAGTTCGCACAGTTCGCACAGTTCGCACAGTTTGCACAGTTTGCGGGGAGGAGGGGGCGGGGGCGGGGAGGAGGGGGCGGGGGCGGGGAGGAGTTTGCTGCACAGTTTGCTGCACAGTTCGCACAGTTCGCACAGTTCGCACAGTTCGCACAGTTCGCACAGTTTGCACAGTTTGCACAGTTCGCACAGTTTGCACAGTTTGCGGGGAGGAGGGGGCTGGGGCGGGGAGGAGGGGGCGGGGGCGGGGAGGAGGGGAGTTTGCACAGTTCGCACAGTTCGCACAGTTCGCACAGTTCGCACAGTTCGCACAGTTCGCACAGTTCGCACAGTTCGCACAGTTCGCACAGTTTGCACAGTTTGCACAGTTTGCTGCACAGTTCGCACAGTTCGCACAGTTCGCACAGTTCGCACAGTTTGCACAGTTTGCGGGGAGGAGGGGGCGGGGGCGGGGAGGAGGGGGCGGGGGCGGAGAGGAGGGGAGTTTGCACAGTTCGCACAGTTCGCACAGTTCGCACAGTTCGCACAGTTCGCACAGTTTGCACAGTTTGCACAGTTCGCACAGTTTGCACAGTTTGCACAGTTTGCACAGTTTGCGGGGAGGAGGGGGCGGGGGGCGGGGAGGAGGGGGCGGGGGCGGGGAGGAGTTTGCTGCACAGTTTGCTACACAGTTTGCACAGTTTGCTGCACAGTTTGAACAGTTTGCACAATTCGCAGTTGGCACAGTTTGCACAGTTTTGCGGGGAGGAGGGGGCGGGGGCGGGGAGGAGGGGGCGGGGGCGGAGAGGAGGGGAGTTCGCACAGTTCGCACAGTTCGCACAGTTCGCACAGTTTGCACAGTTTGCACAGTTTGCACAGTTTGCACAGTTTGCACAGTTTGCACAGTTTGCACAGTTTGCACAGTTTGCACAGTTTGCACAGTTTGCACAGTTTGCACAGTTTGCACAGTTTGCACAGTTTGCACAGTTTGCACAGTTTGCACAGTTTGCACAGTTTGCACAGTTTGCACAGTTTGCACAGTTTGCACAGTTTGCACAGTTCGCACAGTTTGCACAGTTTGCGGGGAGGAGGGGGCGGGGGCGGGGAGGAGCGGGCGGGGGCGGGGAGGAGTTTGCTGCACAGTTTGCTGCACAGTTTGCACAGTTTGCACAGTTTGCACAGTTTGCACAGTTTGCACAGTTTGCACAGTTTGCACAGTTTGCACAGTTTGCACAGTTTGCACAGTTCGCACAGTTTGCACAGTTTGCGGGGAGGAGGGGGCGGGGGCGGGGAGGAGGGGGCGGGGGCGGGGAGGAGTTTGCTGCACAGTTTGCTGCACAGTTTGCTGCACAGTTCGCACAGTTCGCACAGTTCGCACAGTTCGCACAGTTCGCACAGTTCGCACAGTTCACACAGTTCGCACAGTTCGCACAGTTTGCACAGTTTGCACAGTTTGCACAGTTTGCACAGTTTGCACAGTTTGCACAGTTTGCACAGTTTGCACAGTTTGCACAGTTCGCACAGTTTGCACAGTTTGCGGGGAGGAGGGGGCGGGGGCGGGGAGGAGCGGGCGGGGGCGGGGAGGAGTTTGCTGCACAGTTTGCTGCACAGTTTGCACAGTTTGCACAGTTTGCACAGTTTGCACAGTTTGCACAGTTTGCACAGTTTGCACAGTTTGCACAGTTTGCACAGTTTGCACAGTTTGCACAGTTTGCACAGTTTGCACAGTTTGCACAGTTTGCACAGTTTGCACAGTTCGCACAGTTTGCACAGGAGCGGGCGGGGGCGGGGAGGAGTTTGCTGCACAGTTTGCTGCACAGTTTGCACAGTTTGCACAGTTTGCACAGTTTGCACAGTTTGCACAGTTTGCACAGTTTGCACAGTTTGCACAGTTTGCACAGTTTGCACAGTTTGCACAGTTTGCACAGTTCGCACAGTTTGCACAGGAGCGGGCGGGGGCGGGGAGGAGTTTGCTGCACAGTTTGCTGCACAGTTTGCACAGTTTGCACAGTTTGCACAGTTTGCACAGTTTGCACAGTTTGCACAGTTTGCACAGTTTGCACAGTTTGCACAGTTTGCACAGTTTGCACAGTTTGCACAGTTCGCACAGTTCGCACAGTTTGCACAGTTTGCGGGGAGGAGGGGGCGGGGGCGGGGAGGAGCGGGCTGGGGCTGGGAGGAGTTTGCTGCACAGTTTGCTGCACAGTTTGCACAGTTTGCACAGTTTGCACAGTTTGCACAGTTTGCACAGTTTGCACAGTTTGCACAGTTTGCACAGTTTGCACAGTTTGCACAGTTTGCACAGTTTGCACAGTTTGCACAGTTTGCACAGTTTGCACAGTTTGCACAGTTTGCACAGTTTGCACAGTTTGCACAGTTTGCACAGTTTGCACAGTTTGCACAGTTTGCACAGTTTGCACAGTTTGCACAGTTTGCACAGTTTGCACAGTTTGCACAGTTCGCACAGTTTGCACAGTTTGCGGGGAGGAGGGGGCGGGGGCGGGGAGGAGCGGGCGGGGGCGGGGAGGAGTTTGCTGCACAGTTTGCTGCACAGTTTGCACAGTTTGCACAGTTTGCACAGTTTGCACAGTTTGCACAGTTTGCACAGTTTGCACAGTTTGCACAGTTTGCACAGTTTGCACAGTTTGCACAGTTCGCACAGTTTGCACAGTTTGCGGGGAGGAGGGGGCGGGGGCAGGGAGGAACTCGCGCTCGTGGAATACGGCATGATGTAGTGCGTCTGCGTCCCATATCCCACTCGCCTTCGGCCTCGTGGGATATGGGACGCAAACGCACTACATGATGCCGTATTCCACTCGCGATCGTGGGATAACTAATATTATCATCAAGCAAACTTGAATCCGTGGCTCTGATTGGTGGATCCATGGCAACCAACAGTGTGGTAATATGTTTCATAATACTCTTTCGATTCTCGATCATATTGCACTAGATCTGCGTAATGCGCCATATATTCCAAGATAACAGCGTCCCTATGCGCGGATCTTTAACCTCGCACAGAGTGCGCGTGTTATTAGTGCGTCAAGTTTGCTTGAAGATAAATTCGTTATCCCACTCGCGCTCGTATTCCACAGTTCGCACAGTTTGCACAGTTTGCACAGTTCGCACAGTTTGCACAGTTTGCGGGGAGGAGGGGGCTGGGGCGTGGAGGAGGGGGCGGGGGCGGGGAGGAGGGGAGTTTGCACAGTTCGCACAGTTCACACAGTTCGCACAGTTCGCACAGTTCGCACAGTTCGCACAGTTTGCACAGTTCGCACAGTTTGCACAGTTTGCACAGTTTGCGGGGAGGAGGGGGCGGGGGCGGGGAGGAGGGGGCGGGGGCGGGGAGGAGTTTGCTGCACAGTTTGCACAGTTCGCACAGTTCGCACAGTTTTTTTGACACTTTGGTCGAAATTGGTATTTTTGAACTCGCCTTTCGACGCTGATTCCGAAAATTCCACGCATGGTCAGTTTCGGCCATTTTGGACAAAGTGTCAATTTTGACACTTTGGTCGAAATTGGTATTTTTGAACTCGCCTTTCGACGCTGATTCCGAAAATTCCACGCATGGTCAGTTTCGGCCATTTTGGACAAAGTGTCAATTTTGACACTTTGGTCGAAATTGGTATTTTTGAACTCGCCTTTCGACGCTGATTCCGAAAATACCACGCATGGTCAGTTTCGGCCATTTTGGACAAAGTGTCAATTTTGACACTTTCGTCGAAATTGGTATTTTTAAACTCGCCTTTCGACGCTGATTCCGAAAATACCACGCATGGTCAGTTTCGGCCATTTTGGACAAAGTGTCAATTTTGACACTTTGGTCGAAATTGGTATTTTTGAACCCGCCTTTCGACGCTGATTCCGAAAATACCACGCATCGTCAGTTTCGGCCAATTTGGACAAAGTGTCAATTTTGACACTTTGGTCGAAATTCGTATTTTTGAACTCGCCTTTCGACGCTGATTCCGAAAATATCCCGCATGGTCAGTTACGGCCATTTTGGACAAAGTGTCAATTTTGACACTTTGGTCTGTTTTTTGACACTTTGGTCGAAATTGGTATTTTTAAACTCGGCTTTCGATGCTGATTCCGAAAATACCACACATGGTCAGTTTCGGCCATTTTGGAAAAATCTGTTTTTGACACTTTGGTCGAATGAGGTATTTTTGAACTCGCCTTTCGAAGCTGATTCCGAAAATACCACTAATGGTCAGTTTCGGCCATTTTGGAAAAATCTGTTTTTTGACACTTTAGTCGAATGAGGTATTTTTGAACTCGCCTTTCGAAGCTGATTCCGAAAATACCACAAATGGTCAGTTTCGGCCATTTTGGAAAAATCTGTTTTTTGACACTTTAGTCGAATGAGGTATTTTTGAACTCGCCTTTCGACGCTGATTCCGAAAATACCACGCATGGTCAGTTTCGGCCATTTTGGACAAAGTGTCAATTTTGACACTTTGGTCGAAATTGGTATTTTTAAACTCGCCTTTCGACGCTGATTCCGAAAATACCACGCATGGTCAGTTTCGGCCATTTTGGAAAAAGTGTCAATTTTGACACTTTGGTCGAAATTGGTATTTTTGAACCCGCCTTTCGACGCTGATTCCGAAAATACCACGCATGGTCAGTTTCGGCCATTTTTGAAAAAGTGTCAATTTTGACACTTTGGTCGAAATTGGTATTTTTAAACTCGCCTTTCGACGCTGATTCCGAAAATACCACGCATGGTCAGTTTCGGCCATTTTGGAAAAAGTGTCATTTTTGACACTTTGGTCGAAATTGGTATTTTTAAACTCGCCTTTCGACGCTGATTCCGAAAATACCACGCATGGTCAGTTTCGGCCATTTTGGAAAAATCTGTTTTTTGACACTTTGGTCGAATTAGGTATTTTTAAACTCGGCTTTCGACGCTGATTCCGAAAATACCACACATGGTCAGTTTCGGCCATTTTGGAAAAATCTGTTTTTGACACTTTGGTCGAATGAGGTATTTTTGAACTCGCCTTTCGAAGCTGATTCCGAAAATACCACTAATGGTCAGTTTCGGCCATTTTGGAAAAATCTGTTTTTTGACACTTTGGTCGAAATTGGTATTTTTGAACTCGCCTTTCGACGCTGATTCCGAAAATACCACACATGGTCAGTTTCGGCCATTTTGGAAAAATCTTTTTTGACACTTTAGTCGAATGAGGTATTTTTGAACTCGCCTTTCGACGCTGATTCCGAAAATACCATAACGCCGTAAAATTATGGCGTTATAACCCCTTCTTAGGGCGTTATAACGCCGTAATAAAAACAAATATTTTGGGTTGGCGGAAATCAGCCACCGTATAAAACACATGTACAACATGTATACTGATCGCTATCATCAACCGATATTTATTCTTCTTTCTTTCGTTTGACTGCAGGAATGATCTGTGCCTGAATTTCTGGCATTGTGCTGATGCCTTGTGATGGTTATAAGAGATGCTGTAGGTCGTCCCTCATATCATGTACAGCCATCCAGGTTCTGAACTCTGTGTGTATGAGTTCACCGCCTTGCTCATTCAGAAGAAAGCTTATCCCAAATCTCTCAAGCTGCTCGACTGCATGGTTTTTAAGCAGGTTCATCTTGGGAGTGTGGGGAACATTTGTCTGTACGTCGACATGAAGTTGATGATACAAGAGTCTGCAAGAAAGATACATGTAGATGAGTAAGCTAGTTTTGTCGCAACCGCTACATGTACATTTATCTTCAAGCAAACTTGAATCCGTGGTTCTGATTGGTGGATCCATGGCAACAACAGTGTGACATTATCCTATGTCCCGTCTTCCGATTTTATGTCGCACTCTGCGTGATGCGCCCTGGTATTCCAAATGCATGCGTTCCCTACATACACGGAGCTGCACACTTCAATCCAGCTATCTGATGCGGCTTGTTATGCGCGCGATTCTCTGCAGCTGCGTCCCGCGCGAGTATTGCAGACTGCGCGACTGCAGAGTGCGCGCGTTATTAGTGCGTCAAGTTTGCTTGAAGATAAATTCGTTATCCCACTCGCGCTCGTGGAATACGGCATGATGTAGTGCGTCTGCGTCCCATATCCCACTCGCCTTCGGCCTCGTGGGATATGGGACGCAAACGCACTACATGATGCCGTATTCCACTCGCGATCGTGGGATAACTAATATTATCATCAAGCAAACTTGAATCCGTGGCTCTGATTGGTGGATCCATGGCAACCAACAGTGTGGTAATATGTTTCATAATACTCTTTCGATTCTCGATCATATTGCACTAGATCTGCGTAATGCGCCATATATTCCAAGATAACAGCGTCCCTATGCGCGGATCTTTAACCTCGCACAGAGTGCGCGTGTTATTAGTGCGTCAAGTTTGCTTGAAGATAAATTCGTTATCCCACTCGCGCTCGTGGAATACGGCATCATGTCGTGCGTCTGCGTCCCATATCCCACTCGGCCTTCGGCCTCGGTTGGTTGGTTCGTTAAGCAGAGATGTATGGTTAAATTTCTATCTAGAAGAGTTGCTATAAGCTTGTGACATGTGTTAATGGATTGAATTCACACTGAATATTTGTTATGCATTGCACGCTTAATTTAACGCGCCAATTTTTAGTTGGTTTTTGTGTGTGTCATTCTGTGATTTTCAGAGCATCAATCACCTCAAATTAATTTTTGTTCAAAATATGATGCACGTCGACGTGCAAAAATGTTTAGTGTGAATCCACTTTTATACTCTTGGATATACATGTATAGATTACATTTTGTGCCCAGTTTTATGTGGAACATAACTCATGCGCGTGTTTATTTTCTGAGTCATTTACCAGATGCATGACCTCATACAACCAATCAAAATTACCTTGAAACTTGCTCCCAGGGCGCGTGCGGTTTGTATTGGGCGTCATACGACATGTGACATTTATGCAAATCGCCAAAATTCTTCACAGAAAATGGCGTCTCAACTATGACAACGTGAGCTGTGACAGTTGTTTTCTCCAACTGTTTAAATTCACACCGTCTCAAGCAGTGATCGTAAGTACCAAAAGAAGGCACAAGAATGATCTCTGGGAAGCCTAGAATGCAGGAAGTGCATTTTCGGCCAGGTTGGAAGTCTGTTTGGTTGTTTTTTGGGGCAGTTTCTGGAACGCATCGTTCGGCAAAAGGCGCGGTAAATTTAAACATGTTAAAGTTCTGCATACGCATACGCGTACGGCGTGTATTGCCTGAGTCGGGTTTACAGTCAACTCGACCGTCGTACCAACTCGACCGTCGTACCAACTCGACCGTCGTACCAACTCGACCGTCGTACCAACTCGACCGTCGTACCAACTCGACCGTCGTACCAACTCGACCGTCGTACCAACTCGACCGTCGTACCAACTCGACCGTCGTACCAACTCGACCGTCTTCACTTCACAGTCGAGTCAACTCGACCGTTGGCCAACTCGACCGTCGTACCAACTCGACCGTCGTACCAACTCGACCGTCTTCACTTCACAGTCGAGTCAACTCGACCGTTGGCCAACTCGACCGTTGGCTAAAAGTGTTGTTTTTGACGTTTACATGTATATTGGGACGTTATCATTTTCTATATAACACTTTTAGCCACTTAACATTCTAACCCCATTCGCTATCGTGAATTTTGAGTCATCATGGACAAAGAACGACAAGGGTACAGAAGTCTTGAGATTACAAGGACCTCCATGGTGGTTAGTCATGCAGTGAGCTTTCCTTTCATACAGTGGATTGTTGTCATTTTGCCTCGAAATTAGAATCACACCCAAATATTTCCAGCTGGTTGTGTCCTGCGTTGGTTTTAGATATTCTTGATTGGAAAACAAACAAAAAAGAACTACTTACATTGCCGTTTTTCAATAAAAAACGTCTATTTCCGACAATCTTCGACGAGAAAACCTGTTGTTACGATGTGACCAGCTAAAATAAAGTTGGCTAGGCTTAACGCTTGGGGGCGCTCCAGCATTTTCGGAGTCGACTCCGATTCCAAAAAGAATCAAAATTCTATTCCAGATCGATTCCATTTTTCGTATGAAAACATACGTGTACACTGCGATTTCTTGTTGTGTCCAGGAAAACCCATTCTAATCGATTCTAGTGTGGAGTCGCGCCAAAGTTCGACGTGGTCTTTTTTTGCGAACGTACAGTTGGTGTGCATCTACGGAGGCCCAATGAGAGTACAGGTGGTGCTCTTATGTCACGCGCATTTATACGGCGCGGCATACAATGTACAGTTTCGTTTGACGTTCTCTTTGGGCGTCCGTCAATGCACAACTACACGTTTGCAATCGTTTTTATCGTGATAAGGAGTCCGAGAAATTTGTTCGTCGAAGATTGTCGGAAATAGACGTTTTTGATTCAAAAACGGCAATGTAAGTAGTGCTTTTTATTTGTCTTCTAATCAAGAATATCTAAAACCACTACAGGAAACAACTAGCTGGAAATAGTTGGGTGTGATTCTAATTTCGAGGCAAAATTACAACAATCCACCGTATGAAAGGGGTACCTTCTGTCCCTACGGGAAACCCGTAGGGACAGAATCATTCTGTCTACATGGTGGTGTGCTTTTAAATGTCTGATTTGGAATTTACGGTAAGAATTTTCATACGGGTATTTGGACTCTTGAGGGCGTGCAGCAAAATTCACGATAGCGAATGGGGTTAGAATGTTATATAGAAAATGATAACGTCCCAATATAAACGTCAAAAACAACACTTTTAGCCTTCTAAAAGGACACGCCGGCTATGTACTACATGATGTACTAGTTTAGTGGGCCACAAAGGACGAGTTGACTTCTGCAGTTAAACGTACAACGGTTACAACGGTCGAGTTGGTAGGAGTCGAGTTGGTACGACGGTCGAGCGCGCGACGGTCGAGTTGGTAGGAGTCGAGTTGGCAAACGGTCGACTTGACCTAGCTAAGATAATCTCAGCTCTTGCTTTATCATTTTTCATTGGGATGTGGTCTTTTCACTAGTAGAGCTGAGAATGTTTAAGAACATGAACACGCTACCACAAAACAGGACAAAACAAATGTGTCATTTTCTTACCGTGACACACTATAATTCCCCCCTGGAACTCACCCAAACCTTGTCAGGCATAACCACTACGCAGGTCCTTGAGGGAATATAAATAACCAGCCACGATGAATATTTAGCCAACAATTCCAGCGAAACAAACCGGTATGCTCACAGCCTAGCCGTTGACATGGTTGATGTCTTGTTGTGTTCAAAAATCTATTTGTCTAGTCTGCGTACAAAGGAATACCAATGCGCATTGGTTACCAGACGTGATCTAAAAATAAGTTATTTTTAGATCACGTCTGGTAACGGTACCAATGCACATTGGTATTCCTTTGTACACAGACTAGGCAAATAGTATAGGCTGTGAGCATACCGGTTTGTTTCGCTGGAATTGTTGGCTAAATATTCATCGTGGCTGGTTATTTCCCTCAAGGACCTGCGTAGTGGTTATGCACGAGTACACGCCCGAACGCAGCCATATTGTCTGCCCATGGCAACAGCATAGCCACAGCCAAAGCCACTAATTAGTAACAGCGCCCTCTAGTGTCCAGAATTTACAGTTACGAAGGAAATCTTTGTCCGGATTCCACGCAAGAGGAAATTTTGACTCTAAAAACGGTTCTGTAAGTCTTTTTTTAAAATCATTTTCCAATCATGGACATCTCAAACCACTGTAGGACACAACTAGGAGGACATTTTTGGGTGTGATTCTAATTTCGAGGCAAAATGACAACAATTAATCCACTTTATGAAAGGAAAGCTCACTGACTATAGTTTGGAGTACGGCGGCCATCTTGCCGCGTGCAGCAAAATGTAAGATAGCGAATGGGGTTAAATTTCCAAGGGGCTAAAAGTGTAAATATAGAAAATGATAACGTAAAAAAACACTTTTAGCCTTCTAAAAGTACATCATGTTGGGTGATTGCTTCAGAATCGCGGAGCCGCTTGTTGCACTGCTGATGCACTCTGCCATTTCAATAAACCCTTTCACGGTTATCGACGCCATCTTGTTCACGGGGCACTTCGAACACGCGTTGCCGTGTGCATGCGCGAATCGTAACTAATGCACAGTGACCTAACAATGCATTCGTATACGATCCGCACACGCAGACAGCAACGCGTGTTCGAACTGCCCCGTGAACAACATGGCGTCGATAACCGTGAAAGGGTTTATTGCACACAGGCAGAGGATCTGTGGAGACGCGGAGACGGTTGTGAATAGGTTTGTGTGAAAATTGCCAGCTAGCTTCACTTGTCATCCAATCCCATGATGCTTTGAGAACGTCGATAAGGTTTATCATTCCGACATTCATGGTACTGGATGACAAAATTGCCCGGAAAATTGTGCATACTATGGGGCGGACGTAAACTCGGCAATGTTTTTGCTAATTTTCACAAAAACCAAAAAGAGTTCAAGAACCAACCTCCCACCACTTTATCTTCAATACATATCAAATATACTGACAAACATGTCCTGAAACAAAAATGTTGCAAATGCGAGAAATCATCAAGATTTCCTTCATGATAGTGGGGGAGTCTGTGTATCGCGCTCGCAGCTCGGTAAATATGCGCAATGCAACACGCGCCGTATAGCCACGGCGTGGTTAAATTGAGTGTTCTGCACTGCGAGTCCGTGTTACACAGACTCCCCCACTACGAAGGAAATCCCCGATGATTTCTCGCATTTGCAAAAAAAAAAATTCGGGACATGTTTGTCAGTATGTTTGATATGTATTGAAGATGTTGGGCACAATATTCCTGCTCACGCAAATTTTGAATTTGCGCAAGCAGATTTAAAACCTTCGCGCGCAAATTTTGAGCTGGAGGTACTCAATCAGATTGCGCACCGAAATTAGAACTGCGCTTGGGCATTTGCTTACGTCACGTGCTCTATGCCGTGTTAGACTGGTACGCTGTCCTCATATTTATTTAACCTTTGTCGTATGGTTTGAATGGTTTATTTTCATGATTATTATTATTTCTTTCTGGTATTCATACCAAGGATTCCTTAATAGTGCTCATTGCACTGTCACTCGCAAGCGTGAGGAAACCCATGAAGAATTAGAAATTAGAAATGGCCAGAGACACCGGGGAATCGATTCCCTTGCTCTGGGATATTTAGAGTGTGTACCCTTACCTAACACACTGGACCAACGGCTTTACATCCCTTCCAAAGGATGGAGCGAGTGTGGTCGAGTGCCTTGCCCAAGGGCACAGCACTAGGTATGAGAGCCAGTATAAATTACATGACAATAAGTACGTTATTTAATAAGAATAACATATTTACAAGTAAAATGAGAAATATCCAGAGAAGACTGGAAATACAATACAAGTTATTGTGAGAACTTGGATAAAATAATCTTTATACATTTTGCAAGGTTATACAGTTGATGGGAGCTGGTTTAATATTATTTCTTTCTGGTATTCATACCAATGATTCCTCAATAGTGCTCATTGCACTGTCACTCGCAAGCGTAAGGAAACCCATGAATTATGTTAAAAAGCAAATCCAATTTCTCTTTGTTTGGCCTAGTCCTAGACCCAGTAACTGAGTCGTTTTTTTACGATTTTGGTTTTTTGTTAAGCCTAACCCCCCCAACCCCCCACCCCCCTCCCAAAAAAACCCAAAAAATCGTCAAAAACGGGGCCAACGACTCAGTTACTGGGTCTATAGCCTAGTCCAGTAAAAATTCGTAATCAAACTCAATCTCTCTTGACTAAGTGCATGCAGTGCAAACAAGAACATAGGGGCTTTTCCAAATCTCGGCTTCGTCTACCGGTAGCTCCGTCTCCGGCTCCGTCTCCATGTGGTTTATATGGAGCCTGAGCCCAAGTCGAGATTTAAAAAAGGCCATAATGAAATTCATCACAGGGGACCAGTCTAATGCCGCGTATGCGAACAAAAACGTTGCCGAGTTCGCGTCGGCCCCATAGGTTTATGCACAAATAGCTGGGCAATTTTGTCATCCAATACCATGATGCATTGCGAACGTCGATAAGTTTTATTTCCAGAACTGTGGAACTTTGCAGAACTTTACGGAACTCTCAGAATACATAAAGCAACGGGTGCCATTGCCTCTGTGGGGCCTCACAAAAATGTGTGCAAAATCCACATTTGTAGGGGGCCATTCAAGGGTGCGGAACTCTGTCTCCCGTAGTCTTGGCCACAGTAGTCGATATTGGTTTGTGTTCACGTTGGCCATTCCTGGTAGTGCGCCCTCTTGCAGCACTAACGGACCAGCCCTTTGCGCGACTACAATAGTCTTAGGAAATCCTCCCGGAAGCTAAATCTTTCTTTGCTTTTGCCTAGGCTTTCCTAGGGAACCAATCAGCGAGTTACCCGAATACAGCAGCTCGTCGGAATGCAGCAACGACCCAAATACAGCGCGTCGGATGCAGTGAGTGACCAAAATACACTGCGTGCACGCGCTTCGAATGGTTTGAAAAATATAAGGCGGCTTACAAGAAACATCGGACATGACCGTTTTATCATTGCTAATATTTTCGGTGGCAAATGTTTGCGAATATATTTACAAACATGTTTGCAAAGGCGTATGACATCGCAAAATACATTTGTTTATAAAGAAAATTGCCACATTGCAAATATTTGCAAAGATATCTGTGGTATGCCATGTTCCTTGTGTGCCATCATAAAACCCTGTGCAGCTATTTACATAAAACGGTACCGCCAACAATGCTGAACTTCCGGGAGGATTTTCCAAGACTGTTGTAGTCGCGCAAAGGGCTGGTCTGTTAGTGCTGCAAGAGGGCGCACTCCTGGGAATGGCCAACGCGTACACAAACCAATATCGACTACAATAGTCTTGGGCCAAGACTATGTCTCTCGCATCCTGAGTGAAAAGTTATATTTTCCACCCGGGAGAAAGAGTTCCGCATTCTTAAATAGCCCACTGCGTGCCAAAATATGAAGCGCTCGATTGCCTTGCGATATTGTATGCTTCATTTTGACACATTGGTAGATAAGATGTATTGTTGTTTTACTGTGTATTTTGTTGGTAACAATCTTTTTGTTTGCTATTTTGGCAAGGTTCTGCAAAGTTCCTCAAGTTCCGCAACATACCAATTGCTGCAAATCAGCTAAAAGTGATTCATCACGTCCCAATGTAAACGTCACAAAATCACTTTTAGCCTTCTAAAAGTAATTGATGTGTAGCCCAGGTCATTGATCCTTTAAAAAAATGCTGTACTGGAATACCCTTTTTTCAGCCTTACATTTACAAGATGGATTCTGATAACATAGAGGAAAAAGAGAATGGTGAAAGCAGATCTGCCGAAACAAGATGTGCTGTAGTCGATAAACCAAACCGAGTTACTCGGCTTCCTTTGACCAGAATCAAGAACATCATGAAGACAGACCCGGATGTGACGCTGGCCAGCCAGGAATCGGTTCTGCTCATTGCCAAGGCCACGGTGGGTAACTCTGTGTTTTGTTTACATGTACCCAAACATGCATGGTTATCACAGCATTCTAGGTACATGTATCTACAGACGCGGATCCAGAGGGGGGGGGGGGGGGGGGTTTTGGGGGTCAAAACCCCTCCCTGCTCAGACACCAACAAATATAATGTAACGCATTTATTGTGTGTCCGCCTGTCCGAAACAAGCTGACATAAAAATCTGACGGGCAAAACCCCTCCCTGGTGGTAAAACCCCTTCCTGGAAAAATTCCTGGATCCGCCCCTGATCTAGGTTATGTACAACTTCCATTTGACTTCACAAGAGATAGTTATCTATGTATGTTACTTCCAGATAGCTGGAAGTATAGGCCCTGTTATTTTGAAAGAATATTATCAAAGGTCCTATAGTATACTTTCAGTCGACCTAAATTTTTTTCTCATAAAAAACGCGGCTCCAAACGGAATCTTTAACCAAGTCTTTTCACAGGAAACTGCAATTTTTGGGTAAAATAAAAATCTCTTTACGTTCTACATAGCGCAGTGGTCTTTATACTCTCAAAACTTGCATACGTGTACATTCCTTCTTTTTTCTCAAATCGACGAATTCACCTCGCCGAGCACGCTGTTTATGTAAAAATGGCGAAAATGGCTAGCTGCACTGAATCATGGGAGCTGGTCACCTTTAGGATAAAGAGTGTGCTATTCACAATCAATAGTCAAGTTCAGGTGATCTGTTCTTGACACTGGCCCGAATGGCAAAAATGAACGAACACGCCTACCTATATCACTCACATGCCTACCAATATCACTCACATTGGACGTGTCAAGAACAGGTCACCCGATTTTCTTTAAGGCCTAGTTTGTTGGAACGATGGTCTCTGTCACAGAACTTTAATGCAATGCGGTGGTGCTCGGCCTGGTCACAAGTGTACCACTATATTGGATTCTGATAAGTATGAATTTAGCTCCGCTACCTCCAGTAGTAATCGCCCAACTCAAGATACTGAAAATTACATTGATATTGAATTTACTGATCCTAATAATCCATTGAATCTATCTTAATAATTCAAATTATTTTTCTCCAGATCAGTTTCCTAGTAACATGTACACGTTGTGAATCAGATGGATTGTCATTATTTCACTTAAATATTCGGAGCCTTTCCAAACATTTTGATCAACATAAAATTCTTTTAGACTCGATTAATTATAAGTTCTCCATTATTACACTTTCTGAAACCTGGTTAAAATTATCTCCCCATAATTATCAAATTAAGCGTTGTGTATAAGCCACCAAGTGTAGGTCATATTGAGTTTTTACCTATTTTTGAAAATATGTTAACCAAAATAACTTGGGGATTTTAATATTAATTTACTTAATCATACCCATAATACCTCTCAAGCATCCAGTAACATCAATAGGTTGTTTCGTCTACAGAAACGTGCACTACGTACAATTAATTTTTGTGAATTTAATTCTCATACTGATTCATTATTTTACCAACATAAAACATTGAAAATTAAAGATATTTATTATCATCAGCTTGGGTCCCTTATGTATCGGTCTATTTTAAAAACATTACCTTCTTCCATCAATTCAATGTTCATTCGGAATTTTAATGTACATAATTATCCTACTCGACAGGCTCTTCACTTCCATCTTCCGTTGACTCGTACCTCCTTCGCACACAAAAATTTGAGATATGAGGGGCCCAAGTTATGGAACTCACTAGGTGATTTATTGAAAAAAATGTACAAACCTTGCAATATTTAAGCGCACTTATAAATCCACTTTACTTTCTAATTATCATTAATTTATAATACATGTATTACTGGTACTTATCTCAATATTCCCATGCTGGTTTTAGGCATAAGTTTTGTTTGTTCTTGTATTGTGTATTAAATTAAGGTATAGTTTGCAACTTATTTATTTGTATGGAGAGCCAAAGTGTAATGTCAATAGTGGTAACTGGATCTTTATCCCTTCAATAGTACATGTAAAGTTTGGTATGAAGCCACTGTGAGCCACTGTCACAGTAGTATGTATAGAGCGATATATAGTTATGACGCATTAACTTTGGTTCCCCATTAGGGACCCATAATTAACAAGCGAGGCTTCTTTGGGTTCCTCTGCACTTTCACTTTTCTTTTATATAATGAGCGAATGTAATGTTTTGATTGGTTAATTATTTTTTGAAAAGTGTGGAAATAAAACGAAGTGAATTGAAAAGCTTGCAGTTGGAAAAACCCACTGTGTGGAGATTTCGCGTCATAATTGTCATCTTTCTTTTGCGAATATTTTCTTCCGTACAGGACGAAACACGCTCGTCTTGGTATTGTTCGATTATTTTAGCCATGTTCTGTTCAATAACATTGATTTGAAAATTTGTGTCACATTCCTACAGGAGATGTTCTTGCAGCATTTTGCTAAAGTGTCCTACGGCCACACAGCCAGGAGCAAGCGGAAAACCATAAAGAGACAAGACATTGGTACGTACCAAATATGTACAGGATTACTTTTAAGTCCTGTCCGCATTGGACTTTTTTCTGGAAAACATACTGAGATGATGGGAGCTTTTCCCATTTTAAGTCCGATGCGGACAGCCTAGGACGTTTTCCTCTCGGGAACTTTTCCCGAGTCCAGCGGTTACTTTTCCCCTACCAACTTCTGCCCCGGTAAATCGACCAGGGAACCTTTCCCGAGACGAAAAGTCCAATGTGGACACAGCGAGTCGGTAAAAGCGCTCCGGAAGCGTACGTCCAGGCCGTGAAGGTCAAACTGCGAAGGGACAGTGTGCATGCTCTCCCACGGTCTCGGTAAAATTTTACTGTGTCAAAAAGTCCAGATGCGGACAGCAAAAAAATTGTAATTTTTCATTTTACCATCGTCTCGGTAAAACCTTTAAAAAAACAAGTCCAATGTGGACACGACTTTAGAAGGCTAAAAGTGACTTTTTGACATTTACATGAGAACGGGATTAGTCACTTTTAGCTGCTTAGCTATTTTAGTTTGCCCGCTATCTTGATTGTTTATACATACGGTTTTAAGTAAGTTTATATATGGGTCTTTCTATAAATTAAGGGTCCAGCTTTGGTGTCCCCCGTTACATTTTACATCTTGTTTTTGTAAATTCAGGACACATTCTTTAAATACTTTCCATCTCAAAAAGTGTGTGTATAAAGTACAATTCATACAAAATGGTTTAAAAGCCATTTTAATGATTTTTGTACGAAAAATAACACATATTAGCTGTAACGGGGGACACCAAATGTCACACTTTTGGACCCCTAATTTATAGAAAGACCCACATGTCTAAAATCTTTGTTGGAGCTAATTGTTGGAGAAACGGGCCAATAGCAGATTACTGCAGTTGAGCGCGGTCAAGCGCATCTATGTACCGCCCAACTTCCTGTTGGTTGTTGGCCAACAAATGTTGGCTCGTGTAGACGGGCCTTAACTGCGCATTAATTATAATAAGTTTATTACATTCGTATAAGAATCAAGTAATTACAAGATTGTTCTCGTGTCACACCAGCCTAATATTAAGGATTTTGTTTTTACTCCATTCACGGTGCTATTTCTGTATACAAAGGCATATGACACTGGGTCACAAAAGTGCCAGGATGTGTGACAGACGGAATAAGCTAATCAGAAATTTCACATTACTTCCTACCTTACACGTAGGAAAATGTCTGCTTCCTCGACAGGTTTGTCTGTGGAGACATTTGATGCATATGCTTTCCTTGAAGGTACGTTTTGCTTGAAATGCATTTATCATTTATGCAGCGGCAGGGGTGTGGGAGGAGGGAGAGAAGGGAGGGTGCATGGGAGGAGGGAGGGGTGGAGGGGAGGGGGAGGGGTGGAAGGGAGGGGGAGGGGTGGAAGGGTGGGGGAGGGGGAGGGGCAGGGGCGGGTGGCACGTTCCCCTCCACAAATTTCCAGTGCCTCCCAAGGTGCCACCCATGAAAAATCTATACATGTGGTGCCCTTAAAAGGCAAGGGAAACCATTACATTTCAGTGACCACCACTAAAAAGCAATGCGCCCCCGTGTTCCCCTGGGCTCCCTAAAAAGCAATGCCACTCTGTGCACACCCCCCTTTCCCCCTCCCCCTCCCCTTCCCCCCTCCCCCTCCCCTTCCCCCCCTCCCCCCGACGTCGGGTCCAGCAACGGTTGATGCGTTAGTCTCAACTATGAGAGAAATTTGGAAGAGAACGAACAGAAAAGGTCGTCGCATGCGCAGTAGATATACGTGACGTCATTTCGGTGTATTTCAGGTCGCTGTCGTGTAATCGAGAGCTTCATAATATCTCTCCCACATGTAATCGACCTTTTTCCACGTCCCACGTTATAAGTCATCTTGGTGATTCTCGGTATCCAAACAAGTGGGATGGCACTTACATGATCCCCATATTTATTAGGTACATGTTCATGTACACCGTGCGATAATCGGGCAGTGTATTAAATAATCCACTGCGTGTTTCTTTTCCTTCAAAATCGGCCGACTGATAAAAATCGGTCTATGTGTAAGTTCTACGGCTTAATAAGAAGATATTGATATTGTTCTGTTGCCTCTATGCCCCTTCTCCTATCTCCAGGAATGCTCGAGTGATTCAGCACAAGGAATGAAGCATTTTCACCTTCCAAGTAAGCCGACTATTTTGCATACTAATGTAGATTTTGTTTTTAAATTTGTCCCAAGTGCATTCAAAATGCAAGAACATTGGCCTGGAAGCTCTTCCAATTTTTATTTTCAACATGTGTGTACGCATGTGCATTTACAGTTACAGTTGAAGATAGTATACATGATTGGTATACTGTTACAAATATTTTTATCCCCCTGTGTGATTGAAAATATTCATGATAAAAACCAACCTGAGCAAAAACCAGCTCCGTAGGCCTACGTCGTCTAACTTTTGCGAAAACAGTCAAAAAAGGGTTTACAGCCATTTCGCCCCAAAACCACTTCGCCCTGAACCACTTCGCCCTGAACCGGCAGCCTGTGCACGAAGTTGTTTTGGGGTGACTTTTGGCCGAATTAAGTAGTGTTTGGGCGAAGTGGTTCAGGACGAAGTGGTCCAGGGCGAAATTGTTTTGGGGCGAATTGAATTTACGTCTCGTGAGACGAAAAACAATTGTTTTGCTCATTTCTCAAAGACTATAGCACTTCAGACAACTATTTCAGGGGAAGTTTTCTGCCGTAATCATGTTTATATCGGGTAATTTATGTGTAAATCTGTGAAAATTTCTGATTCTTCGAGATACCAATCATGTGTACTGCCTTTAAACCATAATGAGTACATACTTCTATTAATACAACATCCTGCATTTTCATTCCTGTTTCCTTTGTTTGTGGAAGTACATGTACAGTACATGCATGTGAGCTGACATGATAACTTCAGTATTCGAGAACATACTTGAACTTTGAGAGAACACTGAACTAGTTCTGGGCACACGAATAAGAGCTTCAACTTGTGTCCCGAACAATTTTTTTGGATTATTTAGTTCCGCGGGTTCTTTTAAACTAAAATTAAATATATTGTACTTTATAAAGTGGGATGTGTATTTAGAAATAAGAAAATTGATAGCGTAAAAAAATACTACCTTTCCCAAACCGACGAGGTCACACTTTGAATTTTTTAAACTATACATGCAGGAAAAGGTGTGTAACCTAGTAAACGGTCGATGTACAGTTTTGCAACAGTCCTACCGGTATCTACAAACGGATATCGCCTCACACAAGGGACTACTCGACTGAAATCGACTCGACTTAAGACTGGTGTTTTCCAGCCATTACTCAATGCCTCCTAGGTAAAATGCCAAATCATCAGGGTTAATAAGACTTGCCATAAAAATAACATCTAAACAAAATCCACAACTAAACCGTCGACCGACACCTTTTATGAGAAATTCAAGGTTTTTGTTGGCCTACACTAAAAAAAATTCTTGAAATTTTTACATTAATTTACTGGCAGCCGAGTTGCCAGCAATTTTCTGTAAAAATTACAGTATAGTGGCCAATTACTGCAGAATCACCTGCATGCAAGGTAAATTGCTGTAATTTTTTACAGAAACAGAGAGAGTGCTGTAAAACGTCAACCAATTGCTATGGCTTGATTTTGGAAGATTTTATATGTACTTACCAAGCAAATTCTCCTTCAGACTGGCAACTGCTTGTTTAAAGGAACAAACTGGCTTTGTTTAGCTATTTTTTGCTCGAAATAGACCCATACATGATTCAGTCTTTCCGAAATAGACTGAAGAGAACCTGAAACGAAACCACCAAATTTGCTAGTTTTTTTGCATTTTTCAAAAATCGAGGTCACGTGATTTATCGGAACCAGATTTATCGGTTCCGATAAATCACGTGTCCTTGGAGTTATTTCCTGCCGTTATGGCCGTGTGATACAGTTTATTCCTGAAGTGTATTACTGCAGTACTGCCTGCAGCTGGTAGCTCAGATTTGTTTTCAAAATATTTATGAGTTATTTGACAAAAGGGATTATTTATTCAGGTTATGAAACAAAGTTAAACATAACTCTAGAAAAAATCGAACCTAAAATGTTGACACAAAGTCCGAGGAACCGAAGCGAGTTCCACCGTGGACACTCTACCGGACAATGTGACATTTAGCCCCACGGCACACACACGTTGCCCGCCCAAAACCAGTACAGTGCTGTGGAACTACAATTGTACGTTCGTGAAGACAAACCATGAATGTCAGCTCCTCTACGGAAAACGGAAAAATCCGTTCGGTCGTCCAGACTGTCCAGTGAAATCTTGAGCAGAAAATGAGAGATATCCAAAGCAAAAAGCTGCCAAGTGAACAGCTGGTAAAGCGTATAAATCGACTATTATTATTATTATTTCTTTCTGGTATTCATACCAAGGATTCCTCAATAGTGCTTATTGCGCTGTCACTCTCAAGCGTGAGGAAACCCATGAAGAATTAGAATTAGAAATGGCCAGATACACCGGGGAATCCCCTTGCTCTTTACAAAAAAATGCTCTGGGATCTTTAGAGTGCGTTACCATTACCTAACACACTGGACCAACGGCTTTACATCCCTTCCGAATGACGGAGAAAGTGTGGTTGAGTGCCTTGCCCAAGTGCACAGGTATTGACCGTTTCTATTAATTTTAAGCTTTTGTAGTTACTTATGGGACGATCTTTTTTCACAAGAACCATCAAAATATTGTCAAGGATGCTGTATCACTAATTTACATAAACAGTATTGATAAAAACAAGATTATACAAAAGGTAGTCTAGTCAGAAGTACAACATAGCGTTTATGGTTTGTGCAAACGTTGAAACGAAATGAGCTGAATTTATTGCCATCTGCTCACAATAAACAACAGTAACTTGTTTTGTGCTAGTCTACAAGTTAAACAGCCATAATCAACACCATATTTACAAAAACTTCCATAATTACAAAAATCACGTTTAGTCCAACGGTACAACATAATATCGAATGATTGTGTATACTGTATAAATGATGCATTGAATAGTCTATTAACAGAGGTGCGGGTGTAAGGTTTTATTTGTGTCTTAACCTTACAAAATGAGACGTATGGGCCTAGTAAGTGCAAACTACTATTGATGTGTCTATACATTTAAAGGGCCTGTGACATGCTAAACAACTTTGTGCCTAAGCTTTGCTTCAAAATGACGGATTACTTGTTCAGCAAGACATACTATTGTTCGTTTGGATGTAAAATCAATAAAAGGTGGCCTTTTTCAACTTTGAAGATTTCACTGCAATAAATCACAGACAGAGGGCGCTGTTTTTAGTGCATCACATAAGGAATTAAGACAGAAGGGAAAAGTTAAGAAACAACATAAGACTTCAAGTTGGACTTGTGGCAAATTGCTGCAGTTTCTACCCCCATTTTTGTCATGGCTTACAGCAGGCAACATGTAAAACAAACTCAAACAGCTATGGATTACAAAGGTTTCAGGAAAATTGAGAAAAAAGTGGAATCTTTTGTGCACAGTTGAATGTGATTTTCCTGTGTTTGCCTCTTGTGACATAATGACCTTGGTCATGAATATGCATATTTGCATTAGCATAAAAACTAAAAACCTTTGTTTTAACCCCCAAAGCAAGCTCCAAATAGGATTTGTATGACTTTAACTGAGTAGAGTGGTTTTAAAGCATAGATTTCATTGATAAAAATCCTAAATAAGGGGCCCTTTAAGGAACTTTCTCCCATAGTACGATGGTCAGATGGTGGAATAACCCTTATGTGACTTTACAGTCGTGTACTATAAAACATGTGCAGTAGATTACTGTAAGAGGTTACAGTAAGGTACTGTAAACATTACAATATTTGTTACACCATGGAGGAAGGAAAGACTTCCTTCCTCCATGGTTACACTATACCGTTTTCGAGAACTTGTCCGTGCACCCATATCAATCACACAGGGCCGCACGGCACCACAAGCGACTAAAATACATCCTGCATAAGGTGTTGCATTTTTTTGGCCGAGTCGTAATTCACTGGCATGCGTTTTAGTAGTTCTTACATTTTCTTCGTTTTAATATTTTAGTCGGTAAAATTTCAAATACCTTTTCACAACAAAAACCCAACTGTTGACAATTGAATTACGCAACTGTTGGGGAAATTAATTAACCAACTATACTGTGTAAACAGAATTTACAACAGGATTGTTCATTTTATTACTCATCAACTGCTCGATAGCATAGTTAAACAGCTAGAATCCCCCCTTGCACATTTGTTTAGTTTTTCTGTTTATCATGGAGGTGTATGTGTCTACAACACCATCACAACTTGTTTTTCACAAAAAATCGACAGGCTTTTGCTTAAAACGTAAAGCAGTTCCGACCCTCTTCACCCGAAATTTTGAAACGCTCCAGGTTACTTGGATTATCATTCCTGTTTTGTCCTTGTAATTCAAAATACAAACGTGAAAAACACTTCATGTAATATGACAACAATCTACTATTACCTGTTTTGTGAAAAAACGATGAAATTGTGGCTCACAATGAAGCTCTTTTGAACTAAATACTGGTGCATTGCGACGGGTGGTTTTGTCACGGAACGAACGGCATTCACAGCGGTCTGTGTACAGCATGGTACGGTCCCCTGCGGCGCGGGCGTAGTTCCCACGTGTTTGAACATCGGCCGTACAAGGTATAGAATGAGCGACTCATTTTTCTCTCTCTTGGTAATAGAAAAGAAAATCTTTCTGCTCGTTTTTTTCATAGTGTCTGGTAAAACGTACAACCACGCAGCTACTGGGCATATCTCTGGCTTTTTGGACCAACAAAATTCTTCAAAAAACACCATCTAACAGAGACGGTTTTCCACGTTTTTTGCGTGTAAACGTATGGAGCTAACAATCGTGTTGACTTCTCTTTCTCAGGATCGCGTCACGGGGTCACGCGCATATCATGAATACCTAATGAGCGTTTCAGAAATCGCGAAAATCTCATTTTCGAAAAGCGCACTTTTGCTTGCAATTTATCTACTTAAAACCGACAATTAAAAAATAATAAAAATCCACGTCGGCAAGAGGGATGTTTGGACTATCTTCCTCTTTAAACAAAGTTAAATAGCGTACGCAATGCACCACCGCCGTGTAGTTTATCCCGAATGGATTAATTGGATCCTGAAAAGAATAGTGTAGTCGCTATAAGAACGCAACTTAAAGGCACAGGCTCGTCAATGCGCGTGAGGCCAAATTCGTGCCACGAAATACGCAGCTCCATGCCTAGCCTTTGCTATAGAGCTGCGTAATTCGTGGCACGAATTTGGCCTCACGCGCGCATTGACGAGCCTCTGCCTTTAAAGGCTCGTCACCAATGCGCGCGCGCCAAATTCGTGCCACGAAATACGCATGCAGCTCCATGCCTTTGCTGTAGTGCTGCGGCACGAATTCGGCGCGCGCGCATTGCTGACGAGCCTGTGCATATGCCTTTAACTGCATTTCATCTTGAGAAATTCATTCTTGAAATTTTACTGCAAAATATAGATAGGCTATGATCCAGTGATTGATAGACTTTCGACTCGTGACGTCAGTATTCTCGTCTCCACCTTGCATCATTTACTAACGAGGCATCTCATCTGTCCATCATCCCTTGCTCAATAAGACATGATGCTAAACATGAATCCCTTAATCAATAAGACGTTAGCGCTGATAGATTGGGAGGCTTAGGTTCGGAATACCCGTCCTAGTTACCTGGGCAAGACGAGCCTTCACGTGCGGGGAAAATAGAAGGCTGAAAGCGATATCGGCTTTGCGAGAGGTCTACCTGGATCAGACATGATGTTATTAATATGTGAGGAAAACGGAAACTTGGTATGCTTATTAATGTGTCCCGAATTAAAATACTAGGTGACCCGCGGTGTGCACGTTATACGACGCTCGCTTACCATTTGTGAATCATATCTCGCAGTAGAAGTTGTTGCGTACGAGGCTGTATTGGGGACATGGATGGACAAAAAGTCAAATGACGTACGCTTCTAACCCGTATACGCACGCCTTGGGCCGAAATTCCATTTGCGCGTTTTTCGTCGTGCGCTGTGCATTTTGCATGACGCGCACACATCGGTTGTTCGAAAAGCAAATTGCATGGCAAGATTACACAATTCAATTAATTGTGTTTGTAAACAAACAAAGACAGACAGACAGACACCATCAGTCAGACCGCAGCGCACGTGTTGAGGTCAAGTCCCACATTTTCTTTGCACGCCTTATGTCACTTCTACGTACCGGTAACTTCTACGTGACTCTGCGAGAGTTTAGCAAGCCCCTTTTTCACGGACGACAAGTTCCTATAAGCAAGCAATATACCAAAATAATGTAATAAATAAAATGATGTGTTTTTGAATCGAATTATATAAAATATACCTATAGGTTGAGCATAGCACGTTTGGATGGATTTATTTTGCGCTTAACTATGGTGTTGTTTTTCGTTTCTGCGCCCTAACTGGACTAAAAACTGACGACAAAAATCATTAATATATTTCGACAGGGGAGATAATGAGCTTTCATTTGACGTGTATATGGGTCTTTCCGTAAAAACAGGAGCCAAAGTGTGACATTTTGATGCATTTGTAAATATGGCCTTTTTAAGTTCTAAATAATGTAGAATATTTAAAATAATTTGCAAACGGTTAGAAACTGTCTTGGTATCATAGTCTTGAATATATTCAAGACAATTGTTTCACGACGTTAAAGGGGATACTGTAAGGCATTTTAAACTCTTGCGATTACATTTCAAGTCTTTTTGACCAGTTCTGGAAAAGGTAGTTGCTGGTTTTACCCAGCTGTATATAGAACCTGGACTTTATCATTCAAATTACATTATGAGCGAAAGTTTCAAAATGTCAAACTTGTAATGTTTATTAGACAGTAGATTTAGTTCCCGATCTTGTTGCAAACATATAACGATCGGTAAAAAGCGGCCAATGGCCATGACATGCAGAAATCTGGCCGTCGTCAGGTGGTGTTTTTTTTAGTAAGTGCGTATATTTTGCATTGACATTTGTAACCCGGCTGTGCGTGTCGAACATATTACATTGCCTAAAGCACACAATGCGCACGCGCAAAGACGACCAATCACATATCAAGATGAGGCGCCTTTACCTGTCCGCATATTCATCCTATGTGGAATATTTGGACGGGAACCAGTCTAATTAGACATTAGTAGATGGCCACTCGGAAGTGGAGGCCATGTTTAGTGGAAAAAGTGGCAAAAATAACGCCGTCGCGGGGTTTCATCGCAGCGGCTATAGACAGCCGAAGTGTGACGTGGGTTGCCATAGTAATTGGCTCTGAACGTGGCCGTCGGAAAAAGTTGCAAATACACAGTGACACGGTTTAGTGATTTTTAGTGTAGAGTCGTTGTCTAAGGAACTAACAAAAGACGACGTATTCACATCGGCATTTTATGACGCCACACATAAACTCTCGGAACGTTAGTTAAAATATCACTGGGTAAAAATCACTTGGTTAAAAATCTCCCAATGTTGGTTAAATTCTTTGAGTTGGGTAAATTTTTCTTTAATCGAGGGTTTAATTCAGGTAACATTTATTTCGCACTCATCTATAAAAAAAGAAATTACAGTTACAAATTACTATAAGCTGATTAACATTGAGCTGGTATAATTAGTTAAAATGTGTTTGAATAAATATTCGGAGAAAGGGGGAATACGTGGCTGTTCGCATAAGCAAAGGCTTGTAATTGGAACAGCCAAGACAGAAAAGAAATACATACAAATACAGACAATGGACATACACGGACAAACATTATAAAGCTGGTGCAGATTTTTAAAAGGAATTAATTAATAAAGACAATGAACACGAATATAACGCTTGGTTAAGTAATATTTTGCTTTCAGGTGGGTAAACTGTAGGTTGCGTAAAATGTCAGATCAGAGAGCTGTATTTTAACCAACCTTGGTAAAAACTATTTGCCCGCTCCGATATGCGATGGATGTTTGTTAACAAATTTTTGCTCAACCAAGTCACAGAAACTGCAGCAAATTCACGCGTCGTTATAGTCCTTGTTTCATTATTTGTTATCCATAGAGGGTGGGCTGATCGGATTCGGCATCTTGGCAGCAATTTAACAACACAGTCAGCAACGCAAAATCCCTGCAACTGACAAGAAAACAATTTTGCATTAAATACAAGTTATTTCGACTACGCCAATTGTAACCGAGTTGGTATTTGATAAACAAGAAACAGACAATGCCCAAATTGACACACTAACTCGGAACGACTTTCATAAGAGGAACTTTATTTTACTAAAAATTAGTATCAGTACAATGTTTAAATGTCATGGTTTTCGTAATAATGCATTCAAAATTTATTAAAAGACTAAAATAACAGTCAAGCAAACCCATGGTAGATTCAGTTGCAATCTTGAAATATGCAAGGCAGCACTATATGGCTCGTGCACATGCCAACCGGCAGCCTGTATGCACCACCAGTGGTCAGAACATAAAAACTAACTAAAGTTGTTGTTGTTAATTTATGGCAACTTTTATTATCAACTTGAGATGACGAAGAACGAAGAAGGAGTTGCAGTTTTAGAAGTGGGGGGAAACCAACGCGGTCAAGTAGGGACTGCAAACCCAATCGGCATACACGCCCCGGATTTGAACCTGGGACGCCAGAGGTGAAAGGCGAGGGAAGAACCACTATGCCAACCCGACCGCCCAACTAACCAAAGGTTGTTGTTGTTAATATTTCATGGCATCTTCGGCAACTTTATGCCATCAGCGACACAGTTTTAGCTTTAATTATACTTTATTATCAACTTCAGATAACGAAGGACAATACTGGCCTGGTCACACAAGGTTGAAACAAACCGAGAGCGCATTTGAACAAGGAAAAGTTGCCGTTTGCCGCTATCTGGCCTATAGCTCCTGAAATCGGGGATCATAACGTGACTTTCGTTGCATTCCCGCAGGCAGTGAAAAAAAAAATGTCACGTCCGGAGATGTGCTGACGTGAGTTGGCTGGGACCGACTTCCGCCTCGACAAGAGAATTGGTCATGCGGCTGTCGATGTTGTCATCTTTGTCTGGAGTCGTTCTCGGAGGGTCCAGCTCAACCCGATCCGACCACTCCAGGGGCAGAAGAAAGGAGCCATTAGTATGGAGATAAGAAATGGATCAAATACACTTCAGTTGGAGAGAAGGGGAAAGTCAACCCCTCCTGGTTTCCGAGTGCACAGGAGGAGAGGTTCAATTGGCTTGCTAATTTACGCAGGGACATGCCGTCCTTTTTAGTGACAAACGTTCTTAAGCCTTTCTTCTTTTTGGAGAGGAAGAGGACATTATAATCCTAGAGTGTAAAATGGGATCATGACAGGAATTTAAGCACCTTATTAAAGGTATAGCTGGTTTGTCTTTTGCCGTCATGTTCGTATATACGATTTGGGAATACACCGATTGACATTATTCAAAACAGAACTATGCTGATGTTCATGAGTGTTGGGAAACACGCTTTTCCTTTTTTCTAGTTCCCAAACCCTACCTCAAACTTAATGCACATTGTGGGATTGTCACCAGTGGCGCACCCAGAATGTGTCGTAAGAGGGGCCTTGATGACATAACTTGAACCAATATGCCTATATTTATAGTGCAAAATCTAAGCGGCTGCGTTTTGTTATGCATGGTCATCAATGCTGATATCCATAGCCCTCAGTGTGTATTGACAATAGGGAGTAGTTTAAAATGTGGTCTCCCTTTCTATCCAAATACCTCATCCAATCAATCAAACTTTATTATCCCCGAATGAAGGAAACTCGCATGGCCATCACAAAACTACACATAAATGTGTAGTGCACATAAATGTGTACACAAATGTGGGGTACCGTGGCCGAGTGGTTTGGGTCATTGACTCGTAATCATGGGTGAAAACTTAGGGTTGCGGGTTCGAATCCGGCTGCGGTACCTGTTCCCTTGGGCAAGGCACTCAACCACTCTTGCTCCATTCTTCGGAAGGGATGAAAAGCCGTTGGTCCAGTGTGTTAGGTAATGGTAACGCACTCTAAAGATCCCAGACCATTCTTTCGTGGTCATTTCTAATTCGCATTCTTCATAGGTTTCTTCACGCTTGCGAGTGACAGTCAACAGTTTCAACATATGTGCATCACGCTAAATTGATTAATACTAGCCAGCCAACCACCCTTAGTAGATCGTCGAAGTGTAAACAACTCGGAATCAGAAGAGATCTTGCATATCGTATACATGGTTTATTGGTTTATTCGATCTGTAACAATAACAAACATAGAATACAACGTTAAGTATGCTATCTTGAAACTATGTAAATTAACACTGCTCAGTGGGTGCCCCTTTAATGAGGTAACAACCAATTTAATGGGAGAAACTCACATAAAGTCATTTCCAACACATCTATCAAATCTCTAAAATCATCTTTAACAGTAGGCCTAAGGATGGCCTGAAAGAATACACATGAATTTTAAAACCTAAATTCGGTGCAATACAATCGGTCAGGAAGGTCACCAAAAGACTACATCTAATTTCCAGTCACATATACCGGTAAAAACTTAATCACAGAAAAATGCACATAACTTTCTTAAATTGACACTAAAATACACTTACTTCTTTGGCAAGACTCTTCCACGTAGGACTCGGCACTGGATCTTCTTGCATCCAAATTAAAAACAGGTTATATTTTCGCCCAAACTGGCAACAAACGAAGCATAACTTGATCAAACATGGCTGAACTGATTTGTGAGTGACATGTGAAAATCGACTAACTAAATGTGAACTGTTGAGAGCGCTCTTCAGAATCTGGTCTTGTTAGGCAACTCTGTTCACCAGAACATCCTCCGCCCCGCCTAATGCTCATCTCCATATCCCTCTGCAGGATAGAGGACCGCTTATACTTTGGTGATAGGTCGGACATACTGTCCATTGGCTGTACGTACTTTGATGTTCCGAACTCGCCCATTTGGTCCCGGGTAGACTTCTAAGATTCTGCCGATGTGCCACTTGCCGCGGATGGCGTTCTGGTCAGCTACCGTCACGATGTCGTTCACTCGAACATTACGCCTCTCTGTCTGCCACTTCTTGCGCAGGACCAATAGTGGTAGCACGTCTCGGATCCACAACCTTCTGTACAAACTCTACTCGGTGATTTGGATTCTTCGTACTTCGAAACGGACCTTGGGGTGCCTCAGAGGAAGACCTTCCAAGCAGGATGTCGTTTGGGCAGAGGTAAGCACCATCATCTTGGTCGTTCGGGATTCTTCCAATTGGTTGCTGATTGATGAGATTGGCCACTTCAAGCAGAACTGTGTAGAGCTCAAAGGATGTTAGCACTTGTGCTCCAACTGCGTGTTTTAATGCAGACTTGCAGCTTTTCACGAGTGCCTCAGCGCAGCCATTCTGGTGTGGAGCTGCTGGTGAGATGAACCTCCACTCCATCTGCTTTTCTGCGCAGAACTGCTGAAGTTCTTTGGCATTCCACTTCTTTATCATCTCGCGAAGCTCTCGCTCAGCTCCTACAAGCTGTGTGCCATTGTCACTTATCATTAGTGCCGGATTTCCTCGGATGGAAAAGAATCTTCGCAGAACTTGCATGTACTCCATGGTGGAATAGTCAACAGCTAGCTCCAGGTGGACTGCTCTCGTATTTAGGCATGTGAAGATTACTCCATAGTGTTTGGAGGTCTTGTTGCGTCCGATCTTCACCTGGTACGGCCCGAAGTAGTCACATGACGTGACATGAAATGGTGGTGTGTAAGGTGCCAATCTCTGCTTCGGCAAGTCGGCCATGATTTGTGATTCCACCTTGTGGTCTGTTTCTCTGCAAACTACACACCTGAACTTCACCGTCTTGGCAAGGGTGTGGGCTTTCAGGATCCAGTACAATCGTCTTGTCCTCGCTACTGTGGTTGCGACACCAGTACGCCCATACTGGTGACGCATGATCATACGTGATACGTGGTGGTCGTTCGGTAGGAGGGCTGGATGCTTCGATTCATACGACATTGATGATTCCTTTACTCGACCTCCTACCCTCATTACTCCATCTGCTTCTATGAATGGACTCAGTGTCTTAAAATCTCCCTTGGCGAGGCGGTCATGCAGGCTCTTCTGTGCATTCTTGATCCAATACTTCTCTGTCTCTTGGAGCTCCTGTGGTGACAGTGGACCATCTTTGGCTGTCATTCCATTTTGTCGTTTAGCACGCAAGTTCCAGACAAACCTCAGAGTGTAGGCTGTCACTCTGATCAGCCTTCTCCAGGAGGAAATTTTGCGGCAGTCCATTACCTCTGGTCTTCTCTGTGTCAAGAAGACATGTTGTGTCTTTCGTTGTTCTCCTTCTACTTCAGCTCGGTCTACGATGGAAGCATCTTGGGGCCAGTCCTCTTCGGGTAGACACAGGAAGTCTGGCCCATGTTGCCATCGATCGAACAGTCGTTTGACGGGTATGCCACGAGACACATTATCGGCTACATTGCTCTCCCCTGGGACGTGTCTCCACTGTGATGGATCAGATCTACTCTGAATTTTCCCAACTCGATTGGACACGAATGGCTTGAAACCTCGTGCTGTGCTACGTATCCACGCCAATGCAATCATGCTGTCGGAAAGAAAGATTGTCTTGTCTATCTGAAGTCTGGTTTCCTCAGTGATGGTTGTGTACAGACGGGCAGCAATACTGCTGCTTGTAGCTCCAGGCGGGGTATGGTCAGCTTTTTCAAGGGTGCAACTCTTGACTTCGCAGCAATGAATCGAACATCGAATCTACCATCACTCCGCATCCATCTAGCATAAGCACAAGCACCAAAGGCGTCTTCTGATGCGTCTGAGAAAATACAGAGAAATTGACACAGCAGTCGTGATGTGAGGACGTGTATCTGTGGCGCTCCGTCAAAACATTTTCAAATGAGCTAAAATAGCAAATAGCTGGTTGCCCTTCGGCGGTCTTCATCTTCAAACCTCAATATAATCGCTAGCATAAGCCGGTTTACAATAATGAGTGATTCTAAGGGCAAAAAACTCAGATCTTCCGCCCGTTCGGCCAACAACCCAGGCGAGGAAACCCCGAACGCAGCGCCGGTATCTGCTACCGGCACCAACCCCACCCTGCCCACTGCCGTGGACGACCAGCTCAAGATCAACCTAAAAAGGGCAATTCTGTCTGACTCTGCCTTATTAGCTTCGATTGCTGATGCTGTTTCAGATGCGTTAATTGTCAAGATTTTGTCACCTGAACGTATCAGTGAATTCGCAGACAAAATTGCTGAATCAGACAAGCTGATAAACAAAATCACGACAACCATTAAACCCAAGGTCACACAGGAAATCTACGAGTCTTTAAAAATGGACACCGAGGTCAACACGGCGGCCATTACTGCAGTTGAAGAACGTATTAACACCATGGAAGCTGCCCGCCAAGGTCTTCTATTCAAGATCGACGAACTGGAACAATACAGTAGACGCAACTGCTTGATTGTTCATGGGCTCAACGAATCCGATGACAAAGGCGATTGTTGCGGGAATGTCGTGTCTACGCTGAATAATCTCATGCCACAATTGGTCATAGCCAAGACTGACATAGACCGCGCACATCGACTGGGGAGACCTGGCGTCAGTGACAGCGGTTCTCGTCGGAGGAGCAAACCAAGGCCGGTAATTGTCAAGCTGGCCAGGTATGCAGTCAGAAGTAAACTTTTTGGTATGAAAAGTTCACTGAAGGGAACCGGCATGGGAATCACCGAGAACTTAACTCAAACCCGTCAAGCGCTACTCAAAGCTGCCCAAGGAAACGCCCACGTCTCCAAAGCCTGGACACTTGACGGTCGTGTCATCTGTCTTGTCAACAATCGTAAGCAAACCATCACCAACTTTCCGCAACTTGATAATTTAACCTGATTTTGTTTATCTTGTTTTGCCTGATCATGGACCTGTTTGGGGTTTTTCGCACGCGGTTGGATTGGCATGCTCACGTGTGTTCTATAGTGTGCCAGTTCCTTTGTGTGCGTAAGGCTCCGGGCCGGTCTATTAGGCCTACTCACTGCTTGCTTTCTGACATCATCAGCCATTTTGTTTGCCCTTTGATTTGATTTGATTTGACTTATAAATAACCCTAATAAAGAGTCCCATGAGAGACGCCACCGGGCCTTGTGCCCTCATCTCTTGTTTGGATATTATTGTGTGGCTTAGGCTACTTTTTAAATTGCAGTGGCGTACAGTTATGTGATTCTTTACTAGTACTTTTCGTTATTATAACAATATTCGCTTTTTATTTATTTATTTTGCCCCCATTATGGATTTTCATCCAATTATTATTGACGGAGCCTTATGTTTTTTTGTCTGTGGTTTTTCGTTTCTTGTCTCATTGCATGTAGTTTGTGTACGATTTCAACGTATTTTCGTTTTATATTTAATTTATTTATACCTACTCAATTATGCCAGTTAAATGTCCATGTTCTTTTTGTAAAAAACCGGTAAAATCTAACCAGAATGGAATACTATGCGATATCTGTAATACTTGGATCCACTTAAAATGTACAAACCTGACACACAGAGATTATACTGACCTGACAAATAGTGATGACATTTGGATATGCCCCATGTGTCTAGCTGAAAACTTGCCTTTTAATAATTTAGATAATCTGGAATTCCAACATGTCATGAATGACCGCATCAATCTTCACCAAACCCCCTTTCGAGACTATATAGATTCACTGATTCTTGATCCCCCCTCATTAACAGATGAAGATATACATGATTCAGATAACACCGTTAGTTTACTTCAAAATTGTGTATATGCCAGCCCTGAAGAGTTCCTTAATCTCCAACATAGCCATTGTCCATTTGACACCAATCTCAGTTTAATACATTTTAACATCAGAAGCCTCTCAAAAAACTTTGAAAGTTTGCGAACTCTTCTCCAGTCTCTCTCGGAATTTTCCATAATTGCCCTAACAGAGACTTGGCTTAAGGAATCCCACAATCTAACTCAATTTTCACTTCCTGGTTATAATCTCGAAACAGTAAATAGAAATTATACAAGTGGCGGCGGTGTTGCCGTTTACATCAAAAATGATATTACTTACGAAATCAAAAGTGAATTTTGCATTTCTACTACCGCAATGGAATCAATTTTTATAGAAGTTAAAAATGATAATGCTAAAAACATTGTAGCTGGTGTCATTTACAAACCCCCTAAAGCTAATTATACTGACTTTGCCGACAAATTACAAAATGTTATGAGATATTTATCCTCAAACGATAAAAAGGGGTTAATCTGTGGTGATCTTAACATAAATCTTTTGAATTCCGAAAATAACAACACTCAAGATTTCTTAGAAACAATGTATTCTCATTCCTTTGTTCCTCTTGTAGATAAACCAACAAGAATTACCAAAAACTCGGCAACCTTAATTGATAATATATTTTCGAATATCTTACCAGTACCCAAATCAGTGATATTAATATCAGATCTAAGCGATCATTTGCCAGTATCGACATCAATACCTATTAAAAACAAAATTTCGAGAAAAATTGTACAATCTGTGCGTAATTACTCTAATGAAGGGATTGATAGATTGAATGCCGACTTACATCATGCAGACTGGTCTTCAGTCCATGAATCGGACAATGTAAATGACGCATATAGCAATTTTTATAGTATATTAATAGGATACTACGACAAGAATATCCCACAGAAAAAAACTCGGGCCAAGAAAATCAAATCAAACGCTCCATGGATAACCGAGTCTCTTCTTAAATCAATTAATGTTAAAAATAAATTGTACCGTAAATTTATTCGTAAACCAAATGAAGAAAATCACTCTAACTATACTAGATATAAAAATATTTTAACTAATGTTTTAAGAAATGCTAAGAAGAAATATTACTCTTCTGAATTCAACAGAGAAAGGAATAATATCAGCAATACTTGGAAAATCATTAATGCCTTATTAAACAAAACAAACCCATCTCAAAAGCTAACAGCAATTAACGAGAATGGCAAGTTAATTAATGACGCTACAGCAATGGCCGAACATTTTAATAGTTACTTTGCAAATATTGGACCAAACCTTGCCCAGAAGATTCCCCAGTCTAGCACTTCTTTTTTTGACTACCTCTCTGAACCCAGCCAAAACTGTGTGTTTTTTACTCCTGCCACTAAATATGAGGTTAAAGATATCATTGACGATCTTCCTAATAAAAAAAGCACAGGTTTAGATGATATCAGTGTGTCTGTTATAAAAAAAGTAATTGATAGCATTATAGACCCTCTTACACATATTATCAATATGTCATTATTATCGGGAATTTTTCCATCTGACTTGAAAGTTGCAAAGGTTATTCCTATTTATAAAAGTGGTGAATCTGATCTTGTTAATAACTATAGACCAATATCAATTTTGTCTCAATTCTCAAAAATCCTTGAGAAAATTGTTTATAAACGTACATTTGCTTTTTTACAGCAAAATAACACTTTATCTAACTCGCAATTTGGATTTAGGGCTAAGCATTCAACAACTCATGCAATATTACATCTTTGTAATACCATAATAGAAGGTTTTGAAAATTCCCAGCACACACTTGGTATTTTCCTTGATTTTTCAAAGGCATTCGATACTTTGGACCATGACATACTTCTTAATAAATTAAACCATTGTGGCATCAGGGGTACTCCATTAGCCTGGTTTCGAAGTTATCTTAACCAGAGAAAACAACATGTATTTATTAATGGATGTGCATCCACTTCCAGAACCCTGACTTGCGGAGTCCCCCAAGGTTCAATCCTTGGTCCCCTTCTCTTTCTCCTTTATATAAATGACATTACTAAATCATCGGATATCTTATCATTCATTCTCTTCGCTGATGATTCCAATATATTTTATAGCCATAAAAATATTCTCACCCTTGTTGATACTGTTAATTCAGAGTTGAACAGCATAACTGACTGGATAAGGGCAAATAAACTCTCCTTAAATCTAAGTAAAACTTCGTGCATGTTATTTAGCAATTCCCTTAATAAACTGCCAAAAGATATTTGCATTAATAATTTTAAGATTAATGAAACAAATTCCACGAAGTTTCTAGGTATCTTTATAGATAATAAACTCTCGTGGAAAACACATATAGATTACACATGTAAAGTAGTTTCCAAAAATATTGGTGTGATTAATCGCCTAAAGCATTTACTTCCGAATGATATTTGCATCATGTTGTACAACAGTTTGATATTATCTTACATTAACTATGGTATATTAGCGTGGGGAAATGCTTGTAATCAATATGTCTCTCGAATACTACTACTTCAAAAAAGAGTTATACGCATTATTTCTCATTCTGACTATCGAGCTCACACTGACCCTCTTTTTAAACATTACGAATTACTAAAAGTGAATGATATTTATCTTTACCAACTAGGCATATTCATGTTTCAATTATCAAAAAATAATGTTCCAAAGTATTTACAATTGCCCTTTATAAAAAACGAACACCTCCATAGTCATTACACCAGGCAGGTCCATCACTACCATCTGCAAGCAATTCGTACAAATCTTGGGAAGAAATGTGTCACATTCGAAGGTCCAAAGCTATGGAATTCTCTTGATCCTAATTTGAAAAGTCAAGAAAAGTTACCAGCATTTAAAACAGAATTTAAAACTTTCCTCCTTACTAAATATGCCGATTAAAATGTTTTGTTATTTTTATTATATATAAACAATCAACAAAATTATGATTCCTTAACTATGTATGAATGGCATTTTTTTTTCCTGCCCAGCTCTGCATTGTGTTAACTAAACCTACTTGCCATATTTGCTTAATCTACTTACCTTAACTCGTTTTGCTGCTCAACTTGTGCTGCACACAGCTCAACTTGGTTGCTTTATTTCATTTTAATACTGACCATTACTGCGCTTCTGATTTATTTATATTGATTTGCTGGCTTGGTTTTATTTTCTTATAATAAAAGTCTGGCTCATATTACATTTATTTGCACTATTAATTAATTTGGTTAACTTTATAACTTAATATTTATTTCTGAGGAAGCTCACACTCGATAAGCTTTGCTTTTTGTGAGCTCCCCCCATACTACCTCATTATACTACAGTGTATTAGTAAAATTGTAATTCATTTTGAGTATGGAAATAAAGTGAACTGAACTGAACTAAGTCGACTGGTGTCGACAACTCCACATGCAATACTCGGCTCGTTTGCATTGGTTCCCCTGGGATTGCTCCGAAAATCACCCAACCCAGTGGTGATTGACGAGCAACTAGATTTCCAGCCTCAATTGTCTGTCCGCAGTGCATCTTTGCATAGTCTATTCCGATGAGAAGGTCAACAGAGCCGCTTCCTCGATGGAGACTGTCCGGGTGGATTTTTAAGTTTTGTGCTATGGTTGCGAGATTCACAATGGCCAACTCGTCACAGATACAGGAATGCCAACGGCCGATACTGTACGGAACTGGGACTTGTTCAGTGGGCGGATACGAACTTGGTATATCTTTGTTCGTAATTCTTCCTCCTCGCCTCCAACCTTAGTGATTGTGGTTACAACTTATTTTCCTTTCAGCTTCAGATTTTCTGCGAGTGACATCCGAATTAAACTTATCTGAGCACCAGAGTCAAACAGTAGGTTTCCTAACTGATGGTTGTCATGGTTACCGATATCAACCAAAACAACGGCAGCACAGCTTCTCTGCAGTTTACTGATGCGACGCCAACAAGATTGGTGTTATTGACAGAAGTGGAGTGTAAAAGTGGGTGATGAAAGAGCTTGCATTGGGTGCCATTCATCATCCCTGCGCATTGACGTCTTCGAGAACAGGTCGTAGCATTATGGTTTCTGCCGGCCTTCTTTAGGCAACTGAAACAAGCATGGTTGGTTTTCATCAACTGCATTCGGTCAGCGGGGCTCATGGACTTGATTTTTTTGGCATTTATCCAACCAATGCTTGGACGTTTCACACAGCCAACACTTAAAACTGGGGGAAAACGTTTGGTCAGCGGGTTTTTTGACGTAGTTAACTGCTACTGTGTGACGTGCAGAATTATGGTTTCTCACTGGGGCTAAAGCTCTCATGCGCGTCTTCATTTCTGACGTCATCCACTCCATCAGATTTTGTAGGGTAGCCTCTTTCCTTTCTCGTTGAAGGACTCGAAACCATACATTTCGATCATCTGCGGCCAGTTTCCTCTCAATCAGTGCAAGCATGTAGTTGTTATCCATATCGTGGGGACGGCCAACCTCTTTCAAAACATTGTGACTCCTCTTGACCAGGTGTACCAACTCACAGAATCTGTTATCTTCTTCATCCCGGAGAGCTTTGAATTTCGTGATATCTTGAGTGATGATGTCGGCCACGAATCTGGGGTCCCCATAGATGGAATTTAGATATTCCCATGCGGCGTCATAATCTGAACCCAACCCCTGGATGAGGTCAAGGGGTTTGCCATGCAGACATGTGCGTAAGATAGCTATCGCATCTCTCTTACTGTATCGTTGATCTGTCATGTGGCAGGAATCAGACTTTTAGAAGAGAGTTGGAGAGTAAGTACTAACATGCTCCACCTTCATCTTTGAGTAATGTTCCTGTACGGAGCTGAGCAATTATTAATCAAGATCAAGATCAACCGGCAGCCATGTCTGGGACCAGGGCTGCGTTCCACATACGCGGACGTTTGCAAACATTGGCAATGTTGGCCAACAACTGGTGCCCGACTAGACTTTCCATAGACGAGTGCACAAAAGCACTGTAACCACAGACGAACGTTGGCAGTGTTTGTGTAAGTGGAACGAAGCCCGGGTTTTCCTATTCAAATCACCTGACAACGGAACTATTTTTGCAATCCGATGGCCGGAGAATGGCACACATGATCCAATCACAGTGCTGCCCGCATTTGCGCCAGATGAAACACAAAACAGCCGTCTGCCCAAGCGTACGCTATATTCAAAACAAATGGGCACTTTGGTAACGGCTGTTGTCTGTACTGCATTTACGTTTTTAAGTCTAATACTGCATTTTTAAGAAGCTGTCCCGGGCTTTCCTAGGGGAATGGAATTTCAACTTTTGAAGAGGTGTTAGTAGACACTTTCAGTAACAAATTGGTGAAGAAGTTATTTGGTAAGGAATTTGTTTCCAGATTTGTCAGATGGATAATTTTCTCTGACGATAGTGCCATGAGGAGATTTTTTTTTTCTCCAAAAAGTGAATTGTATTTCGTTAGTTTTCATGAGAAATATTTTTTGTAACATAATGATTTATCGTTTTTTTGAGATTTGTTTTCTTTTCTTTTTACTTTAAGATCGTTTTTAGGAGATTTGTTTCAAGTTCTTTTTTTCGGATTTTTTTTTTCAAGATCGTTTCTACAAGGTGCCGGGTCTGATCAGTTTGTACAGCCATGTGGTTGCCACAAGAAGAACTACTTCGTTTTTACTTTATTTTAGGTCTTAATTATGATGAAATTACAGCTATTGTACTACACGTGTTATAAAATGTCACATTTTTTAATTCCAAATAACACGTTTACCAATGGAATTAACAAAAATTTCAAAATCTCCGAAAACCGAACTTGACTTTTTTTCACTTTCTTTGAAAAGGTTTACCTTCTTGCACTCTCGGGCTTTCTTTGAGTAACGTTTGGCAATTGTAAAATAATTCTGATCAATGCTGTTGAAGATTAATGAAAGTCATTGGTAAAAATACATTTTCTGGAGATTTAGATTAAATAGAAATTACTAATTTACAAGAAACGCTTTTCTCGGTTCTCCCTCTATATTATACTCTTTTTCATCAGTATTCCAGTGGGGCGCGACCGGAGTGATCTGTTTTGCCCAAACGACAAACACAGTCTCTAGAGGGTCCTCAGCCCAGGGCTTCGGTCGCTTCCGACCCCGTGCTCGTCTCCTTATGTTCACTCTTTCAAGTGGCCCCACTAGCTGTACCCCCTCCGTCCCCAGAAGGATCGACTCCGAGCCCTAGGCCCAGCCAACCAGCCGTCTAGTGCCGTTCACCAGTAGTTTGGCCCTCTTACAAGAGGGTTCGTAGTACAAAGCTACAAACGTGCAGGGAATTTACGATAATTGCTCGGCGACAGAGAGAGAGAAAGCGAGGAAACCAACAAACAAATCTTAGAAATGAAGCTATTCGTAAACAATTCCTCTGCTTTGGAGTTACAGTATATTTCGCCACTCGTCTTTATCAGCGTCACAGCTATGACGTTATACACTTGTTGATTTTCAACACAGAGATCAAGCGATTGATTCACGTTAGTTTTGGTCACGTGCAGTCTTGTGACGTGTTTACGATTAGCCGTGGTTTTTCCCCAGCTATTTTTTCTGAACTGACATTAGCGGGCGCGTGGTGGCCGTTTTGAAATTGCGTATTTTACCAGCCAATCTCGTGAAAGACATAGTATAAAAGCTAGGCGGTTTCAAGATACGCCAAGCAGTTGCAACTTGATCGGCACCACGCAAGCTTTACTTCTCGCTGGAACACGGGGATTTCTTTGGGAGCAAGCTACTCGCGACTTAGAGAGCACCTAGATATTTGTTTACACACTATAAGCATCAACTAACGAATCGGCCTCAACACACACTTAAATCAAGGTAAGTTTTTGTTTTGATACCAGTTGACGAGGTGAAATCGAAGAAACTGAAAATTTGTTTAATTTAGGCGAAGCCACACAGTGCATTTTCCGAGCCTTGGTTGCACATGAGTAAAACCAGATTAGATCCAAAGGAATTCGCACTGTGAGTCGGTCTCTCTGCGGTAACTTAGACTAGCAGTGGATCACTGCGCGATTCATACACGCCAAATTACTGCTGAGCGGGTTGTGATCCGGATTGGTCCTGGATCTGGCCCGATAGACCGGCCCTAGTCTGAGCTGGGGTAGGCTTGAAACTGAAATGTATAAACAGGCCTTTGCGTCTTTTACAAAAAAACTTTTAGTTAGGGCATCCGCGCGTGGGGAAAAAATGACGCTCAAGTTCGAGGATGGCCTTATACCAACCTGTTTCTACGAGCTTATGTTTGCCTTATATTTCCTCGCAACGATTTAATAGGTCATGTATAATTTGTACGGGTCTCTTTCCATATTTTCTGACAAGGAGACAACATTGTGTCTGTAAAAGCATGTATGAAGTTATACGTGAGAAAATTAGGCACGTATAATTCTGCCAAATTCAGAAAGAGATATGAAGAAAAACCACAGAAACTCGTTTGTAAAGTCGTCCGTGGCACCATAGTGGTCCGTTTGCGTCAGTTGTTCCTCGCGCACTATTAAAGACACCACGGATGTATTAGAGGGTAGTAAGAACCAGAAACATCACCCATCCAATGCAATTGACGATAAAAATTAAATATTTCGGTGCGTGTTCATTGCTCAGGGAACCATCGATTTAAGACACATTTCACCCGGTCTCGCTCCTGCCTCGGTACACTATGTCGCCCGAGCAGCTTTATACATCGTCACACTTGCATCAAAATACTGATGTCGCATTTTATGTGTAACATCTTAAGCGGTTATTTTCAGTTGAACGCGATCCCATATATAGACACTTTACAAGTCTATAAGCATTTTGTAACCCGATCTTGCCGAAGGCAATATACCCTATTTACGCGTTATAGCACGGTTCAACCGGGCTACCTTCCAATCCTCGTCTTCAGAGCAAGATTTGGAATGCATGCTTATACTGGCATCATAATTTTCAGCATCGGTGTAATCTGTACACTAGTTTAGAGGTATCTATAAAAAAAAAAGCTGTTGAAGTATAAACATTTAGTTGTTCTTTATACGTCTTCACGTATCAAGACAAAATAAGAATGAAAAACGCAGTAGTTGGCCGCTATTCCAATTTGCCATAAACAGCAACCCCAGCATACTCTGCAAAGGCATTTTAAAAGATAAAACAGTACACATTGTGAATTACAATTCAGAATAATGTTTAGTACAGTAATCTTTGCAAAACAAGTTCCTGAAACAAACAAGTGTATATAAAAAAGAACGCACAACAGTCATCTTCCAGTATTGCATTGAAATATGATGTGAACATCCATGCATGACTGGTAATCATTATTTATTTAAAAATGACTGGGGGTTGTCCAAAAATCGACTTTTAAAGGTATGTTTAAATTATTGTAATTAGCTAAACAATGGCATCATCATGATGTCACACAAGTTGATTTGTAACTTTATGCTGTCTTCTTTTTTAGTTAGATTGCTTTTTGGTCAAAATAGCACAGTATTGTAATTAGGTATCCAATAACGTCACCATGACGTCACACAAATATCGGGATCCCTACTCCAAGGTCAAAGACGACAAAATTTCAAGTCCGCACCTTATTACGTTTTCCAATTAGACTGTTTTTTGGTCCAGAATTCGCTTTATGGGGTATTTTCAAATTATTATATTTAGGTCACCGGTGACTTCATCATAACGTCGCACTAAATCCCTAGTCTAAGGTCTAAACACTGTACCAAATGTTAAGCTAAAACCTGCCTTTTGCCCCAAATTCCACTTTTTAAGCATTTTCAGATATTATAATTAGGTTCGACACACGAACGACAAGGATCGTGATCACATGGAGTTCCTATATAATGGTCTAAGACCATTTTTATATGTATTAATTTTAATATGAGAGACGATAGCATGAAATTTCCAATTTTTGATTTAACAAAGTTTATATCTATATATCTACCAAGTTTCAAATTCGTATCTCGTTCTGTTATATAGAGTAAATTGTAATTTTAAACTATAGGTTTTCCCGGCCAATTTCAGCAAAAACGTTCACTTTAACACGAGGCCGGGCCCATTTAAATTCGTTTTAAAATGAATGCGCGTTCATATGAACGAAGCATTCGATTTCGTTATTTTAGCATACTTTCGATAAATACGTTCTTTCAAATTGAAATAGTCGTTACGCTCATTCAAAATCGTCAGAGAGCAAAAATTATTCACATAATGTGAATGCAAATCCGTTCATGTGGCATGCATTTTTTTACTCGCATTTGCCTATTTATAAAAGCTTTTCTTTCAAGAAAAAAACTGTAGAGGAACTAAACACAAACAGAATAGGACATGTAAAAACGTCACATGGAAACAAAAGCAAAAATATTTGTTTTTATGTTATAGTGGTAACCCCTTTTTGTTTTTACAAACCTTTGTCAACTTTTAATTTGAAATGGTCCCAATGTATATACAAAATGAACAGCACCTGTACATACAGTAAAGAGCAAAAACAAAAAAACAAAACCTCCTGAATTGATTTCAAATAACTCCAGAGACAGGCATAGATACAAACCAAGGTTAAGAATACAAAGGAATTATTCACATCAAGACAATGATTATTTCCAAGAAGATTATCATACAGAACAACTTACAGTAACAGACAATAGCAGTACCTATCGAATAATCCATTTCAAATCTAAATTGAACACTTAGAGTGCAAAATATATTTACTGTAAACGAAAAAAAAAACACGCGCAGACAAAACATCCTGCACCCGTCGATGGCTTTAAATTTGATTGCCCCGATTGCAAAGAGACAGCATATAGATTAAACTTTTGAATGGTGAAAAACGAAATAGAGTGACTAAAACGAACCTGAATGATAAAGCAAAAATATTGTGTGCACGAAAACGAAACGGAATGCGATAATAAGGAAAAAGAAACCCGAGTTTGCCCGAATCTTAATGCGTGTTTACGAAAATAAACGTTTTCGCTTAATTGGCCGGGAAACCTATATTATAATTAGGTAACCGATGACGTCAACATGACCTCATTGTTCGGGACACATCTTCAGATGTTGGTCTAAATACGTGCCAAGTTTGAAGAAAATGGGTTTGAAGAAAGCCTAACTATCCTGGAGAACAAAAACACGTGCTATCATATGGAAATTGAAGTGGAAGCGGAAGAATAAAAAATAATAAAAGGAGAAAATATCGGAACAAAAACCTAACAGAAACAATGTGTTTAATAATATCAACAACGAGTGGCAAAACATGCCGCACGGCTTACAAAAGCACAATTATGTAACCACGGCCAGCTCGTCAAAATATTGGAAGCTGAGAATCTTCCAGGAATTTTTCCATCAACTAAATGCAAACATTTCGAGTGTTGTTTCGCCTTGGGGGAACAAATGGCCTATCTGCTCGGGAAATCGGCTCGCGTTTTCATTTGTCCGATCCTTGGCGAAAAACATGTGAGTTTCGAAACTGTTTAACGTTCGCATCTTGAACGAATTCCAATATAAAACTGATACCGCCAATCACTGTATCTGATCAACACTGGGCCCTGCGCGCCTAGTATAGGGTGGTCATATTGGTACAATCACAATAGCGTATACGGGCACCTTAAAAAGCAGACTGCTTGGGGGTTCAAAACTCACTCTGCTGAGGCAGCTGAATTAATAGTAAATCAAAGACGTAATTCATGTACGTTTGAATTGCTATTGAATAGATGAAAGTCGGGCGTACAACTTTGGTTTATTTTTCAGTTTTCGTATAAAGCAACAATTAATTTTAAATAAACAGAGAATAAATTCAACGAGTGTATAGTGTTTCAATTTGTGCATGCACTGTGAAAGACATGTTTGTATCATTTCCAGGTGAAACTTTTGGTCAATTCCTGGAACAACAGCTGCATTGCATGATGTCTAAAGAAGAATGTTGGTAAACTTTAGGCCTACCCATCAGAAATCCCATCTGCAAAGATACAGCAAATTTTTTTCAGAAACAAATGAGTTGTGCGCGGTCTTTTAAAATAAATTTTAAAACCCTTTAATTTTTTATTTTACACAGAAAGGCATTTTTTTGGACACGACAGCTTTATAAATTGGACACGTGGTCCCATTTTTCCCCATTTGTGAATTCGATATTTTCTTTCGAAGCAAAACAACACTGTAAACAATTGCCCGTAAATTTTACTGTCGAAAAGTGTGCAGCGAGTTGCCACCTTTCTGCCGTTATTCAGTAAATTGTTTGGGAAATCTTATAAAATTCTACGTTCCCGTAATTCCATGGTGCTTCTCCCGTACTTTCCCTTGTGCTCTAATTACTTCTACCAGTATAGGCATACTATTAACTTCTTAATTCTGATTCATGTATGGTCTGTGGCTTAACCAGAGTTGTAGTACTCGAGTCACAATTTTCGTGACTCGGACTCGACTCGAGTCACATTGGAAAATGACTCGGGCTCGACCATCATTATGTCTCTGACTCGAACATGGTTACTTGTGGCTCACGAGTCACATATTTCAAAAAAGAAAAAAAGATATATATTTGTTCGCTTAATGCAGGATTCATAGGGAATATGTACACTGCCCCACCAGGCCGGCAAGGAGCGCATGAGTACATTCAAATTCATAACCGGTTAACTTCGATTTCGTCTCAGAAATTCCCGACTTGTATTTCCCATGTTGAATTTCATGTTCATGATCGTATTTGTCCAAACCATTTCGTACGTTTGCATACTTTTTCGAAAAAAGGCTATTTGATTTTGCCGTCAGCATACAGTTGCCAAATGTACTACGAATTAATCAATTTCGTCATTTGGCAATCAAATTTACGTGTATTTCATTTGAAGTAGTCACTGTCAGTTATTCGGTAATTAATTTGATTTTAAAAAATTTAAAAAAATGCTGGAAAACCCTTATTTATTTACGGGCATGTACGGTAACTTATACGGTAACTCGTAAAAGCAAAATAATGTCTTGTTTTAAAATTGAATTCATAAATATAGTTTACGCATACCTATTGGCTGAAAGCACATCACGTGGGCAGTTTTAAACAAGCAATAAAGGCACAGTACGTCAGTCTTAAACACTTTTGAGCCTGGCCAGCGGCCGCGCCCGTGCTCTGGTCGACGCGTATGGAACACGCACATGCGAACAGAAACTGCACGCTTCCGAAAGCAAATTGTGCACTGTGACAGAACCCAGTCGTGTGCGTGCGCGTACAACACGCTTACATTACGCGTAACACGCGCGATCGAACAAAAGCGTATCGACGCACAGCTAGCAGTTGCAATCATTGAGCTATATATATATAACTGGAGACGGCATCTGGCTGGAATCGCGTCCGCGCGTGCGTTTTCAAAGTAGGGTAAACAACAATCTTGTTCGTATGCATTGTACACGTACTGCAGCAAAGCACGCAAAGTGACGCGTTAATACATTGATTTACATACATATACTGGATACGCCATCTGGGAGTGTTTGTGTAGAAATGCGCGGCCGAACAATGGCGGCGCGTAGGGAGGGTATTAACGCGTCACTTTGCGTGCTTTGCTGCAGTACGTGTACAATGCATACGAACAAGATTGTTGTTTACCCTACTTTGAAAATGCACGCGCGGACGCGATTCCAGCCAGATGCCGTCTCCAGTTATATATATAGCTCAATGCGTTAATACCCTCCCTACGCGCCGCCATTGTTCGGCCGCGCATTTCTACACAAACACTCCCAGATGGCGTATCCAGTATATGTATGTAAATCAATGGTTGCAATACGAACGCGGTGTTGACACTGTGGGTGTAAAAAGTGAATGCTAAACAAGGCAAAACGACGAGCTGATGTTGGTGAGTTTTACCGATTTACGCAAAAAGGTATTTATGAATGGGATTAAAAGTAGGTTTAGTCAGTTTTAAACAATCCGTTTAAAACCGGCTAGGGTCCTGGGCACTGATAATAGCCCGCGCCTTCGGCTTGGGCCATATCGACACCGATGGGTTTGAATTTGCTTCAGATTGGTTTCTTTCTGTTCCCTGTCTCGTCAGCTGAACTACGTCGACGTCGCGGGTGTAAGGGCCTTCAGCGGGATTGTACCCGCGGTCCGCAGATGTACTTACTCGAAATCTTATAATTTTTCGAAACTGAGAAAAAAATTTGCAGAAACGACTATAAATTGGAGGCATTAAATGCCATACTGTTAATAAAACCTTACAAGCCCATACGTGTTCGTTGCGTTGAAGGGATACGGTGGAAAATCATTTTCATCGGCATGATCGAACTAATCGCGTCGCCCATGGCTAGGCTGCGACCAAGGTTCGGCACCGAGGGAAAATAATTTCCCCCTAAACTGGACCTTCACTTGGGTTCTCTGCATTTTCCAAACACGAATCTCAGTCGCTAAGCTACGCTACAAAATCCTCCCAAGACCCGTCAGATTGAACATCGGAATCGGCCATGTCAAGACGCAAGTTCTGAGCATGCATTAGTGCCGCATACAACGCGTACTTGTTTGCTGTGAGGAGCTAGGTATGCGACCATAGTCAGTAAAGCAGCTCTGTGTGTCTCCTACTAAGACGTCACACACATAGCTCGAGTTGATTGACGTGACCTTTCGTTTTCAGTTTCGCAAGAAAAGGGTCTCGGAAAAAGACTGAAATTTTCTGACTTCCAGGATTTTAAAATCAAACAGATTTGCGTGTATTATATGCCATTTGTCTCTTCTGAAAATTCTGGCATCACCACGAAAACTACCTCGCAACTGCAACTCCACAGCAGTAAAGAAATTATTGCAATTATTGTACAATACTTTAAGGTTAAGAACGTGTTCTGTGCTCAAGAATTCAATAGATGCTGACAATACTTGCACATGATAATCACACGGTAGTTCTACTACACAATACTTCAAGGACAAAGGCCAGTGTATACATGTGGCTGTCACTATTGTGTTGGTTGTTAAGTCCAGTATAGTCTTTATAAAACGCTTACGGCCGTGAACCTCATTACCTTTTGTATTTCCTTATTCTCTGCAAATGACGTTTGTTCCTTTTTTTCTGCCAGATGAATTCATCTTCCGTCATTACACTGGCAACGAGTTTGATCATCGCCACAATCCTCACACAATCAGGTAAGTTCAACCTCGCATTTTACGTTACGCTAAACGCTGCATGGCTCAGCTTGAGGTATTGACAATTATTCTAATGCAATGGTTTCCCCCAGATCAAAACACAGATAGTTTTGTATAAAGGCAAAGGGTCTTAGGCATGTAACAATTATTTTTAGGTGATCGGGCCAACAGCCCGATCACCTATTACTCTCGTACGATTTCTTTGTCTTTTTTTTTTTTTCTTTTTCTTTTTCTTTTTCCACTCAAACGTTTCCAGAGCTTTTCTTCAAAACAGTTCAAGCTATCAACTTGAAACTTTGTAGGAACATCAACCCCAATGTGAAGGTGTGCATACAAGTGTGACGTCATTGTGACGTCATTGGGTATCAAATTACAACCCAAAAATGACTAAAATATGCATGTTTTAAAATGCTTCCGTCTGGAAAACCACGTGACCCATGATTTTCGTATTTAGCAGGCTTATAGATAAGATCATGGCCTACGATTTTCTTCGTGTGGGCATTTTCATCTGACCCTTCCTTCTGGGGTCAATCTGAGGTCAAAGTTCAACGAAAACGAAAATCGCAATTTTTGCACTTATTGAGCAACAATGCCCATCAAACCAAGCTGAATCTTTAAGTAACTAAGTACAGGCATAGGTCCTATGGCAGACTTTCACCAGCGTGTATAATATTATGATGGCATCAAGCGTGACGTCATCGTGACGTCATCAAGTATCAAATTACACCCCCCAAAAAAACAAAATATGCATATTTTAAAATGATTCCGTCTTGAAATCCACGTGACCCAGGATCTTCGTATTTGGCAGGTTTACAGATGACATTCTGTGCTACAATTTTCTTTGTGTGGGCATTTTCATCTGACCCTTCCTTCTGGGGTCAATTGGAGGTCAAAGTTCAACGAAACTGAGAATCTCAGTTTTTACACTTACCAGCAACAATGCCCATCAAACCAAGCTGAATCGTTAGTAAATTAGATACAGACATAGGCCCTACGGCACACTTTCACCAGAATGTATAGTATCACGATGGCATCAAGTGTGACGTAATCATGACGTCATCAGGTGTCAAATTACAAAAATTCAAAGGTTATTATTTCCAAAAAGAACCGTAATAGATACTTGAACAATTCTTTCACAACATGATAAGTCTAAATGAACTGAACAAATCATACGATGTCATGACCCCTGTGTGACGCCTACTTCCGGTCCAAACCGGAAGTTGTTCGAAAATGTGCATTTTGTAAGCGTTTTGAATGCAAATACATGTAGATTCAAAGTGGTAGTGAATTTGACCATATTTCTACGGAACGAAATGTTTCCACACATGTAGACTTTTTGACTATACCATTTGTGACGTCATCACATGGACGGTGGTTACGTAATGTGGCGTCAAAATACGAAAATTTGGAGCTGAATTGTTTTAAAATGCTGTATCTCGAGAACTACAGCAGATATTTGCATGATTCTTTCGCCACATTTAAGAACTTGATGTTTATCAAATTGTTGAACAATTTGTGCACAACATTGTGACGTCATGATATCGTCACAGGTGTCAAATTACAAAAATTCAAAGGTTATTATTTTCAAAATTCATATCTCAAGAACCGTAATAGATACTTGAACAATTCTTTCACAACATGATAAGTCTAAATGAACTGAACAAATCATACGATGTCATGACCCCTGTGTGACGCCTACTTCCGGTCCAAACCGGAAGTTGTTCGAAAATGTGCAATTTTTTAGCATTTTGAATGCAAATAGATTCAAAGTGGTAGTGAATTTGACCATATTTCTACGGAACGAAATGTTTCCACACATGTGGACCTTTTGACTATACCATTGGTGACGTCATTACATGGACGGTGGTTACGTAATGTGGTGTCAAATCACGCAAATTTGGAGCTGAGATGTTTTAAAATGCTGTATCTTGAAAACTACAACAGATATTGGTATGATTCCTTCGCCACATTTAAGAACTTGATGTTCAACATATTGTTCAACAATTTGTGCACAAAATTGTGACGTCATGATGTCGTCACAGGTGTCACATTACAAGATTTCAAAGGTTATTATTTCAACAATTCATATCTCAAAACGGTGCAAGCTATCAACCCCCAGCTATGGCGGATATGCAGGGAGGAGATATTAGTTACCGAATTAGTGTATACAGCAGCCGATTTCACGAAACTTTACGCAATTGCGCAAGTCCACTTACGCCATAAGTTATTGCGCAAGTAATGGCGTAAGTGGACTTGCGCAATTGCGTAAAGTTTCGTGAAATCGGCTGCTGAACTTCCATTTTTGCTATTCCACAGGTGATAACAACGTCTGAAATTCATCACAAAATGTTCATTTAACCCGATCACCTGGCGTTTGTAACAACAAACGTCATACCTCTAGTTTCTTCTTGATATTTTTCTTTATTTGTTTTGGAGGTAGAACACATGATTGGTATCTCGAAAATTAGAAATGTTCACAGACTTACACATAACTTACACATAACTTACACAATATAAACTTCAGGAGAAGAAAACTTCTCCTGAAATGGTTTTGTCTGAAGTGCTATAGTCTTTGAGAAATGATGTGACGAAAATTCACTCCGCCCCAAAGCCGCTTCGCCCAAAAACTACTTCGCCCGAATATCACTTCGCCCCAAAACCACTTCGTGCGCAGGCCATGGTTCAGGGCGAAGTGATAACGACACAGTTTTTGACTGTTTTCTCAAAAGTTAGTACGGAGCTGACTTTTACTCAGGTTGATTTTATTCATGCATATCTTCAATCACACAGGGAGATGAAACTATTTGTACCGGTTTACCAATCATGTATAGATTACCTTTAAATCAATGAAACGGAAAAAAAGTTACGTCATCGGACAAAAGAGCGCCCTCTAGCGGTGAGTTGAAAAATGACCGATTGCGAAGTTTTTTCCAATTGGTTCAAAATCGGTACTTGCGTTGATTGACAATCAGTGAACGGGAGAGGCTATAAGCCAGGCACTCCATGCATGACCCGAATGCGGATCGCACAGTTCACAGCTGCAAGGGCCCGAATGTGGATGTGTATGCACCTGCATGCACGTACACGATGTACATCAATTGGGTACATTCCTTCCATAACATGACGGGTTCGTACACGGGCTGTGATGGGAAAGCACGGAGTGCCTGGCTTATATAGCCTCAGCCATCAGTGAACATGTAAAGCTGTTTAGAAAAAATGCTTAATCAGAAATTGGTTTGCTTTATAAAAATAGGTTAGTAGTCAAAATCCCATGTCAACTTGTGTTTTTCACAAAAATGTCTGCTATTTTTGCTAAGAACGCAAGTTGACTTCAAGAAACTATCAAGAATTGAAGAAAGGACAGTCGGCAAATAGACTTTAATGAGAAAGCACTTACAAGTTTTGAGTGATTTATAAAGCAATTTATTATTGTATTTTGCTACATTGTATTCATACACTCTAAAAACTCCCGGGTCAATTTTTTGACCATTTCTCCGGGTCAAAAAAAATTGACCCTTTTCCGGGTCAGACGATTGTTGCGATTGGATGAGAATGGTCACATGACCTATTGACAGCACGTATTTTTGACCATATTTTCCGGGTCAAAACAGATTGACCATTTTCCGGGTCAGACGATTGTTGCGATTGGATGAGACTGGTAACATGAATTGTGACGTCGTGTCAAAGCGCCCTATGCCTTTCTGTGATTGGCCGGAAATGGTCACATGGTTCTCGCAAGCGCCCGCGCGCGTAATTTTTTTTTACACCACTGCGAGGGGAGAACAATGAGGTTTGTACCTTTTTAGCGTCTTGAGAGGAGACTATATAATAGGTTAGGGTTTAGGGTTGGTTATTTTAAAGGAATTTAGGGTTTTGAATGGGGTCGGTTTGCAACCAGTTCGTGGTCTGGTTAGAAGAGAGCTCGACTTGTAATCATAAGGTCCCTGGTTCGAATCTATGCATGTTTGGGATTTTCCGAAATTTCTCGGTATCTTCTTTTTCTCTGAGAGTAAGAGTTGTCACTATTTCCAAGATTGTCACTCGAGAAGTGTCAGTCATTGGAAACTTAGACTCTATTCGGGTTGACAAATTGGGGTGTACCCCTCGCTGCGGTGTAAAAAAAAAACACGCCACCGGGCAATAGTCTTTGCCATGCCCCGAGCGCGTAATTTTTTTTTACACCACTGCGAGGGGAGAACAATGGGGTTTGTACCTTTTTAGCGTCTTGAGAGGAGACTATATAATAGGTTAGGGTTCAGGGTTAGGGTTTAGGGTTGGTTATTTTAAAGGAATTTAGGGTTTTGAATGCGGTCGGTTTGCAACCAGCTTCGTGGTCTGGTTAGAAGAGAGCTTGACTTGTAATCATAAGGTCCCTGGTTCGAATCTATGCATGTTTGGGATTTTCCGAAATTTCTCGGTTTCTTCTTTTTCTCTAATAGTGAGAGTAAGAGTTGTCACTATTTCCAAGATTGTCACTCGAGAAGTGTCAGTCATTGGAAACTTAGACTCTATTCGGGTTGACAAATTGGGGTGTACCCCTCGCTGCGGTGTAAAAAAAAAACACGCCGCCCGCGCTGGATAAAAATTGTTTCGCCAACGGTTTTCCACGTCTGCGTGACTACGAATCGTACGATGTTCAAGAACAAATCCGATTAAAATCTCATGATCTACAAACATAACAAAAGTGCTTCGTGAAACCAGCATGGCTTCCTTCATCATGTTGCTGTTTTCCGTGCATGGTAAGAAACCCACCAGGCTTAATTCTTGTGATAAATGTTACGTGCAGGTGCCAACAATTGTATTCCTTTTTTTCGTGCGTAAACCATATGACATTGCAATCTGCAGGTCAACTCGACCGTTTGCCGTGACCCTACATGCATGAATGCATGACATGTACATTTACAGATTTCTTTGGGGAAAACAAATCTTTAGGCCATGTGCATGGGGGCTGAAACGGTTTCGTGTCAACTCGGTCCCGGTCCCAGTCAACTCGGTCCCGGTCCCAGTCAACTCGGTCCCGAGTAAAGTTGGTCCCAAGTTGAAGTTTATGAAGTTAAATGAAACTCAATTCGGTCCCGAGTCAACTTGGTCCCAAGTCAACTGAAACTCAACTCGGTCCCAACGATTGAAGGCCCAGGACAACTTGACTGCTCTTAAAAAATGTACAAGATTTCCAAGCAGCCGAACTTTTCCGATTCATTTGATGGACGCAACATAACGATTATTTAATTTCACTGTCTGGTTTGTGAATGGCAATTTGACGTTACAAAGCGGCTTTCGCCTTCATACAGAATATAACAAGGTGTAGTTACTTTAGAGCTTGTGCGAAAGCTCGCCAGGCGGTCACGCTCGTTTTCACTTGTGCAAGAAAAATCGACGGATGACCGCGGCCGCGATACGCCAAATGCAGGAGCTTGCGAAAGTGAACTTGACGCGAATTTCATGATTTGCGTCACAAATTCGCTTAAGTTCAACTAGCCTAATTGGGCGAATGTTCACCGCAAATTATTTGACGTCAGATTTACGTTTGCGATTTGTGTCTGAAATGGATTGCGTTCACTTTCCTGTGCCGTGTCGCGGCAGGCCATGGCGCGAACAAGTCAGTTGCACAATTTGGGACTGCGGAAAATTGCACTCGCTACTTCGTCACGTTTTTAGCAGGGTTGTACTCTCGTTTTAAGTACTACATGTAACCATGCTGCAATTTAAGTGCAAACCTTGATATTTGTTTTAGTCTGATGTCGTGCGGCGTAACTTCTATTGATCACGTTCAAATAACGTCACTTCCTACAAATTGTCACGTGCATCAGGATTTTGAGCGTAATTTTTTGTGACGCGTACGGTTGCGCCGTATTTCGAGCAAATTTCGAGCAACATGAATGCGTGTTTGGAACATTTTCCAGGGTGTGTGTGCACTTACTTGATGGCGTTTAATACGCAGTAGCATTTTTACTACGAAGATGGCATCTGTGAAAGTGGTCAATTAGCAACTACGACAGCTTATATGGCCTTCACACTTTACTTTGGTCCGTTTTTCATCCATCTCGTGCATGCGTTGCGTATGCGTCTGAATCGCTCCACAGACTGATTACAGACGGACATGCGCAGCGCGCATACGCAACACACGCAAGTTGGATGAAAACAAACCCAAGCAAAGGCCCCCTACGTTTATTTGACGGTCGAGTTGTCCTGGGGCTTAGTTAGTTGGGACCGAGTTGGTTTGGGACCGAGTTGACCTGCACCCGCTAAAACCTACGTGTGCTGGTGGGGGCCCTAGTATAATAGTAAAACATTTTCTGTCTAAACTTGTTTCGGAAAGAATTGAGAAGTTGATCATGGCTTCAGACCTTGTGTGCAAAACATATTATTCCCTCACAATATCTTAATTTGTTTCCAATAGAAATTTGTGGTTTTTTATTCAAATCTGCACATTTCAATGCTAGATGAGTCATTTCAAAGAAAAAAATGTCTCAGACTGATCAACTTCCCAACTCTTATTCATGTTTCTCAACTACTGCTTGTGTACTCGTGGACGAGTTGTCCACTCGGCCAGGTACGAGTTGTCTGCTCGATATGTAATTTACAAGTTGATTGTTTTTGTAAGCATAAATTATTGTCTTTTTTGAAAATGTAAATTGTTTTTCCCTACAGAAAATAAAGTGGATGAACAATTAGTTTGATGCTTCTTAGACACATGCTTGGAGTTCCCAAGAGTTAACACATCAAGTTTGGCTGAGAATGGAATTCCTAAAGCAGCGAAAAGCACAAGGTAGCCATTATAGCTTATAACATTATACTGCATACTTTTTTCAGAACATTGTTTCAAAATGTCTGCTTCAAATGCAGGAATCTATGCAGGCAACCAGTAGGCCTACAGTGTTAACTATATGCTTAATTTTGCATATATGCATGTCGGTTGTATACCGAACTGTATGTGGTGTCCAGTCATATACGTACATGTACTACATAATATGTACTTGCTTAAATCTTCATAAACTTGGCCATGTATAAGCTAAACTTAGCATAATAAAATAAAGTGCAAAGACAGCAAAGTTTATTTTTGCATCTGCAGGTATTTTAAGTTGACATGTTCAGCATTTCATCATGCAATATTATAACCATAGATGGTGTTTCTTGACAGATGATCACAAGAGGACCCAATTACTACATGTATGCATCTTCTCCACCGGTGTAAGATGGAATATTCCATCAAGTCCTAAAGCCTGTAAGTAGCATTTATTATTATTATTTCTTTCTGGTAATCATACCAAAGATTCCTCAATAGTGCTCATTGCACAGTCACTCGCAAGCGTGAGGAAACCCATGAAGAATTATAATTAGAAAGGATGGAGCAAGTGTGGTTGAGTGCTTTGCCCAAGGGCACAGGTACCGCAGCCGGATTCGAACCCGCAACCCCAAGTTTTCACATATGATTGCTAGTCAATGACCCAGACCACTTTTTTTCCCTCAAAATTGGAATCACATACACAATTTCCAAGATTTGGTCGTCTAAATATATTCTTAGTGGGAAAATACGTTTAAAAAACTACTAGAATGTAGGTTCGATTCCGGGCCGCGACGGGTTGTGGCACCTGTGCCCTTGAGCAAGGCACTCAACCACACTTGCTCCCATTCCTGTAATTGGCGGTCTCTCCGCTGTTGGATGTGGTAAATAAATAAATAAATACTTAAAATACCGTTTTTGAATTAAAAACATATATTTCTGACGGTGGCCGACAATCCCTTTTTCTCTTCACGACGCACAGCGGCACAGGGTTGTGGATTAAACCCAGAACAAGCTCGATCTACGACTATGGTTTGACTGGAGTCCCTCGAACAATATAACTTATCTGTCATTCAAGGGAAGACTATAGAGTCCAGAGACTTGTCGCTCAATCAAACTTGCCCAAAATCCAAAGCTGGAGGTGGATTTTTTTTTTCTTCTCGCGAATGTGCAGTTGGTGCGTTGATACTGGCCCATTGAGAACATTAAGGCGAGTACAGAGTGGCCCATACTATAGTAGCACTCTCGTGTGCGCTCACGTGACGCTTTACCGTGGTTTCTTTTGACGTTCTCTTTGGGCCACCGTCAACACACTAACTACACGTTCGCGAAAAAAAATCTCCTTCTAGGTTTGGGCTACATTCAGCAGCAAGTTCAATCCACAGTTCCGACCTGTCAATCAACCGAACCTATCAACCAATCACAACAGAGCGCGCAGATCACAGCGCGCGTCATCGCGCACATGTCAAATATCACGCGATATTTTGCCGATACGTTGTGTACGGCCTATGCGGGGTTCCGGGTGAATTTTTGGTTTCCAGGGCCGGGAGATTCGCTGTTCAAAGGTAAGAAAGCGAATTGTTATGAATATATGACATCTCTGTATCACTGGCCTTTTACTCAGTGTGTGCTACGGTAACTGTCGACCCAGAAACATGAATAACTTTGAGTATTCTCCAATGAATCTGTGCTTTCCGTTGAAAGTCCCATTGGTTTGTGCATTGGTTTGATGATAGCGTGTGAGGCGTAGCAACAATATCCAAGGGGGGCGGAGTTAATTTGCAATCTCGGAACTATGCATTGAGCGACTTCCTGTAGAGTCCCTTGAACAATGGTAGTCCCTCAAACGATGGATAATTTCCGTTGTTCGAGGGACTTTAGTCAAACTATAGTCAATCGAACTTCCGAGTTTCTTGAGTGGCCATTTGACAAATTGTTTTCTCCCATTTTAGGTTGGGTTGAATATCCCAACGTACATGGAAGAGGGATGATGGAGGGAACCACTCATTGTTTGAGGATCGAGGCAGTGGAATCGGAGCTGGTGTTCGTGTTTGTGGAACAAAAAGCCTTGGATTATTCGGAAGTCGACTCACATTTGACAGGAGTAGACGTTTGTTTTGACTTCCACAGCATTTTGGACATTTCCCCTAGACATTGTTTATCTACATAAACATTCCTGCAGAAGGTAATGTAACAGTTGGTCAAGACAGCCACACATCTGGATGCATTAGAACATTTAACTTTGGGTTTGAACTACATTCTCTGACCTCGAAATACATTGTACCTTGTATAATCTGAATTTGAACTTTCATTTGGAGATAGTCAGAAAATATGTTCATTGATGTTTGTCAACACCCATGAACATATTTTGGCCAAAAGCACTTTAATTGTGGCTGACTTCATTTGATGTTTGGCTGATTTGTCTTTCACTAATATTGGCACATTCTGGTGTTTGACCCATGTTTCTTGCCTTTTAAAAGAAGTAATTAATAAATACCCTTATGCATCCTCATTGGCTGAGAGCACACCACATCACATGACCGTTTTTAAATGAGAGATAATGACCAGTGATAATGACCGGCTTGCTCACGCTTGTGCCCGCGCCCTAGTCAGCGCGTATGGAACACGCACACAGAAACTGCACGCTCCCAAAAGCAAAATGTGCACTGTGACAAATCTACCAGGTCGTGTGTGTGCACGTACACAACACACCTGCGTTACTCGACGCACAGCTAGAAGTTTAAACGAACAATGTGATGAAGGGGAAAAGTGAATGCAAAACATGGCAAAACGACAAGCTAATTTTGGTAAGTTTTACTGATTTACACAAATCTATTTTTGAATGGGATTAAAAGTGGGTTTGGCCAGTCTTAAACAATCCGTTTAAAACCAGCTAGGGGCCTTAACGCTGATAATGACTCTTGTCTGGCGGCTCAGGCATTATCGGTGTCCAGGCGGGCCCTAGCCGGTTTTAAACGTATGTTTAAGACTGGCCAAACCCACTATTAATTCCTAATTATTTACATTCAGTTTATTCAAAGTATCCCAACTTAAAGAAGCGTGACCAGATCACATTTTGAGCACTCCCAATTTCCCATGTGTTGAGATTTTGATACCATATCATGTGTCATATTTTTCTCATTACCATTCTGAAATTTCGCACACTCAATCCGTATATTTCCAGGGATGTCGGCGGACATCCAAATTGGAGATTGCAAATTAACCGTTTTCTTCGTGGATTGTATTTTTTGGAAGATATTTTATATGATTGTTATATTTTTTTCTGGAAAAATGGTTACGCTCCTTTAATTTGTGGTTTTAATATTTTTTGTTTCTTGCTTTTTCATGAACAAATAAGTTTTCCTTGAAATGAGTGTATAAAATGCCATTTTTCAAAACACATTTTAGGTGAAATAAAGTTCAATCTGTTTGCTGAATAAATGCATATAACTGTTTGCCTGCTAAATGTACTGATAATCTTTATTATTTTTGTCAGGTAGTCCCGTGTCCCAGACCTACCCAGTGTGAAGGTAAGCATGTGTTCTTGGCTCAACAAGACCAGCATTGTACCAGCATTGACAAGCAATGACAAGTGTCCTGTGCAGCCTAGTTGCACCATCATTAGCTGTGGAACACATGCTTATTTTCTGACCATTTTCCGGGTCAGAAAGGTTTTACCCAACATTCCTGAATGACCTGGAATGGCAGGTCAAAAAGGCCTGACCCAACATTCCGGTTCATTCTGACCCGGGAATGGTCGTGTCAAATAGAACCAGGAATTCCGGGTCAAAGAGGTTTGACCCAACATTCCGGGTTGAAAAGCTTGACCCAACATTCCGGGTCATTTTGACCCGGAGGTGGTCGTGTCAAATCGAACCCGGAATTCCGGGTCAAACAGGTTTGACCCAACATTCCGGGTCAAAAAGCTTGACCCAACATTCCGGGTCATTTTGACCCGGAAGTGGTCGTGTCAAATCGAACCCGGAATTCCGGGTCAAACAGGTTTGACCCAACATTCCGGGTCAAAATGGCCCGACCCAACATTCCGGGTCATTCTGACCCGGAAGTGGTCGTGTCCATTAGAACCCGGATTCCGGGTCAAATTTGACCCATTCCGGGTCAAATTTGACCCGGATGTTTTTAGAGTGTACCTTGAATTTGTTGCTTATTTGTTTGTTTTGGGTGATTACTTATCTGATTGCTTATAACAAGTTTTGGATTTTAATCTGTTTTACCCAGATATTGTGTGGCGCAAAATGTAGGGCAGCTTCTGATAATTAATTTAGGCTACTTTTCTCTTAACTTTTAAACTAGGCCAATCAACAGCATGTAACAAAAGCATAATTAATTAGCGCACACACACACACTGCATATCCTCCCCTACAAACCCATGTATATAAAGCAACCAAATAGGCCCCTATTTGATTAAACAAATTTTTTCTGCTAAACAGCTTTATGAAATTAGCCCCTGGTCATTAACAGTAACGTATATTATACCAAGTTACATCATTTGTTGATTTATTAATTTATAAATCTTGCAACGTATACGCACATTGCATTATTTTTGCCACCCTTGACTCTGTCAAAACCCCATACAATAGACGTGTTTTCTAAGAGGCACTTTTGCACATGCGATTCCAGTAAAACTTGGCAGTATATCCTCTGAAGGTGTAGACTGGTTCCCGTCCACATATTCCACATAGGAGAATATGGGGACGGGTAAAGGGCGCTTCATTTTGATATGTGATTGTCGTCTTTGCGCGTGCGTATTGTGTTTTATATTTAAAAATTGGTGAAGCCCTTTGCTTGAGGCAATGTTTATTTACATTTGGATATATTCGACAAGCACGGCCGGGTTACAAATGTCTATGCAAAATATACGCACTTACTAAAAACAATAATAATACACTGAGCAAAAATATAAACGCCCCATGTAAATTATTTATGTAATTTAATATATTTTGCAACCCCTAAGGCTAATAAAAGTTTTAAAGTGTCACATGGGGCGTTTATAATTTTGTTCAGTGTAAATAACCACGGGACGATTTCTGCCCGTCATGGCCGCCCTTTAGTACCGATCGTTATATTCTCGCAATAAGCGATAGGATCGGGAACCAATCTACTGAAGGTGTGCCACCATTGCGTGACTTCATAGTCAAGTGACCAGGTGTCGGATTATACAGGCAGTCAAAAATCGGTAATTTTAAAAACCGTTACAAAAATCAACCGTTTGAGATACAGAAAAAAATTCATCAGGGTTGACCCTAATTCATGAAGTACTACATTTCGTTCCCATGCACTGACCTTGGACCTCGCTTCCTTTTGGGCGAAAACGAGGCTGGCCCGCCATTTTAAAATGGTGGAATGTATTGGAATGGGATTAACTTTATTAGTGTCAGGACCCCTTGGGCATTCAAAAAATCCAAACAAGTTTAGTCGTCACACAAAAAAGCGCCCTATAGCGACGAGTTCAAAAATTGCCAAAACGTATTTTGAAAATTGCAAATTGGCCCAAAATTGTCTCGGCTGAAGGTCAATAAACATGCCCATAACTTCAAACCTTTGATGTCGTTGGAAATGCATTTTTAAACAGCTATAATTTGAGAACGAAAATACTGATGGACAATTTGTTTACATTTATTGTTACTTGGTCTAATGTATATTGTTACTTGGTCTGATGTATATTACTCTCTAAATGTAATTTCTTATAAAAGCACTCAGAAAGAGTGAAAATCACTCAAAAAGAGTGAAAATCACTCAAAAAGAGTGAAAATCACTCAAAGAAGAGCCCTATAGGCCTGAGGGACAGCTCGAATTGATGTGATTTTCACTCTTTTGGAGTGGTTGTCATTCTCAGGCTTTTTAAAAGTGATTTCTACTCTGCTTTTATGAGGAATTCACTCTTTTACATTTATAGAGTATCAGCAAAATGTTGTGACGTCACGATGACGTCATCAAACGGGCGAGTTTTTAAAGCACACATATTGGCCAGGGTCATTTACTTTCTGCATGGGTCGCATGACCTTGACATTTGGTAGGTGCATGGACCTGGTCATTAACATCTAACATACCAAGTTACATTAGCATGACATCATCTGTTGATTTATTATGAATTTTTGAAACTTGACACTATACATGTACAGTATGCATTGTACATGGGTACAGTGTAGTATGTCCGGATCATCATGAAACTAGTCGCAACAAGGACCTCATAGTGAAGTAGTGTACCCAGGGGGTTAAATCTTGATGTCATCAGGTGTCAGATTACAATTTAATGCCTTAAATATTCAAAAACAAAAATCAACTGTATAAACTTTATTCCTTGGGAATGGTCATGACGTACGATGTCCCCAAGTCACACAAATTGGTTCACTCTCAACATAAACTAGTCAAAATAACGTGGCATCGTTTTGACGAACTTTGACAAAATTTGTCCATACGTCATTGGCAAATTATAAACGAGGTTTTCAAAAAGTATGTTGTGGCCTTTTTACCCTTTTGGATATAAGTTATCTACTGAAAACACTAATTTTGAGATATTAACTGTTTTCAAATGTAGCCCAAATACCGTGAACAAACCCATTTCTGAAACATTGCTGCATATGACATTTCTGTAAGGTACACTCAAGGTAAACTCAAGATTCTGCAAGGTACACTAATTTTTAGATAGGCCCTATGGGTAATTCCCAAAATTAGGGGTCCAAAAGTGTGACATGCTTTTTAAGATTTCCAAGTGTTTTTTAATGATTAAAATTGGTTTCCCAGTAGAAAATAATTAATTATTTTTAACAAATGGCACTAAAATTTAATGTTTATGTGTAGATACTGCACCAAGGTTAATGCAAACTCATTCTACAGCCAATTTTCATTGGCGTAGGTAACCCGGGACACCAAACTCCTATCCAATACCATGGAACAAATTATAAGCCTTTATGGTCTTTTGTTTTAAATATATTTCTCGAATCAGAAAACAAAATATTGAAGAAAATTACGCTGCCCCCTATAATCACAGACCACAGTCCATTACTGAGAATTTGTGGTCATAAGTGGTGATTTTTTGAAGCAGAGAGTGTCGTATGTAACTGGGACACCAAACATTTTGGACCCCTAATTTTGGGAATGACCCATATACATAATGCCGTTGTTCAACCCACAATGGGCCTTGAATCATAATGTAGTTTATTGCTTCAAACAGCGAACATTATAAAGCATGTACACGAAATGTCTTGGTGAGTTTTGTTTACTATCAACATTACCTGCCAAGACACGTATCTTTTAATAATGTACTATACTCCGTCTAAAAGCACCCAGAGCATCGGAAAGCACGTGAATGTTTCAGATGTAAAAGGTTGTAGTATAGTCTTCCTTCTTCGGGAGGACAAACACGGGAGAGCTGTAACAACGTGAAATCACTCTTACTTTCTAGCCGTGCAGTCTACAGATAGCGATATATTGACGGGCACGATATTAACGAGATTCCTAACGAGGCCCGGTTTGCAGGATGACAATTTTTTAGACATGTGATACACATGTAAATATTTGATTGTGTTGAAAATGAAAGTTAATCCGATTTGCTCCTTTATTTATCTATGTTTTAGGCAACAAACCTCCTGTTAATGATGTGCATCTGCTTTAGTCTAATTAGCGAGTCAATCACAGAACGTGGAAGAGTACGTAATACAAAATACATTTGTTCACAAATTACGATATTTTGGAATATATATATTTCTTTCAAAACGGCTTAAGAAGGACAAGGTCGACCATTTCTAAAGGACCGCTGGAATTAGAGAGAAGACGGCATTAAAATCTTCATGGACAATCGACACGGACAACATTAAGACGGCGAGTAATTCTCGTACACGCTAGTCGTGACGTAGGGCGGAAGTATTTCGGAAATCCTGCTGCGTGGTTCACAGGCTTTCTCCGAGAATAGTGAGATGCATGAAAGTGTGCGGATTTGAACTTCGGTTCTTAGAGCGTAAAATACAATGCACGTGTATATTCGGGAGGCCATTTGTTTAATCGGGTTTACGCGCTAGTTTTTACGTATGTAAGAGTGAACGCGTTGGTTTATCCTCATTGCAGACGAAACACTGCATAACAAAATTATAATGATTTCATGAATTTCATTGAAATTATCTAAAAGTAAAAGTCTACATAAGGTCTATACGATGACCAATAATCGGGTATAGGGCCTCAACAACAACATGACTGAACGTATTGATTGCAAAAAGTAAGGTATTTTTCAGTATCATATTTGCATTGGCGGTAAATGTGAGTTTTAACTTCAAGAACCTAGACACTTGACGTTTTGAAGATCCGCTCTTTGTCACAATAAGCTAGTTCGGGGTTAGGTTCTGCGCATGATCCTCGAACGAACTTTTGACAAAGGTCATTTGAACATAAACGCACGGTCAACGTGCACAAATGCATTGAGAAAGGCGCGTTGTAAGATGCAAAAAAACACCTACCTAAACAATTCTCTCTCTCTCCCCTCTTGACATTCTATCTGTGAGCGAGCCGGGTGAGCGAGAGCTCCATCACACAAAGCATACAACCGTCGGATTTTGTCTTACATATTCCAACGCAAAGGATGGCAGGGTAAAGTGGTTTAGAGCCGGAGGAACCGAGCCATTAGTCTGCGATTTGTCGGTGCAAGTGACGATTAGCGGTGCTGCATTTAATGATGCTGGTACGAGGCGGTTTAGGTAATGAAAATCGTTCGGATATGACCATGTCCACCGGGGAAAAGATGGATAAAAAGAGTAAGACAAAATGAAGTACTGACGCAATGTGGTATGATACAACAAACACGGTTCGTCACAATAACAGTCAAAGTCTGCTCCATAATAATAATAATAATAATGATTAGATTTGTATAGCGCACATATCCAACCTGCAGGGTGTTCAAGGCGCTGTTACCATTATTACCGCTGCCATCAGGGAATCACCAGAACCATTTCGCTTCAACTAGGTGGCTGCTGGTCAGGCGCACAACCCTATCAGCAGTTAGATTGTAGCATTCCCCTTAACAGCTTCCCATATATCGCTTGGGTTGACGAGGCAACTGGGATTAAGTGCCTTGCCCAGGGACACAGACACGTTGGTCGAAGTGGGGCTCGAACCCCCAACCTCTGACTGGGAGTCCCGCTTCATACCCACTAGACCACACGCGCTATCCATGTCGTACTTGTATTCAAATCCGTTAATTAGGCCTATTCCCGCCAGATACATGTATACTGTTATATCCGTCATTGGGCGATCGATCTCGGCCGATAACCTTTAGGCGAAACTGGCGCAAGATATGAAAAAATTGTCAAAAAGTAGAATATATGATGATTCACACGACATATTCTGCACAATGTGTCGTTTGTGGCTGTAATGTTTTGAAGCTGTTTACGTTAGGGAAGCGCGGCGCATGGAGCCATAACAATACGCCCTATATAGACTATCCATGAACAATAATTGGACAAGGCTACTTTTCAGTGGGTCACAGTTCTGGTTCATTATAACAATGTACGAATTGGGGCAGCACGCGGGAGGCGTGTGGAAAACAGTTGATATGCGCATTAAGGAATGCGGAAAAGGGGGTAACAGAAGAAGTGTTTTATAACCTATTGCAAATCCTCCAATTTATACACGATTTTCCATAGGACCAATGGGTTAGGGTTAATCGAAACGTACTTTCTAAGAAATCAAAATTATAATGAAGTTAGATGAACACGTTACGGCAGCGTTCTTGTGCGTTAAAAGCATAGGCTATTGTCTGCGCTTTTAAGGCCGATTTCACCTTGAACAAAAAAATAAAATAAACTATGGGTGATTTTCTTGATATCAGTAAAACAAATTCCATCAAGTCCAATTTATGCTATGGGGGAAATTCCGAGACCTTTGACAGAAATAACTTTATAATTTAATACATGAATACATGTAGACGTCTTATATAAACTGTGAGCGTATTAATACATGCATTATACCGAGGGAACAATGATTTCTCGAGTGGAGAGGATTTGTCAGTGCCACTTTTAAATCGCAATTTTGAAAAAGTTCTCAACTGCATCTATCCACTGATGAACATGTCCAAGTGTTTTCAGTTGAAATCACAGTGCTCGTGGTGAGCCCTCAGAAAGGGGTTATAGGCCTAATGGCCAATGTACAATGTACATAATTATTCATAAACTTCCCGAGCGCAGCAACTCTGTCGGTTAGTGAACCCATGCTGGACCACAGCGTGCATTGTGGACAACGCGAACGACGTACTCCAAGGGTCGATTGCTCCAAATAGCGCCTGATGCAATACATAATTTCCGCTTTGAAACAGCAACAAGACTACTTAAAAAATATATATACATATACATTCTGGCCACGAGCTCCCCTTCTCTGCATGCGTAATGTAGCGCCTGCCGGAAACGCGTCCATTTTGATTAAAACCAATTATTTTGCGGTTTGTTAAAACACTGCTGTTATACCCTCAATCCTTTTTTTCCTGCAGACGGAATATTGTAGGTGCAGAAAGGCTGCGGGCTGTATCTAAGTGGTCAGGTGCGTGGGCATATACTGTAGACCGTGTGCGATATTTTTTTCCATACGTAAGTAATAAAAGCGAACACTGCTTCTGATTGGTCTAACCCCATGCATACTGATGTGTTTTGTCGATAACGTTACCTCAGCATAAACCGGCACCACACTCTTTCCTCAATTAAAGGCCAGTGGATCATTTGCAATGACACCAAAAAGTAATCGACGAGTTTACAGGGGAAAAGTTCTGAAAGTAAAGATTGAATTAATAGCAACTACCCAATAAAGGGTTTCCGCTCAAAATGATATAATTTTACCAGAAAATGATACGTAAAGATGAAATTATTTAAATCGTTTGCAAACGATTTACTTATTTTTGGTTCGCATCTACGCGGTCCAAAATGCATGGGCGCTGTGTACTGCGTATGCGTGTTCCAACGCGATGCATTTTTATGGATCGCGCGCACACGCAGTATATGATGTGCGCCACAGAGTGCATGACGCAAGCCACATAGTATACCTATACCCGATACACTGAGAACGAATATTTGAAACACCTCGCCAAGACCAGGAAAAACGCATATGGATTTTCATGGTTTTTTTAAACGTGATACATTTGACAAAGCTGAAATTTCTTCGGATGAGTTTGTTGTCTTTCTTTTGATTTATAATGGTTTTATTCGCAGAATCGCTCAAAAACAGATCATCTACAGGGCCTTTAATAGTGAAAAAAAAGGAATGCGGTTTGGCAATTTTTCAACTCGTCGCTAGAGGGCGTTCTTTCGTGTGACGACTTAAAGGAGCGTGTCCAGATTTTCTGGAATTTTGATTTAGATCGAACTTAACAATCAAATAAAATACCTCCCAAAAATACTAATCATGACAAGAAAACAAAACAAAACTACAAATATTAAGGTGAAAGTTTCAGAGTATTAAAGTTAAAGACTTGACCGTACGAAGTGACACGAAACGCTTTTCCGACTATTTTTCACAGTGATAATAGCTGTGGCATAATTTCTACTCACACTGGAACATCCATGCAAAATATCCAAATGCACGGGATCAGTATTTCGAAAGAAAAAGACGTTTAATGACCCTATCGCTTATTGTGAAAAAAAAATGTATGAGGGATTGTAATGTTTTATTTGCTTTTTTAACTTTTTAATGCTGTCCTGCGGCTGACGTGCCGGTTTAATAAAGTGACTTGGTTTCGGAACATGGCAGCCCCATGCGGGCGTGATACAAATATTTGTAACTCAAAAACTGTTCTTTCTCTTTAACTCACAGGAATTAGCCTTTTTACAAGTTTTACGTGAATATCGTCTGGACTTAGTATACTTGACCAGACTAATGTGTGTTGCTATGTGGAGCACGTGGCTGGTGTGAAGTACAGCGTGTCTCAAAAATAGTGGACCGCTTGATAATAATTTACTAAAATAAATTAGATACAAATGTGGACAATGTCCATATGAGCTTGGGAAATCTGGATGCAGTGAAAAGCAACTTGGCTCCACCGGGATTCGAACCGCAGACCTTCTGCTTAACGTGCAGACGCCCTACCAATTCAGCAAGCCCTACAGAGAAATAACCACCCCTCCCAGAGATCAATTATAAGATACGCCCCAAACCCCAGCCCGGCTTGCCCCAATTATTAACTATGAATAAGTGATTATTTTAGGGATGATTATGACTCTCTATTTCTCTGTAGGGCTTGCTAAGCTCACGTGATAGCCAATCCCAATCAGTGTGGAACAACTGCACTACCTTGATTTAAAACCAGTTGGCTTTATAGCTCAATTGGTAGGGCGTCTGCACGTTAAGCAGAAGGTCTGCGGACTGCGGTTCGAATACCAGTGGAGCCAAGTTGCTTTTTACTGCATCCAGATTTCCCAAGCTCATATGGACATTTGTCCACATTTGTATCGAATTCATTCACCCCGGCGGTCCCTGGGTCATAATCCCTAAAAAATAATCACTTATTCATCAAATAAATGACTATCAATGCCAGAATAGGGCGACAAATCGTGTTTAAAAAAAGGTATATTAGGGCGACCTGCTCAATAGGGCGACATTTTGGTGTCGCCCTAATATTTATCGGGACTGGAGCTGTTTCTCTTCGGTCTGCAACCATTTTTGGAAGCTTTGGGTAAAAAAATTAGGTGTCATTTTGAGTCACTCTTGCCGAAATTTCGGTGGTCTCCGGTGAGAGTCTTCCCGAAATGTCGCCCTATTGCGGCATTCAGCGTTTTTTAAATTAGTATTGTTCTACATTTGGTGTCCAAATAATGAAACCTCACTTAATTGTGTAACTCTAGTAGAAGTTTCGTCGGTCTCGCTCTACTCGAGCTGAATCAATTGTAGCGAAATATAAATCAAGGTGCTACTAAGCATATATATACAAGAACATACGAGGCTTTCAAAATCTGCAAAGGGGTAAGAAAAAAATGGCAACCTTTGTGCACACGTAAAGGTGATATTCTTGATGAGGTGAGGGACTGTAGATAGACAGCCTTCACTAAAATCCGTCTTTAAATTACTGACCATGAAATGGTTCTAATCCCCGAGGTTATACGAAGATGTAAAAGCTTAATCAATTGTAGAGAAATAGAAACAAGGTGCTAGTGTTTTTATTCACTGTATGTTTTTTTCTTCAAATAGGGCACTTTATTGCCTTCTGTTTAATATAGGTTGCATAACAATGATGTAACCTCGGATGCTTATAAGTGGATACCAGAAGCGTTAATTGTTTGCCTACTAATTAACAGCACAGCAAATCATCGACGCGTCGGGTACAGGCAGCTCATGTCGGGATGTTTAATTCCTGTTTTCTTTTAAATATTACAGCTTGTGCACTGTCCTACCAAGGTTCGCAAGACAGAGCAAAAAGATGTAAGTATAACACAGCACACAGTTCAAGACATAATTAAATATAAACAGTTTTGCGAAATTATACCCACGACAGTCGGCAGCATCAACACGGTTTATAGTCTCGTTTCTTGGATTGCTCTGCCTCCGAGGCATATGTCATGTAGAGGAAGCATTAAGATTTTAAATTTTGTGGTTAAGTCTTGGAAACTACACTTGTCATATTTGTTACCGGTTACAGTACTTTTCTATTTGCGAAGCCAAGATGCACATGGGTGCCATTAGCATCAAATCAACGCGGATATGTAGATTGATGGAGTACCGGTGTCACAGGCAACGATAGCTCTGGCGGTTGACCGGGCACTGTTTTGGGGCATTATTGTGCATTACATGTTACAGCCTTCATCAACCGCCTACATAGAAAGCGCTCCAAACGCGATATGACGGGTCCCAGCCTCTTGGCAATGAAGATCCGTGCGTAACTCGAACCGCTCCTTGCTGCTTCCAAATCCTTCGATCGTTACTGCTTTAGAGAGGCCATCCAACATGGCCATATGGATATTGCTTTTTAAATGAAGCGGGTTATTCTCAGTTTCCCCTAAGGGGTGCTCGTTGACAATATTTATCGGGGGACATTTCGATGACGGGGAGGAACGTTTCTTCTTTTTATGCATTTTACAATTTTATAGACTTGTCTAGTCCCCTTTAAAATAATTTCTTACTCTCTTACTCAAATGACAAATATTTTCCTCTAATTTTCAGTGTTTTGGGTGGACAAGAAAAGTACAAACGTAGGTGAGTAGAGCCAATCATCTTAAGAAGACACGGAGTGGAATGGTCACTTTCCAAATCCCTAGCTTAAGAGTCAGTCAATTTTCCCTTCAGTAATAAGAAAAAGTAATACTGGTTGTACACCAAAACTTAATGCCAGTATATATTTGTAAAATATCAACAAATAAATCAACCAAATCATTATAAATGCATGAATCTTCGTGTAAATGACGATGCCTATATAATACATGTGCTCTGTCATAAAGGAAGTTGCCATGGAAGTTACGTGTACATTTTTGTCAGCCGATGATTACTTGTAAGCCTATCAATACGTTTGGGCCAGTTGTCTATTCCATGACCCGACAATAAATCTGATGAGCCGGGATTTCTAGTTCCATCTGAAGTAGGGCCATAAATTGGGCAACAAGGAATCACATCTCTTTTTTCCCAACATCCATATAAACATAAACCTTATGTCCTCAGCATTAGCCGTGACCACCAAATTCAAATAATTTATTTATGATTATATCGGCAAAACCAATATACTTCATGTTACCTTTAAGCCTTTATCTCAGTGACCCAACTGAAAGATTGATTGTCAATTGGTTCCTGTGGCTTCATGGGTTGGGATCTGTTAAATTGGTAGAAATTAACAATATTTTTAGAACAAGAACAAGACGGGAGTTTACAAGGAGGAAGAAAATTACATGTATATGAAAATCCAGCAATATCCAAGAATAACAATGTATATTCAATCTTACCACTGTTTTACTTTCAAGATAAATATTAATTATATAACGCCCAAGTAGATCCCTATAATTTGATTGGACGATAGCAGGTCACATGGCATTTTTCCATACGATTTTTCCATTGCACGGTGCGCCTGTTTCCATTGCACGGTGCACCTGTTTCCATTGCACGGTGCGCCTGTTTCCATTGCACGGTGCACCTGTTTCCATTGCACGGTGCACCTGTTTCCATTGCACGGTGCGCCTGTTGCCATTGCACGGCACATAAGCGCATTGCCGTATACGCGCGTGACAGTGCACGACGCTAAAGCAGACGCGTTTGCGTAAGACGCACCTGTATGGGTAGATGAGTCGCATTCGGTAATTGTGATGCGAAGGATGTAAGGCACTCGGGTCTTAAGTAAGTTTTTCATATTCTCAGGCTGTCAGATGTTCTCCAATCAAATGACAATGATACCTTTAGGCGTTATATTATACAAATAATAGGGAGGTTTAGATATAGATGCACGTAAAGCGCGAACGTGAACGCGAAATACTGTGATCACTTGGTCGTTGCTTTGAGGAAATCTTAGAACAGATGAAAACAAAAATCCACAAATGTGACTTTCGTGGCAAGATAACTCTTTTGCCGTGACAAAAATTCCAACCTGGGTTCTGATACCTAAAATGGACGCATTGTATGTGCTAGTCGCATGTCGCAAAATCTCTTCAAGTACTGGACGTCTTTTTAATGGAAACATACCCTAAATAACGTGCCCCAGTGTGCCCCAGTTATCCTTTTTACCTTTGTGTGTCCTCCACTGCCTAAACAAGCATACACTGTTTAGGATTTTTCTTCATTTTCTCGGTATCGACTTCGACGATGTTCTATACCTCCATCATTTCCAAGCACACGCATGCACATGACGTTTACGTAACTGGTGGGTAATTGTTACACAAACGTTGCAATGGTTAATTTTAACCACGTGGTCCTTTTTGCTCAACCGTTGTCAATTTCGTTTCCCGCCGCTCACATTCAATCAACAAATGTGTATAAGGGGATATCCAACCTTTTTATTCAACATCTCTTATTCAAAGTTGGACAAAGAAATGTTAAGCTACATTTTTGCAGTGTATTAACATATCGTCTAAATGTTACGTCCCCATTTAACCAAACCTAATCGCGTTTGGCACGGAAACAACGATGGTAACGCGAGTAGCCGCTTAGACTAATATCACATATTGTGCCTTGAAGGTAGTACACATGATTGGCAAAACGTTACAAATAGTTTCATCCCCCTGATTGAAGGTATGCAGGATTAAAATCAACCTGAGCAAAAATCAGCTCCGTACTTTTGAGAAAACAGTCAAAAAATGGTTTACAGTCACTTCGCCCCAAAACCACTTCGCCCTGAACCACTTCGCCCTGAACCACGGCCTGTGCACGAAGTTGTTTTAGGGCGAAGTGGCATTTGGACGAGGTAGTGTTTGGACGAAGTAGTTTTGGGGCGAAATGACCTTTGCGTGAAGTGCTTCAGGGCGAAGTGGTCCAGGGCGAGGTGGTTTTGGAGACTAAAAATAATTGTTTTGCTCATTTATCAAAGACTATAGCATTTCAGACAAAACTATTTCAGGGGAAGTTTTCTACCGCCATCGTGTTTATATTGTGTAAGTTATGTGTAAATCTGTGAACATTTCTGATTCCTCGAGATACCAATCATGTATTCTACCTTTAAAGGCATAGGCTCGTCAGCAATGCGCGCGCGCCAAATTCGTACCAAGAAATACGCAGCTCCATGCCTTTGCTACACGGAGCTGCGTATTTCGTGGCACGAATTTGGCGCGCGCAATGCTGACGAGCCTGTGCCTTTAATGGACACTCCTCGACTAATATTTCTGTTATAGGTCTTCTACGTTTCATGCATGTTGAGTGTGGGTGGCTTACGCCTACAAAAACTAGGGCTACATTACATTCAATAATTCACACGGAAGTGTATTCCCTTTATGCGAATTTCCTGTCTATCGACGCAACATCTGATACGGTTGAAACCCAAGCTAGAATTGTCAAATTATCTCATTTCTGCCATCTGACTACTTGGTCCTGATTTCATTACACTGGGAAGGTTTACTACACCGCGGCGGATGCACTGCACCTGTATTTGCTAGCAAGGTTCGGCCAGCGAACTGTATAAATACTATTTTGAAGATGTAGGCCTACTTAATCAGGGATGCAGAATTTCCAAAAAAAAAACACACACAAATTCGTTATGACTGTACGTGAATGAAGCCTGGGCCATTATGAGAAATTACTTTACATTAAGGTCAGTTTATATGAACTACGCTGTTCACGTAGGGTGCAAATGAAGTACACATGCTCGCGTATGAGTTTATATGAACTACTAGTACGCTGTTCACGTCATCTTTTCTTCTTTTCAACTCCAACGGAAAATTGCAATACTCAGCCAAACGATTGAAATGTAGTGTAACTCAGTGTAACTCATTATTTTGCTCACGTTTCGCTGTCGCACCCAAACGCCAAACAAATTCGCAATTAGATTACAACAAAGAATGACAATGGCCTTAATTTCTGAATCGTGTCCTCTTCAAACAATTCTGTGTTAGCAAGGAACCATTCATCTACGAATTATATCCATGTAAAATTTATAATGTATACGGTGCATTGACCGATGTTAAATGATTGCTGTTTTTGTCGTAATTATAACCTCTGTGTAGACCTTTGTTAGACAAATCACCCGATTCATCAAATTAATCCCAGAATATGCTGCATAATACATTTTTTGATCCATATCGACACTGCGACGCATGAATGTGCAGATGTTTCGCAAGAAATCTGAAATGTATAAAGACAAATGGTGCACTATAGCTGTATCCAATCAAAAAAGCGGCAAAAGCCAATCATATATAATGTTACACTTAAATTACGAAAGTTCAAAAGCTACAGTGACCTGGGATATTTGGAATGGAAGAGTCAGGCATTGTACAGTTTTAAATTAGTCCGGGAGCCCAGGCCGATTGGTTCATCATCGCGAGTACAAAAGGTCTGAGGCGTGGAATCAATAGGTGTGGCAAGTGTACCTTTGAATGAGGAATTTTCGCATTCCGCGGCCATCTTGAAAAGAGGATCCTGTAGAGGGGAAAAACATTACTGGCAGCCAATGAAAAGCGATAATGGCAGATACCTCAGCCAATGAAAAGCCCTAATGGCAGATACCTCACTGACTGACGTCATTTACAATGGCGCAAATCATTGGCTGCCAGCGATTTTGTTCCCCTCTACTGGATTTTTCTTTTTAAAGATGGCTGCATGCGGAATGCGAAAATCCCTTATGCCATGTCTTAAGTTGCAAGTCCTGTGGTGAAGACCCCTTTTTGACCCCAAGATCACTTTTATTAGCATAGTCGAGTACATCAATCACACCTTCACCAAATTGTCTTCTGATGAGCCCTAAATAATGATCGGCGTTTCTTAAGTTCCAACTCCTGTATACTAAGAAAGCCCTTAATTAGCACTAATTCGCGGTTTAATTAGCATATCGAGTACATCGACCAAACCAACGCTAATCAATTCTCTGGGGTGTCCTGAATAACGAATGACCTTAAGGAGAGGTCAAAGGTCATTCATTATCAGTACACACAACAGCCGTCGGCAAAGCGCCCATTTGTTTTTTAACAGCTAGAGCAATTTCACAATTCTCCGATTAGCTGAGTTAGTTACAAAACAAACACCAATAACAATGTATTTTCTCCTTTCTGCAGGCGATACCGTTTGTGTCCGAGCTTCTGCAGCCGATGATATAGCTGGTAGGTTGCGTGTTTTAGCTTAACACATCCAAACGTCGTTTCAGTCTGAATACATGTAATGGGAACGGGGAAGGGTTTATAGAGCTTTTGCACTGGCGGCCATGACAGGGGGGCAGGTTCCTATATTTAAATGATGTGATAATAGATCCACAAAGTGCCTACTCGTGCTTAACGTACTGTGACAATATGACTGCTCCCTGCCATGGCTGCCGTGCAAAGACTATATAATCCCCTTAAATTAAACACACATCCGTCCCTTTTTTGGAATATAATAATACCAGCAGCAAAACGGTAGCAAGTACTGGTGATTTACCAAGACATCTTTGTTGCTGTTTTATTCTGCCTAAACGGTACAAAATCATTCAGGTTATGCACAATGGATAGGTCCGTGATTGCCCCGATGCTGTCGCTACGCGCCTCACGAGCCATCGCAAAAATGGCGACGCACAGAGCAATAGGACATAGCAAGGAAAACATAGATTCATTGGAGAAAACTCCAAGGCACTTTATGTCTTAGGGTCGACATTTATCGTAGTACACAGCGAATCATCCGACATTGAAACCACGGAGGGGGTGTGGGGGGAGGGGGAGGGCTTACAGAGGCAGATGCATGTAGTGACCTTCCTACACCACTAAAAAAACATATGGGCAGTGGGCACCCACTAAAAAGCAATGCCCCCTGTGCCCCATCCCCCAGTGAAAAAAGTCCCATTGTTGATGAGCGATATATGCTAATGTCTGTGTGCGTAGCTCTATTGTGATTGGTCATATATGGTCACATTAACATGGTCACATTATTATGTCTGAACTATGCATTTTCCATAGGACCAAGGGTTAGGGATTAAAAAATCAATTAGAGCCCTGCGTTTCAGAATTCCTTGTATGTTTGTATCCAGGTGTTGATGCCTGTATATCCTTTGGTCGGTTTGATTGCAAGGAATAAGCGAGCGGATTGAGGCTCCAATTTGAAGTCTTTGCTTTTCTGCTGTATGTTCCTAAAAAATGAAATGCCCCAAACCGTAGTGCCGTCTTTCTGTGAGTTTATGCCACCTTTTATTTATGGGGCATCAAAATGAACAGTGGTAGGCCTATTGTCTTTCTAAACAAGTAATTCTTCATATGCAGTAAAAACTGTGCAAAAAGTTATTGAGCCCTTTAAGGATAGGGCTTTTCGGACAAGAATAGTTTAAAAACACTAGTATTTGGTAACAAAAAATAAAGTGTTCTTAGACAGCTAGAACAAGGTAACATGCCACTCTTACCTAATTTTGGGGCGCTGAATCCCAAAAATGGCAGTTAAATGTATTTTTTGCAAAAACATTTTTTTAAAAGTTAAAAAACCACTCGTTTTTTGTACAGAAACGGGTATTCTTAAATACATGTAGAACATGGTAACATTCCAATCTTACTTTATTTTGTTTAATAAAAAAGTATTTTAAAAAATGGCTTTAAAACACGTTGACCCTGAGAGCGTGCATGACTCCGCCAGACTCGTCGACTTCCGGGCACCTCGCACTATGAGCAAGAACATGTACATGTTCATTGTTACCCTATTGTTAGTAACAATGGTGTGTGCCCAATTTCCATTGTTAGATGTTCATAGTGTCGTATAGAATCTAAAACCCGATAATAGTTGAATGTAAAAACCATTAAAGGTAGTATACATGATTGGTAAACCGTTACAAATAGTTTCATCCCCTGTGTGATTGGAGGTATGCATGATTAAAACCAACCTGAGCAAAAATCAGCTCCGTACTTCATCTAACTTTTGAGAAAACAGTCAAAAAATGGTTTACAGTCACTTCGCCCTGAACTACTTCACCCTGAACTACTTCACCCTGAACCACTCAACCCTGAACCACGGCCTAGCCTGTGCACGAAGTTGTTTTGGGGCGAAATTGCATTTGGGCGAAGTACTTTTTGGGGCAAAATGGCCTTTGGGTGAATTGCTTCAGGGCGAAGTGATCCAGGGCGAGGTGGTTTTGGGGCGAAATGAATTTACGTCTCGCGAGACGAAAAATAATTGTTTTGCTCATTTCTCAAAGACTATATATAGCACTTCAGACAAAACCATTTCAGGGGAAGTTCTCTACCGTCATCGTGTTTATATTGTGTAAGTTATGTGTAAATCTGTTAACATTTCTGATTCCTCGAGATACCAATCTTGTATTCTACCTTTAAGTAATTCCGCATCAAATTGTAGTCTTCACAGAAAACAAGCTAGTGCGTTTATCGACTGCTTTCTGAAGAGCCTAAGACAGCACTCCTTAAGTCTCGGCCACCGTGATGCGATCTCGTTATCGGGCAATTTTGAATACCCACAACCATGGATTGTGCATGTGCTAGCTGCCCTCCTATTAGTATGAGGGTCGACCTCCATACCAGACCACTTTTACCTCGTCGTTCGCGTTCACCGGGCAACCATAACAGGGTCCAGGGAGCCCTGCGCCCCTTAGGACAACAAACCCCTTCTCTTCTCGGGGGCTAAGAGGACGGCTGGAGAGCCGTCTAAATGGACCGGAACGTACACGTGAGATGGCTATAGCTGCAGCTCCTTATACTAGAGACCAGAGCGTTTCGAAAGCTTGATAACCATGTCAGAGAGAATGGTGGCTGCCCTATATAGCAGAGCTACGTCCGGTGTATATGCACACAACCTCTAAAGCTAGTTCAGAGTTGCGAGGGATCAAATATCCTACACTCCACCGTAGCCTGCCGTAGCACACGCTCGCTCCCGTTCTCCGGACTCTCGAAACAAACATTTATGTTCTAATTTTCATACTGATGTTTAACTTTGTTTCACACCTGTATAAATAGTCTCTCTTTTGTCAATTACTGATACTGACGTATATTGGGGAAAAATTAGAGTTGAATTTGGCTGCAGTACTGCGGTAAGTAACTTTCATGCGGCTGGACACAAAACTAACTCGCAAGACCATGTGACTTTTCGGAACCAGAATCTGGTTCCGAAAAGTCACGTGACCTCTGTTTTTTAAATATTGCTCAAAAACGGCAAAACTCCGTGGTTTCTTTTCAGGATATGTTCAGTTCATTTCGGAAGGGCATTCAGAATCTTGTATAGGTCCATTTCGAGCCCAAAATAGCCCAACGAAGCCGGTGTGTCCCTTTAACCACATCATCCTTAAACCACACGCACGCACAAACTGTGTCAAGCTCTTGAGACTTGCACAACATGGGTACTTTTCGAATTGAGCCGCCAAGCCAGTGGCTCTTAGGTCGTTCAGACGTGGGGTTATTTCCGGAGATAGCTAGCTCCACCCCAAACTCAGCTCCAGCTCGCCATTCCTTTGATCCGTTTTCATCCGTCGTGCTTGCGTTGCGTATTCGCTGCGTTCGTCTGTCTGTAATCGGGCTATGGAGCGATTCAAAACGCAAACGCAACGCACGCACGAGACGGATGAAAAACGGACCTGAAGGTTGTTCACACTATCGCGGAAAAATCACACATGCCCCGCCAAAGCTACCCGAGTGGGATTTTCGATTTTGTAAAGATGGGCGATTCGGACCTCATGCAATGTGATAAGCACAGCGCGGCAGTGTGATTTGTCCACTAGTGTGAAGTGCTGTAGTCCAGAATGCCATCCCGTTAAAACGGTTATGATCATAACTCCAGAGCCACAGTTATGTGGTCAAATGATAATTAACATTGCCAGATGCCACAGAGCAAGGTCAGTTGCGTTCAGTCGTCGTCTTAAAAAAAAACCAATATGCTAAATGTGGGGCTAGCCCCACCAATTTTCGGGGCTAGATTTGGGGAGTGCTAGCCCCGGAGCTAGCTCCAGAGGTGGAGCTCAGTTGCGTTCAGATGACAGGAATGTTGGGTGGAGCTATAGCTAGCTCCGGATATAGCCCCCTCGCCTGAACGACCTAATATAGTTCCACTGTTATTTGCCGATTAAACGCAAAAATCAATTACCTCGCCGCATCGTGGACATCACGCGCTATATAGGCCTACTAAATCTCACAAAGGACAAACGTTGGTAACGTATGCGATAGAAGGCATTGGTTATCAGGAGAACGTCGCGCAAACATGTTTCTCAAGTCGGTATACGTGTCGAAACCAAAATATACTGTACGTATAAAAACGGCTATACGATCGTGTGCGGTAAAAAGGCGTCAGACGGACTAAAACACGACCGTGTACTGACTTGATATCAAGTCTAAGGTGAGACTAGCCACGAACGCTACCTTATTTAAAGTGTTACTTTGCATTACATTTTCCACAGAATGCTTTCTTGCGGATTGTCTGAAGAAACAGATCTCGTGTGAGGTCAACTGCGAAAGTGATCCGGACGAATGTCATCCACTGTGCCAGGCCAAAAAGCAGAACTGCGCTTTCAGCTGCCTAACTAGGGCAGGGCGTTCGTCCAATGGCTTCCTGACCCAATGAGACCCGCCGATCATCAACATGAACGAACTGGTTACATTTTAATGGACTCAATATCCCGCGACCCAAAACGTGTGTACATTGACCAGACCTGTTTGGACGGGGGCTGAGAATTCGTTTATCAGTATGAGTTCAAACAATCTTACTATTGTATTTTATTTTCTTTGCGATATTTCCTGCCTTGTAATTTTGTAGGCTCTGAAAAAAAAGAATCAAATTGAAAATGTTTCATTTCGTCGGGATACGGTTGTATTAATAAAAACTAGCATTTGCTTTTATTGCCATTTTCGGAGCGTTTACTTGCGTTTTACTGGAAAGCATTTTGTTAAACACTATAAGTATTTACTATTGATGTACCAGCATTTGTTTGACTAAGAGCATTTGTTTCGATTGGTATAAATAAAAAAGAAGTATGTGCAAGTAATTAAATAATATTGGATGGCTTTTCGGGTGATATGAGAATATACCGCACGAGTTCGGTATTTTCATGACGAGTGCGGTATATTCTCAAATCACCCGAAAAGACATATTATTATTGTTATATAAAATGAAGCTTTAATTTGAAAGATTTCCGCCAGAGTTTGTCTGTTTGGTGTTGTTGCACAGTATTTTGTTTTACTGTACTCTTGCGCGCGTAGCACACACGCGCAATCCATTCACTCGATGCACGACGCGCGCGTACCCGTGTACTTAGGTGCGCCCAGCGTACACGCGCATCATATTTTGGCTTTGTGCTGCACAGTATCAGAAACGCACGGTATCCGCAAAAGCTTCATTTTATATAATAATTTTGAGTATTTACTCTAGTCAATTGTCAAAGCTGCGTATGTGCAGACTTGAAAAGGGATAACTAAATACTAGTGCATAAAATGGCAGCGTTCAGGTTTGCAGTTTGGAAGAAAAAAGTGCATGCCCTTAGAGGGGATTATCCTGAGTCTAAATACAAATATCTGAAGGCCTTCCGATTTTCGAAATGAAACATGGGAATAGATGACCAATCATTTCAAGAAAGTGCCTGCAGTCGCGCGATGATACTCAACCCATGCTTTTAAGCTTTGACGACGTCCTTTCGGTGTTTCCTTTATAGCTTTGTGCAGGCAACCATAAGTGTTAAGCATTTACTACTATTTCTATATAGTTGTAGATGCTGAATAGTAAAAGAATTGTTTTTATTCTTATAAATCAATGGGTCGTATGAATAAAAAGTAGTATTTGCTTTTACTTCAATATTTGTAGTATTTACTACCATCCATATGAATAAAAATGAGTAAAAGAGTTTACTTGAAAGTATTTTCTAAATGTTAAAAGTATTTACTTTTCTTTTTAGCGTTTACTTAATTCCGTATGAATAAAAGGGGGCAGATACTACAAATTGCAAGTAATTACTTGTCATTTTTCAAGGTAGCTCCAGAGCTACCTTAGGAATAGAGAAGTAAGGACTCGACGGGAGAAATGGCAGCGTTTATGAATGTTGTCCCTCGCCGGGGAAAGGTTTATGTTCCAATTTTGTCAACAGCACACTATTATGTGTCAATAATTTCACGAAAACGTCTTGCTTTGATTCTTGAGAACCAGAAGCGTGTCCTTCATCATGACGGTCAGAATCAACATAGATTTTGGATTTAACTCTAACTTCTAACCTAATACTGCTTGTGTGACTCAGTGCGTGTGTGTGGAGTGTACGTGAATGGTTTTACAACACAAAGGAAATAGTTTTATTTCTTCAAAGTCATTCGGCCATGCACGCAGCATGATTTGCAGAAGCATTTACTACAAAGAATTAAGTTAGTGCTTTGCAGTAAAAGAATAAGATTATTCATACGGAATGTAGAAGATGCTTTTACTGAATGCTTCTACTTTGAAGTAAATTCTTTTACTTTTTGCTAATACTTCTTAGTATTTACTACTTTTTATTCATACGACCCAATATGCTAATTGTAAATGCTTATACTTTGTAGTAAATGCTTTGCCTGTTTATTTTAACTTCCTAGCATTTGCTAGTTTTTATTAATACGTCCCCAAGTCTTCGTACTGTCATTTTACAAAATGAAAATAGTTCTTGTTATGCTTTGACACACAAAGACAGTAAGACCGTAGGCCTATGTGGCAAAAACAAGAGGCTTTTAATGTTTGTTGAATTATAAGTTAAATAAAAAGCTTTACCAAACTGTAAATATGTTGTGTATAAGTAAATTGCAAGTATATAGGTCTACAGAAGTGCATGGTAGCATACAAGAGACAACGCAAACCAAAAGATATCTTTGCAATTTTGTCGCACATTTTTAGCAAGTATCTTTGCAAATATTTGCAATGTTGTACATATGCCTAAGCGGGGGCTGGGGAAAGGGAGTGGAGGTGTATGGCAAGCCAAAAAAGTCATAACGTATACTGCGTTAACGCGTTGCGAAAAACATTATAAAGCCCGGTTCATACTTCATGCGAAAGCGAACGCGAATCTCACGTCAATCTGACGTCACACATTTCGCGGCGAACATTCGCGCAAGTTGAAACTAGTTCAACTTTCTGCAAAATTCGCTGCGCGAAACATTGGCGCCGTGACGTCAAATTCGCATTCGCGTTCGCTTTCGCTTGAAGTATGAATCCGGCTTAACACGTTTTCGAAATTACTCAACGTGTTGTGCTATTATCCAATCAGAACACTATTTCTGCAAAGCGTTGCTAAAAATAGACTAAACGTGTTATGAACATCTCACAACGCGTTGCCAGATATACCCACAACGCGTTGTGAGATGTTCATAACGCGTTGTTAGACACTTCGCAACACGTTGTGAGTCTATTTTTTGCAACGCAGTGCAGAAATACCGTATTCTGATTGGATAATATAGCACAACGCGTTGAGGAATTTCGACAACGCGTTGCGATATTTTCGCAACGCTTGTTGTCGCAAAACGTTGCCGCAATACGTAATGACTCTTTAGGCGGATACACACTATCGCGGAAAAATCACACTGTTCCATTGGTTTGTACACAAACTGGTTTGCCGCTTGTGCGCGACTATCGCGACGCGCAAAACGTTTTGAGCTGGGTCAAAGTTCAAATCTGTTGAACTTTGACCGCGGTGCGCTGTCCTTTCCAACGCGCAGCCAATGAGGTATCAGAGAAGCCCCAAGTTACCAGAGTGGAATTTTCTATTTTGGAATAATCGGCGATTGGTAGCTCATGCAATGCGGTGAGCGCAGCGCGAAAGTGTGATTTTTCCGCGATAGTGTGTATCCGCCTTAAGTTAAGTATTGTTCGCGCATTGTCACGTCTACCGTACCACATTGTCCCGCAATGTCCCACATGGCACGCACTGACACGTATTGACACGCACCGTCGGCAGTGTTCGCGCAGTGTTCACGCATGGTTAATTCACGCAAGTGGCACGCACATGGCACGAACATTAATTTTTATGCGTGCCTAATTTTTGAATATTTAACAATTCTCTCGACGACATGGCACGCACCCCCGCACCCTTCACACACTCCTCACGCTCGTTCCCGAGCATTGCGGGAACAAAAATCGGGCAAGTGTCAGGGTACCTTAAGAAGCTATAGAGAGTCAACCTAACGCGCGTCACCCGGAAAAGATGGGAAAACTGGCCTTGAAGACCTCTAGATTTCAACAAAAACTGCCCCTATAAGCTTGCCAAGTATGCAAGTATGTGACAAAATTGCAAAATTCTGCAAGCATATTTGCAAAGAAATGTACGACATCGCAAATATTTGCAAAGATATTTGAGAAAAAGTGTACGACATCGCCGATATTTGCAAAGATATTTGCGATTTGCGATGTCCCTTGTACGCCACAAAGTCGATAGAAATGCGATTCCGTAGCATTTATTATATTGTTGTAATAATAATTAAGTTCTACAAGCGCAGAATGACGTTAATTATGTAAATAAATATATTTCGGAAAACGTAGAAGTGCGTGTCTGAACGCGTGTAGCTGCACTTTACAATTTATTGGGCCAGACAGGGCAAAAAGGGACACTCTTTAAGGTCGTAACATTTTCAAGTTCAGAACGAGTCACAAAGATGGACGCACCCGTGATAAAGGTCTTTAGAGCACCCTCTGCACCCAAGTCTAGAATATCGTCGACAAGACGGACGTTCGCCTACTGTTGTTTGTCCATGTACTTGTATTTTAACAAAACAGCCGTCGGCAAACCCTTTCACCTTTTTTTAATGGACTCCACTCGTTCGTTCCCACCTATCTCGTCTCATCCACGACAACTTAGCAAAAACATTAGCAAAACGAAATTGCAAAACAAATTTCATGTTTTAATCTTGCTGGTGTATGGTCACCCACGCACGGCTCTACTGGCTCACAAACAATACTTCCATTCTTACGCTCAATTATATACACCGTACCTAATGCTTTGGTAAATTAACCTTATACGTTATAGTTGGCCGTTCACCGCCACTGTATAAAACGAAACCAGTTAAATACACTAAATAAAAAACATCTTCTCGATGAAAAATGTTTCATGTGTAACATTTTAAATGAATGTATGTGCAAACCAAACCGAAAATGCACCGGCGTTTTGCCTATTGACCTTAAGACAGGCGAAAAACAGAGATCAAAAACTGGCAGCAACTTGTGTTCAGGAAAAGACACTCTGAAAATTCGTGCCTGACCCCCGAAGGCGATCGAGCGTTGTAATGGAAAATAGGAAGCTCTATAGGGTCAAAAATTAACTTATGAATGGGATTATAGTATGCTCATATAAGCCCAGCGGTGTTTGTAATTTAAATAAATACATGACAAATTATCTAGAATCTACGGATGAAGGTTAAAATAAGTAAACCCTTTGATTTTGCAAATTGCCTCGTTAATCATAATTTTTGTTGTGGTATTTGGCTACCTTGATTCTAAATACAATATTATATAAATTGATACTGTCTGTGGTTTCTTGTTTTAATCTGTGCTTTCGGAAATACATTGACAAATTAACTATGCAGCGTGGTGACCGCGAATGATGACCACACCTCCCTATCGGCCACATATCGCTGCACACACATCCCTACTTTGCATATGACCAGCGCCCCCATGGAATCTTACACTTTCGATGAGATAATAATTCTCTTTTATACCAGTGCCAAAGAGAATTTGACATTCCCACCGCTTACTGGGTGCAACTTAGATTGGTTCCCGATCCTATCGCTTATTGCGAAAATATAAGGATCGGTAAAGGGCGACCATGACGGGCAGAAATCTGCCCGTGGTCACGTGTTTATTATTTATATATTTTTTGTAAGTGCGTATATTTTGCATTGACATTTTGTAACCCGGCCGTGCGTGTCGAACATATCCAAATTTAAATAAAGTACATTGCCTAAGGCAAAAGGCTTTGCCAATTTTTAAATATAAAACACATAATGCGCACGCGCAAATACGACCAATCACAGATCAACATGAAGGGCCCTTTACCTGCCCTTATATTCTCCTATGTGGAATATGTGGACGGGAACCAGTCTAGACGACGCGGTGGCCGGGAGCAGTTGGTGCCACCATATGGTGCACCAACGCGCTTTCGAACGCGTACCAGGGAACACCGGGGATCCCTAGTGCCGCGCTTAAAAGCAGCCCAGGGGCCAATTTCATCACACACACAAATTCTTTCTTAGTAGAGAATGTTACCGTACCAGTGAAATCCTCCTGTGATAAAAATAGTGTATGACCAGTGTTAGAGGACTGTTTCATTACCATGAAAAACACATGACATTTTTGCTGGTAACCTCATTTTGTCAAGCAACGTTTTTCATGCTTAAGCAATATTTCATGCTTAAGCAGCTCTATATAATTGGCAGATTTGGGCATGACTATCGATATATATACTGTAACAAGAATATTCCCTGCTTGTTATGAAACAACTTTCCTCAACAAACACAAAGATCAAAGATGGCGCAGAGAATCGCGTCCCCGCGCGGAACGGGTATCCCGATCCTCCGGCAGGGGCTCACGCCACCCGGCTCCGTGGGGAGCCGCAATGGCGCCACCAACACGTCAGTTAGACCCACCGTGAAACGGTGCTGGCGCCCCCAGCGGCGGATCGGGACGGCCGTTACACCGCCCCCTTCGAGGACCCTGCTTGTCCCCAAAGCAGGCGGCGACGCCCAGTTCCGCCGGGAAGACGATTCCCTGCAATACATGGCAACTGCAACTGCTGGAAAAAAAGTGTAACGGCCGTCCCGATCCGCCGCTGGGGGCGCCAGCACCGTTTCACGGTGGGTCTAACTGACGTGTTGGTGGCGCCATTGCGGCTCCCCACGGAGCCGGGTGGCGTGAGCCCCTGCCGGAGGATCGGGATACCCGTTCCGCGCGGGGACGCGATTCTCTGCGCCATCTTTGATCTTTGTGTTTGTTGAGGAAAGTTGGACCCCAATAAACGTGCGGTATCTTCTTGCTGAGAATTGTCTTCACTTGTGTGTTCTTTTCGTGCCGAGTTTCATAACAAGCAGGGAATATTCTTGTTACAATACACTGGATGAAGCAACGACGTCTAAAGTTGAAGCCACCGTCCGCCATTGTACCCCACCAAATAAAATGCCTTGCCTAGACTGGTCATATTGTCTTTACTAGTCTACATCATGGTCTACATGTGTTAAGTGGAATGCAAGCGATCGCATGGACCGGGGAGCAGTCTATGCCGTGCATTGTTCGTGGGGTACAATGGCGGCCGGCGTATAGCTTCAATCCGGTAACTAAGGTCTCCTTCCCTGTACATCCGCCATAGCTGGGGGCGTCTATGGGCTGTGCGTTTTGTGTTGCTGTTGCAAAAAGCGCTTATTCGTTACATGCACGAACGCTCCACCGTGACCTCTGCGTGCACGCGATGCGCCTCCTTTGCGTACACGCGACGCGCCCGCCTTCGCGCGTACACAACCCTACAAAGACGCGCAACTTGTTCGAAGTAAACAAGTGCAGCTTCAGCAACAGCCAAAATATACAGGGCCCAATTTCATAAAACATGTTAGCACCCGATTTTTGATTAAGCAGCACTCTCTCCATTTCATAAAACTGTTTAAGCACTAGCAAACCAAACGGCATGCTAACCTACCGAATTTTTGCTAACGTGACGCCATCTTTATTCTTCGCCATTCTCGGCAAAATTCGAGATACATTTCCCAACAGATACACAACTTTCAGCTGTTGTTGAAATATTCCAGTCAGCGACAGGCAAGGGTCTTCTTTGGTAGTGATAACCATCCCAAAATGGAAACATAACCGATGATGGTATTTGAACATTTTGACGTTTACTTATGAAAGCAGACGATGAACGCGTTCGAACAAAACAGACGACAGCGTTGCGCGCGCACTCTCTTTGCGCGCTTCGAACAACAAGCTTTATGAAATACGCCCTTGCTTGAGCGAATATTCCTGCTATGCTTAATCCAAATTTTTGATTAAGCGTAACATGTTTTATGAAATTGGCCCCAGTTCACTCAGTGGAGGACCCCCAGCGGATGTACAGGGAAGGAGACCTTAGTTACCTGGGGCCAATTTCATGGCGTTGCTTAGCACAAAAATTTGCTTAGCACAGGATTTATTTGCTTTATAAAATGGATTACAAGCCAAAATTATACACCAACTTGTGTTCTTCGCAAGAGTACTAGAGAATACCTTTCAAAACACATCACTTACGATTTTGGCTGGCAATCAATTTTTGCAAAATAAAGCAAACAAATCCTGTGCTAAGCAAATTTTTGTGCTTAGCAGCGCCGTGAAATTGGCCCCAGATCGGTGTATAGATAGTATTCGAACACGTGCGAATACGCCATTTTGTAAGTCAAATAATTGTGGAAGTGATGTGCGTGCGCGTTGCGTGTGTCTCTAGTGGGCGTAGCGCGGTTTAGTTAACCAATGGGAGCCTTCGTACAGAGCGTTATGCGTGCTATGGACACACGCGGCGCGCGCGCGCATTGCTTTCGCAGTGGCGCGGCGTTGTTTGACACACAACATGACGTCATGAGAAAGCTATCAATTGAGCTCGTGCCAATGATGACGTCATTTTGGGAGTAAAACAATGCCGCGTCGTTGTGGAAGCAATGTGCGTGCGCGTTGTGTGTGTCCATAGCGCGCGTAACGCACTATGATGAGGCTCCCATTGGTGAACTAAACCGCGTTGCGCCCAAAGGCCCACCAGAGAGACACACAACGCGCACGCACATCGCTTCCACAATGACTCAGCATTATTTGACTCCCAAAATGGCATATTCGCACGTGTTCGAAAGGGGTCAATAGCCAACTGCTATTGCATACTTCATATTCGATGGGCATGCATATGACTTAGTATTTTTAAAACGTCGCGTGCAGCTGACGCGCAAGACGCGCATGACGAACATGACGCGTTGCACACATTATTAAACACAACTTGAAGTTTTTGATCAGTTGTTAAGCAGCGTGTTTAGCTCTTTTTAACAAATTACCAGCCTTTTTTATGCTTCAAAACTACTTCAACAAAAGTAGGTATAGGCCTACATAACCAAGTAAAATTATGGTGTAATTTCGCAAATGAATAAATATGGATTTTGTTTAGTCAACTTTTTCTCGGCGCCCCGCGCCGCCCGGCCCGTTGCGTTTGTGCATACGCTGAAAAACTTTGTCGAGTCGTTTGGTAGTCTAGTGGTTAAGACGTAGTACTATCAATCGAGAGATTGCAGGTTCGAATCTCCTTTGAGTCGTATAATTTTTTTTCACTATTAATTGAGGAAAGAGTGTTGTATGGTGTGGGGTTATGTTGAGGTAGTTATCGACAAAACACATCAGTATGCAACATATGCATATAGGGTTAAACCAATCAGAAGCAATGTTCGCTAAACAGCGGTACGTCTAAGTTCTCTATATCTGTGAGGCTGCTCGCTGCAACAGGAATTGGTAATAGCGCCACCACGCGGTGGCTAGCGAGGTTGTTCATTCGCTCGTACCCAGCTCGCCCTTACAGGGCGCTGGGACAGGCTAATTTGTTGGCGCCCTCATTGGCCAAAATTGTATACAACACGTGACCACAAGGTCACGTCTTTTTCTTGTAAACAGACGTAAATACAGTTTTCCAGCAGACAAGGTAGGTCTCGTGCAAAGTACACTCAATTTATTCGTAAATTTGATTTTTGCAATGTATATATAAGCGTTAACATACTATTTAATAATTATTCGTCTGGCAGCAAGCAACCCACAATGCTCCGCGGGGCTGCATATGTGACCTTTGCGTGACGTGTTTCCGTCACAGAAATCTGTGCAGGCAGATTAGCCTGTCCCAGAGCTGGGTCCGGGTACGAGCGAAGGTTGTTCATTGCATTTCTGTGTGGTTGATGTCGTGGTCATTTTGCCGTTCCCTGGTTCCTGTTCACAGGTATAATTTTGTCCTTTTGTTTGTCAATTAAACTATAATAGTGGTATTATAATGACCGCCAAACGTCATAGTTTATGCCAAGCTTAATGTTGTAGTGACATAATCAGAGGAATTATGAATTTCTTTGCAAACAAATAGACCTGTTCGGGTTTTTTTTGCACACAATGGATTTAGCATGATAGGCGGAATCAGGTCAAGTCGTCCCCTGGCCGAGTCGCCCCTTACCTACTCGCCCCTTTCCAAGTCGCCCCCCTGACCGACTCGCCCCCTGACCGGCTCGCCCTTTGTCCAAGTCGCCACCTGACCGAGTCCCCCCCTGACCGAGTCCCCCCCTGACCGAGTCGCCCCCTGACCGACTCGCCCCTTAGCCTACTCGCCCCCTTGACCATGTTGACCCAAATATGTAAAGTGGCCAATGGCGAATTATGCAGCCGACAATCGCCTAACGCCTACCTGCAAACTATTTAAACTTTCTGCAAATTCGTGCGAGCAAACGAAAACTTTGCGCATTCCCGTTCGGGCCACGTTTTTTCAATTGGGCCAGGGGGCGAGTTGGTTAGGGGGCGACTTGGTCAGGGGGCGAGTCGGTCAGGGGGCGACTCGGCCAGAGGGCGAGTCGGTCAGGGGGCGACTCGGCCAGAGGGCGACTTGACCTACAATCACCCTGGCCTAGTCTGTGAACAGCCATTTCATCATGTTCATGTAGTGGTTGGATGTCATTTTGCCTCGAAATTAAAATCACACCTAAAAATTTCCAGCTGGTTGTGTCCTGTAATGGTTTGAGATGTCCGTGATTGGAAAATGATGGGAAAAAATACTTACAACACCGTTTTTGAAGCCAAAATTTTCTCCCACGTGAGAACCCAACGACAGATTTTCTCGTCGCCATTTTAATGATTTTGGACATGTGAGGGCGCTTGTTGCCAGGAAAATAGTTTGAGCTCTGGCTGCACATTGGCTAGTGACTTGGAAAAAAATTCAAAATTTATATTTTTATTTAAAACCATTTTCACACAACGGACAAGTTGCAACAGATATCAGGAATACTTTTGTTGCAAAAATTTATCAAGTTGTTCCTATTTTATGCTGGTTAAAATGTGTCAAATTTACTTGCGGAATCACAATGAAAATGAATAGACAGCAACTTCAAAAATTGTAATGTGATGCAAAGTGCTCTCCTTGGCACGCAGCACGTTATTTTTTCTTGGTTAGTCTTAAATTCAAGCGTGATATATTTATCTTGTCCTTCAAGAGCAGACTGTAAACAGGGCACCATCAACTGACAAACAGCGGTGCCAAGTAGAGCATGAGGGCACTATATAGGCTAGGTCCATCAAGCTTGCAAATTTCGGTTACAGCTTTGATCAATAATAGTGTCACGACTGCGCGGGTGATGATGTCACAGATTTCCAAGTCCCTACATTGGCCAAATGTACACAGACTGTATCAAGCCTGATTGTTAATCGGGCAAAAATACATTTACACGTACATGTACGCAGTCCTTTCCGTGCCGCTAGCGCTGTACGCACTGAGGAAATGACTTGGAGCAAGTTCGATCAAGCAACTATAGTTCACTATAGTCGACTAGAGCAGCGATCGAGACTGTTAATAGTTCGTTGTGCCACGCGATTGGCCTTTCGCAAGCAGATTGTACATGGGTCATTCCATGTCAATTCAACACACTTTTGGACCTGACCATCACAGATTGAAATGAAATTTGGTGTGCTAATTGGACTCCTTGAGAAACCCAGAGAATTAAAATGTTATGTCATTCGGTCAATTAATTTTTGAGATACGGGTCAACGAACTTTTGACAAATTAGCATGACCTGCTATGTTTAGACAGTTATATCTCTAAAGCCCGCCGCACACCTTTGCGATTTACCGGATAATCGGACCACTTACCGCAAAGGTGTGTGCTGAAACAATTCGGGCTGGTCTGACCGTATGCTATAGACCGGAGCAAATCAAACTTGTTTGATTTTTTCAGATCCGATGGTCCGGTGTCCGATGGGCTAGTAAATCGCAAAGGTGTGCGGCAGGCTTTAAAGTAAGAGAGATAAACTTTACGTCATTTTAAAGCTCTTGAAATGGCCTTCATTTTATAAAACTTCAAAACTGCAAAAAAGTTATGTAAATTTATAACCTTTGACCTTGATTTGCAAAAATGCGTATTTGTCAAAATGCGTAATTTTGTTTTTATTTGTTAGCTTAAGATGTAAGGAACATTTCCAGAAAGATTTAGGATGGGCACTCTTACAGTTTTTGAGTTATGATAATTTTAGCATTGGCTAACATGTAAACAATATGTAAATACCATGTAAAGTAGTATATACTGTACATGTGCTGTACTTGGTGTTTCATTTTGACCAACCCTGAACACACACAAATTTAAACGTTTCAGCAAAGTCATTTACATGGGTGGCTGAGTTGACACGGAATGACCGTATTGTAAAACACCCCACTTGGACAATTTTTTAATTTTTTTATTCCAGGTACATGTGTAATGTCATTATTTATATTTTGCATGCACACATAGGTGATTCCATAAATTAGGGTACCAACATGTGACATGCACATTTTAGGCCCTAAATCCATAAATCATCACCATTCATCTATTTTCTAAAACCATTTTGTAAATTTGCATATTTCAGGGCAGGAAATTCGTCACTGAAAGGGCACTGCCATTTGTGATTTTGGAGGAGTCTTTTGGAGTTGAAAAAGGGCCCTTCCATTGGAAAATTTAGAACTCTATGGGAGATTGCAAAAGGGCACCAAGGCCAAGACCAGGGGCAACAGAGGCAATGGCCTCCGTGGCCTCTGTGAATTTTTAGCCCTGATATTTACTCAGTTTCCTAAAAATTATGGTATGTACATGGGTTAAGAATAATGTATACCCTCTAAATATCATTTTTTGCCAAACCTTTTGTATTACGAAAATATCAAATTGTTCATCAAATGTGGGTTTTATTGTCAAAAGCAATGTGTTATCAATCATCTCAGTTTACAAATAACCAAGCTAACCCACCAAAAACAAGAAAATTCTTAGTTTTAAAATAATGCGTTTAAAATGTCACAAATTTTGACATCAAAAGTGATAATTTTAGCATATTTTTAGTCAGAATTAGGACAACGAATATTCATGATACCAATTTTGAAGGTTTTGTTTAGTACAAATTGATGTTGGTGACACAAGCATGCCATTGGGGCCCTAATTTATAGAATCACCCACATCTAAAGAAGATTGTTGGTTATTCTGGCCTGCAGAAATTTCATAGTTGCAGCACTGTTTCAGAAATCCTTTAAAAATAATATATGGTTTTGTGTTAACACACATTCAGTTACAATTTTGGGTCATTACAAATGATACAATGCAGCCACGATATTTTATTGTTCAATGGGAACATACTACATACATGTATAGCTCAATGTATATGCCGTAGTTAAACTTAAGACATGTCTTATTTCTGAGTGTCGTTCTTTTTTGCCCCAGGTGCAACTGGCTGGCCCCTCCCGTTTTGATGAGCGTCAGGTACCTCACCTTCCCCACTTGCGTTTTGATGAGCGTCAGGTACCTCACCTTCCCCACTTGTGTTTTGATGAGCGTCAGGTACCTCACCTTCCCCACTTGTGTTTTGATGAGCGTCAGGTACCTCACCTTCCCCACTTGCAATGAAACACCACCCTTCATTGTGAATCCAGATTTGGCATATGGCTTTTTTTTTCAAGAGCTTCCCAACATGCCCAACCACAACAGAGCCAAAAACTGAAGTGAAATCTGACACTGAGTTGGTCCCCGAAGATTGTACAGCGGCGGAAACTCTAGAACTTGGCACATGCGAGGAATGTGGATTCCAGTTTGTTAGTGATGCATATAGAGAGGACCACAAGAAGTGGCATAAACACTTGCGCAGCAAGGAGAACAGTAGCGGTGCTGAGCCTCACCTTCCAACCACTGAGAGGTACTACGAGACTTCAGGATCAGCGGTTGGAATAAAAACAGAGAAGCCTAATGACGACACTACAGCGGGAGTAACACTTTCTGCAATGACCTGCCAACCTCAGAATCCCCTGAAGCCTTTTGCTTGTGAATATTGCGGTTGGCGATTCATTCTAAGGAAGGATTTGGTACACCACATTCGGACACACACAGGTGAGAAGCCGTACGCTTGCTCTGACTGCGACAGGCACTTTGCTCGGGTACACTCTCTAAATTTACACAGGGGACGACACAATAGCAGTGAAGAGGGCAAACCTTATTCCTGTACCAGATGTCCCAAACGTTTCTGGACGAAAGGCTGTTACATGTCGCATTTTAAAAGCAACCACGAAGACTGGCCTCGACCTCAAACGGCCACTACCGGTATGCAAGTAGAAAGTGCAGCGGAAAGCTGTAGTGCTGAGGACAACCAAGAACCTAATGGCTCTTTAAACATCAATGATACACAGCACATTTTGTACTTGCCTCAAAGCGCAGGTGCAGCCAGTTTTGACGATGACTACACCGGTAATTTACAGGATCGTTCCACAGAAAGCAACCAAGTTGGTGCATTATTCTCAGCAACACCCCTTGGCGGCGGTAAGCGTGGGGTCCGTTTCACGTGCCAGTATTGTGGTTGGGGATTCTGGGACAAGAAGGACAGGAAACAGCACGAGTGGACTCACACGGGCCTCAAGCCGTATCAGTGCAAAGAATGCGATAAGAACTTCTCTCGCTCTTACACGCTGAAGCTTCACATGCGAGCCCACGCTGGGGAGAAGCCATTCTCTTGCCAGTACTGCAACAAAACTTTCACGGGGTCTGGAAGTTTGCGACTACACAATAAGATACATACTAAAGTACATAAGCATAAATGTCCAGAATGCCCCGTGAGCTTCAAGCGAATGGACTTGTTTAAAATCCACCAGAAGGAACACCTCGGCAGTAATTCTGGTAATTTTGCGAGATTGCACTCTTCCTGTGATACACTGGATACCTCACCAAGTGTCCAGAATGAAGGCGTTGCGCTTCATCCGGTGAGCCTTTCACTTACACTGCCTGTCATGCAAAATGCGTCTAATAATTCAATCGTTATGGCAAATGACATTTCTAACATTCACCAGAAGGAGCACCTCAACAGCAATTCTGGTAATTTTGCGAGATTGCACTCTTCCTGTGATACACTGGATACCTCACCAAGTGTCCAGAATGAAGGCATTGCGCTTCATCCGGTGAGCCTTTCACTTACACTGCCTGTCATGCAAAATGCTTCTAATGATTCAATCGTTATGGCAAATGACATTTCTAACATCCACCAGAAGGAGCACCTCAACAGCAATTCTGGTAATTTTGCGAGATTGCACTCGTCCTGTGATACACTGGACACCTCGCCAAGTGTCCAAAATGAACACTCTCTTGTCAGGCATCTCCGAAGTCACAAAAACGAGAACCTGGGTTTGATTTTCGAGTCTTATCCGGCCGAAACAGACTCGGAAATCCTGGCAGAAACTAGAGGTGGTGCTTCAAAGGCAAAAATGATCTATGAATCACAGACTACTGTTGTAACACAAGAATCTGTTGATGTACAAGGAACAATGCAAGATATTGACGGGGTTATAATTAAGAAGTCAAAAGATTTGTATAAGCGTTTCAAGCGACCTTTCCGCTTCAAATGTAGTTATTGCCCCCGTAGATTCAGGGATAAAAAGGACTGGCGTCAACATGATAACACACATACCGGTTTTAAGCCATACTCTTGCTCCGTGTGCGGGAGAAAACTGTCGCGACAATACTCCCTCAAGAAACACATGATGACTCACACAGGAGAAAAACCAGTGTCCTGCTCGTATTGCAATAAGGCATTTAGAAACAAAAGTGGTCTCCTCTGTCATCAAAAGAAACACCACCCGTGGGTCTTTGAGCATACATGTTGCCTCTGCAAAACTGCCCACAAAAATACGGATGCTTTGGAGTGTCATCTGAGATCCGATCATGATGATGTTATCCGAACAGTTGTAAACCAATTCCTCATCGATGACCAGGGTATTAACGCAGCCATAGATTCCAGTTGCTTGTCATCCCCGAAGCAGTCGGGTTACAGTGAACAAACTAACTGGGCAGACATGGAAGATATTGCTGTGAATTACTTGTCAAAACGAGAGCGGCGAATAGACCAGGCAGTCGCTGTTGCCATTGACCTGTGGCTTAAGTGTGAAGGCTGTGAAATGATCACTGAAATACCGAAGTTCAAGTGTAGCTTTTGTGAAAAGGGGTTCCAGAACAGAAAGGACTGGGAACGACATGAGAATTCGCACACCGGATACAAGCCATACGTCTGTGATATATGCGGTAAAAGAATTTCTCGTCTTAACTCGCTCAAGGCGCACAGGCTGACTCATTCCATTACACATACATGTACGTACGTCTGTCGGCATTGCGGCAAAGGATTCCGTAAGCAATTATCCTTGGTCAAACACGAGGCTTCCGAAAATTGTACGTCGCTTGGTACAAAATTTAAAACTATTACCAGCGAGCCAAACAAAACAATGGCGGACCATGAAGACGTCTATCAGAATTTAAATACTGATGTAGAGCCACTGATCAGTCTGCAAGAAATGGACTCTGCTGAACTCGACCAATCATCTTCAACCTTCTGTTCCAGGGACAGTATTTCCAGAATGCCGTCTTGTTCATTTCAGTATCAATGTGCTCACTGCAAATGGAAATTCAGCGACATGGACATTTTCAGACGGCATGGCTGCTGGAAGAGGAGATTATTGGGCAAGACAAGAAAGAAACAAGTATCGTGTGACAACTGCAAAGACATTTTCAGAACTAAGAAAACACTAGATGTTCATCTGAGAACGTGTCGCAATGTCTGCAATTTATGTCATGAGAGTTTCACTACAAACAACGCACTTGGAAGGCACCTGCAGCTTATTCACTCGTACAATACAGCGAATCAACTCAACATAAAACAGGAGAAATCGGACACCACGTCCGAGTGCATCTCTGCAAAAACTGTCTGTGACACTCCCACATCCAGTGATGTTCCTGATTTAAATTCAGGCAGATCTTCATCAATACATCATCCTGATGATGCTGCCATTTCGGTCTTAAATCCAACAACTGCCAGGATGTGTCTGCCAGTAAAGATCCCGGTGATAAAAACACGTACATGTAGCAAACGATTGGTTATTACATGTCGCATTTGCCAGAAAAACTTCACCCACAGGTATGCTCTCAAATTGCATTTAATGATGCATGCTAGCGAAACACGGTATCAATGTCGATTGTGCCAAAAACGCTTCTTTTACAAGAAGGGTCTAAAGAAGCACTTGCAAAATCACAGACCTCTACTCATTTAAGTCGTTAACATCAAGTAATGCTTGAGTCCACAGTGAGGAAGGCGAGAAATGCGATGACATCAGAATGCGAGAAGCTCAGAAAGTCAGATACATTGTAGGCCTACATGTACTACAACTTAAAAGAGCGTGACCAGATCAAATTTCCCCCCATCCTCCCCCACCCCCATCCCCCCATTCTTTTCCTGGGCTTACCTCATGCCCGAGATTTTTATATCATAACATCCGTCATACTTGTCTCATTACGAATATGGAACCCCCGCCCTTCTAGGCTGCATATTTCCGAGGATATCATCGAAAAACCACCGAAGTTTTGTAAACTAATTTATCGAGAGCGGACATATCGACAGCAGGCATCTTGAACACACCGCCACATACATGTATGCGTCTGCATAAACAAATTGGGGATGGTGCGTTTTTGTCACTAGTACATGTACGGTTTGTCCCTATACCCCGGCTTCATTTACGTGAATTGCTACACAGCGTTCTCGCGCCCAGACTGTTGCATATTTTGTGATTTCCGGTGGTGCTACTCGCCGCGATCTCGGTCTGTTTCGTAGGAGCTCAGTGGAGTGTGACACAGTATATGAATGGGCACCAGTCTTTTCTATGTCCGGACGAGTTCGTTACATTTGTCAATGTCGGTTCAAAAATGGGTAATTAAAAGTCATTTTCATTTTAAGTACTCCTGTACATTTGGATATTTCGCATGGAGCTATACATGTACCGTATGCCCACTAGCATTATGAAATAGTCGGAAAAGCAAACTTCAGTCCGATTTCGAATTCTGGTCTGGAAGCGAAACGGCATGATTTCGGGTTGTCACTATTTACGGTCAAGTCGTTAACCTACTCTCAAATTTCCACCTTAATATTATTATTTCTTGCCATGAATAATATTTTTGGGAGGCATTTTATATGATTGTTAAGTTAGATCTAAATTAAATTTCCAGGAAATCTGGACATGCTCCTTTAAAGGAACGTGACCATTTTTAAGCCATGCCACCCATTTTTCCAATGGATGTTGAATGAGATTTTGATATATCAATCATCATATTTTTTTCATTACCATTGTGAAATTGTGTTCTCAATCCGCATACTTTTAAGGATATCGTCGAAAAACCAACGATGTTTTATAAGCTAATTTATCTGGTTCCATAGAACAGTGCAGAAATTACATCAAATAGCAAATTTCCTGTTTTCCACCCGTGGATAGTATTTTTGGGAGGTACATAACATTGTATTTTATGAGATTGTTAAGTTAAAGGCAAAGGCTCGTCAGTAATGTGTTCGCGCGCCAAAATCGAGCCACCAAACACGCAGCTCCATGCCTTTGCTACCGGTATATGGAGCTGCGTATTTCGTGGCACGAATTTGGCGCGAGCGCATTATATTGCTGATGAGCCTTTGCCTTTAAAACGAAATCATTTTTTCTGAAGATGGACTGTCTGTGTTTCCCTCACTCCTCTTCCGGTCTACCCCACCTAAGAGATGGGGATTGTAACTTTTCGTGTAACAAAATCTCCATATGATTAGGGGAAAAAAACCCAACCCTAGAGTGCAAAACAAGTTCGTTTCGCCTCATTGAATGGAACATTCTATCTTTCACCTCATGTGGGGTATAATGGCCGAGCGGTCTAGTGCGTCGAACTTAAGTTCCTGTGCTAGTACTAGAATGTAGGTTCGATTCCTGGCCGTGACCGGTTGTGGCACCTGTGCCCTTGACCAAGGCACTCAACCACACTTGCTCCCATTCCTGTAATTGGCAGTCCTTCCGCTGTTGGATGTGGTATATAAATAAATAAAATAAAAATATTCCTTCAATTTGCTATTTATGCACAGAAATGTGTATTTCAATGTGTCAAAGTCCCCCACCCTGTGGCACAAAAAACGTGACCAAGACACTTGCGGGTACCATTTTAGGGGACAAAGGCTCATCATGTTTTTTTTTTGTTGTTTTAAAGTTGACCACATTGGGCACATTTTGTTGGTATGGTGGACATCATAGTCCGCTACTATCAGTTGCTAAAAAAAAGAACAAAACGCTGCGCATAGTTTAGATTTTCCTGAGCGAGGTTAATCTGGTTCCCAGACCAAAAAATTTGATCACTTGACTGATTTTAAGGTCCGGCATCCGCTAGTATACATGTTTGTCCGCCATATTGAAACAGGAGGAATTCCGATTCGTCAGTATTTCGCCGCGTGTTTATTTACGGTGATGCAGTCAAGGTTTGAATTTGATTTTTGATGCTATAATAGTTGGCATGTGTAATATTTTAAGGTTAATATATTGAGTTTGTATTGGCCAAAAATGGAATAACCCTTTTCAAATTGTTGTACACTCGTGCCGCGCTATGATGCGCTCCTAAATATAATTGCATGACGTAATGCTTAGTGCTATTTTAAACACCACAGTAGCCGGTCCTCATATTCAGTCGTTGTATGTGGCATATGTGGAGCGGGAACCAGTTTAGAGCGAGGTTCGCTAGCGCTCGATTAGACTTGTTTCCCGTCCACATATTTCACACACAGACACGATTTTCGCTCGTCGGGCTGATGTGCCTTCACAGATTTCTGTGACGGAAACATTCCATCGAGTTGGGACACAGGCAAAATATCCCCACATTGGAAACAAAGTGTTTTCTTGGTTAAAGAACATATGGTATAGTATATAAATATTGACTGCAATGAGGGGCATGGTTAAGATTATAGGCCCAAGGCGATCTCGAAGCCATGAGGCGAAAGCCGAGGGGCATAATCATGGCTTCAAGATCACCGAGGGCCTATAATATTAACCATGACCCGAATAAACATCAGTCAATATTTGTTCAATACCGAACGTGTAGAATTTTGTCATCTGGTTGGTTAAAAGTAACGATAGGCAAGTCACAATCGGAAGCTGGTCTACAGCGGAAGTTGTATATTTACAGCAACAAAATTGTAGCACCTGGCACTTTAGTAGCACATTTCACCTGAAGCAGTTTTCACTGTAGGCCACTTCTCTTATTTTCTGAAGGACTTCATCATCTACGACAGCCGACAAAACGACTTCGTCAAGATTCCGCCATTCCGTCCTGCTAGGCTGAATGTTTACGTGAGTGCCCAACTGCATAGTTGGTGCACAGCTATGCTAACACATGTTATGCGCGTGTCCGGGACCCGCTAAATGACTATGCCCCCATGGCAAGGACTATATGCCTGTGGGCATAGTCAGAATTATACACGCGCCGGGTCTAGCTGATTCAATGCCCCTACTTTTAACCAATCAGATGACAGGAATCTACGCATGAGGTATATAATCTTTAATATACCAAATTTGTATACTTCGAAGAATAATTTCCTTGTGTATTTTCAGCAAATATATGTGAAAAGGTAGAAAGGAAATTGTAGGAAAAACTTCCATATTGTTGGAATCACAATTATATACAATGTACTACAAGTTTCATATTAAACCATTCAAAAAAGCATACCAAAAAAAATCATGTTTGTATATCATTATTTTGTTTAATATTTGTTTTATTTTACGATCCTGATAAAATCCGGGACAACAGGCTAACACCGACTCCCCTATACCGTGCATTGCAATGTATTTCGTGGGAATCATCAGTACATATATTGACAAATTGTATGACAAACGAAAGAACTGAGACAACCCCCTCCCCCCTCCCTCCCTCCCTCCCCCCTCCCCCCCCCCCCCGACTCCCCCTCCCTCCTCCCCCTCCCCCTCCCCCTCCCTCCCCCTCCGACTCCCCCTCCGACTCCCCCTCCCCCCCCTCCCCCCCCCCCTCCCCCTCCCCCTCCCCCCCTCCCCCTCCCTCCCCGACTCCCCCTCCCTCCCCGACTCCCCCTCCCCCTAACGCCACTATACATAAACACACTCTTCCCTTTTGTTAACGCACCAATCCTCCCTAAAACAGAGAGGAATGGCAAACTCCTAGATTGGTTCCCGATCTTATTGCGAAAATATAGGGATCGGTAAAGGGCAGCCATGACGGGCAGAAATCTGCCCGTCACGTGGTTATTATTTTTTATTTTTTTAGTAAGTGCGCAGATTTTGGCCGTGCGTGTCGAACATATCCAATTATGTAAATAAAGTACATTGCCTAAAGCAAAGGGCTTGGCCAATTTTTAAATATAAAAAAACAGAATGCGCACGCGCAAAGACGACCAATTACAGATCAAGATGAAGCGCCCTTTACCTGTCCTTATATTCTCCTGTGTGGAATATGTGGACGGGAACCAGTCTAGGCAAACTCCAACATGGCGGATGAGTATTGTGCACGACGCGTCATTATGGCGTGTGGAACGTTGCACTATTCGATAATGCACAAATATATGTGCGATGTTTGACATATATGTGCGATGTTTGACATATATGTGCAATGTTTTTTCATATGTAGGCTATGCAATGTTAAAAATATATGTGCAATATTTCGACATAAATGTGGAATATTTCAATGTGTGGGGTCGCGGTGTTCGTGACATGTGGGCATGATCTTTCATAGATTGGTTCCCGATCCCTATAGATTGGTTCGGTTATTGCGAAAGTGTGGAATATGTGGACGGGAACCAGTCTAGATCTTTCAATGTATGTGCGTAGTCTGGTACCCGGACCAAAAATTCTTTGACTAGACTGAATTTCGTCGTAATGTGTGGAGCGGGAACCAGTCTATGTATGTGCGTAAACGGAATTGTGGGTAGCACCTAGATTGGTTCCCGCTCCACATATTCCACATACAACGTTGGAATAATTCAGTCTAGTCAAAACTTTGTGGTCCGGGTACCAGACTGTAGTTAGGTAGCACCCATAGAGTTGTATGCCTTACGGCTTATACAACTCTATGGTAGCACCACAGATATCTATAGGTGCGTTCGAATATCTTCTCTGGGTCAACCCGACTTGGTCCTCGTTCCCATGGTCTCCTTGACTAATTGCACATGGCACGATCATCCCCAGGTCTGGGCTACCCCAGGGAAGCTACTCGAACGCCCCTTATGTTAATAGATATCTGTGGGTAGCACCCAGCTATTAATCACGTGATGTGTATCACGTGATGATAACCGTTTCTCCTTTGTTTATTCAGAGACGTAAAGAGAAATACACTTATCCTACGTCACTGAATAAACCGTACCACACCATAGGCTACGCGACGAATGAAGGTCAGAAATAAAGGTTATGGGGCGCCTGCAAGGGTGACTCGCCGTTAAAGGGGCGTGTTCAGTAAAAAGTGGGTTTTCTTTGTGCAAAACATCGGTCTTTTTCCGGCAATATACTACGGATTGAAAACGCGAAATTTCAGAATGGTCATGAGAAAAATATGAAAAATTATATGGTATCAACATTTCAACCCCTTTTGGGGTGGGGGGGAGGGGGGGGTGGGCGACCCATTTTCCCCATGGAAATTGAGATTTAGATATTTTATTGTCTGTCAAATTTTTCTCGTTACCATAACTTAAGAAATTTCACGTTCTCAAATATCTGTATATATTTTAAGGATATCGCCGGAAATAGATCAACCGATATGTTTTGCAAAATAATTTATCTGGTTTCAAACGTAATTCACCTTTTTGCTTCCACATCCAAACTGGGGATTGCCTTAAAAAAAATTCCCCGTCGATATTATTTTTGGGAGGTATTGTATGATTGCTAAGTTAAAACAGACAAACAAAACCCATTTTTTACTGAAAGTCACCCTTGCGGGTGACCTTCATCCGGCGCGTAGCATATATGGTGTGGTATGGTTTATTCAATTATGTCACGCCTAAATAAACAACCCTAAACCCTAACCCTGAACCCTAACCTATTATATAGTCTCCTAAAAAGCGACCGGGCCATAACACTTAATCCCGAGCTAGGGGTCGAACACCGTGACCGTTGGAAAAATTACCATTTCAAAAGCACAGGAACACGGTTCAGTGATTTTTAGTGTAGAGCCATTGCCTATGCAACTAACAAAAGATGACGTATTCACTTCGGTAGTCTATCAACCCCACACTATATCCAGCACGATATGTGATAAACGGATCCCACCCCCTTCCCCCTTCCCCCACCCCGAGCCCCCTTATATTAACACTCCCTTCCCTTCTGTTAACACACACACTCTCCTAAAAACAAAGGAATTCCTTGGATGTTTGAGACACAATGGGGGAACAATGGTAGGGGGAGGGGCATACCCTCTGCCACATCGTGCTGTATATACATTCCTAAGATGTTTAAATAACGATAGGAACAGGTGTACTCTCAGATGCTATGTGGGCGTCTGCTTGGGCGATTCCATGCTGGAGTCGAGTAGAATCGATTCCACACTGGAGTCGAGTAGAATCGATTCCACTTTAAGAATCTGAGTCACTGTTCCAAATTTTCAGGAATCGATTCCTTTTATCTAGATTCGATCCCCATGCAGTGATAGGTTGCCGAATGCCGATTCTTAGAAATTCCGGAACCAAAATACACGGGTTTTGCCGTCTTCCTTTGGCAAGGGTCTTTGCTGCACGCTGCACACCGAGTTACCGAGTTTTCGGTGTGCAGCAAAGACTCTTGCGAAAGGAAGATGGGGTTTTGCAAGAGTACTCGGCTTGGTTCTGATATCATATCATAAACGTTCAGTACCGCTCAGTGCCACTTATAGAATCGATTCCGGGTAGCTAGAATTGCGATCGATTTGAATCGGAATCGATTCCAAAAATGCTGTCCAGAGTCGCCCAAGCCCGCGTTTCCATTCTTCGGTTACGTAACCATGCATTCCGGACGCAATGAACCGTGGAAGCAGCAGGTAGATTTTGCAACAGACGAACTGCCGACGGCCGGTCAAGATGCTGGTGATGATACGGGACGTCCTCGAAAATCTACGCTAGTGGGATTTTTAGGTACGTAAACTACGATTATAACGGTTATCCTATTCCTATGTTTTCATGCTATGGGAATGGTAAAAATTAAAGTTTTTCTGGGTCTTTTACCTACTCGACATGCTTGAAGAAGGGAAAAGTAGTTATGTGGGGTTCGGGATTTAAAATACGTGGGTTGAGTTAGACCATGGAGGGTTAGACCACGGAAGAAGGTGGTTAGACCAGCAAGGAACAGTTCCTTGCTCTCCTCGGCTCGAATTTTTTCATGTGGTAATCTCTAAAAGATTAGGCTACCACATGAACAATTTCGAGCCGAGGTATATACCTTGTCTAATGATTCCTTGCTCATATTAGTTATAATGGGGCTTAATCAAGTAACCATCCTTCTAATCTGATTGTTGTTTTTGCTTTCAGGATGGAGTCGTGTACTACCGTATGACGGCGGCTTCTTGGAAAAGGTAAATTGCGGATCTGTTAAAACTCTTAATTGGAAGAAATTCCTGAAAGATTTTACTTTAATACCTGCACTTTCAACTCTTTGTACAACAAGTCTTATGGACTTCATTAACAAAATTAAGGTTTTTTGTTATTTTATTCGTTTAGGTTGAACAATTAAGATGTTAAGGAAATTACCTCCTGGAATCAATAGATAATCCAATTTTAAGATATACTTTTGTCGGAAATGTTGCATTTCTGAGATAAATAAATAATAAAACTACCGGTACTGCAGAGAGTAAGACAAAATCTAAGCGAGTAAGCGCGACAATAGAGGCTGCTGCATGCAAGCGTACATGGTTCATCTTGTGCACCAACTAAATACAATTTTTGAAGAAGAAAATGTCATTTTTCTTTAGAAAAGCAACATTTGCGACAAAATTGCATACGTGTGTAAACTGGAAAGTATATCTTAGAATTGGATTATCTGTTGATTCCAAGAGGTAATTTCCTTAAAATCTTTGTTCAACCTAAACTAGGCTAAAATAATATTTTCACAACAAAATTTCACTTTTTTAGCGGAAGATAAGCTGTATGAATGAAATAATGCAGGTATTTAGGTAAAATAGGAAAGAATTCTGTTTACTGGCTGCCACTTATTCTCCTTATGACTTAATAACCATCAAAATATTTGAAAGGGAAGTGAATTGTGCAGTAACAAACATTAACAAATTTTCTTGAAAATACTGCCCTGTTCCATAGATTTAACACACGGCGTCTCAGTGGCAACCAGTGAACGGAATTCATACCAAAACAAATTCTGATCATCTTCTCAACTTTTACCGAAACATGAATTTTATAGTGGAGTGTAATTTTGGAAAGAATTTACAAGTCGGACATCACATAAGCTTTCCTGCACTAAACCATCGGACAACTGGGAATAATTCCCGGTATTTTTTCCTTATACATTGAAAATACATTGCGTAAGCGCGACATAAGTTATTTTAAAGGAAAACAATTCTGATTAACTTCTCAACTCTTAACTAGAATTCTCTTATTTAATCCACATAGGAACAATTAAAATTACCACAAAACAATAATTCAACAAAATGAGGCCATTTTGAATGATCATGGTTAGGGTTTTGGGAACCTTTTATTTATTTTATTAACAGCAATACTTTGTCTTTTCTCCTCAGGTTTTTGATCACCAGCCAAGGGTCCAGTTTAAATGTAAGTATCATATAGCCTCTATTGTAACTTTAAAGATGCATTGTTTGAGCTTGGAGCCAATTTTACCATGAATATCTGGGCATGCAATTCTTAGGTTGATGTTAATGATATAATAGTACTGGAGTTTTATACATTCACCACCAAAGTAGGTACCTATATATATTGTTCTGTGTGGAGAGGCAATTTATGGTAAAATGCCTTGCCCAAAGGCACATCTACAACCTTTTGAATTAACCAAGGTATTGAGTACATGACACTTGACTGTTTGGATATCTAAATTTCATATTAAAATTGGCCCAGAATTTTTTTTGTGTTTTTACTTGGTTTATTGATCATAAAAAGGCAAATCCTGGGTGTCCGTGCATGGTAATGAACCCCACGTATATTTTGAAGGAAAGAACTAACCTCCAAATTTAAATCTTGTGGCAAAAAGTAAAACTAAAACAAAATTGGAATGTGGCCCTGCAGTGACATGAAAGAAACTTGGCTTGAGAGATGATGAAAATCAATACATCTGCATTTTCCGGAAACCATTAGTTTTTGATAATTTTAAAACTAATTAAGTTAGGAAAATAACTAAATTATTGGCCTTTTCGCAATTTCATTGCAAAATCAGTGGCAAAATCAGTGTACACAAATAAATTTACTGATAAATTTCTGGTGTCCTTTAATAGCGCATTTCATGTCTCTTGACATCTCAATGCGAACCACCTCAATATTGATGTAGATCGGCAAGTGGCGGCTAAGCCAGAGACATTGGGAAAATTCCCCTTCTCTTCCGAAAGAATGTTCTAGGATCTTTAAGATGCATTACACAATACTGGACCTAGGGCTTTACATCCCATCCACAGCATGAAGCAATTGGGGTAAAGCGCCTTGCTCAAGGGCACAAGTACCTCAAGTAGTCTGAAAACCACAACCTTCGGGTGTTTCCACCTGAAGTTTGTAAGTTAATGACCCAAACTGCCACGATACTTATAACTCATTCTGCAAATTACCTGCACTATGCTATTAAAGAAGAAAATATAGCAATGTATTTGTATCCGTATATCATCCTGAAACCTGTGCACATCAAGTTGAATTTGCAAAAAGGCTACATGAATACATACATCGTACTAGACTTCACCTATACTCATCTGTGTCAAAAGTCGGAAGGTTCCATGTTGTGCATGGCCACAATTTTCATTCAGACATGCTGGTAAATGTACAGCACAAAATCAAATATGTTTGGCATACGTAGATTAAATATGTTTGGCAAAACATATCTGTGTCAAAAGTCGGAAGGTTCCATGTTGTGCATTGCCACAACTTTCATTCAGACATGCTGGTAAATGTACAGCACAAAATCAAATATGTTTGGCATGTAGATTAAACAAACTTTACTTATTGGATATGTGCGAAGGGAATGAATTTACTTGCTGAAGTGGTTTAAAATTGGAGTACAAACTGCATGTTACAACATGAACTGTCTGCCATTATAATATATGTATTCCAGCAAACGTCAACATTCACTGTCCTTATAGGTACCCATTTACTCCTGGGTGGAGAGAACCCACGTTTAGAACTAATCATTAGGGAGGTTTTCGCACCGTCACGGATACCGATACGTCATGACTTTATGCGCGTCTCGTGACGAGTAACCGTATATAGTACACATGTTTTCATATGCGTGAACAACGGTTATCGGCCTCCATACGCGTAACATAAAAACGGATACCGGTTATGCAGATTTTTCGCTTTTTCCGTGATGGATTAATAAGTTTTATGCATTTTGTTTCTTTGTGATGTATCTTCCATGAATACCGATCGAATTTAATGAATCATTCCCACGTGAAAGTGAGGAAAATCTGCTGCAAACAAAGCCAAGCGCAGAGCATATTTAGCAGATGAATGTATGCACGTAGTCACAGTTCAGTAAGCGCATCAACGTGAACGGTTACCGTTATCCGTATTCGTCACCTTGCGAAACCTCTCTATTGTCTCAAATGCAATCCACGCCACATTAATTGACCTTTTCTTTTTTGTCGAAAATAAAATGTGTAACATGCAGTTTGTGCTCAAAACACGAGAATGGCTAAAAAAATATTATAAGCAAATTCTTAAATTTAGTTTTTTTTTTTTTATAGGGAAAAAAACCTTAATTCCTACCTATAAATTGATAATCATTGAAAAACCATAAACAAGTTTGTGTGCATTTTCAAAGTTGAACTAAATTAACCTGGTTTTATGAGGAAAGAATTCAGTACTCAATCATCAGAAAACCGGAGGATTGGCCAAAAAATGTAATTTTGTTTTTGAAAAATGTGTCTGACAGCTTGGGCTGAGTTTTTGTGATCATGACTAGAAATTGGCAGTGGATCCAGGCACTATCTGGGTAGTGCTTGAAATGTCCATAAGCCTAGAACCGCCACTGATTTCCAGTTATGCTTGCAAAAACTTGACTCGGGCTGTGCAACATCCAACTCATTTTAGAATAAGTCACATTTTTTCAGGGTAAATTTGGGGTTTTTCCTGATCAAATCTGCAATTTTTTTGCTGTAACATTTTACATTCTAATAAAACTAAACATGTGGAAATTTTCCTGTCAACCCATTTAGTGATCACGTAAACTGGACATATTTCAATAAACCTATGTGTGTGACATTTTGAAGCATTTTAGGAAAGTCCAGTTTGACTGTCGATTTCTCTCTTGTTGCAAAATAATTTTCCTTGAATTTTATATCATTGGAAAGCCCTGTTATTCCTCTTTACGATGTGTCATTTGTTATGATTAAGCAATTGGGGGATGTGCAGTACAGCTGAATACGGGGCGGGTGTAATGTCACAAAATGCATTGACACATTCCCATCCTCAAAGCAAAAGGGGAATGCACGACAATAGCAGTGAATTTTGTGATATTTTACTTTCCACCCACCCCTGTATTCCGCTATACTACACATCCCCCAATCGATTAATCATAACAAATGACACATCACTGTAAAGATGAATAACGGGGCTTTCCAATGATACAAATTTCAAGGGAAATGATTTAGTAACAAGAGAAAAATCGTCAGTCAAACTTGACTTTCCGAACTTTTTTTGAGGAGTTTAGCATGGTAGTCATCTACAGGGGGCACCTTATAATAGTACAGCATTTGTTTCAAATTTATCTGAAAGTTCCTTTTTACAGGGGGAAAATGTATGTTACGTCAGAAATGTCACAGAAATTATTTCCCTGTAAAAAGAAATTTTCAAGTAAATTTGAGACAAATGCTGTATTATTATATAAGGTGACCCCTGTAGATGACTTCCATGCTATATTAATGCAAAAGTATTCACCAACAGGAAATTTATTGAACATAATACAGTTCAAAAAGCTACACATGATTTCCAGCTAAAAGGTACTTTTTGTACGACTGGTAAATTGTTTTAGGCAAATGGAATAAGTTATGAGAAATTTAACTCAAAAATCATTTTGTTTTGCTATGAAATGCATTGTAAATTGTGTTGATCTGAAATTAATTTTTGTAATTTTCTTTTTCAGAAATGGGAGCTCATGAGGCTGCAAGCAGGGTTGTAGTCAAGTCCACGGGTCTTAATTCAAGTCACAGGCTACTCAAATGAACTCCAACAAAGGCATTCGTTTGTGCATGCTCATCCTTTGTTTCTGGACGTTTGACGGACTCGACTACAACCTCGGTTCCAGACGGAATAGTTTTTAAATCTTTTCGCGAGTGATGTCTTTGTGCCGTGGTACGTCGTAATCTGGAACAAATTGCCGATGGTATTTTTAGTCAATTGGGTATGTAGACAGAAAACTTGAGAAAGTCAATTTTCAGTTTATCGTCATGTTGTTACTGACAATATGTAACTTAATTGTGATTTACCAAGTTACAAATGTTGTGTTTTACTGATTTGTTTCTTGAAATGGCAGTTATCGTTTGTAATTATATTTTCTTGTTTTACAGTGAATGTTTAATAAATCATTTTAATTGTATTTCTTTACACACCATTTTTATTAATGTTTTCTTTAACAGGTAGAGGAGGGAAACCTCCACTTCAATACATTAGAAAATCGGACAGGGGGCAACCCCTGTTCGATTTTCAAATTTAAATTTTGGACCACCGAACCCTGGACTATCTGTAAAGACAATAGCAATTAGGACCTTGCATAAATTAAGTTAATGAACATTTTACTTGAATATATTACTTGGTTTACTTATTGGAGTACAGAATAAAATGAGACTTGTTTACAAATGAAACTTTTGTTGTCAGTGACTTTTATTTTGACTTTGGAAGTTACTTTAACTATATAACACTATTTAAATAAGATTGTTTACAAACATTACTATATTTGTTAAAGTACATTTAACAATGCTACAAGAGAAATCAAATACAATTGGTTGTTGCTAAATGAAGACAAGAATATTAAGTACAAGTCAATGTTTACAAACTGTTAGTCATTTTGAGAAAATAATTTGAGCAAGTTTTGGTTTGTTTACAAACAGATAGTCATTTTTTGAGACACTGAAGAGTTGTGTGCTTAGGGATGGATAGAAGATTCAATGTTTACAAACTGTTAATCAATTTTTGGAGAGAGGCTTGAACAAATTTAGGACAGCTTGTTTGTTTACAAGCTGTTAGTTAGTCATTTTGTTGAGACATTGAAGAGTTGTGTGCTTAGGGACTCATAGATGGAAGGTTCAGTTGAGTTGATTCAATGTTTACAAACTGTTTTTGGAGAGAGGCTTGGACAGCAGAGCTTCTTGTTGGAAAGTTGCTTTGGGTTTTTTTGGGAACTCTGTGGCAGAAGGTTCAATCATCCTGATTTCTTCAACTTGTGTCTGCGGGGGAAAAGTAAACAGTTTTTAAACAGTATAGTAAATCTACAGATGGCACAAATGCAACATTTCCATATTTGTTGAATCAGATAATGTTTTTCTATGCTGTAAACTCAGGCATGCAACTGTGTTACAAGGGAAATGCAAACAAATCTCCGACTTTGTACAGTGTTTTTTAAATTTTCGATGGTGCAGATGAGGAAAAGTTGCATGCCTGTAAACTGCAACTCCTGAAGGCCCAATGGTCATTTTTCGAAAACTGGAGATACTTTATACAGTAAAGAGGGCATTTTGGCAAAACAGACCATATTTTCGAGAAAATACCTTTGTCTGGTCTTAAAATTAAAGAAATAAGTTTCAGTTGTTCTGAAGAGATAACTTGGGCTCAAAAAGGGTTACAAATAGTGTGACAACATGCCTTTCTAAAAACCCTGTGATCAAATTTCCAATATACGCTCATAACCGGGACGGACACTTGTGTTACATTTTAGGCCGTCCCAGTTACGAGTGTTTGGGCCCAAGTTATCTCTTCAGAACAACTGAAACTTATTTCTTTTATTTTGAGACCAGACAAAGGTATTTTCTGGAAAATATGGTATGTGTTGCCAAAATTCCCCCCTTACCGTGGAAAATGCCAGTATATGGGGGCTCACCGTTGGTCAATCTTGGCCACTATGAAGACGATGCAGTGAGGTCTGCCAAAACAGATCTTGAAAATATTCAGCTCCTGGTCGACATCGCTTGGCACACACGTCTTTGTCACCTGTCACAAATTAAGAAAACATAACGACTACGTTATAAAATGCTGCAAGTTTAGAGAAAATAAAAAGTTGATGAATTTTTTAATTTGGCTGGAAAAATGAAGACACGTTAGGTTGCTTACAAAGATTCACATCTGATTTGTTTAAAATCATGGATTGCCTCACGCATGGTGGAGTTTACAAATAAACTGCTTTGGAGAAATTAACGTGAAGTGTAGAGCAATTAAAATGCAAGATGAGAGGCATTTCCGCAAAAATTTGAATGTGTAGTGGAATCTTCCCCAATGAGTGTTCACTGTATAAACTGCAGGCTACATTCACAATCAGAGTTGATTGGGATGGTAGAGACGACCCTACCGGGGTACATCAGTATGGATTTTCAGCAAAGACAAAACAAATTCAAAATTTAACTTTGAAACGTACCAAAACAGGTTGGAAACGGGCAAAAATTGTTTTCCTGATAATTTCTGAGACATTTTTTTAAAAGTCATATATTTTTTTATGCCGATTTGTGCAAATAACTGCTGAACGAACCCCTTGTGATTTAAAAAAAAAATTATTGTCATAAAATTGACCCAAAATGGATTTGCAGTAAAGATGAACAGAACAATGGACTGTGACTTACTGATACTGTAGTTCAACACTGGCCAGATTTCTTCTCCCAGCAAATCTCAACATGATGGGTGGTGCATATGAACAGTAGCCACAGACTAAAAGGGAAAGAAAATATATAAGTTAAAAAAGTTACGGTACTTACAAATCAGAGCTACATGTACATGTAAGACTTCAAACCAAATATTTAACACTAAAGTGGAAAATGTGTGGAGCTATGAATGAACTTAATGCATTTTATGAAAGCAGAATTGATCCAAACAAAAGATGGTTTATTTTAGTTCATCCGCACTGGTACAACCGCAGAAATGCTATCATCTAACTAAATATGGCGGTGCCAAATCGGTGCCAAAACAGACAAGAGGCCCGAAAATGTTATGGAGTTTGAGCGGAATTTGCTCAAAGATGTTTTAGTAATTAAAAAAGAAAATACAAAAATGTGCCTTACAAAAGTGCTTAAAAGATCTGCTCGGCTGTGGGTTTGAGTCCCACCCAAGCACTGGTTTTGAATGATTCAAACTGACAGTCCGACACCAGCTCACTGAGTGGGCGAGTGGTTAAGACAGCTGCTCTACAATGCAGAAGGCTGTGGGTTCGAGTCCCACCCAAGCACAAGGTTCTAACATAGTTCTTCGGAAAGCGCTGAGCACATAGCAAAAATAAATATCGTCAAAAAGGGGCAAGGGATTAGTTGTGATGCCAACTGCTCCACGATTCAAATAGACCCTTTTGCACCAATGCACTGAGTAGTTGAATGATTTGAGACAACTGCTCTAGGTTCAAGTCCCACCCAACCACATTTTGATGTTTTTAGCAGTTCTTATAAATTTGACCAAGAAAGGGCAGTTGTGATACCAACTGCTCCATGATTCAGACTGGCCCTTTGATACCAGCGCACTGAGTGGTCAAGTGGTTGAGGCAACTACTCTAGATTAGTTGTGATACCAACTTCCATGATTCAAATTGGCCCTTTGACACCTGCGTAATGATTGGTTGAAAGGTTAAAAACAACTGCTCTAGAATTCAGAAGGTTGTGGGTTCAAGTCCACCCAAGCACAGGTTTTAACAGAGTTCTTGGGAAAGCTCCGAGCATAAAGTGCTGATAAATTGCATCAGAAAAGGGCAGGGGATTAGTTGTGAAACCAACTGGCTCTTTGAGACCAGTACACTCAGTGGTCGAATGAGTGAGGCAACTGTTCTAGGTTCCAGTCCCAACTGCTCCATGATTTGAACCAGCACACTGAGTGGTCAAGTCAACTGTTGTAGTAGAATGTAGGAGAATGAGGATATGGGTTCGAGTCCCACCCAAGCACATTTTGATATTTTTAATTGTTCTTATAAATTGTCGGAAAAGGGCAAGGGATTAGTTTTGATACTAAATGTTGCAAGAATCAAACAGGCCCTTTGACACCAGCACACCGAGAGGTTGAGTAGTTAAGGAAACTGCTTCAGAATGCAGAAGGTTGTGGGTTCGAATCCCACCCAAGCACAAATTGTTAACATAATGATAGTTCTTGGGAAAGCACTGAGCAAAAGTGCTGTAAGATTATATTGGGAAAGAGCAAGCTATTCCTAATGTAGAGAAGTAGTAACAAGCTGATGATTACAATACCTAAAAGCTGCTCATGATGACAAATGAATTCCAACAAGAGAGAGACATGTATGTGGAGTCCAATAGTCCAGGTGAGGCCAAGCATGGGCAGCAAAACAAGGGAGCTTCATAAATTGGTCCTGTTAAAAGGAAATCAAATGAAATGCATGAGTATGTAAAGTTTACTTAATTACTCTGTTGTGAATGTGGGTGGGTCTTTAAAGCCTAGCGTACATCCACATTGCAACTGGAAGCAACTACACTGTAGTGGCAACTGGTGTTTCCGGCAACTGGAAGCAACTCGCGGCAACTGGGAGCAACTCATCAGTTGCTCAAAAAGGTTGATGTGCTCGTACTTGCAACTACTGGCAACTGGAGTTGCCGCGAGTTCTACCTTCTGGCAACTGTAGTTGTACCCAGTTGCGGTCAGTTGCGTCAATGTACATGCACACGTAGTTGCAACTAGTTGCTGTCAGTTGCACGCGTGTGTCTGAATACGTGCGCGCACATCGACAGCAACAGTTGCTTCCAGTTGAAAGGTCAATGTACTGTAGGCTTTACCAATTTGCCGTGTCGATGTGTGCGCTTTGAAAACTGGATGTTCCCAGTTGCTGCACACATCGACAGCAACTGATGGTCGAGTTGCTTCCAGTTGCAATGTCGATGGACGCTAGGCTTAACAGTGTTCAACAGAAAAACCAACTTTCTAAGTAACAGAAATGAGGAAAACATGGTGCTCATCCCACAAATTATGTTCATAACGAACGGGACAAACTGTTAGAGAAATAAACAGGCTTTCCAATGATATCATAGCACACAATGCTAGAAATACAGTAACTTTTTAGACCCCCCCTCCCCCCCCCCCCCCCCCCCCCCCTCCCCCTGTACGCATGGCGTACACAGTGGCTCAAACCTCTTCACCCCTGTATGCATACGCATTCCATATACAGTGTACATGTACATGTACATGTACATGTACATGTACCTCAGCATTAGTAAATGGTTCAGTACTACATGTATAGTGCTATATACTACTAACGATTCGCATGTCGCCTCCAAAATCTGAAATAAATGAGATTGTTTTTGCATTTTTGTTTACACAAAGTGCAGATTTAATGGGAAAAACCTAAATTGAGGTGTGACAAAAATGTGAGATGAGTGACAAAAATGTGTGGCCTGTCTAATATGTTTGTCAACTTGTCCAATTCCTTTCTCGTTTTAGTAAAAGCAAATTTTCAGTTTGCGTACGTACGCATTGGCTTGGACCCTCCCCCCTGTCACCCTGTACGCAATGTCAACAACCCCCTCCCCCCTCCTTTATGGACGGCCCCTAACACCCTGCCTAACAGAGACATGATGATCAACAAAACAAAGTTTGCAAAAATCTTTGAAAGCTGTATTCAACTCTTGTAGCTTTTTGGCTGGAAGTAAATGTTTTTGGACTCTTGAGCCACTGTGAGTAACATGCCGTATTAGAAACAAACATATTTAAGAAATATGGTATGTAAATGAGCAATTTTTAAAATTAAAATTTTGATAAAGATAGTACACCTGATGTCAGTATTAACTCATTTCATTCAATACATTGGGGCATTCTGGGTAGCATCATGAAACCATGGCCACTATGTGACTTCTAAAAAATAAAACTGGAACTCAGTTTCAGGGGTATACACCATGCATGAATAAACATGAGAAAATATTGGGGCATTCTGGGTAGCATCATGATAAAACCATGGCCATGATGTGACTTCCAAAAAACAAAACTGGAACTCAGTTTTCATAGGGACACCATGCATGAATAAACATGAGAAAATATTGGGGCATTCTGGGTAACATCATGATGAAACCATGGCCATGATGTGACTTCTAAAAAACAAAACTGGAACTCAGTTTTCATAGGGACACCATGCAATTTGCATGAATAAACATGAGAAAATATTGGGGCATTCTGGGTAACATCATGATGAAACCATGGCCATGATGTGACTTCCAAAAAACAAAACTGGAACTCAGTTTTCATAGGGACACCATGCATGAATAAACATGAGAAAATATTGGGGCATTCTGGGTAACATCATGATGAAACCATGGCCATGATGTGACTTCTAAAAAACAAAACTGGAACTCCGCTTCAGGGGAACACCATACATACCACTTTGTATACCACTTTGCCTTATAGTTCAGGTGATAGAGCATCTGCCTGGTGTGTCATAGGTCTTGGGAAAAATCTGAGGGTGTACATACTACTGTGCCTTATACATGTAGCTCAGCTGGTAGAGCATCTGCCTGGTGTGTAAAAGGTCTTAAGGAAAATATGAGGGAGTATACCACTGTGCCTTATAGCTCAGCTGGTAGAGCGTCTGTCTGTTGAGTTAGAGGTCTTGGGGAAAATCTGAGGGAGTATATCACTTTGCCTTATAGCTCAGCTGGTAGAGCATCTGCCTGGTGTGTCAGAGGTCTTGGGGAAAACCTGACAGAGTATACCACTGTGCCTTATAGCTCAGCTGGTGGAGCAACTGCCCGGTGTGTCAGAGGTCTTGGGGAAAACCTGAGGGAGTATACCACTGTGCCTTATAGCTCAGCTGGTAGAGCGTCTGCCCGGTGTGTCAGAGGTCTTGGGGAAAATCTGAGGGAGTATACCACTGTGCCTTATAGCTCAGCTGGTAGAGCATCTGCCTGGTGTGTCAGAGGTCTTGGAGAAAACCTGAGGGAGTATACCACTGTGCCTTATAGCTTAGCTGGTGGAGCGTCTGCCCGGTGTGTCAGAGGTCTTAGGGAAAACCTGAGGGAATATACCACTGTGCCTTATAGCTCAGCTGGTAGAGCGTCTGTCTGGTGAGTTAGAGGTCTTGGGGAAAATCTGAGGGAGTATACCACTTTGCCTTATAGCTCAGCTGGTAGAGCATCTGCCTGGTGTGTCAGAGGTCTTGGGGAAAACCTGACAGAGTATACCACTGTGCCTTATAAGTTATAGCTCAGCTGGTGGAGCATCGGCCCGGTGTGTCAGAGGTCTTGGGGGAAAACCTGAGGGAGTATACCACTGTGCCTTATAGCTCAGCTGGTGGAGCATCTGCCCGGTGTGTCAGAGGTCTTGGGGAAAACCTGAGGGAGTATACCACTGTGCCTTATGGCTCAGCTGGTAGAGCATCTGCCCGGTGTGTCAGAGGTCTTGGGGAAAATCTGAGGGAGTATACCACTGTGCCTTATAGCTCAGCTGGTAGAGCATCTGTCTGGTGTGTCAGAGGTCTCGGAGAAAACCTGAGGGAGTATACCACTGTGCCTTATAGCTCAGCTGGTAGAGCATCTGCCCGGTGTGTCAGAGGTCTTGGGGAAAACCTGAGGGAATATACCACTGTGCCTTATAGCTCAGCTGGTAGAGCATCTGCCTGGTGTGTAAAAGGTCTTAAGGAAAATATGAGGGAGTATACCACTGTGCCTTATAGCTCAGCTGGTAGAGCGTCTGTCTGGTAAGTTAGAGGTCTTGGGGAAAATCTGAGGGAGTATACCACTTTGCCTTATAGCTCAGCTGGTAGAGCATCTACCTGGTGTGTCATAAGTCTTGGGGGAAACCTGAGGGAGTATACTACTGTGCCTTATACATGTAGCTCAGCAGCTGGTGGAGTGTCTGTCTGGTGAGTCAGAGGTCTTGGGGAAAATCTGAGGGAGTATACCACTGTGCCTTATAGCTCAGATGGGAGAGCTTCTGCCCAGTGAGTCACAGGTGTCAGGTTGGAATCCCGATAAAGCCCTTACGACTTTTCTCTCATCCCAAGTGTGGATGCCGCTGTAACTATTCGCCGCGACACAAATTACACTACGAGAGGCATGTCAAACAGACACAAGGCGCGTCTAGTTTGCTTATTACTAAAATGGTGCCTTTACATACTTCACTTTATTGAATTGATTTCGCATGGGTGGGCTATCTTGCACTTTTGCTGCTATATCATCTTTGAGGAAGCCCTACCCATGCATGCCTATAAGCGGAAGCTAGACAAGTTTTAATACAGTGGAAAGTCACCATAAATGGGCATCGTATCTGAACCATACAAGTGTTTGTTTTGGTGGCGTTTAACGCGAACAAATGATTGGGAGCCATGAGCGATGTTCACTGTAGCTGAATGTTCTTGTTGGTGTTCATTATAGCGAAATTCCACTGTAATAAAATTGGAATGATGGCCAAAAACTCACCTCTCCTGTGTTTTCAGTATCCATGGCAACACGTCCATTTTTGTAGTGTGTAATATGAAGCTCCACAGTCTGTGGGCTCCATCTCCAATCTGTGAATACATAATGAACAAAAATTAGCAACTGTGACAGAAATGTAACCAATCCAGACTTTGACATTAACCAAAGTCACCAAGGCCAATGGCCTCATGCCCTGCTGAGTTGGCCCCGATGCCCCTTCAAGATACACTTTCTGAAGCCAACTTGGCCATCATGCCCTATTGAGCTCGTGCCAATGACGTCATTTTGGGAGTAAAACAATGCTGCGTCAATGTGGAAGCAATGTGCGTGCGCGTTGTGTGTGTCCATAGCGCGCGTAACGCGCTATGATGAGGCTCCCATTGGTGAACTAAACCGCGTTATGCCCACAAGAGACACACACAACGCGCACGCACATTGCTTCCACAGTGACTCAGCATTATTTGACTCCCAAAATGGCATATTCGCACGTGTTCGAAAGGGTTCAATCCCAGGCTTTGATATTAACCAAGGCTACCAAAGCCAATGGCCTCATGCCCTGCTGAGTTGGCCTCATGCCCTGCTGAGTTGGCCTCGATGCCCCTTCAAGATATACACTTTCTGAGGCCAACTTGGCCAGCATACCCTATCCCAGGCCTTGACATTAACCAAGGCTCCAAGGCCAATGGCCTCATGCCCTGCTGAGTTGGCCCCGATGCCCCTTCAAGGTACACACTTTCTGTATAACAAAGCTATACTTTCTGATAAGCTGATAGCAAAAAAAAAGGACATGTCAAATTGACCTCCCGTGCTTCTTGATCCTGTTTTGCATCTTTCATTTTTATGCGCAAGTTAATTTTAGCTTTGTTTACAAAACTAGCCCCTGTTCAGCCAGGTGTGAAATTCCCAACATGATGACGACGTTAATGAAAACTCGAAACCTACCGTATGTCTACCGATATTTCAATATTTGTGAGCCAATTTTCTAAAAATACTACAATTTTCATTTTATCTACAATTTTATGAGTGTCTACTTTTTCTGATACACCCTGTACCGGTATAACTTCAAATGTTGATAACTTAATATATCTTCAAGCAGACTTGAATCCGTCGTTCCAAGATAACTGTGTCCCTACGCATATGCGCGGAGTACATGTACATGTAGTACTTGCAGAGTGCGCGTGTTATTAGTGCGTCAATTTTGCTTGAAGATAATATTAGTTATCCCGCGAGCATGAGTGGAATACGGCATTATCATGATTATGTAGGAACGTGACAGTCAGACGTCACGTGACCACATTCGTGTGACTAACTATGTTCCTTTTTTTGTCTGTCGCCTGAGGTGTATGATTTTTAAACATCTATATCTGGGAGGTTTTAATTTTGTCAAAAAATTAGTTAGTCGTACATTATTACATAATGAAACTATTTATAGCCCGATACCCAAAATCTTGGAATCGTCCAGATTGTACCGTTACATTGTTTTAAATTGTTATAAATAATATAAAGAAATTTATATTGATAAAATTCTCACTTTGTCTGTTTTGTTAGTTTGCTTTTTTGTATTTCTTCTTTCAAACAAACAAATAAGAAAGAAACAACCTGCAGTAAAACCCCCGTTGATCATTTTTAATTTAATTTGCTTAAGGGCGGTCCGGTTGGCGTAGTGGTTCTTTCCTCGCCTTTCCTCTGGCGTACCCGTTTCGAATCCTGGGCGTGTATGTGGATTGGGTTTACCCCTAGAACTATGGGGGATAATGTATCCCCCATAGGTAATGTTGTTTTTTTCCAATATGGCGGCGCCTGAACTTTAAGATCGGACAGAAACGTTTTCGGCTAGCGCAATAATCCGCTGCCCAATCGCCACCAAACTCCGTCTGATAGTTCTTGAGACACTCACCTTGCGTGTGTCTAAGGAATTTCGGTACCATTTGTCCATTAAATTCTCCTAAAAAATGTTGGGAAATGAACGGGAACATGTGCGATGCGTAGTCGCCAATAAAAGTAGGGAGGTTTCGCAAGGTGACGAATACGGTTACGAATACGGATATGATAACGGTAACCGTTCACGTTGATGCGCACAGGGCTATGTTTTCAGCTGATTTTGCTCACTTTCTCGTGGGCATGACTCAATAAATTCGACCGGTATTGATGGAAGATACACATCACAAAGAATCAAAATGCATACAACTTATTAATCCTTCACGAAAAAAAGCGACAAATCTGCATAACTGGTATCCGTTTTTATTATTATTATTATTTATTCGGCCAAAATAGGAAATACAAACAGGCAAATACATGTAGTGAACAATTAACAAAAGTTACGATAACCGTATAGTCAACGCGTGTAAAAACATGTGTACTACGGTTACGCGTCACACGAAGCGCATAAAGTCATGACGTATTCGTATCCGTATCGGTATTCGTGACTGTGCGAAACCTCTCCAATTAAAAACGCCTTACGCCGCACGACATTGGGCCCAGGAAAATATCAAGGTTTGCGGCACGGTTCATGCTTAAAACGAGAGTATTGTTGATGTCCCCCAACGTGGCGCGGCCCCTAACGTGGCGGGCTTTACTTTCCGTTCTCTCTTGGCGCAATAAACAATCTGTTGCACTTGGCATTAAATGGAAATAAAGTTCTCAAGTACCTTCATAAATTCCAAAACTAAAATACGGAGAAAAATCATTCAGTTACTAGAAATTCACCGGAATGTGAAGGCATCGCCGTTCGCTTCAGGTTGTCATGACACCATACACGGAAGCCTGTAATAGGCATTTCACGTGAATAAAACCAGGCATACTGGCGTTGTGTACAGTGTCACAGTGTGTGCGTGCAAGTGGTCTTTGTGGGCCATCGTAGTAAGGCATCAAACCGTTTCAGCCAATCAGCGACGCGCTCCACTTTAGGGGACAGTCCGGGCGATTTCGGGGAAAATGTGTTCATCGTTTTGTCCTGAATGTTTTGTGTTATTTTGTACTTGTTGATGAGTCAAAATATTAAAGTATTACTTTTTCTTGGAGCCTATGAATTATACTACAAAAGGTGTGTAAGTTTCAACTAATTCTGCTAGGGGGTTTTGCTATAAGGTGAGCGGATTTCCAGTGAGTTGTCGAAGTGCGCCAAGTTAGGGGACATCACTACAACCCAAAATGTTGATACCGTTTAATGCAATCCGCGTCCCACCAAAATTGCCCGTAAATCTGGTCCGTCAAACAATTTGCAGTAAACATTCGCCTAGGCCCTATTTTAAGTTGAACTTCAGGCTAATAGGCCCAAGCAAATTTGTGGCACAAATTGTCAAATTCGCATCAAGTTCACTTTCACAAGCCCTCGCGTATGAATTTGTCATGTACAACAATTTAAAGTAATTCGGCATATTGCGTCAAATGAATCAAAAAAAAATCGAGCTGCTTAGAAATCTTGTACATTTTCAAGAGCGGTCGAGTTGTCCTGGGCCTCAGTTCGTTAAGACCGAGTTGACTCGGGACCGAGTTAACCTGGGACCGAGTTGACTTGGGACCGAGTTGACTTGGGACCGAGTTGACCGAGACCGAGTTGACTTGGGACCGAGTTGACTCGAAACCTACCTAACTATAGGCGTATAGCTGGGTAACCGTATAGCTATAGCCACTCGATCGGCGGCGAAGCTGCACAGCCACAGGCGCCGACCCACCATGCGCCGACGTTGTTCACAAAGATTCATGACGAATGCAAGCAAAATCGATCGTGCCAACTGGCTTCGGCGCCCCTCAGTTTGGCGTGAACAGACGAGCAGGCGAACATCTCTTGTTCCAAAAAGCAGGCCACGGAATCCCCAAATTTGACACAAAACGTGTCTTTGGCCATTTCGTCATTTTCGCGGCCATTTTGAAGGAGGTGCAAACAGCGCCCTCTAGCGACGCATGTGCGTGCACAAAACATATCTAAGGCGGCTTCGCGCACTGGATACAACTTCGCAATTAATTTGTTTGACTAAGTAAATCGATGGCTTTGACTATAAACCTGGTTGATTGTGATTCTATATGAGTTGTTCTTATGCTTCAGTTGAAAAATATAAATTAAAAGTGCCTTCTTGTCTGAATAAATTGCATTTTAAGACCCCTTCTTATTTCCCAATTTCTCTAAGATTAAGGCGGCTTAATTTCGGCACTGGATACAACTTCGCAATTAATTTGTTTGACTAATTAAATCGATTGCTATGACGATAAAGCTGATTGATGATGATTCTACATGAATATTTCTTATATTACAGCTGAAAAATCGTTACAAAAAGTGCCTACTTGTCTGAATAAATCGATTTTAAGACCCCTTCTTATTTCATAATTTCTCTAAGCTAGAAGGCGGCTTAATTCGCGCACTAGATACAACTTCGCAATTAATTTTTGTGACTAATTACGTCAACTTGGTCAAATCCGTAACCGAAGCTTGCAAGCTTGATAGACTGCTGCGTGAAATTGCACTTTAGTTTCTGTCATTTAATCTGCCATGCTGATTTATTTTTGGTACAGGCCTATTGGGGCTGGTTTTCTTTGTATTTGTGCCAAATATCACGCACGCAAATCCACTCCTAGACCCTCATATTCAGTCGTTGTATGTGGAATATGTGGAGCGGAAACCAGTCTACGCACATACATTGAAATATCTAGACTGGTTCCCACAGGAGATTAGACTGGTTCCCGTCCACATATTCCACACTTTCGCAATTGATCACGTTCACAGACGCCATCTTCGTAGGAAGAAATGCTACTGCGTATTAAACGCTATCAAGTACGCGCACGCACACGCTGGAACATGTTCCAAACACGCGCGCGTGTTGCTCGAAATTTGTTCGAAATACGGCGCAGCCGATGCGCGTCACAAAAAAATACGCTCAAAATTCTGATGCACGTGGCGATTTGTAGGAAGTGACGTCATTTGAACGTGATCAATAAGCGAAGCAATCTATAGGGATCGGGAACCAATCTATGAAAGATCACGCCCATATATCACTAGACTGGTTCCCGCTCCACATATTACAACGACTGAATAAATTCAGTCTAGTCAAAGAATTGTTGGTCCGGGTACCAGACTAATATATCACGAACACCGCGACCCCACACATTGAAATATCCCACATATATGTCGAAATATCCCACATATATTTTTAACATTGCATATATATGTCAAATTATTGCACATATATTTTTAACATCGCATACATATGAAAAAACATTGCATATATATGTCAAATTATTGCACATATATTTTCAACATCGCATACATATGAAAAAACATCGCACACATATGAAAAAAACATCGCACATATGAAAAAACATCGCACATGTATATTTGTGCATTATCGAATATTGCAACGTTCCACACGCCATACGTCATGGACGTTGTACACGTGCGTTTTCCATTCTGTCCATTGTACGTCGCCATTTCATTATTTTGATGCACTTGTTTGTTGGTTATTTCTTTACTCACATACGCGATGCGAGCATGCGCATTCCTAGTTGGAACGAAATTGCGGACCAACTTCGAACTGAAAATAAATTCGACTCGGCAGAAGCACGACGTTTGAAGCCAAGCCGTGCTTGTGCCGCACTAAATTGAGTTAGCACGGCAGACCCTGTGGAGCTAGCTAAAATCTTCTGCCGTGTCGAACTCATTTTGCCGAGCCAAATGGCTTCAAACGTCGTGCTTGTGCCGTGTCGAATTTAAAAAATCAAGTTAAATTGAATTCGACACGGCATAAGCGCGACGTTTAAAACTTACAGTCAAGGGACTGTGTGTCCTTTGGGGCAAATGACGCATATAGCCTACTCTTTATTCTTTCGTAGCAACAACTATTTTATCAGATGCAATACAGACGGGACGAACTGTGGTGTAACTTTAAGTAGACTAGCAACAAGTCTAGTAAATCATGGCGGTCAGACAAAAAAAGTACATGTACAGTGTATAGTAAATCCTGGTCGGGTTTACTGGACCTTTAAATACCTAGAATGTTACAAACTATCATAGGCATTATTGCTGGTCTCAAATGCGGCACCAAATGTTCATTTAGGGATTCATACGTAAAAACAACTAATGTGGAAGATAAACTTAAAATAATGTCTTGAAAGCACGGACAATCACGCCCGTGGTACATGGTCACGTCAACAAATTTGTAATTACCACAACTAAATTGAGGTACCGTGGCCGAGTGGTTAGGGCCATCAACTAGCAATCATGGGTAAAAACTTGGGGTTGCGGGTTCGAATCCGGCTGCGGTACCTGTGCCCTTGGACAAGGCACTCAACCACACTTGCTCTATCCTTCGGAAGGGATGTAAAGCCGTTGGTCAAGTGTGTCCAGAGCATTCTTTCGTGAAGAGCAAGGGGATTCCCCGGTCACGGTCTCTGGCCATTTATAATTCTTCATGGGTTTCCTCATGCTTACGTGTGACAGTGCAATATGAGCACTATTGAGGAATCCTTGGTATGAATACCAGAAAGAAATAATAATAATAATTCCTAGTTGCGGCGTAACAAATTTGTAAATTTGGAGATCCCTAATAGCGCTGCAAAAATTGGCGTGAAAAAAATCACGTTTTCACTCGGTAGCAAATTTTAGATTTTCAGTATGTTAATCAGTGATTTTGTTTATACACCAGCCAGTGTTATAACACATTCTATATTGCAATTAGTTCTCGGTCAGGCACAATTTCCCCATAAATTGAGTCGCAAATGAGTCGCAAGCGGCGCCGTGCGATGCGACATGACAGGAAGCTGCTGCAGACCACGTACTAAACAAAGAGCTCGACTTGAGTTAAGTCTAATGTAGAATGAATGCATTATGTGACGTCACAATTACCAGATTATTCGACGCCATGTTGCCGTGTTGGATGGATCTGGAGTGCAAAGAATCATCGTCAACAAGAAATTTCAGTCAATTTTCATTTAAAACCAAGTTCTGCTGCGTTGAAAGTCGGAAGAAACGAACAGGAAATTAATCTGGCGTGTTGCGAGAGTGATGGCCGAGCAAGATAAAGGTAAGACTTTGCGTAATTTGCGTTGTTAAATTTTTCGCTTTGGCAGCACGAACATGACGAATTTATCCTAAATATAAAATTAAAAACCTTATCGACGTTCTCAATGCATTATGGGATTGGATGACAAAATTGCCCGGCCAAATGTGCATAAACCTTAGCCCAGGTTGGACTCCGTACCGCATACTACATGGGGATACGGAGTCCAGGATATGAAGTTCCAAAAACAAGGGGAACATTTTTGTAAAGAAAAATATCAATATTTCTACCTTGTGCTGGAAGCCGGTAATGTGCTAACAAAGTTCCATGTGTCCTAATCTTTGGGATTGCCGGGTTTAGAAATCCACTACACATCACCGAACTGCATATTCCGGAGGAAAACGGCAAAAAGTCACGCTAATTTGCTATATATTTGTGCACAAATAATCCACTACTACAGCCAGCCAAGTTACGTTCAGCTTATTTTGTTCTCACCGCGCGCGTAGTCCCGCGTACGCGTGCCGGCCATGCGCGCGTCGCAACTGAACTAGGCCATGGCCTAAGCGCATTGCATGCCAGAAATCGTGGCGCCGCACGCGCAAGCCTATCCAAACTTCACGAAGCGTGACGCGACGGCAGCTGTTATTTATTTCTCTGAACTTTAACGTTAGGTTGTGCCTTAGATTTCACTATTTCTTTCATCAAAGTTGGTATATATAGCATTTAAACCTCCCGTTCCTGTACATGAAGATGTCAAGGATATATGGACATAAATTCGACGTCCAATAAAAGGTAAAATAGCTCAAAAGATTATGTGCAAGTTTCAGTCCCCCTGTTTAGAGACATCGTAACCTGGACGTCACTCGTAATGCAATGAAGACGACGTCCAACCTGGGCTACATAAACCTATGAGGCGGACACCAACTCGGCAACTTTTTTACTCATTTTCACGAAAACCAAAAAGAGTTCAAGAATCAACCTCCCACCACTTTATCTTTGACACATATCAAACATTCTGACAAACATTCCCGAAACAGAAATGTTGCAAATGTGAGAAATCATCGGGGATTCCCTTCGTATCGGTAGAGTCCGAGTACCACGCTCGCAGCTCGGTATGCGCTATGCAACACACGCCGTATCGGCACTGGACGGATTGAGTGTGCTGCACTGCGAGTCCGTGTACACGGACTCCTCCACCAATATAAATTGTTTTAAATCGTTTTTAAAAATGCATATCGTCAGAAATTATGCTTTATTTTCAGTTCCTACCGTATTTAAAAGGTTTGAATTGCACAATGTTGTGATATTTTAGAGGATGTTTTTCAAGATGCGCTATTTCATAAACGGCAGGAATGTGTTGTGAAACTCAAAAGTTTTACCAGGGGAGTCTGCACTCACGAACTTGCAGTGCAGCACACTTGATCCGTCCACATTGCGATACGGCGTGTGTTGCACAGCGCATACCGAGCTGTGAGCGTGGTACTCGAACTCTATCGATAAGAAGGGAATCCCCGAAGGTTTCTCGCATTTGCAACATTTCTGTTTCGGGACATGTTTGTCAGAATGTTTGATATGTGTCAAAGATAAAGTGGGGGAGGTTGATTCTTGAACTCTTTTTGGTTTTCGTGAAAATGAGTAAAAAAGTTGCCGAGTTGGTGCCAGCTTCATACTAGGTTTATGCACATTTGGCCGGGCAATTTTGTCATCCAATCCCATAATGCATTGAGAACGTCGATAAGGTTTATTGAGTGAGCTGCACTGCGAGTACTTTTAGAAGGCATGCCGTCCGGGCAACATTTCTTAATAATGGAAACCCTGTTGACCCCAAGCATCATGCAATCTGGATCATCCAACCGTTTTAGTTTGAAACACATTCCCATTGTCGTTTCCCCAGGTGAGGATGTGGTGGACCTCATGGCACCTGTAGATGATGAATTTGCTGAAGAAATAGACACATCTCCGGCTGAAAAGAAACCAGGTTTGTAATACCAAAATTGTTTTATTTTGTGAGAATTGACCAGTGCTTTCCTTATTCATACCGGTACATGTACATTTCAAAGCCTGTGCATGTATTGAAGGAAAACTGAATATATACATGTATCCTACATGTACGGTACATGTACAACTTAAGGAGTCAACTAACAACAAACTGAGCTGAGCTGAACATGTACACGTAAGTAATACTGCCGCCCAAGCAAACAAAACTCTAGGTTTACTGCACAGGAATTTGTTTAGCTGTTCCACCAAAGCTAAGGAAATCGCATATAAGACCCTGGTCAGACCCAAATTAGAATATTGTGCGACTATATGGGACCCATACCGTGCGACTATATGGGACCCATACCGTGCGACTATATGGGACCCATACCGTGCGACTATATGGGACCCATACCGTGCGACTATATGGGACCCATACCGTGCGACTATATGGGACCCATACCGTGCGACTATATGGGACCCATACCGTGCGACTATATGGGACCCATACCGTGCGACTATATGGGACCCATACCGTGCGACTATATGGGACCCATACCCAGTGGGCACACGACGTGTTAAAGACGTCTTTTTACGGTCGTTTTTTGGTCGTGCGTCGTATAGTGGTCGTGACAAAAAACGACGTCTTAATGACGTCTTAAAGACGTCTTTTTTTCTCTATTTGAAACATCATCTTCACCCGGCAAAAACAACAGAAACACGACGTCTTTATGACGTCGTTTTACCGTCGTTATCAAATCATCTGTCTACGTACAGCAGGAAGAACAAAAAAGACGTCTTAAAGACGTCTTTTTTTCTCTGTCTGAAACATCATGTCCACCTGCCAAAAACAACAAAAACACGACGTCCTTACGACGTCGTATTACCGTTGTTAATAAATCGTGGGTACAAAATACAGCGGGGAGAAGAAAAACGACGTCTTAAAGACGTATTTTTGTCTCTATCTGAAACATCATGTCTACCTGCCAAAAACAACAAAAACACGACGTCTTTATGACGTCGTTTTACCGTCGTTATCAAATCGTGTGTTTTACGTACCACAGAGAGAACAAAAACGACGTCTTAAAGACGTCTTTTTTTCTCTATCTAAAACATCATCTCCACCAGGTAACAAAAGCAAAAACACGACGTCTTTATAACGTCGTTATCAAATCATATGTGCTATCTGGAAGATCATCTCCACCTGCCAAAAAAAAAAAAAAAACACGACGTCTTTACGACGTCGTTTTACCGTCGTTAGCAAATCGTGGGTACAAAATACAGCGGGGAGAGGAAAAACGACGTCTTAAAGACATCTTTTTTTCTATCTGAAACAACATCTCCACCTGCCTAAAAACAACAAAAACACGACGTCTTTACGACGTCGGTCGTTTTACCGTCGTTATCAAATCGTGTGTGCTACGTACAGCAGGCCGAACAAAAACGACGTCTTTAAAGCCGTCTTTTTTTCTCTATCTGAAACATCATCTACACTCGCCAAAAACAACAAAAACACGACGTCTTTACGACGTCGTTTTACCGTCGTTATCAAATCATCTGTGCTACGTACAGCAGGAAGGACAAAAACGACGTCTTAAGACGTCTTTTTCCTCTATCTGATACATCATCTCCACCTGCCTAAAACAACAAAAACACGACGTCTTTACGATGTCGTTTTACCGTCGTTAGCAAATCGTGGGTACAAAATACAGCGGGAGAAGAAAAACGACGTTTTAAAGACGTATTTTTCTCTATCTGAAACATCATCTCCACCTGCCAAAAACTACAAAAACATTACGTATTTAAGACGTCGTTTTACGATCGTTTTCAGGGAAACAGGACAACTCGTACCCGGGACAACTCGAACCCGGGACAACTCGAACCCAAAAAAAGACACCCGGGACAACTCGCACCCGGGTCAACTCGCATCCTGGTTTTTTTTTTTCCTGCAGATGGACGGGCAAGGAAAGAAGGATTCAGGAGACGAGTGGGGGAAGGATAGATGCAGGCCAAAATCGGAGAATATAAATAAAAAGAGCAATGAAATACATATTGGGTTCCTTCCATTTATAATTGGAATTTATATTTAAAAATGTGATGTTTTGAGATAGAATCTACCAGCTTTTGTTCTAAATTGCATGTAGGAGCCTACATAAATATTTGTCATTTTATCTGGATTTTTTTATAAAGTTAGTTAAAAATGTATAGAACATTTTTAAACATCAAAGGCACAGGCTCGTCATCAATGCGCGCCCGCCAAATGTGTGCCATGCAATACGCAGCTCCATAGCAAAGGCATGGAGCTGCGTGTTTCGAGCACGAATTTGGCGGGCGCGCATTGCTGACGAGCCTGTGCCTTTAAGTAAATCCTTTACTAAATGTATTGGAATAGTGAGTTAAAGTATTAAATTTCGCCGCTTTGTTTTGTTGGCATCCTTGTAACTGTATCGCGATTGTGATGCTTAGAACCTAAAGTAAATTTTTCTTTAATTATCGCATTGGTTTTTTAATCAAAATTTAACTTTCATTAAATATTTTAATTAAATGGTTTTTTTTTTACTTTATCGTAATTCAGCTTTAATTTATTTTAATTACATATTTATTTACTTTATCTTAATTTTATTTTTCTTTACAATGTATTTCTAGTTAATGGCACAGGACCGTCAGCAATGCGCGCGCGCCAAATTCGTGCCACGAAATACGAAGCACCATGCCTTTGCTATGGAGCTGCGTATTTCGTGGCAGGAATTTGGCGCACGCGCATTGCTGACCAGCCTGTGTCTTTCAATTAAATTATAATTATCCAATTTTACTTTACTTTATCTTATAAGATATTTATTTTGAAATGTTCTTTCTATTGTCGGGTAATTTTAATGAAAACAAATTGTTCTTTAAATTTGCATTTAATTTTTTATGAGCCCTGTAGGTGCGGATCTCTAGGATCTCCACTGTTGGATATGAAATGAATTTTGGTCCATCAATTTATCCATGATCTTCATTGTTGATGTATTGACTTCACTTGCAATATTCACCTATGCACATCTAGTTCCCATCTGCAAACAAAGAAAATAGAAATCAAAAGTATGTCAACAAAATATGAGCATGATAATTTGAATGTCACATTGCGGAAACATTCCTTTTCATACCTTTCACAGCGATGGCAATATGGTTGTGCACATCCCATTCTTATCTGAAAAAAAAATCATGTTGTCCCGGGTACGAGTTGTCTAGTATTCGTTTTCAGACCGGGTGTGCTATGTACAGCCCAGACAGCAAGCATACGTCGCACCGACGGAGGGGCATGACGTTTATCCAACGTTAACGGCAACATGTGGGCACACGACGTGTTAAAGACGTCTTTTTTCAGTCGTTTTTGAGTCGTGCGTCTTATGGTGGTCGTGACCAAAAAATGACGTCTTATAGACGTCTTTTTCTAGCTGTTAAAAAGAATGCAATGCATTGTGGGATTGCATGTAACTCAACAGATTTACCGTGTAAAAATGCTAATTTGCTTCAGTTTTGGCAGTTGTTTTGATTTTTGTAAATGGGTTGTTGCTTGATAATAGGCAAATTGGCAATTGTCAGGGATGAACAAACTAAAAGTGACGAGTGATTATAATTAAATTTGGTATTCGGTTAGTAGGTGTGTGCCAACCATGGGTTCTAGGGTGCAAGTTTTCGTGGAGCATAAATATAAATCGCGCATAAAGATAATGTATGAGTAGTGTATAAGTAGTGTATGAGTAGTGTATGAATATGTAGCCTATGCGTAATGTTAATGTATGGTAATGTATGATAATGTATGAGGTATCGGGAAGAGGCATCAGGAAAAGGCGTCAGGATCCAGGAAAAGACATCTTTTAGACGCCTAAAAGACGTCAGGAAAAAGACGTCTTTTGGCTTTGCATATACGACCCCAAAAAGACGTCAATAAGACGTCAATAATTTACGTAAATTAGACGTAAAAAAGCAGACGTCTTTTACTCGTCAAAAAGCAGACGTTTTTTACTCGACTGAAAGCAGACGTCGTTTGGCTTTGCATATACGACCCCACAGCGACGTTAATAAGACGTCAATAATTTACGTCAATTCGATGTCAATAAGAGACGTCTTTTTCTCGTCATAAAGCAGACGTCTTTTTCTCGTCAAAAAGCAGACGTCTTTTACTCGTCAAAAAGCAGACGTCTTTTGGCTTTGCATATACGACCCCAAAAAGACGTGAATAAGACGTCAATAATTTGACGTAAATTAGACGTCAAAAAGAAGACGTCTTTTACTCGTCTAAAAGCAGACGTCTATTTCTCGTAAAAAGGCAGACGTCTTTTTCTCGTCTAAATGCAGACGTCTTTTACTCGTCTAAATGCAGACGTCTTTTACTCGTCTAAATGGAGACGTCTTTTGGCTTTGCATATACGACCCCCAGACGACCTGAATAAGACGTCAATAACTGACGTCATATCGACGTCTAAACGACGTCTTGTGCCCACTGGGTACCGTGCGACTATATGGGACCCATACCGTGCGACTATATGGGACCCATACCGTCAGGATCATAAAAATAAACTCGAAGCTGTACAGCGTAGAGCTGCCAGATTCGTTTGTAAAGACTTTAGACGTACAAGCAGTGTTTCAACCATGATCACCAACCTTGGATGGAAATCACTGGAGGAACGCAGGGCTATGTCAAGGTTAACTTTGCTCTACAAATTGATTCATCATACAGTTGCAATTAATGTTGACCAATACCAAGTTAACTACCGGTATAAGGGGGGTAAAATCTTAACAAGGAAATCATCTTCAATATCCTTCACGCACCCTGCACCTAAAAAGGATTGCTACAAATATTCCTTTATTCCAAGAACAACTCCTCAGTGGAACCTACTCCCTACAGACGTTAGGGAAGCTACTTCAGTGGAGTCCTTTAAATCAAAACTTCAAGGGATACAACTGTCCTCAATTCTTCAGGGACGCACTAACAAAATTATTTAAAACGTCCCGCTAGCCACTACGCACCTGCAACCGTATATCCCGTTTGTGGAGTTTGTTTGCAGTATGCTACATACAGTACAGATACAGATACATGTATGTCATTGGCAAGTTTGTTTTCAGAGCAGCATACCCTACATGTGTACATGTAGCCTACATGTACCTGTGTATTGAGGTTTTGTTTGGTGTTACACCATCTTGGATTGGTTACACCATCTTGGTTACATGTACATGTATGAGAGTCTTTCCACGGTAAAGGGGGCGTTTTGGCAACACAGACCATATTTTCCAGAAAATTCCTTTGTCTGTTCTCAAAAATAAAGAAATAATTTTCAGTTGTTCTGAAGAGATAACTTACATGTAGGTCCCAAAAGATTTTAAAAATAATGCAACAAGTCTCTTTAAAGGCCCTGTAGATGATCTGTTTTTAGGCGATTCTGCGAATAAAACCATTATAAATCAGAAGAAAGACATCAACAAACTCATCCTAAGAAATTTCAGCTTTGTCAAATGTACCACGTTTAAAAAAACCCTGAAAATCCACATGCATTTTCCTGGTCTTGGCTGAGTGTTTCAAATATTCGTTCTCAGTTGATCGGGTACTGTGTGGCTTGCGTCATGCACTCTGTGGCGCACATACTGCGTGTGCGCGCGATCCATAAAAATGCATCGCGTTGGAACACGCACACGGAGTACACAGCGCCCATGCATTTTGGACCGCGTAGATGCGAACCAAAAATAAGTAAATCGTTTGCAAACGATCTAAATAATTTTATCTTTACGGATTATTTTCTGGTAAAATTATATCATTTTGAGCGAAAACCTTTCATTGGATAGTTGCTATTAGTTCAATCTTTACTTTTAGAATGTTTCCCCTGTAAACTCGTCGATTACTTTTTGGGGTCATTGCAAATGATCCACTGGGCCTTTAAGAACCCTGTGTACACATTTCCAATAACGCGCAAACCAGGACGGACATTTGTTACAGCACATGTACATGTACATGTATGTACATTTTAGGCCATCCCAGTTACGAGCGTTACATGAATATTGGAAATTTGTACACCGGGTTTTTAGAAAGGCATGTTGTCACACTTTTTGGGCCCAAGTTACCGGTATCTCTTCAGAACGATTTAAACTTATATTTCTTTTATTTTGAGACCAGACAAAGGTACATGTATTTCTTCAAAAAATATGGTCGGTGTTGCCAAAATGTCCCCTTTACTTTGAAAAAACCAATGTACATGTACCAAATCATTTGCTGTAGAGTTTTTAAAGAAGTTATTGTATATATGCATGTATCTGTCATGTCCATTCTTTTGGACAATTTGTTAGTACTGTGCCAAATAGTGCAGTTTGTGATCAATGTGACATTATTTTTTTTAAACAAAAAAACATGTACATGTATTAGTTTTTGTCACACCGTACATGTACATGTACATGTACCGGTAGTTCAAAATGTGACAATTATTTTTGATTTTTGCATGTAGTTTGGGTTAACAGGATTATTGACTTAAATGAGATTTGAAACTAATGACACTTGTGGCAAGGGGTATTTATTAAACAAGTCACTGCCTTGCTTTTAAATGTGACGTTTTTGTACCTCCAAATAAAGTTCCATCAAAAGTGCAGACTCCTCCCGCAAAAAAGACCACACCCAGAGCCAGCAAGTCTGACAGTAGCAAGACAACAAAAACCGCCAAGACAACGAAAACAGTTGGAAAGCCATCGTCAAAGCCATCCACCCCAAAGCCAACCGCATCAGTGTCAAAGGGGGCCACTCCTGAGGCACACATGGACACTTCTGCTTCTGCTGAGGAGGTAAAGGCTCCTTCCACAACAACCAGAACGAAGAAGGTTGCAAAAAAGACATCGTTGGGAGAAAACTCCAAGGCAAGCAGTTCCAAAGGGCCCACCAAAAAAACACCACAGGGTCAAAAGAGATCGAGTGCTAAGAGCAAGAAACCTGCTGCGCCAGTGAAGTCTGATGCAGAGGAGGAAGCCATGGGGGTGGATGGAATGGCCTTGACAGCTCAACAGGAGGAAGAGTCTTCAGAAACGGCCAGAGATCAAGACCCAGTGGTCTCGCCACCACCGGCTAAGAAATCTAAGGTCAAGTCATCCAGCAGGACAGGCACACCCACTAAAAAGAAAGTGTCATCACCCACTAAGGAGGTAGAAATTTCTAGCTTGATACACTTGTACTTCAAAATGTCATGCTTCTGTTGTGTAGAATATTTTCTGTTCAATACATGTACCGGTACATGTCAAAAGCACAATGTTTGAAACCAATTTACTCCCATTTCGTTCAGGCGCACTAGAGTCGTGCGGAACCAAAATACTGAATTATTCAGGCCTTGAAATAACCCACGGCACCACGGCAAATTGCCATCGGTACCCTATGCTTTTGCCGTGTTGCCCTTAAAAAGTTCCAACACAAATTTCCCATTTCCTCATTCAGGTGCCCTTAACTAATGACTGAGGAAAAATTGCCGTGCCCTTTTAAAAATGAATTTTGAGGCCTGAATTAAGTCATGTAAACACGTCAGAAGTTTGACGTATGAAACAACTAGGAGCGATTTGGTTTACCAGAAGTCGAAAGATCGACTGTTCCAGTTGAAATTGAAATTGTCACAAACCTTAAGATGTGCAAAAGGTCTCTACATGTACATTTAATAAAAAATTACTGAAAAAGTGATGATTTTATTAGGGACCATAATCCAGGGACTGCCGGGGTGAATAATTTTGATTTAAATGTGAACAAATGTCCATGAGTGTGGGAAATTTAGATGCAGTGAAAAGCACCACAGGGATTCGAACGGTGGACCTTCTGCTTGACGTGCAGATGCCCTACCAATTCAGCTGTGAAGCCAACTGGTTGTCTCGAATCACAGTATTGCAGTTGTTTCTCACTCATGCTGATTGGGGTTGGCTATCATGTGAGCTTACATGTAGCAAGCCCTACAGAGAGATAAACCCTTTCAATGAGATACATGTAAACACCCCTCCCAGAGATCCCTTAAGATACGCTCAAACCTCTGCCCGGCTTGCCCTAAGTTTTTAGTATGACATGTGTAAGTACCCTTTTTTTAGGGACCATGACCCAGGGACCGCCAAGATGAATAATTTTGATACAAATGTGGACAAACGTCCACAAGTTTGGGAAATTGGTATGGCGTCGGCACGTCAAGCAGAAGGTCCGCGGTTCGAATCCCGGTGGAGGCAAGTTGCTTTTCACATTTGTCGTCTTTAACAGTGACGTTAAAGCAAATAATCCATTCAGGTTACTGTACGAATATTTGTATTCATTGAAAGACATTGTTCTATTCATGCTTCCAACTCAATATACCCAGTATTCTAAGTCCTAAGCAGTCATCATTTGTTTACCGTTTCTCTTTGCAGGAGCCAGAATCTAACCACACCGATAAAGAAGCAGCTGTAACTGGTATGTCGCTGTTCAGTTTCTGTGCTTTATTTCAAAGACTTGAGCCGCCCTCAGGTCGATCTTGTGACGACACATAACAGTTGGTGACTGGTTTTAAGAACCAAGTTGCGTCTTAGCTGCACCCGTCGGCATCAAAATGGTCCGCAATTGTTTTGTGACCTGTGTGTAGATACGTAACAATTATGATAATTGGCATCATGGGCACTTAAAAAATTGCAAAAGTAGAACATGTTCAACTTTTACGACGCGATGCTGATCGTCACAGCCAAGTTCAATGAAAGAAAACAAGATGTGCAGCCAATCATCATGTCAAGTTCAGTAGACTTGGTTCCAAGTCTGTGATCGTGAATTGTTTTCCGAAGCGGCATCTTTTGGTTTGTGAAATTCATGGACTTTGAACTAGTCTATTTCGGTTTACGAGCAAAAATTTGAGAATGTTGTGCGCCATCCCGGTATTTGGCTGAAATTTCTACAAGGTAGTTTGTCAACATTGATGTTTAGTTATGCAATGCTTTTTTTTTTTTTTTTTTTAAAGTTTTACAATCTAAGTAAACATCAACAAAAACGTAACCAAAATATGAATATGAATACATATGAATATGTAATGTTAACTCTTTCAGTGCTAACGATTTTTTTTACATTTGAAGAAACCGGCTTCGTTGGGTGATTTGGGCTCGAAAATACCGGTAGACCCATACATTATTCTGACAGTCTTTCCAAAATAAACTAAATAGATCCTGAAAGGAAACAATCAGATTTTGCCATTTTTGAGGGGGAAAAAGAGGCCGCAAAGCGCCGGAACGGATCGCGGTGTGCCGATAAAATGAATTTAGATGCCAGGCCAATGGACGCATTATCTTGTTTGTCGTGTACACCATCAATGTGGAAAGAGTAGACCGAGCAAAAATAAGAATGTGAAAAATGTCTACAGGCTCTATCTGGCGAGGTTTGCTTTGCCCAGGACAACAAAAGACAATGCTATACCAAAGTACATACGTGTATAGTGTTGGATATTGTTGATTAGTTGTCAACTTAATTGGAGAAGAAATTTTCAAAGTTTGAATAAACTTGTTTCCAAAGAAAATTAGCATTGTTGCCTGGTATGTATGTGGTTAAAGTAACCATCAACTGGGTGAGCTTTGCCTAATAAATCCACTGCTAACCGGGCTAAAGACTCTCTTCCCCTGTTGCATTGCAGAAGAGACCAATGTTGAACAAGCCAAAACGGGTGATGAGGAGCCAGTTCAAAGCATCCCTGGTCTAGGCTTTGAGGAACAAGACCTCAAGAAAGATTCACCTAGAGAAGATGATCCTCGCACCGACATAGCAGCCCAGGACCTGGATGGCTTTGATACTCGCAGTGAAGCTAGCAGCAGTGATGATGATAGCGATTCCAGTCTGTCCGATGTCAGTGCCGGTCATACAGGTTGGTCCAGTCTGGCTACACAATCCAGCTCCACCCACCAGTATAAACGTCATTGGGCTTCCTTTCCCACTCAATCAAAAATTCAAAATACAGAATTCCATACCCAGCCACTGTCAGGAACCCCATGCACAAATCATGGTGAATTCTTAGTTTTCCTTTCTTGTCATTTTTAACATTTCCCTAATAGTTAGGTCAAAAAATGAAAATTTGTGCTTCCTTAAAGTGCTGTAGGCATTTTATGTTAAAAGTGGTTAAGCAAGTGTTTTAGGGTATTTCGAGGGTGCTGAATTCAAAAATAACTGTTAACAGGTGCGCCGTTGCCGTCTTCACCTTCAAAATTCAAAAAAATCAAAATGGCCGCCATTTCATCACAATTTGTGCTATAACTTGGCTTTAAGGCAACATAGAGGGTCAAACCCGGTGGCAATACCCATGTTTATGATACTAATGATTTCATTTTGACCACTACTAAACTTGTACATAGCTTAAAAACCAAGATGGCGTCCATTTTGAATTTCAAAATGGCCGCCGTGTTCAATTCCAAGCTTGTTGCCGTGTCTTTCATCTTTTAAAATCATTTGGTCACACTGCAAGTGTAGAAATGAACTTAATTGTATTGAAATGAACTTAATTGTATTATGAATTTAATTGTATTATGAATTTAATTGTATTATGAATTTAGCCTACACATGTACATACCCTTTTATAAGGTCATATCTACAAAGACAATCAAAATAAAGCCACCGAAACAACCAAAACCCCTCATTCTCAGAAACCTACAAAGAACGTTTCGAGAACTTACAGAGGAAAGCATCACTCCGGTTGGCAGAATTAACACTCAGGGAATACCAAAAACAACTGGAGAATATCGACAACCAAGTCACCGCAGCACACCGAATAGCTCAAGAAACCATCGCCAAATTCCCAGACTCAGACCACCAAACGGCACAACAACTGTACACTTACTTCACCAGTGGACCAACCAGAGGCACAAAAAGAAAACGCAGTGATCTATAACAACTAAAACAAAACCAACGGTCCTTTTCAGGACCACCACAATTTCCAAAAAGAGATTTATGTATGCCTATACACCTAAATACATAAAACGTTATACTCGAACTACCACCCGCAGATATAACGTCACCCAATAAAACAAAGGTCATGGCAAAAAGGAAACTAGACAAAAAGGAACAAAAAAAAGAGAGATCACTAAACCATTCAAAATCAAAAAGGTTTTGTATTAGAACCAAATAAATAAAAGCCCAAGGGGTACATAAACGATCCTTAGCAGAAAATTGCGAACGATTCATAACAACTTTGTACCAACACCTGCTAAACCAACACGAAAATCCTTACTGAGCGATTATAAAACCTTCACCCGAAGAATGAGAGTGTCATTCCTAATGCACAAAAAACAATCCCAACCACACCCATTCAAACCACCATCTAAATGGCAACCAACGACTACCCCCAGCACAACGCTGGAAACCTATCTGGAAGCCACAAAGTATGAAATTGCCCATACCCGACTACAAAATCGGTCAACAAACATGACCAAACCAGAACTAGCCGCAATAACCAACCTCAAGAAAAACAAAGAAATCGTAATTAAACCCTATGACAAGGGAGGAGGTATCTGCATTATGAACCGAACCGACTATCTAAAAGTGGGAAACAAACACCTTGAGTCCATACACTACTCTGAATTGGACCACGACATAAAGCTCCCCAGACAATAACCCTGGTTCGAAACGTACTGACGGAAATGAGGAACATCTGCTCTATGGATGAACCTACGCTCGAATACCTAAAACCACTACCACAAAACTGCGAATGCCCAACCATGTACTTCCTCCCGAAAATACACAAAACCCCACCCCTGGGAGAACCTTTCGTTGGAAGACCAATAATCAGTGGTTGTAAAAGCCCAACCACCAGGATATCTGAATACATCGACTACTTCCTTCTCCCAATCGTAACCACGCAGCCAACATATGTCCGCGACACGGCAGACATCTTGCGTAAATTGGAAGGTAAACAATTCTCAGAAAATATCCTCATAACCAGTATCGACGTGGTATCTATGTACACAAACGTCAGACAAACAGAAGCAATAAACTGCGTCTGCGATACCTTGAACCAAACCAACCACAATTATGCCGTTACAAAACCACCAACCACATATACATCCGGAGACTTCTGGAACTAATCCTTGGCCGAAACTAATTCCAATTTGGAAACAAATTCTACCTCCAAAAAATCGCTTGTGCAATGGGGTCCATCTCAAGCCCTGAAATCTGCGACATAACCCTACATGAACTGGAGAAAACCATCCTCAAAGAGGCCAAAAATATCCTAACATGATGGCGCTACAGAGATGACATACTAGTTATCTATGACGGAAAACTATAAACGATTTCCAAAAACTCATCGAAACAATGAACCAAATGCACCCAACCCTCAAATTCACATACGAGGCATCTGAAACCTCAATCAACTACCTGGACTTGACCATCTTCAAAGGAGAACGCTTCCGTAAATCAGGCATCTTAGACACAAAAGTCTATACAAAACCTACGGAAACATTCCAATATCTCCACAAAACATCATCCCACCCACCCCACGTGTTCAAAGCATTCATATATGGAGAATCCCTCCGATACGCAAGGAACACAAACAACGAGAACGACTACTTAAACAAAGTCCAAAACTTCTCAGAAAAACTTACTCCTAGAGGGTACACACCTCCAAGCGGCAACATCAAAGGTAAAACATGCCGGAAGGGCTAACCTTAATCATCAAAAAAAGGGATTACGCAACAAAGCAAACCCCACTCGTCTTCTCCACAACTTATAATCCAGCAATAAACAACCACAACTTGAGAAAAGCGGTAAACAAACACTGGCACCTAATCGAAAGCCCCGAACCAATAAAGGAAACATTTTCTAAACCACCACTCATTGCTTTCAAAAAAGCCGAAAACCTGAAACAAAAAATGATCCGAGCCAAATTACCCAACCACGAAAAACGGCTCCCCCTCTCCCCCACCCCCCCCCCCCCACCCCCCCCTGGGGTGTTATGGCCGAGCGGTCTAGCGCGTCGAACTCAAGTTCCTGTGCCAGTACCAGAATGTGGGTTCGATTCCGGGCCGTGACGGGATGTGGCACTTGTGCTCTTGAGCAAGGCACTTAATCACACTTGTTCCGTCCTTCAGAAGGGATGTACATGTTAAGCCGCTGGTCCAGTGTGTTAGGTTTCGCACTTTAAAGATCCCAGAGCATTCTTTCGTGAAGAGCAAGGGGAGGAATTCCCCGCTGTCTCTGGCCGTTTTTAATTCAACTTAGAAGTTGATAGTTTTTCGAATATCTATGTTAATTGATCCCATTCCTGTAATTGGCGGTCCTTCAGCTGTTGGATGTGGTGATTAAATAAATAAAATAAATAAAATAAAGCTGTGTTCATACTGGGCATTTTCTTAACTACCTAGGAGAAGTTTATAACTTTGCTTAGTACTGGCATGAATTTATCTTTCAATGGGAGAACGCCACCCCCACCCCCCCTAACCCCCGCCCCCCCAAGCCCCTTTTATTTATTTTATAAAAACTGACAATTCGGGATTCAATGGCGGCCATTTTGAAATTCAATATGGCAGCCATCTTGGAATTTAATATGGCGGCAAACCCAAGGTAGATACAACTTTTGTAATAGTCTACACTGCATCTTTAGTATCATAAACCTGGGTATTGCCACCACTTCAAACCTTCTATGTTGCTTGAAACCTACGTTTTAGCACAAATTGTATGTAAATGGTGGCCATGTTGTTTCTTTTTGAATTTTGAAGGTGAAGATGGCGTCGGCGCACCTGTTAACAGCCATTTTTGAATTCAGCACCCTCAAATTATCCTAAAAAACTTGATTAACCACTTTTAACAAAAAATGCCTACAGTATTTATATATTCTCCAATTTTAACCTGTTTTTGTTTTACTTATCAAACTAGCATTTTACATGGTTTAGAGGTCATAAAAGTGTAAATCCTTAGTTGCAGGATATGAAATTAAAAACCCAAGAAGTATACCGGTACCCTGCAGTCGGATGTCAGAAAGCAGCGAACACATTGATCAGTACATGTATACAGCTGGTTTCTTGTGCATGCTCGTTCACACCACCAATTAAGCAAGAATTGTTGTTCATCACCTGGGGTATCACCTCGGTGTTCTCCACTGGTCAAAATCTTGTAGTGGGTTTTTAATGGGGCGCGGTATTTTAAAACCGGGCACTGTGCGTCTACGGAATATATAACGGGCGGTACTGCCCTGTGATATCGGCCTGACAAAAAATCAGGAAAAATTTAAAACCTAATTTTTGGGCAGATGTCTTTGCTTGTTGATAACCTTCCCACCCTAATATTTTTGGCTAAAAACATTTGGGCAAAATAAAAATTTGTACCTTACTTCATTTTGGTGACACTACACATGTATCTGTTTTCTGTCCAGGAGATAAGCCACGGAAGCGTCGTGGGCACAAGCGTTCTATCTCTCCCATTGTCTACGAAAGATCGGCTAAAAAGGGCAGTGGCACTGACTCTGGTAGGTGCATATGTAGATGAAACATGTACGGTACCCTCCGAAAGTTGATTGGACAATACATGTTAATAATTTGTTACTTACAACGGAGCTTCCATATATGCTATACGGTATACTGTATGTACATGTACATGTATACTGTATGTACATGTATACTGTATGTACATGTATACTGTATGTACATGTATACTGTATGTACCACTTTTCCCTTAATTTCAGGTAAGGAAATATTTTCCTTTGCCTTAATAAGGTCCCATTGTGCAAACCAGGGAAATTAGCCTTGTTTAAACCTTAAGGGGCTGTACACAATAGAATCTTGTGTAAGGGATTTTTCACTCCACCTTTTGTGCACTTGTACTATAGAAAGTTCGGTACTGAGCAGTTCCAAGGCATCGGACGTACATTTTGGACACTGGACTTGTAAACTTGACTTTGTCCTCTTCGCCTACATGTACATTTACATGTAATGTGGAAGGGAGATCAAATTTCACTCCCATCACTGCAAATACATGTAGTTGCATAAGGGAAATTTTAACCCACCAGTCCAGTACAGGGCTGGAAATTGACGGAGGCCACGGAGTCCTCTGTTGCCCCTGGTCTTGACCCTTGGTGCCTTTTGCAATTCTCCCATGGACTTTTCATTTTCTACAGGAAGTGCCCTTTTTAAAATCCAAAAGACTCCTTCAAAAACACAAATGGCAGTGCCCTTTCAGTAACGAATTTCCTGCCCTGCAATACATGTAGTTTAAGGGACTGGTCAGGAAGTTATGCAGGAGCAATTTCCCTCCATGCGGGAGCTCAATTACGGTAAAAGTGTACGGTAGTCAACATTTTGTTCTCAATGGCTCAGACTTTTCATGTTTTGGACTCTGTTGTAGGGCAGTGAAGAGGAGTCCAATCCGGGCTATCCCTCTATGAATAGTTGACCATCAGAAGGAATCAATCGTCCTTGCAACTTTGCCACAGTTCCTATTCCCATTGTATTATTCATGCGCTTAAAATTAATGTGCTTTTTCTTTTAATAAACGAAACACTCCGCATTATCACATTCCTTAAATGTTCAATGTCGTTGATTGGTTTCCTTTAGGAGGTGATAGGCAGGCACCAGTGGAGTCGTCAGGCAGAGTTCGTAAAGGTATTACAGAAAACTCATTATAACACCCCCTGATATAAAGCTCTTCTCGATGTAAAGCTCCTTTTTCCAAGTCCCAGCCATTATTCTCTGCATTGTGTATGCATTGGTGATAGCGCTCTCTAGATATAAAGCTCAAATTATTCCAGTCCCTTGAAGAGCGCTATAATGAGAGTTTACTGTATTGTAATAACATAATTGATCACACTTCTGTTTATATAATGTAAGCTTCTAAAACATAAACTCTGGAAGGTACTCTTTGCCATTTTGTGAAGTATTGAAGAAATGATGGATTAAAACTAGTGTAGTACATGTCAATACAGTACTGTACATGTACTTTCTTGGTTGACAGTACATAAAGTACATTTTGGACGAGATTGGGAAAGAAATGAAAGGATGTCCAAGAATAGGATGGTGAATGGATTTTCACAAATAGTCCTTGAAAAGATATGCTTTGGAGTTTCAATGACCAAATGTTTATCTCAGAAACTCTTAGGTACCGTAGTTTCATTTTAGTCGCAAAATTCACCCGATAGGTACACTGGTCTGCAGCCAAAATGATACTTGATATTCTTGTGTATGAATTGAAAGAGATGTATTCAAAAATGTCATTCTTTGCCCAGTTTTCTGACAAAATGACAGCGTCCATGCAACAAGGTATTAATGCATTCTTTGTGAAATTCGTATCGGAGATAATAATTCCTTTGGTTTTTTTTTTAGGGTAATTACCAAACAAGTAGACTACTTTTAACCCAGCAAAATCAAAGATAAATAGCACATTTTATCTTTGAAAAATTACAGACTCGTCTTATGCAAGTCTTATACACCGCCCAGCTTTGTCGCACGGGCGATTAGTTTATGTACATGTATCGCACAGTGCTAGCGGCTCAAGATAATGAATATCTTAGTATACATGTAGTGCTTTAGCCAGCTACAGTGCTTTAGATAGCTACATGTACATTAGATGTGTGTGCAATTTATGCTGTGATTCAGCTTTCCTGACCGTATGCACCCGTGTCATTTCTCTAATCCCAGCAGACCCAACCTCCAAGCTCAAGTACCTCTTCAGAGATGCTCGCTACTTCTTGATCAAGAGCAACAACCATGAGAATGTAGCCTTAGCCAAGGCTAAGGTATGTGGTTCAATGCCTAAAGTTCTTTTTTGTTTTGTTTACTGCTTTCCACGGTAAAGGGGGCATTTTGGCAACAAAGACCACATTTTCCAGAAAATACCTTTGTCTCGTCTCAAAATAAAAGAAATAAGTTTTAGTTGTTCTGAAGAGATAACTTAGGCCCAAAAAGGGTTACAAATAGTGTGACAACATGCCTTTCTAAAAACCCTGTGTACAAATTTCCAATATTCACTTGTAACCGGGACGGACACTTGTTACATTTTAGGCCGTCCCGGTTATGATCAAATCGGTTTACAAAAAGGATGAATGGTGATGATATATGGATTTGGGGCCTAAAATGTGCATGTCACATGTTGGTACCCGAATATAAATAATCACCCACATGTATGTGTATTTTGTTGTAATTTTATTCAGGGAGTGTGGTCAACTCTGCCTAATAATGAACAGATGCTGAATCAGGCATTCCGAGAATCACGTAATGTCCTGCTCATTTTCTCCGTCAAAGAGAGTGGTAAATTCCAAGGTAAATACATGTATAAATTTCTAAATCTTTGAGAAGGTTTAACCATTCCAATTGGTCGAGAACATGGTACGTGGAACACTTTTCAGGAATTTCCAACAAAATATTTATTTTAAATTAAAGAAAGGGGGAAAAAACTTAATCGTGTATCCTAAACTAGGTGAAATTTCAAAGCTCATAGACAGTTGGTGTGTTAAGGTAGCTGTTTAAAACAATCGTTGCGAGCTAACCTTGAAGTTTGAATCATTTAGCATTTTCAAGTTGCAACACAAACAAGCAAAAGAAACCAGTACTTGGGTCACCCAGTTTGGTGCTAGACTTCTAGGGCGAATTTCATAGCACTGCTTAAAGGCACAGCCTCGTCAGCAATGCCACGCACCAAATTCATGTCAGGAAATATGCAGCTCCATAGCAAGGGCATGGCGCTGGATATTATGTTGCATGAATTTGGCGCATGCGCATTGCTGACGAGCCTGTGCCTTTAAGCATTGGCCAGTTCTTTGAAATTACTGCGATTGTAGACGAGTTTCTCCTAAACACATTTCCTACTAGTCATCCGTTACACATATGGGGAAATGTTGGCACGTTTCACGTCCTCCGACGTCAAGTGGTTATAATGGGCGTGCTTGGAGACGGCTATTGTTGCGTCACTATCTTAAGCAAAGTTTGGCCCTGTAGTTAAGTCATGTTTTAACGATTACTATGAAATAGAAGATGCTCGATTAACAGAAAATAGGCTGTTAAGCGGCTCTATGAAATCGGCCCCTGACTTGTATCAAAGTGAGTCGGTCCTGTTGTTGTCTATGATGTCTGGAGACTGTAGATGACCATCATTAAAGGAAAATATTGTTATCATTGATGTTTACCGGAACACATCAAACTCTCAACATCTATGGCCTCCTTTAAATCATCACTTAAAACGTATTTTATGAAATTGCATTAACTTAATATTTTAGTACCTTGGTTGTGATATTTACATGTGTTTTTCATACTTGTGTGTTGCTGCCCTGAGCATCTTTCTGATGGATACCGGCGCATTACAAATATTCATTATTATTATTATTATTTACTGGCAATCTGAATGTGCCCATTATCTCTCGCAGGTTTTGCCCGCATGAGGTCCGAATCCAGACGGGATGGACCAACTATCAACTGGGTGCTGCCAAGTGGAATGAGCCGCTCTGTACTCGGTGGAGTTTTCAAAATAGACTGGATTACTAGGTTTGTGTTGAAATACCTCCCTTTATGGAGAAATAAACTCTGATTGCGCCTTTGAAAACTCAAAACATACTTTCTGCCTTAAGAATAAAATTGGCCCATCAGTTCCCATGATTATGCCCAGCTAAAAACCAATTTGTCTCTTTTCCAGACAAGAGCTTACGTTTAGCAAGACTGGACATCTGTTCAACATGTGGAATGATAACAAGCCAGTTAAGATTGGCCGTGATGGACAGGTGAGGTTCAAAGTTCATTCTTATAGAATATGAGAAAACAAGTAATTTAGAGATAGCACTTTACGATAACTCTGTAGTGTAAGATATTTGTCAATTTCATATTTCAAATGAGTTTTACTCTAGTGTGCAAATGGGTATTTCCCACAGTAAAGGGGGCATTTTGGCAACACAGACCTAAAATGTAACACAAGTGTCCGTCCCGGTTACGAGCGTATATTGGAAATTTGTACACAGGGTTTTTTAGAAAGGCATGTCGTTACACTATTTGTAACCCTTTTTATCTCTTCAGAACTGAAACTTATTTCTTTTATTTTGAGACCAGACAAATATGGTCTGTGTTACCAAAATGCCGCCTTTATTGTGGAAAGACCCATTTATAAAAATTAGCAAATGATAAGGAGTTAAAGCCAGCAGGAAACGCATTTCCTCTGAAGTATAAGCATTTAGAACAAGCCAATGCTTAAGGCCAATTTACACGATCATGCTTTTGTTCAATAACTCCATCCAACATTTGTATGATGATGATCAAGGGAAATGTTCTGTTGTGTAAATGGGAATTTGAACATGGACGATGTTCAAGCATGCACATTACATTGAACAAACGAGTTCCGTCTTGCAATGTTTTTTATTTTTGTATGATACCTGCAAGTTATCTCTGCTGTTGTCAAACACTATCCTATATCTCTGATTGAAATATATGCCAAATTTCAGAAAACAATCAAGGGGGTAAGAGGTGCAGAAATTGTGACACATGGCAAAAAATGAACTGCTTTGAAGAACAATGGCAACATTTTTATTGGCATTTTTAACCTTCTTGAAGTCGTGTTAAAAAGTTGGAGATAGTTCATTCAAAGCTAGTACATATTTTTAGACAGAAAATGTGTACAGTTGCATATATAACGTACATGTACAATGTATGTAACATGGTGTCGTCAAAGCATATGGTTATCATAGAAGGAACAGTTTTCTCCGGATTTTTATCTCGTAGAAGCATTCAGATGTTTTCAGAGGTTGAGTAGCATTATAAAGTAAAAAGGACACTGTTACATACGTTGATGTTGGTATAAATATAACTATTTGTTTCAGATGATGCTCATCAAACTGTTAAACTTCCTACATGTACAGTATATGTTCATTGTTTGAAATCAATAAAAAGTTCATTGATGAATACATTCTTTTTACTACATTGATGAATCACTAAAACACACACACATATATTGTAGGCCGTTTCCGCTGAACTAAGATTTATTTGTTACCGTGCTTTAACATGTGCATATGTATCAACCTACAGGGATTGAGAGGTCACTGTATTGCTTAAATGTTTTTCTGTCACAATCGCAGGAAGTTGAGACGCGGTGCGGTGAGGCCCTCTGTCGACTCTTACCCCAAGATGAGCACATCGATGTGGTGGAGATCCTGCGCGATGCCCGTCGCCGACGCCGCGAGATGGCAACCAGGAGGAATCGCGAACCCCTGAGGTTAGGACTTCAGCCTTACGGCCTTAAACCAGGACTTCCAGTCACCCAACTGAGTGGCGCTTTCACAATGGGGGTCATGTGGCCTCTCCGCATAATGGACTGCAACAATCCCCGTCACGGACTTTGTGATTGGAGGCTACAGGGAGGGGTCACATGACCTTCAGGCCAGTTGAACGGACTGCATGTGTTCTCATTCCAATCTCGGACTCTTATTTGCTCTCGATATTTATGGCCTGATGGCCCGATGTTGTGGTAATATTTGCAGGCTTAGAATTGTGGCGTTCGTTACGAACTGAATCTTTGTTTAGGTTGCGGATGTGGTCCTCCGTAAGACTACAAACCAAGCCATCCAAAGATTAAAGGATATAGCTGCAACCATGGATGGATGCCTTCCCCAGTGCAGTGAGTGAGCCCGTCACTTAGAAGTACCAAGCAACCTCTGCAAGCCATTGTCTCAGAAGAGTCTGGCCACAGACTCCTGAACAGTCGTGAAACCATAGCAAGGTCCTCTAAAGGATTTCTAACCTGATGTTGCACCATTTGCACAAATAACTGCGGAAGACAATTTCTGTTGAAATGTTTATGACCACAGGAGCAAACTCCTGTGGTCATAAGTTTTCAAATGAAATGTTTTGCCCTCCAACCTAAAGCTGGATTCATACTTCATGCGAAAGCGAACGCGAATGCAAATTTGACATCACAGCGAATGTTTCGCGCAGCGAATTCGCAAAAAGTTGAACTAGTTTCAACTTGTGCGAATGTTCACCGCGAAAAGTTTGATGTCAGATTGACGTGAGATTCGCGTGAACTATGAACCGGGCTTCAGCTTCCTCCAAATAAACCTCTTGAACAGAAGACTTCACAGGTCTGGATAATGAACAAGATCCGCAATTGAGATACAAGTGTAACATTGCGTTCTTGAGATTGTATTGGAGTAGTCCAATTATCCCAACACACATTTCAAGAAGGTACATTTGGCAAACAAGACTACATTTTTGTAAAAAATAATGAAAATTTAAGTAGGTAACAAACCCCAAAAGGGCATCAGATAGTGTGACAGTATGCCTGCCTGAAACTTCCTTGTACAAATTTCCCATGCAATATGTATGTAGCGAAGATCGACACTTTGTGAGATTTGTGTCCTCAGGTTACTGTACATGCATGAAGTAAAAAGAGGGGAAAATGGTATTCTGTCGCACTATTTTGTTACCCTTTGAGGGCTTAAGTTATCTTCTTGAAATAACTTCTTTTTTTTTTTTTACTTTGAAACAAGATAAAGCTATTTGTTTAAAATCTTGGTCTTGGTTGTCCAATGTACACATATAGCTTTGCCAATCAGAGGAACTTTTGCCAGTTCTCAACTAAGCCCATTTTCATGGAACTGCTTAGCAGAAAATACTGCTTAGTAGTTAGTACCGAAAAGTTGTGCTTAGACAAACATGCTACCGGTTAAACTCTCATGTCATCTGCATTACTTTTGACTAGTACTCTGCAGTTTTTGCTGAGCATAAATATTTGCTAACCAGTATTTTCTGCCAAGTAGGCATATCTTCATGAAATTATACTGTTTTGCATGTTAAAGCTTACCCAAGATAATGGCAATTCTTAAGGAAAATGAAATTGATACAGTAAATGTTGCCAACTTTGCCTCAGAATCCAAACCTACTATATCATGCATTGTAAATGTTTTTTAAAAGATTGTGTGGCACAACAACAATTATTGTTTTGGAAACTGGAAATATGGTAAGTCAGGGCATCAAACATTATCACATGAATCGTGCCAACATTTATTTGTTATCAGATTACTAACGATTTGGGCTAACTTTCCTCTCCTCGCCTCTCTGAGCAGAACTTGTGGTTGATGCTGTGGGGTTCCCCTGCACCCCTAACCAAGTCACTTGTGCAGCCGTGCACCCCGTCAGAGATACTGAAGATTTCAGTGCGTCGCGATCTTGACACCTGCGTCACAGTTCCCTCTTCAAATTGGACTTATAGTGATAAACATTCTCTTCCTTCCCCAAAGCAGGACTGTCATGAAAATTGAACTTCATAATCTTTAACGGGCATCGTAATGATCCTTGCGTTATGCCATGGCTCGCAGTGCGTAACCAGAGAGTATTTTAGGGGCTAGTCATAACCCCTAACTACGGCAATTTTCCAGTGGACAGCTTGATTGGGTGTCTTGTGGTTGAACAATTCTGCTGTTTACTGTTTGTTTTTATTGCCTGCTACCGCCGCCCCAACATGTGCGCATTTCGGACAACATGAACAATACATTTGGTGACCTCCCGTGGACTGTATTAATGTTCCAGACGTGTACACATTTGTAAAAGTTGGTTGTCAATGGCGACATGCTATGTGCTGGTTTCCTGTTTTTTAGCCATCCTACACAGCAATCATCACAAAAGGACTGTTAAGAACGTTTAGGCACGTAGTAGTGGACGATGGATCTCTGGCTCTTAATTCCTGACCACACTGCTAACCGCCAACCAGAGATTTCATGCAATGATATGTGAACGTTGAAGTTGAACCATCTTATAGTCGACTCTATGTTGGACCATGTGCACATATTTGAACCAGTACCGAGGGACGTTCATGTAATGCGTGTTGACACCTAGCTGGATCGAGAATGCGGTAGACACGACACTTCACACAGTGTTTACCCCCTTGCCCAAGACGGCACGCAAATGAATAAAAATCACCGGACGTTTTTCCATGTGGACGATAGTGCTCGGAAAATGCAAGGATTTTTCGCAACGTTATAAATGGACTGTCTATAATGGAACGTTTTCCTCAATGATTTGCAGTTGTGCAAAGTATGAACATTTACGATGCCTGGACATTTAAACACCAAATGAAGAATCTGGTATGTTTAATGTGTAAGGGGCAGCATTTTATGCTTCCCCAGTTACAATTGTCGGGAAACTACGATTGCATATTTTCCAGGAAATTTAGATAAAGATATATGCATATGCTCTTCTTGGGTCTACATTGCCTGCATACTAAGTTGTGCTAATTTTTTCCTTAAATTAAAAGTTGTTGTTGCCTGTGAAATGTAATCTTACTTTATGCTTTCTGAAATTTGACGTCTAAAAAAATAATATTCATACTTAATAATTGGGGCAAGCCGGGCAGGGGTTTGGGAGGGGTGGTTGTTTCTCTGTAGGGCTTGCTAAGCTCAGGAAAGAACTGCACTACCGTGATTCGAGACCACCAGTTGGCTTCATAGCTTAATTGGTAGGGCATCTGCACATTAGGCAGAAGGTCCGCTGTTCGAATCCCGGTGGAGCCAGATTTCCCAAACTCATATGGACATTTGTCCACATTTGTATCAAAATGAATAACCTGTGTGTTCACTAAACGTAACAGCCGCTTAACTTCAAAGCTTTATTGGCAGGGGTCAATTTCATGGCGTTGCTTAGCACGAAAATTTGCTTAGCACAGGATTTGTTTGCTTTATTTTGCAAAAATGGATTGCCAGTCAAAATCGTAAGTGATGTGTATTGAAAGGTATTCTTCTACTCTTGCGAAGAACACAAGTTGGTGTATAATTTTGGCTTGTAATCCATGTTATAAAGCAAATAAATCCTGTGCTTAGCAAATTTTCGTGCTAAGCAACGCCATGAAATTGGCCCCAGGTCTCTGCTGTTGGATTGTAATACGGTAAGCAGAGTGGAAATACCATGAGCTCTCGGGATGCAGTATCCTATGCGTTCTTTCAAAACCTAACCTGTACATACACGTTACATGTTTTGGCTCAAGTAGTCTAAAATTTGAGAAAGCATACGGTAAATACCAACTTGAAGGCAGCACTGCATGTAGAGTGCCATTTACAATGTTTGACTCCTTACATGAAACATTGGTTGCATGAGTGTATTTCTCATCTTTCTGTCCGTCTTTCAACCTATACCATTTGTTTCATATTCAACAGTAGCAGACGGCGAAGGGAAGGTTATATGGACTGCAGGCCCAGTAGGGGCAGACCATCGCCAAGGGATGGTAAGAACATGCACAGGGCAATTCCATCAATTCAGATTTGCATTTCAGAGACTTTGAGGGCTTGTAATGCTTCACATATTCAAGTTGTTTGATTTTAAACACATGTTCTCCAACCATCCTTGATGGAAGTGTAATTTCTGAAAAACTGATTGTAATGCCAGTCTCAATAAGCGAGGTACGTTAAAAAAAAAAAAAAAACTTGGTTTCGCCGAGGGTTTTTTGGACCTATTATGCTTGTTGAGAACGTGATTCAATGGGATTTTCAGGAATTACACTTTCATCAAGGATGCTTGAAGAACATGTGTTTAAAATCAAACAACTTGAATACGTGAAGCATTACAAGCCCTCAAAGTTTCTGAAATGCAAATCTGAATTGATGGAATTGCCCCACAGTGTAATCGTGGTAATGTGCTGCCGTAGTCCAACAGTTTGTCCAATTAACAGTAGCCCTCCATTCAATGCTACAGCTAGGTCCCAACCTTGGGCAGAAATACTTCAGCACATTATCGTTTTGCGATGCAAGAAGGTCGATAATGGCATTTATACAGCCAGGGTTGGTTTCATCAGAAGTTGAACATTCGACGCATGCTATATATTGTAGCAAGGTGATTTGTGAACTCCCAGGGACCTTATCAGCGTTGTAGTTGTCGAGACAGTCTTGGTCTCAAGACTGATTTGACATGGTCGCACAAGAGGGTCAAGCGCCTCGCACTCTTAGTCCTCTGTGCGGTTTTCAATTACACTGTTTACACAAGCGGCCCATCAAAAAATGCTTGCTAGACACCAAATTGCTTTGTCGAACAAAGGGAGCATTCACATAGTAACCTTTTCCAATCTCCCTTGAGTGATCTTTTACACAGACATGACTATACCCGTTTCTAACATGTTTCTCTTGTAACCGTTCTCATTACAGCCTATTTTATTGACCGAAAGCGACCAAGGTAAAACATGCTTTTGTTTTGTTAATGTTTGTTTTTAAAAAATAAAATAAAACATGTTAAAATAAAAAACCCACACTTGTTGTTGTCCCATATTTCCCACTTTGGACCCCTAAGAAAGGACCACAATTTGTGTAAAGTACAGATTTAGAAATACAAAGATTTCATTCAGCACAGTACATGTGAATTAAAAAGAAAATACATTGATCTTGCATCTGGGAAAATAATGGGGCTGAAAATTTACACTTCATTTGCTCTTCGAGAATAATTACACCCATACACTGATTTTAAGCAACTTATTTCTCAATAATTAAACGTCAAAGTTCTCATGCGAGGCAACATTGTGTTTGGACTTAACAAGTCATAATATACACGAAAATTATTTGGCATTTGGGATGTACTTGACTCGACACTTACACCGGTACGCTAGTCAAGGGGAAAGACAGCATTGGAATTGTTTTTAATTTTATTATTTTGTTTTCCTTGATACAGAGCTCACTACTCAGATGTCCCAAGAGATGTAGTCATGAACGGGGTAAGGTTCCTCGTTTTGCATGCTTGCTGGATGTAAATGCTTATGTAGCTATTTCAGAGCTGGCCTTAAAGCAGCCGAAGAAATCAAACCGTCGGTAGTCATGGGACTCACTACCCATACCGTAACCACAGATTTTCGACAGTTATCTCAAACATTCCACCCCTAGACGCCCATATAACCCCAAAACAGATAAACAGTAGGTTGAATCTGTATCAGAGTTCTATATTACCAGTTAACATTTTGAGTCAAAAACACAAATTAAGCGCGTTTTGCGAGTTTGAAGCGGCCAAGAACTCTGAAAACCCATTCACTTGTGTACAATGGTACGTACGTACATACGTACGAGATTCTGCCAGCGTATTAGCATTTTATACCATCATGCACTGTGCCATGTACTGTGCGCAGTGAATTGTACGGGAACCGTAAAGGCACGTATTAGAGTGTTCTCCACTGGTCGTAATTTTGTACAGTCTCACTGAGCAGTGCCCTCACACAGTGAACACCAACCAACCCAGTGAATCCCTGTTTACCACGTGAGGGCAACACCAACCAACCCAGTGAATCCCTGTTTACCACGTGAGGGCAACACCAACCAACCCAGTGAATCCCTGTTTACCATGTGCGGGCAACACCAACCAACCCAGTGAATCCCTGTTTACCACGCGAGGGCAACACCAACCAACCCAGTGAATCCCTGTTTACCACGTGAGGGCAACACCAACCAACCCAGTGAATCCCTGTTTACCACGTGAGGGCAACACCAACCAACCCAGTGAATCCCTGTTTACCATGTGAGGGCAACACCAACCAACCCAGTGAATCCCTGTTTACCACGTGAGGGCAACACCAACCAACCCAGTGAATCCCTGTTTACCACGTGAGGGCAACACCAACCAACCCAGTGAATCCCTGTTTACCACGTGAGGGCAACACCAACCAACCCAGTGAATCCCTGTTTACCATGTGAGGGCAACACCAACCAACCCAGTGAATCCCTGTTTACCACTTGAGGGCAACACCAACCAACCCAGTGAATCCCTGTTTCCCACGTGAGGGCAACACCAACCAACCCAGTGAATCCCTGTTTACCACGTGAGGGCAACACCAACCAACCCAGTGAATCCCTGTTTACCACGTGAGGGCAACACCAACCAACCCAGTGAATCCCTGTTTCCCACGCGAGGGCAACACCAACCAACCCAGTGAATCCCTGTTTACCACGCGAGGGCAACACCAACCAACCCAGTGAATCCCTGTTTACCACGTGAGGGCAACACCAACCAACCCAGTAAATCCCTGTTTACCATGTGAGGGCAACACCAACCAACCCAGTGAATCCCTGTTTACCACGTGAGGGCACTGTTCAAAACGGATGCATGCAGCTGTCATAGCCATGATCGGCTGTGGATTGAGTCAACGATGTGATAAATATGGTGACTTTACACATAATTTTTGAAAGTGTTTTTTGATGGGAAAATGGATTATTTTTGTCCGTGCGGCCGTGGATTTTTCCGGGTGGACATTTTTTGTCCAGGCATTAACGGCACCCCTGATGATTTTGTCCAGGTGGCGCACCCAGGCAAAACAACTAGTTTCCAATGTTTACTGGTTATTAGAGTATACAAGTATCAAGACATTTAAGAGGATAAGTCATGCTGGCCAAGTTGGCTTCAGAAAGTGTGTATCTTGGAGGGGCATCAGGGCCAACTCAGCAGGGCATGAGGCCATTGACCTTGGTGAATATCAAGGACTGTCGTTTCATCTGCAAATGATACAATGGCCTTTCTATAATAACTTGGCTAGTGTTGTGTTTTAATAATATGCTCATCCATTCCATTGTAATTTTCAATCTTTGATCTTTTACTATCTTTGATGTCCATTTTTCCTCAGTCTTACTCGGACTACATGCGAGAGTACAGTCGACAGGTGCCCCCAATGCCAATGCAGCCGTTCCATCACCAGCCACCGGTATGCCTGACAAAAATAACTCATTTAAATTTGGTCGAACATGAGCCTTTGGTTTAAAGTCTGTATACAGAACCTTACTCGAATGGAAGATAGAATTGATTACTTTTTACTAATGCATTCCAAGCCTCATCTTGAGAACGAGGCTTGAATGCATTCGTAACTGGCACCTTTGCAATCGGCCATTTCCATTCCTTTGAACTCATTCAGGAGGCCTGATTAAAGCATTCTAATGCGTGAATAGGGTCTATTACGGTTCAGTTTTCCTGTGCAGTATAGCGAGAGAACCAGCTTAAATACATGTGTAGGATGGCTTCGCATAATTTTATGAAAGCATGGATAGTTTTCTCATAACTTTTTTTATGTTCGTTTCCCCGATTGAAACCAGATGTACCCTGTGGACAACTTCCCACCACACTACCCGCCTCTGCCACATCACCATGGCCGCATGCCCCCACCCGGCCCCATGTCACACCCACGAGGCAGCATGGGGGATTATCCAACACCTCTAATGCCCCAATCACGGAATTCACGAGACAGAGAGAGGGACAGGGAGCGAGAACGCGAACGGGAGCGCGACCGGGAGCGTGAGCAGATGAAGCAGCGAATGCGCGAACGGGAACGGGAGAAGGAACGACTGAGGGAACGGGAGCGTGAAAGGGGGCGTGATCGCGACCGAGGACGCGATCGTGACAGGATGAAGGGGCGAGATAAAAGGATGGTAAGTTTGTATTCATTTCAGTAAACGGTATCAAACTCAAATCAACAAATTTCAAATAGACCTACATATAATGATGGCTCAGATTGCTAAATGTTGTTATAAAATGTAATTGTTTTCAGTTTTGATTTAGGCTTTGTCTTGAGGCTGCTGGAATTATGTGACCATTAAGTCAAAATATGAGTCATTAATCGATTCTGATTTCAAGAGAAAGCCCAAAATAGGCATCGGTCATTTAAGTTGGACTACTGCTGGACAGCCATAATTGAAGATAGTCCACCAAAGCTTGGATCTCCTTCAAAGGGTTTGAGTCTAGTGTTGTGTTATGCACTTAAAAGATCCCAGAGCACTCTTTTGTAAAGAGTAAGGGGATTACCAGGTGTCTCTGGCCATCGTCTGCCAATGGCACCACCCAACACATATGTAAACTTCATGCAATTTGGCCTATGGGCTGCGAATTGAAGTTCCATTAACCCATTAAAAAGGGGTGTTGGCAATTCTCCAGATTTTGTAAGCGGACTATTTTCTTTTACTGTAGGCCTACCTGTCATGGGCAAAGATAAAGCCCTTTTTTAAAGGCCCTGTACGTAGATGATCTGTTTTTGAGCGATTCTGCGAATAAAACCATTATAAATCAAAAGGAAGACATCAACAAACTCATCCGAAGAAATTTCAGCTTTGTTAATTGTACCATGTTTTGAAAATCCATATGCGTTTTCCTGGTCTTGGCGGGGTGTTTCAAATATTCGTTCTCAGTTGATCGGGTACTATGTGGCTTGCGTCATGCACTCTGTGGCGCACATCATATACTGCGTGTGCGCGCGATCCATAAAAATGCATCGCGTTGGAACACGCACACGCAGTACACAGCGCCCATGCATTTTGGACCGCGTAGATGCGAACCAAAAAATAAGTAAATTGTTTGCAAACGATCTAAATAATTTCATCTTTACGGATTATTTTCTGGTAAAATTATATCATTTTGAGCGGAAACCTTTCATTGGGTAGTTGCTATTAATTAAATCTTTACTTTCAGAACTTTTCCCATGTAAACTCGTCGATTACTTTTTGGGGTCATTGCAAATGATACACTGGGCCTTTAAGTAAATAATCAAGAGAAGTGGCTCCCAACCTTTTGAAAGCCCAAAGTTTAGCAATTTAAACAGTGTTCTTGCACTTTTAATTCACACAATTTCCTGACATTTTCCCCCTCCCCCTAGGCCGATATGCCGCGTTCTCACGCTGCAGCAGTGGATGAGTTCATCCGACGCACCTCTGGATCTAGTCGGCCCAGTCACTCCAGCCGCAGTCGAAGTGGTCGCCACTGACCCCTCTGAGAATTAGTTTACAAAAAGTTTGGTCAAATGCACACCAACATTGATTCCAATCTGGAAATAGAAATCACGACTCCATCTTTTTGAGAAACTGATTCCCAGTAGTATATCTCGGCAATTCTGGAAAGTACCCATCGATTCTAAAGACCTGTAAGAACATGATGTACTTAGATTGACCCATTACGAAACGATAAAAACAAGCCAACCTTAAAAGAAGTATACAACATACATGTAAGCAGCCAATTCCTTTTAGTTGTCAGTAAACAGTGTCATCCAAACACAGGTTTACAGCTGACCTCATTATCAAGCAGCATACTGCATACCATTATGTGAACTCTTTTTTGAGAATAATTACGTGGGTATTTTAGTGTTCAATTTTGCCAGGAAAATGGATTCGGATCGAAATGGAATTACGATTTCTGGTGGAAGTGGAATCTATTTAGAAGATTGGAATCACCCAAGCATGCAGTAGTTGCCATTCAAAAAGGTCAGTCTGTTAAAAAAAAAAAATTTAAAAAAAACCCAGAAAAGGCACTGCCATTTGTATGTTCTCAGGCGTGGTTGAAATGTTTGTGATTCATATCATGACAGCTTTTCTAAAGACTGAGTGAGCCAGTCAACTACGTGTAAGAGTGATTTTATTGCGATCTGCCCCAACCTCGAGGTACATGTAGAACTAGATGTAAGTAAAATAAGCATAATGATAACTTAGTTTAACAGCATTCACATCCACTGTCAGTGGCAATTCAAATTGGAACAATTTTTTTTAAAAGAAAGTTGCTTTTAGTTGGTAATATACCGGTAGTTGAATTATTTAGATACATATAGCTTTTAGAAAAGGTACGTGTTACCGTAAAATATACATGTAGAAATGGCATTCTTTAAAGATATACAGTCTGTGGTTCTCGGCAAATTCGATTTGATTTTTCTAATTTTTCATTTTAATGAAAAAACATGCTTTGAACTTTAGTCATGAGCAACCCTGTGAAAAACGCCATTTTGTACGGCCGTTTTGCGCCTTGTCTATAGGCTTGTTCAAGTCTGACCTGGTATTTGGTCCGTGATCCGCAACGTGTAACACGTCCTCCTGACTAGTGGCCCGCCAAGTCTCTTTTCCTCTGTCTCGGAAGACCGTCTGAGACAAGAAACAAAATTGGACATACCACCGGTACAGAGGGTGCACTGTGCCCAAACACAGGACAGACTTGGGCAAATCTATGCCTTGAATTATTGAACTATTCAGTAATTGTTCGATAACTAAACATTGGTTGATTTTCTTCATTGACGTCTCATTTGAAAGCGAACAACTACATGTATTACATTTTTCTAGAAAAATATTAATTTAAAAAAAATTTACTTTTCGAGGTGCCACACCCAAAACACATGGACTGTATATCTTTAAATTTCAGCATAAAGTGTCTTTCTTCGATATGTACATATTCTGTAAATTTCACAACAGCACTGTTGAGTAAGAAATGCTGCTTAGTGAAACTGGCAGAGTACCATTCAAACACAGATAACACACAATTTTGACTTGTTACTTCTTAGCACAATATTTTATGTGGTATTGAAGGGGTCATTCCATGCCAAATCAACCAGGGGCTCCCAGATGACCATCTCAGATTTTGCCAAAAACTTGACGAAACATACCTTAAAGGGTGTAATAAAAAACCCTAAAGTTTCATTGGAAAATTTCAAGTTTGCAGAGTTATGACCCTTTACAACCCCCTTTTTTTTGCACTTGTGAATTGCCACACTGATTTGAGGGGTTTTTTGGAAGGGTCAGAACCTCATTTTTAAACATGATGGAAAGCCCTGCCCACACTATCAGAATTGGGCTTTGTGTGGAAAGCACTTTTCCAAAAGATGATGCGTGCACATAACGTCGGGCATGTTTTGGTTTGCTCGTCTATACAACCTTTCGATTATGTTACCCGTGAGTATATGCCCAAAAGTTTCAGCAAGTTTTTCGTTTGTTTTAGCAAGCTATGTAACATACAAAAGTTTAGAAACTACATGTACTAAAACGTTTAGCTGAATTAATGTACATAGTTTGTTTTATGGCCTTCATTTTAATATTTCGTTTGAGTATTTTGTCACTGCGGATCATAATTATCAATTGGTTATTTTGGTTTGTAATTGTAAAATATCATCCCGAGTCATCTCACGTATATACCGTTGTGGCACTCGGACTGAATAAAGTTTTTCAAGTTAGTTGTATAGAACATCACTGCCCATGTTCTTATTTCAGTATATTTCGTCTCTTGGTACATGTGACATAACACCTTCTGTCCTTAAATATTTTGTCTGTCCTGTAAACGGCCATTGCGCACTTGTAAAGATGCAAGATGCACTTAATAGGCAGTTTCTTATATAGCGCATTTTCATTATTACCCCTGGTCATTGGGCTCAGTAATATCATTCCTTAATCCTTCTCAGCTTCCTGGGGAGTATACAGCCCCCTGGGGAGTATACAGCCCCGCCTGCCTATTAGGCGCTCAACGGCTAATCAAACATCCAAGGAATTCCTTTCAGTTTTTAGGGGGAGGTTGGTGTGTTAACAAAAGGTAGAGTGTGTTGAGGTATAGGGGCGTTAGGGGGAGTCCCTTTGCCACATATGATGCTAGGTATAAGTGTGATCAAAGTAGATGTACCGGTAATGGATTCTTGTGATTTTAAATTTTATCAGAGAACTCTGGAGATTTTGTTTATTCTACACGCATTTATAAATGGAGTAGGGAGCGTTAGGAGAAGTCTAAGAGCAGTCCCTCTGCCGGTTCCTGAGATGTGCTTGAGGTGCTACTTGCTGCTTTGGTAGGAGGTGGAGGAGCATTTCTCCTGGGCTGGAGGGGTAGGGGTGCTTGTGGTTGCCCATCTGTAGTAGGTCTTGGAGGTGGGGGGCGTGGGGGTGCTACTCTGGTAGGCAATGGGATCGGTGGTGCTGGTTGCAGTTGCTGCTGTTCTTTATCTGTTGCTTGTGATTGCTGGAAAAACAAAGGAAAAACCCACAATGTGAGTGAGGTATTACAAGTTATGGGCATGTTCAGATGCCCTATGGACATCTTCAGTCAATTGAGTTAGCAGACTTCCCATAAAAAAAATCATATTTGCCTACCTATTCCTACACTCCTATTAGCAGTGCTTCGCGCGACCTGCTTTAATTAGCTTGCTCGGCTTAACCACTAGCACTGCTAAAGATTGCGACCCATCTGGCGAAGCGCGTGTATGACGTCACTCAACACAAAGCTTAGATGACACTTGCCACGATTGGCCGGATTCTATCACTAGCGTTGGGTCTTTCACATGACCTGCGCATTTGACACAGTAAAGATGGCTGCGCCCACGTACGTCATTGTACGTGAACACTGCACTGAGCACATCGTTGCTTTGCCCACTGTCGTCGCATCAGTTGTGGTTTTACACAGTAAGTACATGGGCATCGGTGCTTCCAAGTTGGGTTGATTTCAGATAAATAGGTCTATCCCCGGCAGTTTGTTTAACATTTTGATACAATTTTGTTGGCGTCATGGCCACGGGGTTGCTGATCAGTGCAGTATATGCATATTCATGAACGTTAGGAGGCGCGGCGCGATACCCGATTATGATTGGCTATCCGTCCCACAAGCCTGACGATTTTGGCTGCTTTCGAGCGCGGCACCAGGGATCCCTGGTGCTCCATGGTGCTCGCCCGAATGTGTGGGTTTGCATGTGTGTGACGTAACGTTCCCAACACCTAGGAGCACCAGGGACGAGCGCTCGAAAGCAGCCCTGGTAAGCGGTGTGCTGATTGGCTTCGCCGAAACGGTCGCTATCTTTAGCAGTGGTCAAGCCGAACAAGCTAAAGCGGGTCGCGCAAAGCACTGCTAATAGGAGTGTGACCTATTATAATCAAATCAGAAGATGTAATTGCGCCGATCCTCTGTAAAAATGCAAAATAGTGCGTGTAAAAGCATCTCGCTGGCGCCGCGGCGCCGCCATCTTGCATTGGCCTATTTCGATCAACCAATCACATCGCGTATTAGTATTCACTTTGTGAAACTGATGACGTCACGTTGCCCAACTGCCTGAATCACCAGCAAGCAAAAGGACGAAATTTACGGCTTTCACATGTGCAAATATTTCGGGCATGCTCAATTACGGTAACAGGATGAAACTTGGCATGAGAACAGGATTTTTAGCAATTATATGCGCTAAATGTTATGAAACAACCAGGGAATCTAAAGTCAAACTGCAGCTAAATTCCAGGAAAATTTCTCACAGCCAAAGGCCAAGTCAGCCACGCGCATGCACTGTGGTTTCATTCATGCGTATGCGATGCCTCGAGTTCTGCCGCGTGGCCCGCAATCGGCAGGTCGCCAACCCGGTCATCACGAAAGACCAGTGGCGATTTATGACCTTTTACTATGGCGTTTAATGACGAACTGTAAAAACACCGGAACTCTCCAGGGAAAGAAGGGTTGACCTGAAAATCTTGAATTTATTTACTCCTAAATTTGTGTTTTTCTGTCAAATCGGATGCTTCCGAGTGCATCTGGAAAACGACATTGCATGCCGACATTTACGTTACTCAACATAAACGCTGTGTCTAAAACTGCTCTTTCGCACCAACCCATGTTTCCTACTCTCTGTTGATTCTCTACAAATCGTGCAAATTACGTTCAGAAAGAATTTACAAGTCGGACGTCGCATAGGCCTAAGCCTAGACAGAATGATTTTGTCCCTACGGGGTATCCCGTAGGGACAGAACACAACCCTTTCATACAGTGGTTTGTTCGGGCCGAACTGTATCTTATTTTTTACGGAGGAGCTAGGAGAGCGCCCTCCGGCCACGTCCAGAATTATTGAAACGGCGACGAGAAAAGCTGTCGTTGAGTTTGCACGTGGGAGAACATTTTGGCTTCAAAAACGGTGTTGTAAGTATTTTTTTTCAATCATTTTCCAATCACGAACATCTCAAACCACTGCAGGAGGACATTTTTGTGTGTGATTCCAATTTCGAGGCAAAATGACAACCATTCACTACATGAAAAGGGTGTGCACAGATAGAGCTATGCACAGACTAACCTAGCTAAGGCTAAGCCCTGCTGCACTAGATTAAAAGCTTATATGGGACAACTCAAGAATTCTAAGTTTTGTCGTGAAATCTTTTGGGTTTTCTATTAGATTTGCACTTATCGATGATAAATGATGTCCGAGTACTAAAATCGTGCGCGCAGACGAGGTCAACAGGTCAGGGGCGGGAGCATAAACCAAGTTGCCCAGTGCAGTGTGACACATCTCCGACTGCAAAATGGCGGCTTCCACGGTAAGTTAAAACATGGAGGAAGTAATTTTCCTCCTTGGTTAAAAACATGTGCAGATGATGAAAAGGTGTTGTATAATGAAGTAGGTCTTTATACGGTGGGTATAGTTGCAAACATAGAGCTATGCGGCAAACACTCATTTGACTAAAGATGTCCTTTAAAAGCTAATTTGAGTTCAATAGTCTCTGATCAGTTGTGTCTGAAGAGGCTCCAGTACATGATAAACTATTTTAACACCAAAAATTGACTATTTCTGGTCTACGGGGTGGTTTAACTCAGGATAACAGTTTTACAGCCGGTCTACAGTAAACTCTCATAGCGCTCTACATGTAGTAAGTATTCATGGGACTGAATTAGCGCTAAAGCGAGCCTGATATCCAGAGAGTGCTATAACCACTGCATACTTTTAGAAGGCTAAAAGTGTTTATTTGACGTTTATATTGGGACGTTATCATTTTGTATATACACTTTTAGCCCTTTAACATTTTAACCCCATTCGCCATGTGGAACATTCCTGCACGCCCTTAATGGTCCAAAAACCTGTGTCAAAAATCTTACTGTACATTCCAAATCAGACATTTAAAAGCTATGTTAAGCCTAGACTGGTCCCCTGTCTATGTGCGCTACGCTACTCTCGCTCATATACGACGCGGGGGGAAGTAAATATGTAGACAGGGGGCCAGTCTAGGCTTAAGAGAGTGTAAACAAAATCCATTCGCGTTGGTGGGACTACTTTCCTTTTGACGCGGTCTAGACGAAGTCCGTGGTACCAAACTGTTTGAAAATTGTCGATTTTACTCCATATTTTGCTCCCTTCTGATGTTTGAGTCATCATGGAAAAAGAACAAGGGTGCAAAAGTCTTGAGATTACAAGGACCTCCATGGTGTGCTTTTAAATGTCTGATTTGGAATGTACGGTAAGATTTTTGACACGGGTTTTTGGACCATTAAGGGCGTGCAGGAATGTTCAAGGGCTAAGTGTTATAAACGTCAAATAAACACTTTTAGCCTTCTAAAAGTAACCACTGCATACACAATGAACAGAGTGATGGCTGGGACAAATATCAAAAAGGACCTTTATATCAAACAGTTTTATATCAGCTGGCGTTATAATGAGAGTTTACTGTAAGTCACCATACGGCTGTGACCCAACTGCATTAAAGGCCAATAAGAAAGTGAACATGCATAGCAAGTGGGTTATTATTACCATTGGCATGCATAATAACTTCTTTTGTGCCATTCTGCTCTTAAAGGCACATGCTCGTCAGCAATGCGCACGCGCCAAATTCGTGCCACGAATTACGCAGCTCCATGCTTTTGCTATGGAGCTGCGTATTTCGTGGCGTGAATATGGCGGGTGCGCATTGCTGACAAATCTGTGCCTTTAATATAAAGTGTCATGACATTTGAAACCACTTCTATAGTACTATTTGAGTATGATTTTTCCGTCCAAATGGTTGATTAACATTTTGGAACAATGCAAATCTGTATACTGGCTTTAATTGGGATTGCGTTACCATGTCCCTCAACCTGCTGACTTTAGTTTTGAGCATGATGCAAGTAGCTTTGAGCTGTTCATAGCTGGCGCTGCGGATACCAAGGACCCACTGATCACACTGCTGAGCCGTTGGTGCTAGAAAATAATGCTTCCTCTCTCGATCTTCCTGAAATGCTGTGAATAAATTGAAAGATTTACAGAATTTGAAAACTGTTACAAATGACATTACGGTACCAGTATCTCCGTGTGTGATTTGAGGAGTGTATGATAAAAACCAGCCTGTGTAAAGTCAGCTGAGTACCTCATCTATGTTCCAAGACAATGGAAAACTGTGTCCATGCTTTCGAGAAATTGTGCGAAGCCTTATTTGTTCTATATTTACATGTAGGATGGTTTCCTTGCTATATACTACCGGTACACAGAAAATCAAACCACAATACCATGGTAATGAGGTGGTCATGGGCATTATAGTTACAATCACATGAGGGTGCCCTAGTCAAAACGTGTGTGCACACGAAAAAATGTACCTTCAATTATCATTTTCTCTTAGATCATCTCGGGAGGAATTATTGTATTGAATAGTAAGAACCACTTCACTTAAAGATAGTATACATGATTGGTAAACTGTTACAAATAGTTTTATCCCCCTGTGTGATTACAGATATATGCATGATTAAAACCAACCTGAGCAAAAATCAACTCTGTACTTTTAAGAAAACGGTCAAAAAAGGGTTTGCAGTCATTTCGCCCCAAAACCACTTTGCCCTGAACCACGGCCTGTGCACGAAGTGGTTTTGTAGTGTTTGGACTAAGTGATTTGGGGTGAAATGGCACTCGGGCGAAGTTGTTTGGGGACGAAATTGCACTTGGGCGAATTGGTTTTGGGGCGAATTTAATTTTTGTCTCGTGAGACTAAAACTAATTGTTTTACTCATTTCTCAAAGACTATAGCCCTTTAGACAAAACCATTTCAGGAGAAGTTTTCTACGGTCATCATGTTTATATTGTGTAAGTTGGGCGTAAATCTGAACATTTCTGATTTTCGAGATGCCAATCTTGTATACTGCCTTAAAGGGCTTTTTTTCTGGTCAAATAGCTTATTAAAGTTTTAGGCACTGCAAATCCTGCTTTAAAATGCACCTGCTCAATCAAAACAGCCAAGGGCCTGCTGGAAATTAGTATATGAGTCTTTCCACAGTTAAGGGGGCATTTCGGCAATTTTAAGTCACCTATTGAGAACACAAAGCCTCTGTCTGCATTCATCTCTCTCTGGACTGTGCACCGTTCCAAAAGAAGGGCTCCAAGGGGCTGTTTTGAGAAATGTGAAGAACAAAAGAAATTATTATTATAAATACAAAAAGCAGCGTATTTCACAGCACGAATTTGGCCTCACACACGCATTGACTAGCTTCTGCCCTTAACTACATGTACATGTACTACTTTGTAACAACTTGGGACTATGAATTGAAACTTTAACTTGCTGTTTGTGACTTTGGACTTGAATCATCAAAACTGAAACTCAATCTGCTGACAACCCTGACATCAGATTTATTTAAAATTAGATGAAATAGGTATTTACTTCAAGGCCTCGTCTATCTTCACTTGGCTTGTAGTAAAAGAGGAAGTTGTCTTGAAGTCTGAACTCTCTGTCCCTAAATGCTGTCATAGGAAACCGAAAACGATTCAAAATTAACATAAATACCGGTACAGGTTTAGGAATACTGCAGTTTGAATTGGGAAGAATCAGGAAGTCATTTATTCTTATTTGGTTCAAGGATTCTTTTTTAAACACAAAATTGTAAAAATACAATTGTGTACATGTTGCAATACTGTGGTAATAGTTTATAAGCTACATGTACATGTACATGTACCGGTAGCCATCACTTTGAATGTGGGGTGTTTCAAAATAACATGAAATATCTGTCGACCAGAATTTTTAAATTTTAAGTGACTATCTCTACAGATTTTAAACCAATTTACACCAAATCTTCTGAGACGCTGTAATGTTTTAAGTATTTTTTCATCAAAGTCATTTTGTTTTCAGATAATAGATCTATCAAAGAGACAAATCAGCAAAATTTGTATTATGGACATTCTCTGGTTGACACAAAGTGTTGCATGTACACATGGGACACGTGTACATTTATTTCCAAAACGATACGAGTGGATGCCATGCATAACCACATTTTTCAAAAACTACCCTAAACATGTTCGACCATTCTTTGAGTCGAGTTGGCGAACAGTCATGAAGGTCGAGTTGACCTGGACGCAACATGCCCAACTGATTAGTTGCTTATACAGTTGGTCACTTCGCCACATCGCCACTTCACCCCATTACCGCCGCAACTTCAAAATGGCTCACAACCTTTTCCATCAGCTAAGGTTTTAAAAAGTAGGTACTGGTATGTGACAACAAAATTTAAAATCACTCCAGTTTAATAAAAGGCATTTTATTCAACAGAACACGACAAAAGGAAATTACAAAATACTAAAATGGGCATGTTTCGTCCAGTATAAATGAAATTATAGCCAAAAGAAAGTCGGAAAATTTGGTGCGAAATGGCCATGTGACCATGCCCTAGCACCGCCGCGTTGCCTAAAAGTTCCGCGACGATAACAAACGTGACAACAAGCTAGGTCATTTAATTAATAGCAAATATCGCACGCAAGGCTTGGTGTATTTCCTGCGCAACGCAATGCAAATCCGTTTGATGCTCATACTTGCATTAGAAACACGCTCACCATGTACAACCACCATGTTGCAACGCGCTCACCAGTGGGCTATAGCTTCGGTATGTAAGAATGCCTTGAGAAGAAACTACTCTGTGCCAAAGTAGAGCACCCTTTGTGGGCGTGCGACCAATGGGAAGCCGTCATTTTGCACACGTGGTGTGTAACTTTGCGTATGAATATTGTGTGGAATTAAGAAATTTTGCCATTTATACCTGCAGTTGTAACTGTTGTTTCTCTCTGCAAAAATTTGAAACAGTAGTAATCTTGTGAGCTTCTGTCAGATTCCCCTTAAAAGTGTACCAAGTTGAAAAAAAACCAAATTAAACATTTTTGGAAACAAGGTCATTATCAAGTAAACATTTATTAGCAAATGGGGATGACGACTTAGAAAGATACTTCAAATTCAATTTACCAACAAGTGAGGCAATGTTGTTCATCTTTATATTCAAAAGGACGAAAAATACATGTTAAATTACCCCATTGGCCATTTTGTTTTAGTAATACTTGAATAGCACGTCCGCTAAAGCTAAAAACTGACAACATATCTGGGAAACACTGATCACGTCTCAAAACAGGTTGTGGTGCAACGCGATTAGCCCGGCCGCGCGCAGGTTTTTATTCAAATAGCCTACCTATAAAAAGAAAAAAAATATGTAAGCAAAATAATGGATAAAGGAATAGACATACAGTATGTATTGTAAAATTTTAGGCCTATAACATAAGATGTTGGCATTTTAGCTTCTGGAGGCTGGGTGCATTCCAGCTTCTGGGAGCTGAATGCATTCCAGTCTATTGTTGGCCTGGAAAGCTTTAGGTTGGGAGCTTGGACAGGTATTCAATTCAAAGTAACTGATGCATGCATACATGAGACTACACTGCCCTAAATACAGCCTGTACTGGTCTAGAGTGTGGTCATTACTGGTTAAAAACTGCAGAAGGCTGGAGAGAGAGGGGTTCTTTGCATTTTCAGATAAGTTAATAATGTTTTCTTTGAATTTAGTTGCCCCTCTCATTTATTTGGACAAAATTTCGTTCATTTGATGGCTGTTTTTATGCCATTTTCTCCAGCCCCCTATAGTACACCCTCGGCTAGTACTGGTTGTTTTGTGGGAATTAAATATTGCTGCTAATTGCATGACATATACAGGTACATGTACCATATGATGGTTGATAAGTATTTTATTTTGAAGACAAGTTGGGCATTTCTTATATAAATTTAAATGTACACGTGCAGTATCTCTATATTAAAAATGTTTGTACATAGTCATCAATTCGATGACACCCGGCTGCTGTCGTTAAATATATTTTGCTCGGTCCGTTACAATATCGCTACCTTTCACAACATCAGTTACGGTTAGACTAAATTGTACCGTCAGGATATGGGGCGAAGTGGTAATGGGGCGAACATGGCGAAGTGGCAATAGGGCAAAGTTCCTAATCCTATCGCTTGTTGCGGAATGCCATCTACTCAGGAACTAAACTATAACTATCAAAGGTACGCATGGTACATATGGCCTTCTTCCAAATCTCGACTTAGGCTCAGGCTCCATGTGGTTTACATGGAGCCGGAGCCTGAGCCAGAGCCCAAGTCGAGATTTGGAAAAAGGCCCATACATGATGAGTAGGCCTGCCTATATATACATGATATATGCTGCCGTATGTAATTCCATGTGTGCGAAAAAACACGAACTATGTACCTATCTATAGTATAATATCGGCTTATTTATACTTACCCTGTACTCCCAGCTGTAATTCACGTAATTTTCCCTGTTGAATTCCTTTATAAAGAAGCTTGCCTTGCATTGTCCAGGTGGTGATGGCTGCAAAAGCCATTCGAGTCAGTTCGTTTTCTGAATATCTCATTTTTAGCAGTTTGGCTAGGTCTAATCATGGTCTAATCTGCGATTTGTGGCACCTTTATCGTTTGTTTGTTCTCGTACTAGCGCGCCCTCTGTAGTTGTGTGGTTGACCAGACACGCCGCACACACACTTAAAGGGATATACCGGCTTTGTTTGGGCTATTTTGGGCTCGAAATAGTAGACCCATACATGATTCTGAAAGTCGGGTTCGAATCCAGGGCGTGTATGTTGATCGGGTTTGCAGTCCCTACTTGACCGCGTCGGTTTTCCCCGGGGATTTCTCTGGGGTTTTTCCTCCTACTTCTAAAACTGCATCTCCTTCTTCGTCATCTGAATTTGATAATAAAGTATATAGTGATGTCCCCTAACTTGGTGCACTTCGACAACTCACTGGAAATCCGCTCACCTTATAGCAAAACCCCCTAGCATAATTAGTTGAAACTTACTACACACCTTGTAGTATAATTCATAGGCTCCAAGAAAAAGTAATACTTTAATATTTTGACTCATCAACAAGTACAAAATAACACAAACAATCGGGACAAAACGGTGAACACTTTTTTCCCGAAATCGCCCGGACTGTCCCCTAACGTGGAGCGCGTCGCTGATTGGCTGAAACGGTTTGATGCCTTACTACGATGGCCCACAAAGACCACTTGCACGCACACACTGTGACACTGTACACAACGCCAGTATGCCTGATTTTATTCACGTGAAATGCCTATTACAGGCTTCCGTGTATGGTGTCATGACAACCTGAAGCAAACGGCGATGCCTTCACATTCCGGTGAATTTCTAGTAACTGAACGATTCTTTTCCGTATTTCAGTTTTATAATTTATGAAGGTACTTGAGAACTTTATTTCTATTTAATGCCAAGTGCAACATATTGTTTATTGCGCCAAGAGAAAACGGAGAGTAAAGCCCGCCACGATGGTGCAGAGCTTTCACGTAGCCAGGGGCGGATCCAGGATTAAGGGGGTGGGGCGTGAAATTGTTAAGCATGAAATGCTGATGACAATGAAATAGCGAGCGCGTAGCGCGAAGCCCTCACGGCTTCTAGATGGATTCTAGATGCTCTCAGTCTGTGGTGCGATCTGGGGCAATAATTAACAACCCCCCCCCCCCTGGATCCGCCCCTGGTAGCTAGCTCTGAACGATATGGGCCTAATTCATTTCATTCAATGCGTATGTGTGCACGATGGCATTTGGTTCGTTGTACCATGGAGGAAGGATGACCGGGTTCGAATCATGCATAAGCACGTACCACGTTTCGACCTCAGTTTTTTGCTTTGTTTAGGCGTCAGTTGTGTTTGCCCTTTCAGACGGCATAAGTTTAGTATTTGCCTCCTGGTAGTGAGCTCATCTACTGTGCTCACATTTGTCCACCAGTGTCCTTCGATGGCTTTGGGCCAGACCGGCTCACGCATTCCGTAGATCGCTAATTTAAGTCAGACCGGCTCATCGCACTCCGTAGATGGCCCGGGTAAGAATAGTCGGTGCACTTCGTTTGTCTTTGAGGGACCGACTGGATTCGACCCCGGTGCTTATCAAGATGTTAGTATTTCTTTTTCATGCGTGGAAATTTGTATTTAAATTAATATTATAGTGTCTGTAATATGTTATTTGGCCATAAGTCTATAGCGATTATTTTTCTGAAATAAAATGATCATTAATTAAATTGTGAACATACTTGCTAAATTGCCATTTTGGCCTTGGAATTTGGCGCACGTAACGTAGGGAATATATAATTTCAATTGAGTTCTAACAGCTTCGTTCTTGATGTTGGCCCTTTATTTCCATTACATCAAGCTCGATCTGTTTCATTTGCATAAAAAATCACGTAAGAAATTGGGAGACTTTTGAAGTGATGGTCAATAGAGGGCAGCAAACACAACTATCTTCGCGCGCAATATGACAAGAATTTGTTGGACCCTTCGGTCATGTCGGTGTAGAAAATTAACGTTATGTCGAAATACGGGGAATGGTCTATTCCACAGCTTAAAAACGAACTCGGAAAGAAAAATGCTAAGGTCTCGGGAAGAAAGAGGGAGCTTGTTGAAAGGTAAGGCGAGTTTTGGATGCAAGTTGTACCGTGACGTTAGATCATAGATGTGTCATCCTAGCCTGCAAACGGGCCGCGTAGCCTTCGCCTAGCCTAGGCTATAGGGTCGTTTTGTTTGTCCAAATTTAACGTTGCAATTTAGGTCGGACCTATTTTATATGTAGGCCAAGTACAATTACGTACAGACTGCACAAAGGGTCTATTTGTTTTCTTGTATTGATTCAGCTCAAAGTGGACATGGATTAGTTTTTCTGGTCTCATATCATATGCCTAGCTGTCACAGTAATAATATAAATTATAAGCCCAGCTTATAACCATAACATGTATGTCAGACTATTTCTAACCCAGGCAGTGGAACTTAAAGTTAAACTAATTAGTGGTGTTTATTTTGACTTTAGGTTGGACTGCTATGATAGGAATGTTTACTTTGGCTATGCTGCACCCTGTGAATTAAGAACACGACTTCAACAAGATATGCATATTCATGACCAAGAGGTCATGTCACAAGAGGCAAACACAAGAAAATCACATTCAACTGTGCACAAAAGATTCCAACTTTTTTCTCAATTTTCCTGAAACTTTTGTAATCCATGGCTGTTTTAGTTTGTTTTCCATGTTGCCTGCTGTAAGCCATGACAAAACTGGGGGTAGAAACTGCAGCAGTTTGTCACAAGTCCAACTTGAGGTCTTATGTTTTTCTTAACTTTCCCTTCTGTATTCCTTACGTGATGCACTCCAAACAGCGCCCTCTGTGATTTATTGCAATGAAATCTTCAAAGTTGAAAAAGCTATAGGCTACCTTTTATTGATTTAACATCCAAACAAACAATAGTCTTGCTGAACAAGTAATCCGTCATATGAAACAAAGCTTAGGCATAAAGTTGTTTAGCATGTCATGGCCCTTTAAGGATAATGGTTCTATGGGATTGTCGGGCTGTAGCAGCCACAGAATTTTACACTGCACCCATGTTTGAATTATTATAGAGGTTATCGTCTTCATTAGCCTTAACACTCCTCAATCCTCCAAAATAAATACAATTTCACATGTTCACCCTGGGGAGTATAGGGTTAACAATTAAGGCCTATGAATAACAGTGCCACTTTGCACACTCAGTCTTTCCCACTGGTCAAAAATAATTTAGCAGGACAGCATCTCATTTTATTTTCAGTGCTTGAGAATGCTTTCAAGAAGATTTCGGGTAATTGTGAGGAAGTTAACCAGAAACTTGTTGCTTTAAAATGACTCATTATGTATCAGTAAGTGTAAATTTGATGGGGAAAATAACGCAACTTATTTTTAAGAGCAAGAAAAGCGTAATATTTTGTTGGAAAAACTTATGTTTCAACCTGTTTCATATGGTTTGTAAACCAAGGTCTGAAGCCTTGGTCAACTTCTCCATTCTTTCTTTTTAAAGTTGCATTGCCGTGCTCCTTATCAAATTAGATTTGTTTTCTCTCGAAAGTGTATGTTTTGTTTTATCCAAAATAAATCCATAATTTATATTTTAACCCAACGGCACTTTCATATGGCTATTTATACACCGCACGTATCAAGAGCCACCTTTCAAAAGTTTGATTTATAACTAAACTCATTTAAAAGTTAATGCATGTAATTTGTTTTTGTAGAAAACTATCAATTCAATTTTTCGAGGTGCCACGTCCAAACTGCACGGATAATACATCTTTAAAAGTTGCCAGAAAGCACGCTTTCACTCCCTCGTGTAAACTAAAGATCATGCAATGACATATGCTCCTTGTTTTGTTTTTTGTTTTTTCAGATTCCTGATGTGACTACAAAGGAAATGGAGGCGTTCTTCCAGCAGTTTGAAAAGGTCGATGATGAGAAGGCTGAAGCTATATGTACCGGTACTACGGCAAATTTCTACACGGTCTCCGCTACATTTGCCAGGACAGCTACTGTTTTGTAACTGGGAGAGTGGCAGCAGAAATGAAAAAGTCAGTGGTTTATAAAGTAGACATGAAGTTATTAGATGTGCATGGAATAATACAGGAGACACAATGCGAATGTTCAGTTAGTCTAGGGCCTGAAGCTCACTGCAAGCATGTCTCACTTGTCTTGTTTGCCCTCTCTAACGAAAGACGGAATTGTCACCAAGAAGACATGTACTCGGGTCTTACAGACATTTCATCAGGTAAAAAAATATGATGGTTCTCCCATACATACATGCATGTCTGCCATTAAACTTAGGAAAACAGGCAGTTTTAAATTGGTGTCTCGAAAATCAGAAATGTTCACAGATTTACGCCTAACTTACACAATATAAACATGATGACCGTAGAAAACTTTCCCTGAAACTGCCTGAAATGGTTTTGTCTGAAGTGCTATAGTCTTTGAGAAATGAGTAAAACAATGATTTTTTGTCTCATGAGACTAAAATTCAATTCGCCCCAAAACTATTTCGCCCAAGTGCCATTTCGCCCCAAAACCCCTCACCCGAGTGCCATTTCGCCCCAAATCACTTCGTCCAAACACTACATTGCGCAAATGCTACTTCGCCCCAAAACCACTTCGTGCACAGGCCGTGGTTCAGGGGCGAAATTACTGCAAACCTTTTTTTGACTGTTTTCTCAGAAGTTAGACGAAGTACGGAGCTGGTTTTTGCTCAGGTTGGTTTTAATCATGTATATCTTCAATCACACAAGGGGGATAAAACTATTGGTAACGGTTTACCAATCATGTATACTATCTTTAAGCATATCAAGGACTTTGATCCTAGACCAACTGAACATCGCAATGTGCCACAGTACCCTGTCAATTTCAGAAATACTTGGTTAAATTCGCAAGCAGAAGACATTCCAATTCGGCAGTACCAGCAAACATTTGTGCTATAGTCAAGGATCATGACTACCTAGACACTATGAACATCTAACAATGGAAATTGGGCACACACCATTGTTACTAACAATGGGGTCACAATGAACATGTACATAGTGAGAGCTCCCCCCAAGAAGAGTATTTTCTGCAAAACCTCAGTGTCACAACCATAACAGATGAAAAAAATTAATGTTAGAAACAAACCCAAGGGCTCAAAGCACAAGTAGAGTTTGGAAAGAAGAGAGATCACTAAACGAATACACGCATCCAACTACACTACTCAAAAAAGTTAAGGACCACGTTTTTCTTAACTTGTAATTTTTTTCAAGCAATGAGTGAGGTCTAGTTCTTTCATTTTTTGTTTGTCTAGATTGTGTTCTCATTGGAATAAAAAATGTTTCAAAACATAAAATGCACATTTTTTGATGAGAACTTGGGCAACCACAAAATGGACAGTTTCAGGGAAAAGTCAAATGACAATTTTTTTCAAAATTTTCAGTCTGAATGTCTTTTAATCAGCTCAGTAGCAAGTATGGACTCCTCTTGCAGCAATAACGGCTTCACACCTCTGTCTCATGGAGTTAATGAGGCGATTGACGTCTCTGACGGCCAGCGCATCCCATGCAGCCTCCAGAGCCACACGCAGCTGCTGCAGTCCATGTGGCTGTGCTTCCAGCTGCTCGATACTCCTCCCCATCATGTCCCATACATGTTCAATGGGATTCAAGTATGGGGACTTTGCTGGCCAGTCCATGTGCTCGATCCCATGATTCTCCAGGAACTGTGTCACCACTCTTGCTGAGTGGGGACGGGCATTAACGTCCATGAAAATGACATTTTCCCCCGCATTTTCTGCAAATGGCACCACGATAGGTTCAAGGACTTCATCCTTGTACCTCACTCCTGTCATTGATCCCATTGGGACTACGTAGAGACGAGTACGGTTGCCATAGGCGATGCCTCCCCACACCATGCTGCCTCCCCCCCATAACGGTCATGTTCTGCAATACAGGGGTCGGCAAATCTCTCTCCTGCTCACCTCCAGACTCTCACACGTCCATCATTGTGGTCGAGGGAGAATCTGCTCTCATCTGTGAACAGAACACTGCGCCATTGCTGTTGGGTCCATCCGACATGCTCCCGAGCCAAGTTGAGACAGATCCTTCTGTGAGCAGGGCGAGTGGGACGCACTGCGCTAGCCTTCTGGCATGCATATTGGCTCTGTGAAGTCGGTTACGGATTGTTTGAGTGGAAACAGTCACTCCAGTGTCAGCAGCGAATTCATTATTGAGTCGACGTGCACTGTCACTGTGGAAGCGGTTGCGGAGGCAGAGATTCGTCAAGTAACTATCATCGGGGTTGTTGCGGCTGGTCGGCCACTTCACTCAGGTGGCGTCTTGGCATTGCTGCTGTCACTAAGTTGTCTGATTGTTGAGACCAATGACAGAAAATGCTCTTGCACCCACTTTTGTACCATTTTATGTGGTCAGCTGATACCCCTAAAACTAAGCCCACATTTCAGGATGTGCAACGATGGAATTAAGAGACAATATGCAACAACTGAAACCAACCACATGTGAAATTGATTACAGTGTGTTTGAGGTCATTCTGGACAGTTGTACTGGGGTATTTTCAGCAGTAAAATATATCATATACAAAAAGTATACACAAAATAAAAAGTGGTCCTTAATTGTTTTTTGAGTAGTGTATATATGGTCGAGTATGTAAGGCATGGGTAGAAACAGGCATGGACAAACTGGCAATACTGCTTGCAGTTGGCCGCCACATAATCGTCTGTAACCTGCCTGTTTAATGGCTAATCGCCAGCAATTTTGCATTTTCTTGTTCCGCGGAAATTTGTGGCCACCCCTGTTACAGCATCCCGGTACGGAACAACACGTTCCTCGCATTTTTTAAAAGTAAAAACCGGAGGCTTGCATAAAAAAAACCGTACTTGTGTACGAACTCTATGACAAATAAATTGTACAAATTTACGTACGGGACCGTAAAGTGCGCCACCTAGCGTTTAACCGTGTCCAGTCAAAAGTCTCCCGATTCCTCACCGAAACAAATCGAAAAAGGAATCTTGCGCTTATGAACCCATGGTGGCGCTATTTACCAACTCCGTACATACAGGGCAGACTGGGTAGCCGATGATTCGTAGTCGGAAAAGGGAGCTCACCGCTTACAGCGTATATGCCTTAAGCATATTCTACATGTATTTCTAAAGTCCCAGTTTAAAATATTAATTAAGTGTTATGGAATGTTTTGTCATATGCTGCCAAATTCATTAAATTTCAGTTGAAGCTTGAGGTATCGCAATACCTGCAGGTAACATAAACAGTTCGATAAAAAAGTCAACTAGTACCTCGGTTGACTGGTCTGCCTTCAAAGCGAATCATTGCCGCATCACAAAATCAATTGACTAGTTCGAAATAAACAGTACGAGAAGCCTGGGGTTGCATTCATGGCAGTAATTAAACTCGCTGTTAGATGATGGGGGAAGGGAGTGCTGTTTTATGATATTGATCGTCATATGGGATTATTTTTCACTGTCTGCCTCGCCTCCTAAGTAAATAATACTAAAACTTGCCAACATCAAAAAACAAACAAAAATTATCAAGACTAGAATTTAGTTCGTGGGGATTGTTAGCCGACCGTCCCAAGAAACACCCGACCCAGTTTCCTAAATACGTGTCAATTTTTAACAACTATAATCATCCCACCAGTCGAGCATTTTCGAAGTCGCGGTCGATCGGGACGGGCGCACGCTGGCGACACGCATTGCCGTGACTACGGGTTTTCGACAGTCATCTCAATTATTCCACCCATAGACGCCGATATAATCCCATACAGTAGGTTGAATCTGTAGCTGAGCTCTATAGGCTATTAATTGTGTTTTTAAAAACACAAATTCGCCACGTTTTACGAGTTTGAAGCGGCCGAGAACTCCACTCACTCGCGGAATCCCATTCATGTGTGCACGAACGTCAGTGAACGCTTCAGTCCCATCATGCACCACTCCATGTACCGCGCGCAGTGAATTGTGGGGAACCGTAAAGGCACGTATTCAAGGCGTAAACTTGCCCAAGTCTGACCTCCCGTGCTCGGTCTGCGACGCGCAACACGCTCTCCGGATCGGTGGCATGTCCAACCCGTTTTCTTCGGTTTCCTCCGTCTTCGGAGACAGAAGAAAATATATTTGACAGGCCGCACCAGTCCAGAGGGCGCGCTGCACGCACCGCACCACAAACCAACCACGGGACAGACCTGGGCAAGTCTAGGCAAGGCGCAGAAACGGCCGTAAAAAAGGCGTTTTTCACAGGGTTGCCGATGTCTAAAATACAAAGTATGATGTTTTGTCGTTAAAATCAAGTAAATGCTTAAAAATTCATTTCGAGAAAAACAAATCAAATTTGCTGATAACCACGACAATATATCTTTAACAGAGTGTAAATACCCCGATATCTCAGGATGGGGTCGGACAATTAGACATGCACGGTATACCCAGCATCCATGACTCGACACAAACCATTGAACAGATCAGTGTTCTGGAATGAAGGAACATCAACCAACTCGATCTATTTATGAACATGGCAGCAAAAGCAATGCATCGATGTATTTGTGTATACACGTTCTTTTAAACTCTTCATGTCGTTCTGCCAGAAAACTACACATTTTCCACAAAACTACAGAAGTAGAATAATAAACATGACTGAAAAAGCGACAATACGTTGCAGCTAATACATTTAAGGAAATGCTGTTACTTATTTCTAGTAAATTTTGTTAGTCCTTATTTAAACCTAATGAAATTTGATATTCTTGTCGTACATCGGAAAGTACCTATATGGCTTACTCAGAAAACAAGGACCTTTTATTTTATGCTCCTCCCTGATTGCACGTTAAACAAACCGTGAAAAGCAATGATCATCCGATACGCCTCCATTTGTTCGAGCAAGACCCGGAATAGGTCACGGGCATCACCGAAGCAAGGGTCGGGCGAAGCGCGTGCTCAGACGAGCTAGCATGATTGCACAGCATTCACATGTAACTGCGGCATACAGTGGTCCATCAGTAATTTTATTGCCTGCGCTTCGCCAGTGCATGCTACATCATTCGTAGATGTCTCGACGAGCGAGCAGCAACAGTCAACAGAGGCGCTGAAACCTGCACCTACAGTACGGTTGCTCGGCGATGCTTACGTCAAATCCTAGCCTGGACCGTGATTATCACACAGCGTAATTAGGGGGTGTCATTTGCCACGTAACTTATTGTTCGACACAGTGGAGGAGAATTCACAATTAAAAGCGACAGAAAAAAAAACCATTTTGTGGTTGTCATTCTAAGACTTGAAATTGGACGGACCGCAGTCAACTTAGCAGTGGATTACCGTGGAGTTCAGGACACACAGAACTGGAAACAATACAAGATACTTTCATTCTTTCATTAAACGAGCCACAAATATAAGCGTTGTTTAATCACAAGGAGAAGGTCTGTTGATATGACCATTGTGTTGTTGTTGATACCTGAAATTGAGGCGCATAGTTTCTGGCCATAATACTCTGCTTCGTTTCGTTGTCCTGGATGTCGTGTCTTGCAATACTGTGTTAAGAAGTTTGGACCAGACGATTGTTTACAGTACCCGTAAGGCTTGCATACCTGGGCACAATTTATGCCTGCAACCCACTTGAGAGGTCATGGTTATGCTGGAAGGGGGCAGATTTCTCACTTTGCAGCTCGTCGTTTTGGTGAGTCGGTTGTTTAGCGCGACCCTGCGTTACAGTGTTCATTTGCTCTAATATCTGCTCTTTTGTATACCACATTTACAAAATTAAGACCGCCCCTCCCTCGATAGTGCCACGTGTAGGCCTATAGTAGTGCATAGTGATAGCTGTGGATCACGGTTAAAGGAGCTTGTTCATACATCTCCAGAAAATTGGATTTCGTTCTAACCTAACAATCATATAAAATACCTCTCCAAAATACAATGTACTATCCATGGGAACAAAACAGGAAATTTGCAATCTCCAATTTGGATGTGGAAGCAAAACGTTTGGTGTATAAGGAACATTTTACCATTTGGTTTTTCGATATCCTTGAAAATGTGCGGAATGAGAGCGGGAATTTTCAGAATGGTAATGAGAAAAAAATATTACACAAGATATTTCAAAATCTCAACACCCATGGGAAAAATGGGGGGGAGGGGGTATGTGATCTGGACACACTTCTTTAAAATCCATGTGTAAATTAAACTTATCAAACCAATCCAACTCTACATATCCCATTTGTGAACTGGGCAACTTTACCCAGAGAATGTTAAAATATCATCCCACTTTTTGCCTCCCGGTTCTTAAAAAAATATGCACATTCATTCATTGGCAAACCCGTATCCGCAACGGGTGCTAGTGGCTGGCGCTTCCTTTGTGGAGAAAACAAAATAGAAAAAAAAAAGAAATAGTCAAGGAGTTGTATTGCTCAACACTCGATGCAATGAAATTACACATGTATTCCTTCCGGAGGATGGAGCAAGTGTTTTCAAGTGATTGGTTTGAGAACCACGAGGATATCCGATAGAGCAGCTTTCGTGACCATCGCTTGACCGTCATGCACTCTGTGCACAAAGCATAATAAGTGTCCCCCGCCCACCCCCCAAAAGGGGGAGTCCCGGCATTATTAACATCGGCTCCATTGTTGAAGTGTTCCCGGTCGTCCCTAATATACAATTATAGGCTTCAGTCCCAACAGTATATTTTTCTCTCTAAAATCATGGTTTCCCATCAGATTTTCAACTGTTGGTATATAGTTTGTAGGCTATCTTGCTGTCCGCACACTGAAGGGCCATGGATGTTTCTTTTTTTTTGGGGGGGGGGGGGGGATCTTCTCACCTGAAATTTCCGTTTTGCAAAAGAAACAATCCTGGCTTCCTTTTTAGACAATTTGGTATGACTGTTATGAAGCACATCATTAATGACTTCGGACCAATTTTATGAAGCTGTTTAGCAGGAAAAAAATGCTTAATGCAAAATTTATTTGCTTCGTAAAAATGGGTTAGCAGTCAAAATTATACATTATCAAGTTGTGTTCTTAAATGTATTTGTAACGTAAAAATAATATAAGCATTTTTTATAATTGCATAATAGTCGAATTATCAATGTGAATTCTCCGAAAAGTGTTTCTATACATGCGCGACCTTAAAGGAGCTTGTTTAGATTTTTCCAGAAAATGGATTTCGCTTTAACGTAACAATAAATTTCTCCCCAAAATACTAACCATGGGAAGATACATGAAATTTGTAATCTCAAATTTGGATGTGGAAGCAACATGGTTGGTATAATCACTCCACTGCTTTATGGAACCGGATAAATTAGTTGACAAAACATTGGTGTTTTTATTTTACGATATCCTCGAAAATAATTATTGAGCACGAAATTTCAGAAAGGTAATGAGAAAAATATGACAAATGACGTGATATCAAAATCTCAACACCCATAGGGAAAAGGGGGTGTTAAAATGCGATATGGATACGCCCCTTTAATAAAACGGACAGGGTTTGAACAAGATCGATTTTTTTTCACGAAGAAACTGAAGGAAATTAAACTCGGCAGAAAGGTGTCCAATAAAATAACCCGCAAGAACTTCAATCGCCTTCAGTCGATACTCGTTCATCTTTGCAAAGGTTTTATATGATTCACGTATAAAGATATGAAATTTGTAGGCATAAATATAGGAGTGCTAACGTGACAGGATTATACTGGCCACCCTATATCGTCTATTGTACCACACCGCTTTCATGAATGCACTGAATTTCGAAAAAGACCTCTTTTTTTTATAAAGCGGGCCTTCCACTGTGCGATTTTTGCCACGAATTTCCAACGATTAGGTACGATTACCAGAGACTGCCTGGAGACTATACACAATCGTACCTAATCGTACGAAATTCGTGGCAAAAATCGCACAGTGGGAGGCCCGCTTAATACGCTTCTCCTCTTCCCTTTGGGGAAAATATCAAAAGTAAAATCCCATCGTATATTGTTGCACGCACCGTGACTTTAAATTATCTCAAAGCACCTGCACGGTAACATTCCAATTATTTACTCTCTCTAAAACAGGTGTTCTCCGGCCGAACCCTGGCCTGGCATGAGTTGGACAATTCGCCGTTTCATTGTTGGCCCCTCACCAACCCAAATGAGAAAAATTATCTGCATGATTGTGAAGGTAAGAATCGCCAATACCTTTTCAGGCATTGTACAATTTTGGAAGAAATGTTGACTCTTGTCGCTATTTAATGGCCTATGCGCAAAAGCTTAAAGTTATAAACAATAATTTTACTAATAAAACGGCTTTTGTTTTCATGTTGATCGAACTAACTCTCTCTGCTGGTCATTATGTCAAGAAAGGAATGAAATGAGTGGCAGATGTATCCCGCTTTCCTTCCATTGTTTTTCTAGGAAATCTATAATTTGATTTAATTTACTTTACTAAGTCCAAAGATCAAAATCTACAACATCTTGATAATGTGCAGATTATTGACAAATTTCAAATTAGCAGCTTCGTTTCAGATGCAAGGCCATTAATTGTATTACGTCACGCGTCTTTTCATTTGCAATTTTATCACAAAAGAAAGCACTCGGACCCTCGTTTTCGGTGACAATTTGAAATTCCTCAATTCCCAAATTGTCCACGTCCCAAGGTTGATACTATTATTGGGCATTTTCAAGTATAGTATACAATGTACATGGCATGTTTACTATAACAGGATAACTGCGTTTGTTTTGGTCGAAGACAAAAAATGAAAACCTGGCAGTGAAGCAGATACAAGAGTGCAGCATTCACGATTTGTGATTTTTATATCGCTGCAGTTGTGAGCGGCACAGGTCGCGGAGACGGCCATCGATTTGACTCAGTTCTGACCGAAAACGCAAACAAGAAGCATCTGGGAAAAGACATGACCGAAAATCTAGAATACGAAAGCAAAACAGAACAGTGGCTCAAATCGATACTATAACACTTCCTCAACATGATAAATATGGGTTTCATTATCTGAAGAAGACCGACGACATTAAAGGCCCTAGCTTGATGAGAAAAGTTAAGAAATACAGTGATATTAATGGGTGTGTCTTTGATCGCCGGTTCATCTCAAGAGCTCTTACTATCGGAACTTTCGAAGGTTGGGACGTGTTATGATGCAGCGCGAGCCATCGCTTGATATTTATGTGCACTCTGTTAAATTGACACGGCCGCGGACATCGCATTTTAATGGATAAGGTAGGGAGAGATTGCGACGCGCTAGGTAAACTTCTCGAACAGCAAGGCACCCGGGAACTTGAGCGAAGCTTTTGAAAATGAAATTGTCACCACCGGGAGACACTTTCTTGGAGACGCTAAAATTACACCTCGGCCATTCTATGGTGCCCACTATAAGTCTTGACGCAAGCACGGTTTACCACCGTGCTGTAACCCACTGCTTTTGGCTCTCATCGAATAAATCCCTTTCTTCGGGATGTTTTTCTTGGAAGGTCAACATTTCGCTTAGTTTGTCTTCTGCTGCTTCATACAAAGTCATGAAGAAATGTAATGACAGTCTAGCCGAAGATATTGGATGTATAATTCGTGACATTTGTAGGATGTTGTTATGAGATTTGATTGCTACTTTATACAGGTTTTGTTTACCTCAAAGGTCGACCGTACCTAGAAACCCAAATACTTTAAGTCTCATCTGATTTATGTTGATGAATTACTTATTGCAGGAATTTGAAAACTATTTTAAATGTTTTCTTCAGAGACACATATATAACAAAACCTCCGATACTATGTTTGGTGAAACATTTAAACAGTCCGAGGGAGACGGTATGATTCAACTCGAGTAAAAGTCTGATCAGATATTTGTGATATCGTTTGTGTTACAACTTCCAAAGGAAAAGGCGCTTGTCGTAGTGGCTCTGGCAGCATCTGAGCTGTGGCGGCCGACAGAGAATTTATTATTATTATTATTTTCTGATTTTTAACCAGGGTAGCCCGTTCACATAAAGTGGTCTACCACAGGATCAAAATAAACATAAAACAATAAATTTAGTACAAGTAACTCAAAATAATAACATTAAAATTTGGCAAAAGAATGAGCGATATAATAGAGTAAAAATTAAAAAGTTGTAAACTTTAAAGGGATAAAACTATTTAAAATTATATACATAAACGTCAACATAAATTTTACAAACCAAAACAGGAAACGAAACAAGATTAAGAAATTAAATACTTAGGTAAATATTCAAATATATCAACTTTAATTCAAACATGTAGACAAATATAAACATGTAAAATAAAGTATGTACATAAAGAAATAGAAAGTTAAAAGAAGAAACGCCTAATAAAAAATATTTGAAAAATGTAATGTAAAAGCATAAAATCGCGTGTGGTTATAAAAAAATAAAAGGCTAAAATTACAGGGCAGAAGCTAAAAGACCTTGTTTCATAATTTTCTTAAAATCACAAAGCGAAGAGGAAGACTTGACATCGGACTTAAATAATTCCACATCGACTAATTGGAACTGTTACGTGTATAATAGACTTTGCAAGATAGGTTTGTCTCGCTAAGTCGACTTATTGCTGGAGCTATTCAGTTGACTTGCCCAAATAAATTATCTCGCCAAGTCGACCTTAGAGGTTCGCATGGTGCATAACCTGGCTAAGCCGACTATACTGGATAATGCCTTGGTTATACAATATGCCGATCGTTGGTCCCGATTGTCAGTTTTTTGGAGAATCGCCGAGGATCGCATGATCCAGCGCCCCGAATGCTGTACAGGGCCGAAGGCAGATCGAAATCACCCCGACATTAACGACACGGTAACGCGTGTTCAATTATTCCGACACGTATCCTTCCCGATCGTGATCTCGATCCCTAAAGGACTCTGAATTATGAAAGACTCTTGCACGATAACGGCACGTTACTCGCGACACGTCCCCCTCGAATGTTCCTAGACTCCCGACACTACAACGATTCCCGGCGATACATTTCGCGCCGAGAGTTCAACGACTGACTAACGACAATGCTTGCACACTCACACGATTCAGGGTTGACCACGTGACCCCGACGTTCGGGCAGAATCGTGAAGATACGCGGCATATTCAGGGCATATGCGTGACAGGTACAGAGCTGAAACGGAGCGGAAACTACATGATTTCCCGGTTATTTTAGCACTTATATCAAGCAAATTCCCGAGAACGATATTTTAATTTCGTCCACGAACAGCGATGAGCTCACTTCATAATTTGAATTTAGACAAGTCACCAATGGATTTCATTTGCTGTGCAGTATAATTCAAAGTTGCAGCGTTATAAATCGTCCTAATTGCGTGAAATTCGTCTCGTGTGGTGATCCGCATTGTATTGAAAAAGTGAGTTCGTCTTTTGCTATTCATTTTAGCGCTTTAATTTCGAACCCGAAAGCGAAACATCGGCAAACATACCTGTTTTGTGATGTTTGCAAACACAAAAGTTTGGAAGTGTTTGGACGTGTAGACGAGGCTTTAAAAAAAAAAAACGGCAGTCAACTAGCGCTGACCCTGCGCTGACCTATTTATATGCATGCCTACACTGTCAAAAACAAAAAATAAAAATTACCGTAATTTTACGGTGAAGAGTAGGTAAATTTTTACGGGAACTCCCCGTAAATGCATCTTTACGGGAAAGTGCCCGTAAACATAATTTCACAATGCATTGTGGGATTGCGCCTCCCTGAAAAGATTTGGCTGATAAAGATGGTGATTTTCTTCAGTTTACAGTTGTTTTGCTTTATGTAATTATGTTTTTGTTTGGAAAAGATGCAAAATTACCAATTGTTGGCATCAAGTTAACTTAAGCTGGCGACGGATGAGCGACTAATAATAGTACATTTAATTTTAGTAGATGTGTGCAACCGTGATGGGATATACGGTGTATAGGCTTACACTGAGCGTAAATTTAGAGTCGCTACAGGTGTATTGTATAGTTGAGTGTCAAGCCGCAAACATACATGAATCAGCAGAAGTTCAAAAGTACTGGAAGGGGTGGGGATAGGAAAAGTACGGGGAAAGCACCGTCAAATTACGGGAATAACGTAACATTTTACGGGACAAAACCGTTAAAACAATTACGGGATAACCGTAATTTTACGGTTTTTTGTCGGCAACCCGTTTGACAGTGAATTCACCGTAAAATTATGGGTAATTTTGTTTACAGTGTACATACTAGTTTGGGAGTGTCGCTAGGCTAAAGTTAAAATGTCCCAGCAGGTTTCGAAATTGAAAAGCTGTACTAGACTGAAACAAATGTCACTTGAAGGTTATAATTATACTGTATATAGAATTATACTTAAGGTCATATTTATACTGTCGGCTTTAGTCGTCATTATAGACTTTAGGGGACAGCTAATGGTGTTACACTCAAAAAAATTCACATTTTCAAAAGTGGGTCACTATGGTCGAGTGGATTAGCGTACTGAATCCAAGATATAAACCCACAGGTTGTTGGTTCAAATTCCATCCTGGTCATCCATGGTGCGTGGGCAAGGTGCATCTTGGGCAAGGCACTTTGCCACAGATTGCCTCCGGGCACCCATATACTGTTTTGTTTTCCCAAAGAATGCTTAAGAAAATCAAGTCAAAGAACATCTCCCAAATATTCAATGAGAGAAAGTACAAGTGATTTCAGATGTGTTGTGACGTCTCTATGTCATAATGCCTGCGTTTAATAATTATTCACCACTTGCACGGAACCGCCATATTGGCAAACCAGCCAGGCTTTCCTTTCATGAACCATGACTCCCCCGCCTCGTTACCATGTCGGTTGTCGTGACGTTGACTTTTGTCCGTTGTAAAATATGACGTATGCTAGGAAAGTCGTTGTGAACGCAACCGTGCAAGTGGTGATTGATCGCTGCAATCTTTCAATCGTTTTTCCTTGGAAACACTGACCTGTTGTTAATGTTCAGTGAAATTGGGCAAATTTTTGTCACCTAAATGTTGCCCCAGGGTGACAAAAAGTGACTCCCCACCTCTTAGGTGGGGTAGCCCGGGGGGAGGGGGGGGGGGGGGGGGGACGATTGATAGGTGCAATAGTATATATGACAGTATGCCATAGAACACAATTTCAACGACTGTTTGACTATTATTCACATACGTTAAAGGGCCTGTGACATGCTAAACAACTTTGTGCCTAAGCTTTGCTTCATAATGACGGATTACTTGTTCAGCAAGACATACTATTGTTCGTTTGGATGTAAAATCAATAAAAGGTGGCCTTTTTCAACTTTGAAGATTTCACTGCAATAAATCACAGACAGAGGGCGCTGTTTTGAGTGCATCACATAAGGAAGACAGAAGGGAAAAGTTAAGAAAAAACATAAGACTTCAAGTTGGACTTGTAGCAAATTGCTGCAGTTTCTACCCCCAGTTTTGTCATGGCTTACAGCAGGCAACATGTAAAACAAACTCAAACAGCCATGGATTACAAAAGTTTCAGGAAAATTGAAAAAAAAGTGGAATCTTTTGTGCACAGTTGAATGTGATTTTTCTGTGTTTGCCTCTTATGACATAGTGACCTTGGTCATGAATATGCATATTTGCATTAGCATAAAAACTAAAAACCTTTGTTTTAACCCCCAAAGCAAGCTCCAAATAGGATTGTTATGACTTTAACTGAGTAGAGTGGTTTTAAAGGATAGATTTCATTGATAAAAATCCTAAATAAGGGGCCCTTTAAAAACGGCATTTAAAACAGTAGACCTAGGCCTATTTGCTTTTTGGTGTTTGCAAATCTTGGGTACGGACTTTGATAACCTTGTCTATATTTCACCTAACGCTATAAATGCTGACTGTATAGCGAAGGCCTAGGGAATCCAATAGAATTCTAAGTGTGTTAGGATTTTGTGTGATTGATCTCTTCCTTGTTGAAAATGCATGGACTTCATATGAATTGAATTGAAGAGATTCCTTTTGCCTGAAATTACTCCCGGGAGACGTCTTTAGGGCACGATATCAAAATGTCAAAGCATTTTGTTATTATATTTTACGGTCCATGAGACAGTGAACTGTCACCATTACCTTTTCTTGACAATAAATATTAAGAGAGGCCTGATTCGCCTGAAACGCGTCTTTCAACGACAAAAGACCCATGCCAGCACATCATATATACGCGTTTCAAGTAGGACGTGATGCACCTATACTTCAGTTTTGTGATGATCATCTAGTAACTAAGTGTTCGCCGGTTAAACTTGACTCCATTTGGCAGCTTCTCCCTCAAAGGTGCAATTTTACACGAACACAAATAATGTCATGCTTCTTATAATTGCTATCCAGACTTTTAGGTGGTGGGTCTACTTATAAAGTAAGATTTTGGGTCAATGCAAATGATATAATGGTACATAGACTGAAGTACATAGGAACAAAACTTAATGGGTTGGCTTCCATAGCCATTATTATTCTTTTAGAAGAGAATATTTTTAAAATATGGATATTAATGACTTCAACTGGTTTGCTAATACCTTCTCTCTTAGCTATATACACCGTCCTGCCTGTCATTTTGTGATCATTGTAACACAAAAATACACTGAAAATGTTCCCCTTGTGGCTTCTGTGTGAAACGAATGGATATATTTGTTGCCATACAAGTAGCCTGAGCCGTTGTCAAAGCAGTGAAGGCGACCTGGGCGGAAGTTGACGTCACACTCTGCCAGCGAATAGTTTTACGCCCTGGTAATCCCAATGTACTGACGCCACGACTTTGCCAGCAGTTGTTGCCTCACAGTGAAAAATGAAATAGCCAGAAGTCCCTTCAGGCTTGAACGGACCTAAAATATGACTCCACATTTTGGTTTACATAGATGGACCAGACATGATCCGGTCGCCTTCTTCCTTGGAATCGCCATAATTTGGCTAAAAAGTGAGGTTGTAACCATGGCTTCTAACGCATCGTGTTTGCAAGTAAAGCCTTCTTTTGAAGATAATAAACGTACACGTACCCAAATCCGTGCAAACTATTTTTAACATTAGGTAGACGCTACCTCATTCTGCTTACACATATCACGTGGTAACTCTTTAGCCCCATGCAGGAGATGAAATGTTTTTGATGATTCTGATGATTCCTAAATCCAACAACATTAATACGGTGCATTTTATTCGGAAGGTGTCGAGTTACTTGAGCAATTTCTTTTTTCTGATGTAATTGCAAATTGACAACAAGAATTCAATGATTCTTCCTGTCTGTTTACGTTAAGACGCCCGAGGAGACTTTGTTTGATCTGTTCCTTCCTTTCTGCACATGTTTTGGTGGTGGGGAGTCATCAATTACGCTGCACTCTGAGACAGTCAAGGCCCGAATGACATGTTCGCGAGAGACAACGCTCACAAAGACGCCTCGTTATCGTCCAGCCACATATTGCTCTTGAAGGGCCCATGATATGCTATTTTTATCAATGGAATTTATGCTATATGGAACTACATGTACTCTACTACTGTTTCAGCCATAACGATCATATTTGGGAATTGTTTTGAGGATAAAATAAAGGTTTTTGGTTTTTATGTTAATGAAAATATGCATATTCATGAGCAAAGTTGTGATGTCACAAGAGGCAAACACAGGCTAATCACATTCAATCGTGCCGACAAAAAATCACTGTTTTCTCCAACTTGCTGAAAATGTTGTAATCCATAGCTGTTTGAGTTTGTTTACATGTTGCCTGTTACAATCCATGAAAGAAAATGGGATGGAAAACTGCAGCAGTTTGTCACAATTCCAGTTTGAAATCTTATGTCTTTTCTATACTTTCTTCTTGTGTCTTACTGAAGTGATGTGCCCCAAGCAGCGCCCTATTTCTGTGATTTTCTGCAATAAAATCTTCAAAGTTGAACAACCTTTTATTCATTTTACATCAAAATGAACAGCAGTAATATCTTGCTTAACAAATAATCCCTTATGTACAGCAAAGATTAGGCATAAAGCTATTTAGCATGTCATGCGCCCTTTAACATGTACCTAAACATTTTTCAGATACTTAACCAGTTATGTAGGCCATAATGTCTGATGTGCATTTAAAAAAAGATGACATAGGTCGACAACTGCATGTAGGTTTGGTTTGGCCATTGGGAATGTATTTGGTTTTGTTTTTAATTTGGTTTGGGGGTTTTGGTTTTGTATTTTTTTGTTTGGGGTTTCGTTGTGGGGTTTTATTTGTGCATGGAGTTGTGGCTTTGGTTTGGGGGTTTTGATCTTTTTTCTTCTTCAAATGACTTAGTTCACCTATTCCTGTGTGTCTGAATGTCATGCAGATACAATTGTCTAATCATATACAAAATCATTCAAGCGGAGTGCATACCCCTCAATCAAAAATCTGCGTATAAATGCACCCCACAATGTCCCTTTGTCAGTAGTGTACATATATACATAATAAACTGTGCGCAAGACGAATGTGACTGATTAATGACCCGGTGCAAGCGATGAACTTCGCGAACATTTTTCTCATCAGTATTTCCCGCCCGCCTCAATCATTTCCTCATAGCCACACACATCTTCCGGTCGCCACAAGATAATTCCCGATCTCTTCAAACCTTCCTATATATACCTGCCGCTCTAAACATTTCCTTACTGAAACAAACATTCCTCCATTGTCGCAATCTAATTCCCAATCGCCCAGTCATTTCTCACCCGCCGCAAACACTTCTTTATTGCTGTTTTCACATTTCACAATCTCTCCAATTTTGCGATTGCTTGAACATTTCCAACCCGCCTCACACTTTTTCCGATCGCCAAAATATTTCCCGATGGTTGCAATTCCCGCATGGTTACAATTAGTTATTGATTGCTGCAATAATTTTGCGATTATCACCAAAAAGTCACATAAAATAATCCCCGATGGCCGCAATCATTTCTTGACGCCGCACGTCTCTACAAATTGGAACAGTCGACAAACGAGCGATGTAACCGGACATGAGACAAAAACAACGGAGATTGCGAAAAAGCCAAAAACAGAACAAAAACAAAGGCTTTTCCTCGGGATTTGCGAAAAAGCCAAAAATGACGCGTTCTTTCTCCGTCTCCGTAAAAATAGACCAAACAAATGCAGTTTGATTTAGGTGTCATTTATGCCCATTATTGTACAATCACCCCATATTGCGAGCACGCATGATGCCAATTTAGTTGGTAATCGAGGGTGAATGACAACTGAGAGGTTTTCTGCCGTCTCCGTGCTTGTTCTCCCAGCGGTTGGCATCGTAAAGGCGTGCTGGAGCATCTCGAGGTGTGAAACAAATAGCCAAACGCTTTAGGGGATACTGTGGAGCAGTAATGAAATTTACTTGCGCCGATTTAGCCGTTTCGCAACCTAGGCTTTGCACACGGTTACGGTACCGACATGTATCTGATTATCGGACATACCACTTATCGACGTTTACCCCAGATCTGAGTGATACTACATGTATACGTGTCCCCAGACCCGCCACATGGGTTATTTCAATGATCCAAATTCTGTTGTGTGATTGGCACTTGAGGTCACAGTTACCGTTTGTTTTAAAGGGCCGTTTAATGTATTTATTTTGTGTGAATAAGTGATTATTTTTAGGGATTGTGACCCATTTATTTTGTTAAATTGAAACTGTAGGGGAGAATGGCGCATCAAACCACACAGAATGCACACCTTGTACACTATATAGGTATGTAGGCCTATATATGCACATCACGAACATTCAGTTTCCTTGCTCTGTGCATACGGTACGTTATTTCGATTCGCCAGTACATGTATTAATACAAAATGACAAAGGAAAGCGCAAACGGTAGGAAAGAAAACAAACCAAACCTGTTAAATTTTAAACAATTATTGAAATGCGTGTATAGGCTATATATTGTGTTTTACATGGTAAATGCCGCGCTTTATACTGCCAAGTTCATCAGTGTCAATATCAGTTTCGACGCCGCCTGGTAAACCAGTAAACCTAAAGAAAATAACCGAATATGCAGTTAGAGCCAAAACCCATAAACACTGTATTGTTGGCGTTTTATTTTTGGCTTTTGTTTGTGCTTTGTCTCGGGTCAAGTGAAATAGAATCATCTGAGACGGCTCGGTTTAAACGGAGTAAATAAGTATTTCATTACGTATTGTTGTCCTTTGGTGTATTGTTACTTATCATGTTTATGGCTGCATTTTTAAGATGGTTGGAAGGAAGACGTGGGGTTTAGAGTTAACGCCCTCTGGCGATGGATACGTGACCAAGTGCATTCTCGACTGTCGGATAAAGAGCTAATAAAACGATTTCTAAAATTGTGGTTTTTCTCACAAAGTTCGTGTTATACATGTCCTATCTGTACGTTAACGATCGTGTTATACATGTATATATACGCTAATGATCGTTATTTTCAAATCACCATTTATTTGCCTTGCCCGGGTTATATTAACCCACGGATATAGGGTAAAAACTGCCACTACCCAAATTGTGGGTCTTTTATACCCGTTTATTTGGTGTAAATGAACACAATTTTGGGTATAGTTTGTACCCACATTTGGGTTCATTATAACGCCAAATGCTCGCGTGGAAACGACCCAACATTTGGGTAGTTGCAGTTTTCACCCTATCCGTGGGTTAATATAACTTGGGCGATTTTTCCGTCAGTGTGGCCGTCATCGAATCGCAGTCTTCAGCGAGTTTGTCTCGGATCGGTATACTAAGTAATGCATGATGTATTTCGAGTGCGTAACACATACGCACACTTGGAAGGAACCGTCCTTATTACAATCACTATGTAGGATTTTCGCCCACTCCTCTCTTCCGCAAAAGTCTCAAGGTCATTGAGGTTGGAAGGCTTCCTTGCCACCACCCGAGTCTTGAGTTCCCTCCATAGATTATCGATCAGGTTAGTATCCGGGCTTTGGCTCGGCCACTCCAGAACGTCCACATGGTTGTCCTCGGACCATTTCGTGACTGCCTTGGTAGTATGTTTGGGATCGTTGTCCTGCTGGTAGGTCCAATGCTGACCAAGCTTGAGTTTTTCAGCGGACTGCTTGATGTTTTCATCGATGATCTTAATGTACTGCTCCTTTTTCATGATCCCGTCCACTTTTATGAGATTCATAGTCCAATTTGCCGAGAAGCATCCCCGCATCATGATGTTACCACTTCCATGCTTGACGGTTGGGACCGTGTTCTTTGGATTGTACGCTTCCCCTTTCTTTCGCCAGACATAAGCAACATCCAACATCCATGTGCCCGAAAAACTCCATTTTTGTCTCGTCTGACCACAGAATCGATGACCAGAAGCTTGGATCCTTGTCCATGTGTGCTTTAGCGAAGGCCATAGGTCGGCGGCCATAGAGACCTCCCTGATGCAATGTGCGCTGAAGTGTCTGCCTGGATATTTTGGTCCCAGACTCGCCAAGGCTGTTCAAGGAGACCCTTCATGGTGATGCGGGGATTGTTGCTGGCTTCTCGGCACACTTTTCTTGCCAGACGAGGTGACAGTGCACCTTCGACTTACGACCACGCCCTTTAAGGTTTCTCACTGTGTGGAACTCCTTGTACTTCCTAATTATGCTGTAAAAACTGGCACTCTAAACTGCTTCGAAAGGGCCTTGTGTAGCCTTTCCCTTCTTTGTGGCCATTGACAATTAGCAAGTCCTCACTCAGTTCTCTTTTCTTGCCATGCTTACTAGAAACTGAGAATGAAGGCATCAACTCCCCTCACTGTATAGCCTACAAGCAGAGTGCTATTATATGACATTCTTTGATTTAAATTTAACAGATATGTTAATGATTCAAATCTTATGCAAACATGTTAGGATAACTGTTGAAGAACAACAATGAATCACCGGAATGTTGACGGCATGCAGGTGCATTATCACAAAAAATAATAGCCTAAATGCTGAGATTTCACCAAGGGGTATGAATAATTTTGAACAGGCACAACAAAGCAAATCTGGACATTATAACTATTGTTATGAAAATGATGATGAGCCAAAACATGTGGTCTTGTGCAAGGCAACTAACTGTCCTAGGATACAGTGAAAGTTCCTTCACAATAGTTTTTAGGAGTGAGGAAATTATTTTGAAAAATGTTAGATTTGTCAAAGGTATGAATAGTTTTAGGCACAACAGTAAAGTAGTAGTTACAGATGTAGGCCTATGTCTTAATCGCGTTAACTGCGTACGTTGACGTGGTGATTGACAACATATTGCTGCTGATATGTTATCAACACAAGCCGAAAGAAACTGATGTTCGTTCTAATCTTTGAATTTTATTCCCCAGGCCAGTTGTAGGCCTATTTGGTTCAAACACCAGTTATGGCATTTGGGGGGAAAAGTCCTTTTGCAATGAAGCAATTTAGAAACTAATTTACACGTGTTTCGGAGCTACCTGTTACCTTTTCAGTCCAGACTACAATTTTAATGCAACTTACAAGGCAGCAATTATTTTACCTCACGTCTTATTCAAGAGCCCTAGAGTACTTCCGAGTGTGCGACGAACGTTGAATATTATCCGGCACGTGCCGCTTAAAAGCAGTACCCACTACAGGCGCGCAAACAATGTTATACAGTTCCGTTAACCAACGGAGGCCATAACGAGTTAAAGGGAAGCATACCCACGAATCAAAATATACTGAGCCAATTAACCATTGATGACAACAGTAACAAACACTACATAAATTTGCTACCAAAATGCTGCATTCCTCTCAGCTTGTCACTAAACAACGATCATCGTGGTTTTTTTTTCGATTTCAAATTGTACGTGGAAACACTTTTATAAAGCCGTATAGGCATACTGTAAGGGCTAGGGAATTGAAAACAACAGCTTTGTTTGTAACTCTCCCTAGATAGGCAAGCCAGTCGAGTTTTTTTTTAACATGTGAGCTGATGGAGTTAGAAAATCACATTTCAGTATTATTCTGGCTGCACGTTTGAGACATTTGTTTAAGACCGTGCTGTGCATGTGCAGATGCGTAACGGTCACCCCATACTGTGCAACAATAATCTAAACCAGGCATGACTAATATACGCTTAAAATAAGGGTGCATGTGTTGTTAAGTGACACAGTCCCGAATTCTTTTTAACATAGCTATTTTCGAGGAAACTGTCTTCTTTACATATTCGACATGTTGCCAGTTCCAATTTAAGGTTTCGTCAATAATAACACCCAAGCATTTATAAATGATTTAACGTTATACATTTAAATGATTTAACGTTATGTACGCTGAGCTCGTGCGCGCTAATCTTTTTCTTTAAGCCAAATGAGCATACTGGCATTAACTTTTATTTTATTTTTAACAGACCACCGATGAATCGTGTCTAATGACATGTTCAGGCCAGTTTCAAGTTCGGCAATGCTTTCGGAACTGCATACATATATAATTTACATTTTTCGGGTCCATAAAGAAGCAGGTCGTATGTATTTATAATAAACAATAGTACTAGTGGGCCCAGAGTTGATCCTTGTGGTAGATCAACACTTGGAGGCAATGGTTTTGACATAATGTTTGCCAATATTAACAGTTTGACTGCGATCAATGCAGATAGGACTTAAACCAGTTAATTACGGAAGTTGACATGTTTAACTTTTCTAGTTTTTCCAAAAGAATCGTATGGTCAACGCAGTCAAATGCCTTACTGATGAGATTAAGGAAAACTGTTCCGGTCATTTCCCATGATCCATAGCTTGAAGACACTCGTTTGTCAAATCGCATAGAGTGTACCTTTAGTTGAATGCAAAGGCCGAAATCCAGATTGACAAATATAGGTATCAAGTTGTTTTTACTATTTCTATATAGATCACTGTATAACTGTTCTGGATAAATTTAGCCTAAAGGAAATCATGCCCCAACTTGGCGTCATCGATCTGGGAAATGCAACTCAATTGTCAAATCCAATTTTGATTCATCATTGTTGCAATGTAAGGAGATATTGTTCGTTCAAGTGCTTCGAACTTAAAGGTACGATCTGACTAAAATCGCTGCAATTGTTGCAGCTTAAATTTATTTCTTTAAATTATATGATGCACATGCAGCGTCAAAAATAAAATGTGAAAAAGGAATTTGAAGTATTCCATCTGCACAGCTTGAACTGCCAAGCCAGTGCGCCACTTGGACAATGGTGCTGCGCGCTAAGCACTCTAAATGCTGATGTATGCTGACGATACCCAGCTCTACCTGTCATTCACGCCTCATGAGCGGGATGATGCTTTGAAGAAGATTGAAGCATGTATTGCTGAAATTAGATCTTGGTGTAAACCCAACATGCTGGGTTTGCACCAAGACCTTGGCGGAAGTTGACGTCACACTCTGCCAGCGAATTGGCAGCGATGTCATTCAACCGTCAGTACATGCTCTCAACTACCTTGGTGTCTCGTGGATTCATCTCTTACAATGACCAATCATGTAGACAACTAGTGTAACACCACAATAGTGATGTTTCGGTGTGCACGGTTAGTGATTACGACTACAATTGGCCAAACCTCAAAATCTTTACCTTTCGCTGTCCGTTTTTCACTAATTTGTAGATGCGTTGCTACCAGTATATAGACAACAAAACTACACTTGGGATATTTGTGTAAACGCCACAAGTACGAGCATACCGTGGACGCAAAATTCACTAAAAGTCGTTGTTTTCCCTAACCGTGTGCGACCGAAACCGGACTAATATCCCAATATGCGTGTTTCTATTGAGAACCATTTACCGGATAATGCCAGAAAAGACGGTAAATGTGCTCAGTAGAAACAGGTCTTATCCGCTATTTACCGGTAAATGGCGGGGAGGATTTTCCGATTTTTCCCCCGGCAATTTTCCTTCTTGAGGAAGGAAAATGCCGGGGAATTTTTCCGGTGAGCGCCAATAGAAACACGCACCGTTCCGCCCGAGTGCGCATGCAGGGAGAAACGGAACACGTGACCGCAAATATTGACCCAGAGTTGACCTCTGTGCAACCGCGCGCGCCAAACACATGCATTGCGCGCTTGTGACTAGTCACCACAACATCGCGCCATCTTGAATCCCACAATGCAAGTGTCTGACCTCTGCACGTGACCTTTATCCGGTAAACTCACAAAGCATCACGAAAACCTGCAAGCTCCGCTATTTACCGGATAAAGCCGCTCAGTAGAAACTTCGCGTTAGTCCCTCGTTACCCGCTATTTACCGGTAAATGTGTTTGCCGGTAAAATTCCGGATCTTCAATAGAAACACGCTTAATGTGGTTTTGTATGAGATCGCAATAGTTATTAGTTTAATTCTTCACGCGCTGATTTTATTTGATTTATTTGTTGTTTTTTTTGGTCGCGCCCTGTGTCAATCTTTATTGCTGTAGGTGAATTTCTTGTATTTATTTGCTCTGTTTTGATTGAAAGTTCGCAGTCCCTCTTGGCCTGTCGTGTATATGTATACTATTTTTAAAAAACGCAAAATATACTCTGACCGAAAGATCATCAGTAATGTTTTGGCAACGCTGAATGCATCAGTCTCTCCAGGAGCTGCTGGGTAGGGTAGAAGTGCCTTTCTGAACTCTACCCTTCGAGTGCTGTTTAGGAGAGGCGCAGCTCCCACCCCGTCGGCTCGTCCCACCTGGAGGAATCAATCACTGAAGCGGAACAGTCTTGAAAGCAATTGTTATATCCACAAGTTCACAGTGGAAATAAACTTCAATTCTGGTCAAGAATTGATATTTTAGGAAAGTTTGTATAGACGATACCAAGTGTGGTTTGGAGAATATTCTGCTTCAGAGTCGGATTGATAAGTTTTGTGAAGACATGTGTGAAGTCGTGTGCTTTGTTCTTTGTCAATCGAAAGCAGACATTTGTTGTGTAAGACTCCCACACCCATTATGATGGGCCTATTCACAAACGGTGTTCTACCTGGTTGGTTCCTGAGGCAAGGTGGTTTTATTGTGGTTTTTGTGTTAAGGAATTTACGCCCATTATTTAATATCGGCCTCTCTATCTACAGTTTTCAGACGATATCTTGGAGCATTTTTGTGTTGTTTAAACATTTCATATTGCCCTGTTGTCATTTATGTAGTATTATTCGTATTGCATAGGGCCTATGCCACGGTCTTTGTCAAATTTATTTATGACGATATCTTGTCTCCTCTTAGGTCTGTTAGCGAGATGTGTTCTGCTTCACTTATTGCATTTGAATATAAAAAAAAGTCCTAACAAATAAGTTTAATAGAAAAAAATGGCAACAACAATTTTACTGTTCTTGGGACTAATAAGAATGCATTGATGATGGTTGCTAAAAATTTACATGGAATGTCCACGGGACCCCAAATCTGTACATAGGCCCCCTGCTATAAAGAGCGAATAAAATAATTAGTTTACAAAACATCGGCGGTTTTTGACGATATCCTTGAAAATGTACGGATTGGGAGTACGAAATTTCAGAATGGTAATGTGAAAAATATGACGGATGATAGGACACGCTCCTTTAAGGTATAGCAATGGGTTTAAAATAGGCCAGTGACCAGGCTGTAGCCATTTAAACCGTCTGTAAATGTCAGTTATTTCCATCCATTTTGTGTGTCTTTACTTAATCGGTGTACAGTTATATGATGGATGTCATGCAGGCATTCACGCAGGGTTTACCAGCACCAGCCAATTATATCATGTTCATACCACTAGACTGCAGGTAACTGACCTCGGCTCGAATGTGACCGTCGACAGAGCTGCGTCAACCGGCTTGTCTTACCACGGTAAACCTGAAACCACGCCCCGGGCCAGAAACTCGCATAGTAACTAAAGGAAACTCCTTTCTTTAATCGCATTTAGAAAGCGTTTCGTGTTGTATACCTCATGGCACTGACGAAAATATCTGTGGCACACAGTCATGATGTGAGCCCAAACGTCTTTTCTGTGTTTTCGCAAACATATTGTAGATCCCGAATGGCTGTGATTAGTGGTAACCGGCGTATAAACCAATTAAGTTTTGAGGTATTTTGGATCAATAGGGGTTGATTAACGCTCGGGCCAAAATAAGTCGATATGAAACAGTTGTGCACGACACAAGCCATTTTCTTGACAGAAGAAAGAGACTTAGATTGGCCGTATATATAGGTTATGGTTTTGTCTGTGTGTTTCGGCGAAATTTACGGCTTTCGCCAGTTTCGTCAATAGGCCTACAATGTAGGCTATATGCAATTCCCCTAAATGGCACACGTTCAAGGGTCTGACCGTGTTCATTGGTAACCATTGATCATTGCACAATGCTATGTTTTGTGCGGCTGGGATTTTGTTTGTTGTGATGTTGATGAACTTTGAATCAGTGAAGGAATGGACCCTTCCGGACTGTCAATCAAACAACGCGCATTAACCAATTGGAGTGCGCCTTACAGGTCATGTGATCACGAGCCGTTGCTAAGGACGTTGTCAGCCATTAGCTCGGTCAAACTTCGGCACGTGCAGCTAGCGAAATGTACACAAACTAATGGGCGAGCTGTGGGAATTTACTCCACACACGACCGATTCGTACCGTATTTTAACTCAAAATAAACATGGTAAAAATGTGCTGCCATGGTACATGTAAATCAGACACTCTGACCTAAGATATAAAATAGTATTTTTTTCCGTTTTCAAAAACCAAAATCAAACGTTGAGAAATGTGAAATCCTGTGGACGTCTTTTTTTGCAATAGGCCTACCCAGAACAAGCTCCATGGTTTGTTACCAATTCTCTGCGTTTTCATATGTCCATACAAACGTTCTCGAGATTCCCGCAGATTTGCGCACTTGTAAGCTTAACGTCATAATTTCGTCGTATAGATCTATTCGACCAATCTGAGCTAGACATTCGTGAATTTTCCCAACACTAGCTTGGGCAAACGTGTAAGAAAATTGTATGTGGTGTCACGCGTCCTTTCGAGGACGCTAAACGAAACCAATCGCTGTTTCATGTCACGCATGACATTTCGTTTTCTCCTTAACAAACATTGAGCTAGGGTCTATGAGAATTCTCCAGTAGCAGTATTTGACACGTGTATAACTGGTTTTCATCTTAACAGACATTTTGTCAGTGCAGGGTGCAGTAAATAACCTTCGACCACACACCAAAAATACACCCAACGATGAAGTCGCGGTTATATACCGAGCAACAAAAGAAATACTAAAAAGGCGCCAATCTGAGAGTGGGAAATTTCAGCACACATAAGCTTTTAATATGCAGTCATTTTGATGTTAAGTCTGTAAATCTGTAATTTTGCGTTTCTTTTGTTGCTCAGTCTGAAACAGACATGTCGAGTTATGTCGAGTGTTGAATTACTATAGGTATATGACAATTTTATAATTGCTACAGTTTGAGCCCGTCAGTAATTCTGGAGTAAAGTGTTAGTGGGTATTTCCATAAAAACAGGAGCCAAAGTGTGACATTTTGATGCATTTGTAAAAATTGCATTTTTAAGTTAACAAAATTGTTGTGCAATTTGTAAATAAGGTAGGCTATTTAAAATAATTTACAAACGGTTAGACATGTCTTGGTATCATAATCTTGAAAATATTCAAGAAAATTGTTTCACTACGTACGGAGGACTCCAAGACATTTTTCAACCAGTTTGACCAGTTTGTTTTCTGGAAAAGGTAGTTGTTGATTTGACCCAGCTGTAGAACCTGAACTTTATCGATTCAAATTATGCGTACATTATGAGCGAAATTTGTTACATTTTGAGCGAAAGTTTTAAAATGTCACACTTGCAATTAGAAGATCGCACCAGTCTATTGAATTGTTCTCGCTATGTTTTGGGTAGTATCAAGAGGTAAAGGTGGTGTTCGATTCATCAGGCCATGTATTCTTTATATGCTGAGGGAAATCGTTCTGTGAAGTCAACTCCAGAAGTGGCACAACGTAAGAGGGACACTGTGTCCCGTTTTTATAGAATGTACCTAGTACAATGTTAGTACTACGTTTAAAAAAACATTTGATCTTGAATAAAAAAATTTCACATCATGTAAACAAGGCCTGACAAATTTCCTTGAGTGAGTTTCATCAGTTTTGTCCAAGAGGTTGAGATTTAAACGCCATACGAAAAGAATCCTAAATTTGAGAATTTGCCATGACTTGGCATCCGCCATTGTTAAGAAAATTGTCTGAGGTCCCTTTGCACCTCTTGATGAATTGCGCAAAATGATTGAGATGGTTTGCGTAACATTTTGAGTGATCTTGCCTTTCCTCAGAAGATTTCGGCTCAGCACACACATTCCAACACCGTCTCCAGCGACGTATTGATGACATTGAAAGAGGCCCAGTCGAAAGTGGCGAATTCTGAAATTGACTTTTTCTTTGTATGGCGTTTAAATCTCAACCTTTTGGACAAAACTGATGAAGGTCACTCAATAAAATTTGTCAGGCCTTATTTACATGATTTAGGTTAACATTTTGTTGAAACTGAAAAGGCTATTTAAGATTAAAAGCAGGACAAGTTCTTTGACACGTATCCCTTTCAAAGGGTTGTGTTCCTGACCGCTCTGAAAAGCAAGAAAAAAAGATGGGTTCCTTATTGTCTGACCCTACGGTGCATACAGATGAAACTAAGAATCCATGGATATTGGGATGTTGTTGGTTCATAAAATGAACACCGGCTATACCTTGAACCTGTTTTTGGATGTGTAGTACCCAAAGGAGAAAATGCAAACGGATTAAATTTGGTAAATTGGAGGCAGACTTCAGTTGCTTCTAGCGATTGTCGACCGTCATTCGCTAAGCTTAATAACGACAGCACACCATGCACCGTGCTTTCCTAGTTGACGCCGGAGGCCGCGCCGTGTAAACACGACATAATTTCCCCATCAGTATATAGCGGAGGACTAATAAACACCCAGTTTACGCCCTTCTGCCTGGCACTGATTTTTGTCACAACACTGCAAAAACTCTACATGGCGTTAAATTTCTGGTGTAAAACGATGTGATTCTTTTTGGTGTTAACGTAACGCCAAATTATTTTTCCGGTATTGAAAAGTAACGCTAAGTGGGCATGCGCAAAAATCCTGCAAGTATTTGATTGGCTATACAAGCGTTTTATCAATGTTTCTCAACTTTTGCACACAAGTTGAATAAGAAGGATTACTGTAAATTAATAGCAGTAAATCACTGTGATAAACAAAAAGTACGTTTTACAGTTAAACGTCTTACCAATTTTTTTTAGTATTGACACCATGGGAGAATACAGGTAACACCAGTTGTATTACAAAAACACCGGATCATGGTGTTAACACCAAAGGCTGGTGTTAATTTACACCATGGGTGTTGTCTTATATAGAAATGATTTTAACACACGAGTTTTTGCAGTGCAAACTGCTTCTAGACCGTATAGCTGCCATCTTGTGCTATGGGGCACCTTTTGTTACCTAAAACAATGTAAGCACAATATGTGCAACCATGCATGTCCTCAATAAGGAACAATGAAACTGCCCCGCAAACTTAAAATGGCGGCTATTCGATACGGTCTATATGCCCTTCTGTCAGGCACACGATGGATTAGCCTGCTTGAACTATGGTGAAACAGAAAGAGAGGCGCAATTTTATTTGGGTTTTGGTAGAAATATATTTCTTTCCAAAAAACGCAATTTAATTGTAATTATGTTGGAGAGACATAGTAAATAAAAAAAAATATGTGCAACGTAAAACATGCAGTTATTTTGCATTTACTTTGAATTCATACCCGTATGAATTACTTAATCATGAAAGTGCTCAGCTTTTAACAATTCTATTTTGCCCACTGGGATTTATCCCGTCAGTCACGATCCGTTCCCCTGACGCCACGAGCACCAACTTTGCCATAATCACATTTTAGTAAAAGGTGAATCAGTCACGCCATGTCCATCTGATGAGAAAATTACCGCATGTAGATTATGCACAACATATTCAGCGCATTAAATGTGTATACAGAAATAAAGAAACTGAGATCAAATTGCTAATTAATTGGTATTTACGGAGGGTTTTGAAAAAAACTACCATTCGTTTCATGACCGTGTCCTCTTTCATATGACACCAAGATATCCAAACTTGGGATGGGAGAAAAATCGTAAGAAACCCAAGAAATCCATGACTGAGCATGAATGGTTCAAAGCAACCCTGTCAGAAATACTTTTGCACATTTAAACACATGATTGGTAAACCATAGTTTTATCTCCCTGTGTGGTTGAAGATATGCATGAATAAAACCAACCTATAAGTAAAAGTCATCCTCTTGCAACAGTGCCCCTTTAACGCACTCCCCAACTCCTGCGTACAGTGGCCCTGTTGAAAAAGGCCCCATTTGGCGGTGGGACTAGCGACAGAAATCTTGTCGCCTCTGCTGGACCAATCAGGACGCTTGCAGTGCATTGTGTAGCACGATTGCAGGCATTCAAATGTAACGCGCGCAGATTGTAAACACCGTGCATGCATGTGATACATGTACTCGGTAATGCTGGCCGTTGTCCGCGTCGGCGATTGGCTGCTATTTAAAGCATATTGGGGAATCCGTTCTATTACATTCGTCAGCATGCATCCCTGTTATTAATTTGAAAAACTGCGGAGTAAATAAGGTTCGTCGTTTGAAAGTTTGGTAGGAATGGGTCAGTCATAAGGAACGGAACCCAATACAATTTCTGGAAAGTATAGAAATTGTTTCTTTTCGGCATAACATGACTGAATTGATTAAATTACATCAAAATGACTCGGGCGTGAGTTGGCTCAAGACAACAGCCGGCTCGCTCCACAGATTTGCGTGTATTTCCTCAGGGTATTGTCACGTCGCTTTGCAGAGTAGAAATTCCCTGAGATCTCAGGATGGTAAAAGTCAGCTCCATACTTGTCTATAAGAAAGCGGTCAACAACAAAAAAGAAAATTTACAGTCACTTTGCCCAAAAACCATTTCACCCTAAACCAATCTGCCCTGAACCACGGCCTGTGCACGAAGTGATTTGGGGGCGAAGTGACATTTGGGCGAAGTGGTTTTGGGGCAAAGTGGCTTTTGGGGCGAAGTGAGACGAAAATTAATTGTTTTACTCATTTCTCAAAGACAATAGCACAATGAAGATTTCGCATTTTCCGGCGAATAACAATATAATGAAGAAGATCATCAGCTATCACCATCGGCTGTCGCTCGCGAACGAGTATGGTCGTCTACCAAGCAGGTTTCAATTTGTGTCCCTGTGGACTCTTAAGTGACTGATAAGTCGAATCCCTGATCTCCGTCTTCGGCTGCAGACATGACAGAAAGTCCTGGGATGGCTAGATGACTTTGGAGCAGAGTTCTTTCTCGCTCTTTCCTAAGGGCCCTTTTCGTTTTTCCTCCTGCAGCCGAGCCTGTTCGAAGTGTTCTATCCCTTCGTACAGTAACTTCCTCCAGTAAGATTTCTTCTGTGCAAGTGTCTCCCAGGCATTAGCATCAATGTCACATTTCTTGAGGCTTGCCTTAAAAGTGTCTTTGAAGCGTTTCCGCTGTCGTCCTCTTGATCGGCACTCCTCTCGAAGCTGACCGTAGTTGGTTATGGATAAACATAGCTTCAATGCTCCTACATTTTGCTTTCTCCAAGACGCTGGTGTTGGTGCGTCTCATCTCCCATTTAATGCCCAGTATCCGACGAAGACAGCGCAGGCGGTACTTCTCCAAAGCCTTTAGATGGCGTCTGTATGTGGTCCAGGTCTCTAAGTATAGTGTCGGGAGGACTACTGCCTTGTAAACAAGGACCTTAGTTTTCGTACAAAGGCCTCGTTCGTCAAAGACTCTTTTCCTTAAAGACTCTTTTCCTCAGCCGACCGAAGGCCATACCAGCTGACTGAAGACGATGCTGGATTTCAGCGTCAACGTCTGCTTTTGATGAAAGGTGGCTACCATGGTACGGAAAGTGCTTTAAGTTATCGAGCAGTTCTCTATTGATTCGGAAGGAAGGAGCTTCAGACACAACACTGGGAGCAGGCTGGTGGAGGATGTTTGTTTTCTTGATGTTGAGGCTAAGACCAAGCCTTTGGTAGGCTTCAGTTTACGACATCCTGGAGCTTCTTCTCGGAGGTGGCGATAACAACATTGTCGTCTGCATACAATGAGGGAAGTTGTCGCCCTTTTTCTTTTGAAATGAAGTCGGCTAAGGTTGAACAGCTATCCATCAATACGTTAGACAATGTTGACATCGTTAGGGAGCTTTTTTTTCAGGGTACGAGCAATGATACCTTTGGAGCCTCAGTTTCACTGGGGTTAAGGTTGGACCACATGCTTTAGAGCCTCACGGTTCACAGAATCTAAGTTTGTGAGGTCGATGAAAGCCATGCATGTATAGAGTAGTTGATGCTGCTCGCGACATTTCTCCTGAAGCTGTCGAACTGTAAAAGTCATGTCGGTAGTAAAGCAGTTTGGTCGGAATCCGCCCTGCGATTCTGGAAGAAAGCCTTCAGAGAGAGAAGCAGTCGTTGTGCAGGTATTGTAGTGATGATTTCCCTGTAGTTGAGAGAAGGGAAATCCCCGGTAGTTGTTGTATTCTGCTCTTTCACCCTTCTTGAAGATGGTAACGACAGTTGCATCTCTAAAGTCCGCTGCATTTCTTCAGCCTCCCATATCTGTACAATGAGCTGGCGGAGGGATCGAACAAGATCATCTCCTCCTGGTTTATATACTTCCGCAGGAATTCCGTCTACACCGGCTGCTTTTCCATTGTTCATACTCTTGATGGCTTTTCTGACTTCAAACAAGTTGGGAACAAGACCAAGATCCTCCTTGGATCAGTAGTTCTTGAAATACTAGGGTTCAAACGTAGGCGTCCAGGTCCCTTTTTGCCAAACATTTCAACATTTAGAGGGCCATATCACCCAAACCACTGGTCCGGCCGATTGACCTAACATGTTTGATTTGGTGCTGTGGGATCCCAATCAATAAGTATACAAATTTTCATCAACATCTGAGATGGTCGGGTTTAACCTATTGGGTGAAAGAGTGTCGTGCTCCTTTCCCCTTGTTTCCGCTTCCCTAAACGAAATGAAGGTTTGTGCAAGATGTTTCCGAGTGCGTCCTCCCCCTTCCAACGTGTATATAGGGTCACCCCTTACACCCCCATTAAAAAAGGTCTGGCGACGCCGCTGCTTACAAGATGGCTTGTTATGCGGCGGTGCTACAATCTATTAAAGATTTTGTGATATCTGTTGACTTTAGTTATTAAGGCTTTGACAATAGGTGGGAAAAGTGGGTCATTTTAAACGTAATTAATGAATACATTACATAGTTTACGCATCCCTATTAATTGGCTAAGAGCACATCACGTGGACAGTCTAAAACGGACGATAAAGGCCCGGCCAGTCTTAAGGGGCGTTCACACTATCGCGGAAAATGGCTTTGCCTTCGGCTCGGGCCATTATCAGCGCCCAGGACCCCATCCGGTTTTAAACGTGTGTTTAAGACTGGCCAAACCTACTTTGTATCCTCAATTAAAGCTAGCCGTGAGGTTTGAATACATGCACGCTCTGTTTGAATGTCTGTATGGAGTAATTAAGGCATTGTGGCACATAATGTCCGTGTGTTATGAAAAATGAATTGATATGGAAGTAGTATAGCATTCCCAGTCAGCCTCAGCGTCGCCAATGTTCATTACCAAGTCAATAAGCTTTACAATGGAGTCGTGCTCATTATGAAAACGGTCGGAATCATTTCCCAATGATGTCATTACGTTTGGATATTTTGAACCATTTGTATATATTAGACATGCGTCAGGAAACACGACAGAGAACGCATGATGACCGCATTTTGAAGCACTGATTGCCACATTAAACATTTAAGACCCAAAACTGATTTAAACAAGTTAAAGATGTATTGTCCGTGCGTTTTAGGCGTGGCACCTCGAAAAATGAAAACAAAGTATTTTTGAATTAATATTTTTTCTGCGAACATAAAACAAAATCGATCAATGTTTAGTTATCGAACAATTACTGTGAATATGTCGAATTATTGCCGGTCTGCCAATAATTCAACTCCCGGCAAGGCGTAGACTTGCCCAAGTCTGACTTCTCGTGTTTGCTCTGTAATGCGCAGCGTACAGCGCGCCCTCTGCACTGGCGGCCTGTCTAATCTCTTTTCTTCTGTTTCCTCTGTCCCAGAAAGTCTTCCCAGACAGAAGAAAAGAGATTTGACCGGCCACTAGTCCAGAGGGCGGGTTGTATACTATGCATTACAGACCAAACATGGGAAGTCAGACTTGGGCAAGTCTAGGCAAGGTATAAAAACGTTTTTCACAGGGTTGCTGATGTCTAAAATATAAAGGATGATTTATTTTTTTCGTTAAAATAAAGTAATTCCTTTAAAAATTCGTTTCGGGGAAAAATTGCTGAGGACCACGGACAATATTATATCCTTAAAAACCCCTTTTCGATTTGATGAGTAATCGGCCTGTACTAGCAATGCAGGCAGAGGTTGTAAGAACAAAGTCGCGGGGTGCTACCATTTCTCGGACAAGATGGCGCCGCCTATATGCAAGCAGGCGACGTACCAGCTTCACGGTGGTTGACATGTCTTTGTGTAAATAAAAAACACGTTGCACTTGTTTAAATTGCTGTCTTTTACTTTCCGTTAACTCAATTCAAGACCTTGATTCTTGTTTTAAGATGACACTCATCGACTTCATGGAAGAAACAGGGTTACCATTGAGGTTAAAAATTGATATTTGAACGTTTCTCAGTTAAAGGAACACACCGGCTTTGTTTGGGCTATTTTGGGCTCGTGTACGCGTGACATAAGCCCCGTGGCGGTACGGTATATACGGTCCGATCCGCGATGCCGTGGTTCGCAGGTTCGTACCGTGCAGCTAGCGTGGACGCATTGTGAAATGGGCAGGGAGCCAGACCACCGGGTGTTTTTCGTCGTGTGTTTTAGTATGTACACTCTTAGCTCCACGCGGAACTCAGTCACAACAGCCGGTTGCTGCAGCTGTATTATTTGAAGAAAAACCATAAATGGCAGCCCCTCCAAAGAAAACGGAAACACCTATTCGGTGGTCCGAGCTGTCCAATTAAATCATCAGCAGAAAATGAGATATATCCAAAGCAAAATCTGTCAAGAGAAGAGTGAATCGTTTGCAACAAAGTCGCCGTGAGGCACGCGCGATAGTGAACGGTAAAGCGTATAACCCGATTATTGACCGTTGTTTGTTAAATTTTAATTTTAAACTTGTTCAGTTAATTACAGGAAATTTTGATATTTTTTACACAAGGATCATTAACAGATTATTGTCAAAGATGCTACGTTAGTAATCATGTAAACAGTGAGCCGGTGTGTTTCTTTGATCACTTTTTCAGCAAATGCAACTTTGAACGTCATACACTGAAGCAGGGCATAGTTTTCGGGACTATATGCACAGAACATTGTTTCAGATGCAATTGCTGGTTCAGCAATCTGTTAGTCATCAGCCACAGCCAAAGCCGATCATGAGTTAAGGACAGATTTATACCTGATTGGAAAACTCTTTAAACGGCGTTGTCCCCGCGTGTGATTAAGGATGTGTAGAGCCTTTAATAAAAATGCCTGTGGGTAAATCAGCTCAGTACCTCATCCACGTCTCGAGAAAACGATAAAAAGCTGTGTGCGCATCACATTCTTATACATTCATCTTCAATTATCGCTTTTCCATAAAAAGGTATCATCTTAGGCGGAATCATTGCATTGGATTTGAGTAAGGTTTTCCGAATGGAATTTTGAATAGAATTTTAGGACACTACAAGTCCTGTATACAGGCTTTAAGTCTATTACAACGCCACAAACACGTGTCTGATTGTGATCGAAAAAACGCGGCCCGTTCATGGCTTAAATACTGACGCCACAATAACATTTCTGGTTGTGCTCGCAAAAATCTCGGCCGAGTAGGTCCTACATTGAACTTGCCTTCACATTTATGAATGTTTTATACTATAATATGTAGCTGTCAGTTCAAGCGTTTTGGGAGTGGTATACCGTCTCGGCCAACAGCAGAAGACGTTTGAGATAATGACCCCTATACATGCGTATCTAGACATGAAGGTGACATTTTGCAATCATTCGTAAGAATATGAGAGGCGTGAAATGGTGCCGAAACCGATATGGACATTATGTATTCGTGTCAAAGCAGAATGTATTAGTGCAACGATGGTCCATTGTGTGTATAGGTTTACAGTAGCACCATATGAATCTCTTTTGTAGGCATATGTGTGGTTCTGAAAAGAACCGGTGAGTGGGAACTCAACGTTTCGAACAGCGTGCTCTGTTCGTCTTCAGTGCTCTGTTCGTCTTCAGTGCTCTGTTCGTCTTCAGATGGTCCATTGGTTTTGTTCTTTTTTGTTACGGCATCCCGATATAATACGTGCCTTTACGGTTCCCCCACAATTCATTGCGCGCGGTACATGGTGCAGTGCATGATGGTATACAAATCTAGTATACGCTGGCAGAATCTCGTACGCACGATTGTACACAAGTTAATGGGTTCTTGGCCACTTCAAACTCGTAAAACGCGGTGAATTTGTGTTTTTGACTCCAAACGTTAACTGGTAATATAGAGCTTGGATACAGATTCAACCTATACTGTATATTTGTTTTGGGGTTATATGGGCGTTTAGGGGTGGAATATTTGAGATAACTGCAGTCGAAAATCTGTTACGATATTGCGTGAAGCCGAGCGTGCGTGGCGTCGCGAGTCATGGGAGTTTTTTTTGCCGTGTGACACAGCCGGCGCGATCAATTATGTGTTCATACATGTACTATAATTAAAGTCCTAATAAAACGATTCCTGAAACAAGGTGCAGTTCGCTTTATTTATTGCAGAAAGAGCTAAAACTCTTTCTCATTGAAAATTGTATTTTTTCTGTTGTGCACTTTGCTTTTCTGGTGAAAAAGAATCGGGGTTGTTGAATTAGAAATGTTAGACACTTTGTTGACGTTGAGTGCATCATAGCTATGTCGCGGTTGAGAACCATCCATGAAAGTCACGTGAATGAGAGGACTTTAGCTGTTTCGGGAAAAGCGAAAACTTTAGAAATTAATAATAATACAAAAATGAATGTAGACATGAATCTTAACAAATCATATATACTGGCTTGAAACCGAAATTCACTTGTCCTGTATTGGCAGGTTTGACGATGGCGTGGTTGGCCGACCCGCCCACCGAGGTCCGGAGTGCCGACAACTTTGTGGTGAATTTCACCATCCGAGTGGAGGACAGGTTCTTCGACTGGGCAGTGAAGAACGACACGGAATACGCCAAGGAATACAAGCCTGTCTTCGGTCCTGAACAAAAAATAAGGTAACACAAAAATGCACGTGAGGAAGGAATTGTGTCCTCCGAATCAGTTCTAATTCCCCATTTTGTAAAAACACAAATTAACGCCAAGAATAAAACACTGTATAGGACACATTTGTCGGCAACTATCCCCGGCATGAACTATACTTTATTTTAAACTTTAGATCAATATTACGAAGAAAGAGGTTCAGTTTTAGAAGTGGAAGGAAAACCCAGAGGTATAATAGGCCTATCACAAGAAAACACAGGCGGTTAAGGAAGGACTAAAAACCAAATTCACGCATACGCGTATGGGAAGTGAACCCGGGACGCCAGAGTTGAATGTAGAGAACAAATACCACGCCCTTCCAATCGCACCAATTGTTACCTTTTTTACGTATGTCTGCGTCATGGCTTTACCGGCTGCCCAATCAAGTTGACAGGCATTTTCCTATCAAACACTCAAGTACAATCGGGGCAGTTTTATTGACATAATGAAGTGTATTATTTTTCACCCGTCTTCATATTCGTTGGGTATAGAGGCACAATACACGTCGAAAGCTGTAATACACAGCGGATCTACTCCTGGTGTATGTTGACCTACATTGAGGTAGAGCGTGCTATCGTATGCATTTGCGAACGGCTGTATGCGTTTCGTGAATTTACGTGAACTCGGCGGAATGGGACCGTTCACTGTCCATACACGAAAAATGGGCCAAACAAATCTGGAAATCAAGGCAAGAAGCAGTAAGCCATATTTTACTCCCTGAAGACACTCTGAACACGGCGGCTGGCATGTTTATTACCCCGGCACGCGTAAGAGCCTGTCTGTCCCGGTGTGTATTTGTGTTTCTCGGGGTATCCACAACTGACGTTTGGGCTCTTATGAAGTAAACCATCGGCCGCGCTTGACTGACTGGAATGCCTCATCCAATCAAGCCAGGAATGGTCGCGATAATTAACGGGGATAGTTTTCACCGGTTTTTACGGATTAAACGTGACCCGAGCAAGTCCCTTATGGCAAGGGACATGTCTCCGAGGTGTGTGATCTTCTGCCGCCATCTTGAGAGAAATACATCGCAAAAGACATGTTCCCCGACATATTTCCTGTCATAAAATCTGACCTGGTGACCCCCCACCCCACCCCACCCCGGATAACCCTGTACACTGCATTGCATTGGCGGGCACAAACAGTTTGGATTTCTAAATGTCGCATACAGAGAGGGGCTTAGTTAAAATCGGTCCAAACTTTTAAATGTGCATTTGTCTATATCACTCGCTATAGTAGGCCTATATAAACAAATTGCTTCGACGTGCAAAATAAGGACGCTTTTGTGGTATAGTTGTTGTTGAAGTTAACATTATATCGTCTTTGGCAACTAGGGTCCCTTTGTGCCATTAACTATACGGTATTAGCTTCAACTTTACTTTAATTATCAACTTGAGATGACGAAGAAGGTGCAGTCTTAGAAGTGGGAGGAAAAACACCAGGGAAACCTCCTGGGGGAAACCTACGTGGTCGAGTATGGACTACAAACCCAATCCATTTTGACGCCCAGGAATTGAACCTGGGACACCAGGGGGTGAATGGCGTGGGAGAAAGCACTATACGCCAACCCGACTGACCGGCCGTGTGGTACATCATTTCCCGAACCCATCAATTGAAAGTTGAGGGAAAACGGAAGCAATCAAATTGCCAACTGCCATCGGGTGTAGTTTTCATCATCGATTGTTTTCTAGACTGAGAATAAATATTTTGCAAAGGAAAAAAGAACTAATGTTTGCACACACAAAATTAAAAATAAAATTTAATAATTTAAATTTAAAATAAAATATAATAAAATAATAAATCAGAAAAAAAGTCCAGAAAAACGGGAAAGGCTTTGCGCACTGATCAATGTCAGCTGCTGTTATAGATACCACATCAGTGCTTATAAAACATACTTCTTTTGTTTCTGTTGTCTGGGGTGGTTAATGTTCAACTTGCTGATGAAAATACGTGATGCAAATTATGTTGTTTGAATTGGAAAAGTCAGCAGGATTTCATTTTATCGTGAATATTAAGACATGCAGTTAGCCTCATGGAAATTTAACGGGGTTGGTTTTGGAGGGGGGAAAGGGTTGGGCGTTGGACCTTTTCGTGTCTGACAAGCAACTGTTGTTTACGTGTATTCTGTTTTGTTTCAAATAACAATAATAAATAATCCATTTTATGTGACGGTAAATTCTAAAATAGAGCAAATCCATTGATTCCTTGCATATCACAACTTTTCGATAACAAGAGACAATTAGCCAAACATATACAGGGCAAATGACCGTCTACTTTTGCAACATGACACGACGTAATGCCTTCTTGACTCGCTACGGTGTGACAATCGTTTTTGGTATGTCTGAGTGACAGTACAAGGGATACTTTTCTGCAGTACAAAAGTAATGCACATGTTTAAAAGTATTTGAAAATTAGTACAACAAAATATATATATATTTATGCTTAATTTCGGACCCCTATAGAATAAGCCACATGTGTGTTATAAAGATTCATTTAAAAAAATCACATTTGTATTTAAATTGTTTCAAACAATAAGAAACTACACCAACGACGAGAAAATATTTCCAGACAGTGCACTTTCTGAAACTATGTACCAAGAGAATTTTCCCTTCAGCCAAACATTTTGGCTCAAGTATTTAGGAAACTAAATATAGACGTATCGGTCAGGCACTCTGCATTCTTTATGCATAAACTGCTCCAGGCTTGGTATATGAAATTCGGCTCGGGTTTTATCATATGCCTATGAAACACATGATCTTAGCTTGCTTGTAGGTATTATGTTTCCAACACTTAGACTTTCGCCGACATAGGGGAAAAAGTCGAGAGTACTTGGACTCGGGAAGTGATGAGTATCATGTCCTTTGATATTTCAACAACAACAAAACATTCCAGGTTTTCAAGGCCTATTCTGACATGAAATCCCTTGAATTCTCACCTCAAATTAATGTTGGTTAATTAAAGTTCGATATACTGTACATGTACATTTCCATTTCCATGTAACTAGAAGTAGAGATGTTAAAACAAGAAATACGACGCAGTTACGGCAGACTTATATGCAATTCCATGGTGCAATTACAAATTAGTCCAGGTTGTGCCAGAGCCGTGTGGAATCGGAGCCAACATTCTTGTCGCAAAAAAATACTCTAATGTATACAAGATAAACACGGGACAAAAGTCGGCCGTCGCCAGGTACCAGATACTATATAAGAGGTTACGACTGAAGTGAGGGTATATAGACATGGTATTCCGGGAGAACAATTATAACTATAAGCACACCTTTGCGTCGAACAATCACAAAAACACGAGATATTTTGAAGGACCATTTCCGTTGATCACCCCATTCTGCTTTGGTCACCCAAGCAGAATGTACATTTAAATCCATCCACGAGACGCACGTCCCTGCTTATAACTGTTTAGCAATGGGGGCCTTTGCAATTCATGGCAGACATGTGACTGAGATTCCGCGTAGAGCTAAGCCACTTGCTTTTAAATGATACCGGGGAATACCTTGTTTGTCGGAAAAGCGAATTGATTTATGGTTTACCTTGGTTCACTCTGTGCTCTGGTTCCAGATTTGTTAGTGCCTCGTTTTTGTTTTGGCTAATATATAGCACTTGCATATAATGCCATCTTGCTGACAAACTATTAGCCTTAAACAGAAAAAACCGCGTACATTATTGTTAAATAGTCCATCGTTATCCTCTCTAAACCCGGCATTACCAACTAATTTGCAAATCCAAATTGCCGAAACCAGCACGGTAATTTGTTTTTACGATAAATTTCAACGAACTAAAAATAAATGTAATTCTATATAGATATTATAATAAAGTTTTTCATAGTGTTTTGGTGAAGCACCAAGTATACAGTGCTAATATACGTCAGGTAAGGGCAAAACATACCCTAATTAACATTCATCCTCCCCGACGCAAGCTAAATCAATTACTGATTATAATAACTGTTGATGGTTCAATAATTTGTTATACATGTTTCGCCGTCTGTGATGTGTTCACATTACCAACATAATTTACAAATCCAAATTGCCGGAACATGCTTATCTAAACGGACTACCCGCACAGTAATTTTTTGTAACGATAAATTTCAACTAACTAAAAATAAGTTTAATTACATATAGATATTATTAAATCTGTTGACGGTTCAATCGTTATACTTGCCGTCTGTGATGTGTTCCCATTTCTAAAATACAAACAATAATTAAACGTATTAACAATCTATACATGTATGTTGGTGTCCTCTAACGTTCGTGGGCCCTATAACGTGGCGCGCTTTAATTTTCATTTCACGTGATTAATACAAATTATTGGAGTGCTGTGACGGAGCGGTCTAGTGGATCGTATTCAAAACCTTGTTTGGTTCCAAAGGGTTCGATTCCCGGTCCGATCCATTAATGGTGCGTGTACCCTTGAGCAAGGTGCTTTGTCATGCATTGCTTCTCTCTACACAGGAGCAAAATGGGTACCTGAGAGGGTAGCGAAAAGTTGATGTGTTTGATTAGCCGTTGGCAGCCGGGGCTGTATACTCCCCAGAGAGCTGAGAAGGATTAAGGAATGATATTACTGAGCCCAATGACCAGGGGTAATAATGTAGAAAGCGCATTGAGAGATCCGTCGGATCTGAAATGTGCTATTATAAGAACTAATTTATTATTATTTATTATAGTAACGCTATACTGGTGCACAAATGGCAACCACCACCAACGTGTCCATTTGCCTTTTTTGTTTGCACCCAAATGGTTAGGCCTAAGCCACAATGTCTGATCTCTAATTTGAAAAGATCTCAGCTTGCATTATTGTACACGCACCATTCTGACATGCTCCCAATGAGTAGGCCCAGCCGCGTACGTATGCCATGCACGCAGGCGCCCATGTATAGATTATTCATTATATGCATGCGAATACCGAACGTCAGGTGACGCTTTCAACACGTTTTGAGAACTAACCCAAGACTAATATATCATGGTGCATACATCGTATTTTTCATATGGATCATCCCCGAATGACTGGCTTGGGTGTGCTGCAGTGTTTAGAGAAGCACGTATGTGTGCACGTTATTTTGTCTGTATTACATGTATAATGTAAAAAGTACGATTTGAATTGCGACTACCCCCAATCACCTGGAGTATATTGTGTCAATTAATTCAACTGTTAAAACCCATGGGGAACCCCGATACGCATAATTTTCTTTGCATTTTTGGGTCTGCAGCAATAATGTCAATTAAAGCCTACAGCTCATAGGCATAGGAGACGGGGGGATGGTGCATCAAATTGCACCCCAACACCCCCTCCCCCCTCCAACTTGTTTGCCTCCCATATAAATGTTTATGATGTAATTCGTATATATGATGTAATACACATAAATGTAAATACACATAAATGTCAGTAAACTGTAGAAAATTCAACTCAGCTCAAGTATATAGAAAACACGATTATCTATGCACGTTGTTGTCATTGGGATTGCGCCAGTTGGAAGCCCGTGCCAGGGACCTAGTTTATTCGCAACGTGCGATTAATAGTCACTCACTATGCGATTTCGATGCGATTTCACGGCGATCTATATACCCGCGCCGACCGATCTCGCCAAATCGCATTGAAACCGCGCGATATCGCCGTATAGGCGATCTCGTCCGCGCGAGATCACCGTGTTGTCGTTCTCGCTCGCAATCATGGCGATTTCTTGCGGACGGCGAGCAAGAGCGATCGCCGGTTGTCCACTTGGCGACCTTGACGGCGATTTGTTGCGACCGCAAGCGCCAAACGCCGGAATTTTTGACATACGAGAGACGGACGAGAATACCCGGAAGACGCCGATTTAGACCGATCTATGGCGACTGTTTGTTGCTAACTAGGCGAGTTTTTCCTGCGATCTACAAACTCGCTGTGGAATCTCCCCGTATCGCTGTACGATATCGCCTCGTGAGCAACGGGCTTTACACTTTGGTCACAAAACCGAACAAATCGCGCGAGTATCGCGTGAGTATCGCTGAACAAGCGGCGACTGGACACAAACCATGCTTGTGTCACGCACGATGGCGTGATTTTTCCACACGGTGATTGGCTAAAGAAAACTGGATGTCCCATTCGGCAGGAAACCCTATCTCGAAAATAATGCTCCTATCAATTGTTTCCCCCGGGCTACCCCACCAAAGAGGTGGGGATTGTCACTTTTTGCGTGACCAAACCCCCACCTAAGGGGCGGGGCGGGGGGGGGTGCCATTCCATTTTCCAGTGTTTCCTAATATTCTGTATCCTTAGTTCCCCTGGCAATACTTTGCTTTACCATTTTGAAATATAAAAAAATGCCCTTTTGTCTCTTGGGCATGTAGGCCTACACGCTCTTCAATCATTCGCCGCATCACTTGAAAAAGTAAGAATGTCGTTAATGTTTAACGGACCCAACCATTAAATTAAGCCCATTGCTCAGATCAATTCTGACCGTAGAAAAGATAATTGCGGTAAATATTTGCTCATCCTTAACCCTGTCTCTTTAGAAATGAAATCAATTTTGTTTCCTCGCATAGAAAGCGGAGAGGTTCTTAATTAAGAGCAGGAAAGCGATAGTATGCTTTTAATGAAGGTTCATGGCCACGCATTTGAGAAGCATATCTCAGTAGGATTATAAGGTAATAACCTTGATGTCAAAAACCAAACTTTTAAAGATGTATTGTCCGTGCGTTTTGGGTGTGACACCTCGAAAAAATAATGTTTAATTTATATTTTTCTAGAAACATAAAAGTTGGCGGTCCGCCAATAATTCAACTCACGACAAGGCGCACAAACGGCCGTATAAAAACGGCATTTTTCACATTGCCGATGTCTAAGATACAATGATTTATCTTTTTCTCTTTAAAATGAAGTATTTTAAATACTTTAAAAAATAGTTCGGAGTAAAAAAACATCGAATTTGCTAAGAACCACAGACAATATTTTAAACTTTAAATTATTTTTAAAAGTCTCTTTTGACTAGTGAAAGATGTAGGCCTATATGTAGTCTGAACCATCGTGTGTACACCAGAACTTCTAGTGATGGTCAACCGACCATCACATATTTGCCCAAAATGCCAGCTATAGTGCGCATTCCATGTCACGGCAACCTCAATGTCTATGGACTTCCAATTTTATTGGGAGACAACAATAATTTAAGGAACTTTTTTGTGTGCTTCTTTGAACGTGTCAGTGTTTTTTGTAGTAATAGCTGTAACCTCCAAATCAATATACATGTATTTCTGAAAATTCTAGCAAAAGCTGTCATTTTGTGTCCTTAAAGATAGTATACATGATTGGTAAACTGTTACAAATAGTTTTATCCCCCTGTGTGATTGAAGATATGCATGATTAAAACCAACCTGAGCATAAACAAGCTCCGTGCTTCGTCTAACCTTTTAGAAAACAGTCAAAAAATGGTTTTTGCAGTCATTTCGCCCCAAAACCACTTCGCCTTGAAAAATTTCGCCCTGAGCTATGGTCTGTGCACGAAGTGGTTTTGGGGCGAAGCAGCATTTGGGCGAAGTGGATTTGGGGCGAATTGAATTTTCGTCTCATGAGACGAAAAATAATTGTTTTACTAATTTCTCAAAGACTATAGCACTTCAGACAAAACCATTTCAAGGGAAGTTTTCAACGGTCATCATGTTTATAATAAGTTAGGCATAAATATGTGAATATTTCTGCTTTTCGAGATTCCAATCGTGTATACTGCCTTTAAAGGATCCTTAATCCAGTGAAGAAAATAAAAATGAAGACATGTTTTCAAGACTCCGGTATACAGCTGTTTTTAAGATGAAAGATGTCAAATAATTAGCTGATAATAAACATGATGCTTACAATTATTGATTGTCCCTGGTTTTTAAGATATATGCAATAAGGACTAAAGTTAAATAACTACTTTTCCCGTATTAGGACGACCGTTTTGGGAAGAGTGCTCTGGGGAACCACTAAAACGGCAAATTTGTCGGCAAGAAACTCTGCCGTTGACACCCATTTTTTCGACTTAAAGTTCTCATAAAAATGTTTTTCAACCTAGACGAAAATGGTTACAAACCTAATAAAAATGGTGAGAAACCTAATAAAAATTGTTTTTGACCTAATAAAGATGGTTTTTGAAGCACTTGGCTTTAGGACGACCGGCTATCGGTCGCCCTAATGCGGTCGGTCGTCCTAATACGCCTTTTTTTACCCATAACCGGTCGCCCTAATACGGGAAAGGCAGTTTGTAGTTACATAATAAATACATATTTTCACATTTAGTTTTAAAAGCATTCAACTGGCATTAACCGGCCACGTGAAACATTGTCATAAAAAGCAACCACAGTACAACAAAAGAACTAAAGCTTATTTATGATTACAGTTGACGTAAAATTAATGTATTTAAATATCGTGTATTTTAATTCCACACTTCACAATCAAAAATGGAAACGCATTTTGTTGTCTCCGAACAAACAACCCCTCCGAATTTGATGTCGATGGATTTCGTGCATCAGTACGTGGCACTTTAGAAGACCGTTTGTTTTCGTTTTGTTTGTTTTGTTGCCTTCACAAATGACAATTTTGTGCAATACAACGTGCGCCGCGCGTGTGGTGTCATCTCAATTATACTGCATATTAACGTCAAAGAAAGAACATTAACCTCTGTAAAATACAGTGAAACCTGCTATTAAGGCCACCTTTATAAACAGGCCACCTGCCTAAAGTGGCCACAACGGTTCGGTCCTAAATCAGTTTGTACACAAACATATGGAGGTAGAACCTTGATATTTGGGCCCCTGTCTATAACGCGGCCAGTGGCCAGAGGAATCATTGTTGTACTTCACTTTTAGCTGTTTAAAGCTATAGACATGCATGGTGGCATGTTTTATATGATGTTTGTGTATCCATGCATGCGCACGCTAAACCTCCATATAATGGGCACTTGCTTATTCTGGCCACACATGTATTTAGTGGTATTTTATGTTATGCTACATGGTGTATTTGTTGTCTTCTTTCTATTCTATTGTGCTGTTTGGAGAACCTTTTGGGCAATCCTGCGTGAGCCATTTGGATACTGTGTACTGTGTTTTCATTTATGTACATTTTAAAGCCCGTATATGCAGGATTTGCAAGGTCCCAAAAATTTAATTAGGCCCCTAATCATTTGACCGGAAAAACCTTACTCAAGTGGAACATTTAACTGGTTCCAACTGGTTCCAACTGCACAACGCAGTGATTCCATCAAGGAATCCCTTTTTTTTTAAAGAAGAAAACGACAGTTAAAGATAAGTAAATTTATATAGATTTGTGTGCACATAGGCTACAGGTATTTTGGCTCCGAGGTATTTTTACTCCGGTTTTCGTGCACTATAGCTAGAGAACCAGCCTAAATAGGACGATGGCTTTGCACAATTTCTCGAACTGGACACAGTTTTCTATTGTTTTCTCGGAACGTAGATAAGTTAACTTTTTAAATATTATTATTATACACGTCCTCAATCGCACATAACTCGTTTGTAAACATTTTCAAATTAGGTAAATTGGTTTTTAATTGTTTTTTTTAATGTACATTGTATATATCCAGGAAAATAAATACTAAACATACGAAACACAAATTACTAAGAAATGCTCTTGTTGACTGTCGCGAATTATGTTGTGTAAAGTTACTGTGTAATCTGTGCTGTCAAGTGAACAGGAATTCGTTCCGCCTGGTTTAGTAAAATGATGCTTCTTGAATGGAAAACAATTAACATCAAAAGAGGGCCTTGTTGTTGGCGATTGTTGATCGACGCTCGCTAAAAAGACCACGTGTGCACGTGTGCCGATTGTTCCTATTTCCGTGGTAAGTAGGCACCCGACTAAACGTTGTTGACACTCTGAGCAAAGTATCCAATGCAATATTTGGTAGTTTGCCTAATCACCACAGAAAACGGGGTAGAAACTGAAATACAGTATTTGAGTAAGGGAAAATGTGTGTCACCGATTCCAGACTTTATAAATTAATGTATTTGTTTTTACCTACAGGACGGGAACCGAGGCCAAACAGTGGTGCCAAAATACAAAGTGCCCTACTCGCAAATCGGACGCTAATCAGTACAACTGTTGTTTTCACCACGTCAATGTCCACTCCTGTCCCATCGACAAGGTAAGTGTTTCTTCATTTACACGTCCTAACATATGCTTTTGTAATTCACGGAGGAAGAGTACCGAACCGTATCACTATGCTACATTGGGCCACTAAAGAAGTGCATTGTAAGTCGCACTGTATCAATCCGGAATAAGTTATGACGAGCTGGGCTATAAACCTTTGAATATACTTCCCTATAACGCGTGTATCTGCATGCAGTATACGTCCACATAGAGATACACTCCTTTCGCAGTGGTTTTGCGCGCTCCACTGATTTTGTGCGCTCCAACCACTGCTCAACTTCGCAGTATTTCCTGCGAAGCGCGTACGTGACGTCACCCAAGACCAGGCCTGGATAACACTTGCCACGATTGGCAAGATTCTCAGAAACTAAGTTTAATACGGCGAATGAGATTATATCAGAAACTGTCATGAAAACGCTGCACGCAGTCTCAGGTAATTCGGAACAAAATTCGTACAGTGTGAGGCCGGCTTCAGACCAGCTTTTATTTCGAGTATTCGGCGGTCTAGCGGTGTTATGTAAAACAAATAATGATTTTGTTTTTATTTCGTTGAAATACGGAAACTTCCATTTAACTCGGCTCCGCCTATTTTTCAGCCCATGAAAATATAGTACCACGGAACTCGACATTCATCAGCTTGAATGTCGAGTCAGCTTAGCATAAATACCGAGCAACCACAGACACGCAAAATTTCAGTTTAATCAAAATTTGTATATATTCACATAACGGCTTCATTATGTATGACGGCATATTTGTAAAAACCTGCCCCCATTGCCGAATATGGTTCCATGGGATGTCGCCATCCTGAAGAGAGACCTGCAGACTGGCCAGGATCCAGTTCTATTCCTATCTTCACTGCATGGTCGCCTTTATTGTCCCCTTTATTTCATCATCCTATACTCCATGGCTCGGCACCTCCACATGCACTGGAGTTTATTCACCCGCTTCCCTCCCCCTAAGCTTGGCGCCCGTAAATAGATCCTTGGTACGAACATACCTGAGAATAGTCTATTGGAATTCTCTCTGAACAATCCCTCCATTAATTGAAACTACCGTGACAGTCCTGTCAAATAAATTACTATCACTTGAGCGCCTTCAATTTGGGGGTAGAGTATTAATAAGAGCGCCTCTTCACAAGATATTTCGTCACACTCTTAATTATCTGTCTTTACGCCGCCGCCGCAGAAAATTAGAATGCCCGTGATCGCATACTACAGATTCAGCCGTGGAAATTACATGTTGCTAAATTAAGGGCTGTGCGACGGCTTAAAAACTTTCGGGTGAGTCTGTTTTTTTCCCTCGTGGTTTTAATTTCAATTCTGAACCATGGGCATATTGTATTGTGAGAGAGGTCGTGATTAATACGATTTGATATGGAACTGTCGAGTAGATTTTAATATTTCCTCGGGAGGATTCAATATTTAAATATGTTGCTTACGATAATTGTCGTATTACTGGTATATTATTTTGTTAAATAGCAAATGTTAGGACGTTCAGGTAAATAGGTAAATGATTTTCTAAGAAGTGTAAGCATTTGGAATAAGCAAATGCTTCGATTTATATGAATACAAGTTTATTTTACTGTTCAGCATCCACTAGTAGAAATTGTAGTAAATGCTCAATACTTGGTATAGCACTTACTCCGTTTTATTTATACAAAACTAAGCAAATGCTAGCTGTTTAGTAAGTAAAAAGTAAATACTTTCAGCATTTATCAAATGCTTTCCAGTGAAAGCATTTTGCTTAGTTTTTATTCATACAAACACGAGTAAATGCTTAGAAATTGGTGGCAAGAGCAAATAAATAAATACGACCAATTAATTCAACACAAGTGGGGTTTGCTCTTCTTGTGTAAATTTATCAAATATATATTTTCTCATTGTCTGTGCTCAATCATTTTGAAAAGCAAATTACAATTTAAAAATGGCAATTGTCTAGGTTTGCCAAAATTATTGCACTCTGGAAACACTTCGTTCAAATGTTTCGAGAAAACAGTCAAAACATTGCATCTATAACCTAAAGGGTGTTATTTATAAAAACTTACATTTTCCTTTTACTATACCACCTTTTAAGCATTTAATCGTGTTTGTATGAATAAAAACTAAGCAAATGCTTAATACTTACTTTTTTACTTGCTAAACCTGTAGCATTTGCTTCGTTTGTATGAATAAAAGTACATGTATATGCTACCAATTCCAACTGTGCACTAGGCAACCATAAGTGTTGAGCATTTACTACAATTTATATACTACTTAGATGCTGAACAGTAAAAGAAACTTTTATTCGCATAAGTCGAAACATTTGCGTATTACATAAATGCTGTATACCTGTTTACTTGAACCTCCTAGCTTTTGCGAATTTTTATAAACATGACCCAAAATCCTAGTTAGAACGTGTTAACATCGTTCTTGTTCAGATCTTCATAGGTCGTACTGGTTCGCCATAGGTCGGCCAAGGACCGCGATCGTTTTTGGAGTGTTAACAATTGTTTGATTCACGTCATTACTAAGGTAATCGATGTTGGGTTCTGTAGATATACGTCTTAAAAGCTTTAATATTCAAATGCATGTAATATTACACTTAATGACGTCATCAAAGTTCTGACCCAAGGTCATGTTACATGTATATATACTAACTTTGACAATTTATAGACAAACTTCCCTACAGACATCTGTTTAAAATAGCCTATGTTTTGAAGAATGTTTATCTTGTCGCTAGAGGGCGCTATTACGTACAATTACGTTATCACTTTTATTTTTGATAAGCCTCATGGGCTCTGACACGAACACAATTGACCCCTTCTCAATACCTCCTATCATTTTCAAACTAAGAGCCACTTCCGGTTTCGGCCGGAAGTGAGCATGGTCAAAGGTCATCGCCATAATTTTTGATGCCCAACCCTAGTCGAACTCCAACACAGTTGACCCCATCCAAATATCTCTCAACACTTTTAAATGGCAAGGCAAAACCTGTTTGACCAATTGGACATGAGGTAAAAGGTCAAGGCATGCGCGCATCTTAAAGACCGTAGTTAGTGATCGTATATGGCGAAGGAATCACGATCGTAGGTCAACGGTTGATTTTCTAGGATTTTTTGAGCTTGGGAAAACAATAAATTTCGAGTGCATGTAATTTGACATATGATGACGTCATGATGACGTCGTTGTTGGGGTTCATCTCTACTACTTGGTCTTTCATATGACCAAGTTTGGTTAAGATCGAAGTTTATCAACAACCTATGTGTTATGTCTATGGCAAAAATCAGAAGAAGTAGAAGAAACCGGGATAAAATCAGAACGAAGATGCCAATAATTCTACGATCTGTCAGCAGCGTCATTAAGATTGCCCAAATGTTTTGGGAAATTGTTCTATTGTAAATGTCTGTAATTAATTGAGCGATAAATAATTCAGGCGAATAGAATAATAAAGTGAAAACGTCACCCTTTGTGTGTTGCTATGGTTATTGGGTCTACACTAAAACCAGTGAACCTTTCCCCTGCGCTTTAGCAATGGACGTTAGAGATTACCAGCGAATGTTTGGACCCAATTACCATGGTAACTGATGTCACACTTATAGTCTATATTACCTGATTGGTCGCAATTTAATAGGGGTGTGTCCAGATCACATCTTCCTAAAAATTGTGACATATCATATGTCATTATTCTTCTCATTACCATTCTGAATTTCGCGCTGTAATCCGTATTATTTTCAAGGATATCGTCAGGGAACCACCGCTGTTATGTAAAATAATTTATCCGGTTCCATAAAGCAGTGCAGCGATTACACCAACCTGTTTTGCTTCCAGATTGCAAATTTCCTGTTTTCTTCCCATGGATAGTATTTTTATTTGGGGAGGTATTTTATATAATTGTTATAGGTTAGAACGAAATTCATTTTCTGGAAAAAAATCTGGACAACCTCCTTTAATAGCTTCTTTTATATCGCTCATCTACAACTGATATAATGGGCCTTTAATGCCAAGAAATCGAATGTTTCACTTGCTTCGCCTCCTCGCGTTAAATGCTTGACTTGACTTTATTCCCTGCGCACGAAGACCGTTTCATTTATCGGGTCCGGACTTGTCCCCGAGCTGCGGTGTGTCGTTCAGCAACGCACCGTGGGAGCGTTTAAGCGCATGTCCCGGCCTGTATCTTGGGGGGTAGTCATGCGGATGATCCGTTTAATCCCGATTAGGCTCTTCAGTTCGCCAATTTGCAATGCAAATGCTGTTTTGATGGCATTTGTAACATATTTCCCTTGCCTGACTTACCCGATTGTGCGTTTTAGCTCTCAAATTGTCTCGTAATGAAGACTTGACATATGGCCCGCATAGAAATGGGAATACACCAGGCGTTTTAACTTGTTATGTATGGTACCAAGGCTGATGTTTGATATCTTCAGCAGTGTGTCACGCTACGAAGCTTGGAGGTTTAACATGGGCTGGAGGCTGCTACTTAAAAAGCGAATGAAGCTATTACACACGTCATACATAAATGTTATATTAATGCCAGTATTGTAAACATCAAAAAGTAAAACAGCTAAATCATTAGAAACAAATCCTTTTTGAATACAAATGACTGATAGTCTGCACCATCGTGTGATATCCCGGTGGACGATGGGCGGTCATTTTAAAGAGAAGTAGATTTTATATCAGTTTTAAGCGACTGTCGGTTGACTATCGCTACCAGCACCCGATCCCTTAAATATATCGTTTTCAATTGACCAAATTTAATCAGTCCGCATGTTTACCCATCACCATTCAACCTAACCAGTGCTCATTCAGCGCCAAAGAACCCTCCCACGTCCAAGAATTTCTAATTTCATCTGCATGGATTAGAGTCGGGGAACTAGACCCTAATCGAGGAACCACAATTGTATATCTTTCCCAGCATTCGTTTGAGTGAAACAGCATCAGGTGCATCCTCCAAAACCAGCTTTTTGTAAACGACTGCAAAGCCCAAATCCGTTATTCAAAGAGCCATTCACATAATTAGTATATACTATGACGCATAGAATCAGTTAATAATTTCAATATTTTGTTACGTCTTATTTCGACTTTGAAATGGCAGTGTAATTACTGTTTCGTGTGTCTCATAAAGGTGATTTGTATTCCTGTGTTCGTTTGTAACTACTTTTAAACAGGACCCAATTTTCATTTGTTAAGGCGTAAACAGCTAATAACCCCTATTAACCCTAACACTCCTCAATCCTCCAAAATCAAGTTAGATGTGCTTCTATAACGACCATGTCGTATAAATTTCCGCCAAAAAATGGCAACCATTTTGTTTAGAAGGCAATTCAGTTTCAAGTCATACAGTGAAATTCTGAAACGCTCGAGTTCAGTTCTTCTGCTTACAGAGTTGTGACGCCATTCTCGGACGCGCGCACGTAAACTATTATGTAGTGTCAAATTGGACACCATGGAAAATATGAAACAAACGAGGATAACACAATATTAATTTAGCAGTATATTTATTACCTGACTGAAACATACTGGTTAAATGTTTCCCCTGGTCCAGGAGCAAAAATGAAAAGGGCACATTTTCACGGCATTCTGTTCATATCTTCCATATCTTTCATAAGTTCTATGGTCATTAAACATTATTTGGACACCCATTGGTGGGTGGTAATTCAGCATGTACATGTCGCATCCTGTTCAGTACTAGGTCCTCCTTTTGCAGCAATCACTGCACGCAGTCTCCTGGGCATGCTCTCAACCAGATTGTTGCAAATGAATGGGTGGAGGCTCCCCCATATGCGCTGGAGCATGTCTTTCAGGCGTTGTTTGTGGTTTCAGGCTTTGCTAGGCGGTGGTGTAGTGGACGCTCCTCTCCAACTCATAACCAGTCGTTCTATTGGATTGATGTCCGGCTTTTTGGGGTCCACTCGTCAGGGTGGCCAAAAATTGTTTTGCTATACACTGTATATGTTTGTCTTAAGTGCTAATTTTTTACCTAAAAAATGCAGATCACACATGCCAAATAAGGTTCATAACATGATTATAGCATGATTTGTGCACTTATCGTCTTGTGATGTAACTAAATGTGTATTGGTCTACGAGCTCCGAGAGCCCGCTGGCAATCCCAGGGGAAAGGCCACTGAGGAAGCCCAAGGGGAAAGCACATGAGGCTTGGAGCTCGGCGCACGGACCAAAGTGGTCATTACTCGGCTATGAGAGTTTCTCGGACCTGACAAATAATACATTAAAGGAACACACCGGCTTTGTTGGGGTATTCTGGGCTCGAAATAGGTCTTTCCGGAACAAATTAAACATATCCCGAAAAGAAATCATCAAATCTTGCTCTTTTTTTAGCATTTTAAAAAAAAATCAAGGTCACGTGATTGATCCGAACCAGTGTTCTTGTGAGTTAGTTTGATTTCCAGCCGTATAAAAGTTTGTTACTTCAGTACTGCACCAAATTCAGCTCTGATTTTTTTTCGACTTGAGTATTCGACATTCGACAGTATTAAAAAAAAAACGTATAAATAACTATGAGAAATCAAACGTAAGGTTTTGATTCAGTGAGTCCGGGTAGCGGGAGCGTGTTTACGGTGACAGCGTGGAGGCTAACGAGACATAAGCCCCGTGGCAATAATTCCGATCGGTAGCCGTTTTTATGCATAAATAAATAATTGTACGACAACATACATGAAAAGATTTTTCCGGGCCAACGGAAACATCGAATATATATGATTATGTCTCATTTTGAAAATCTTGAGTACCGGTAATAGATATAGGCCCTACACGTACTTGTAGGTCCACTGCTTGAGGCAATCTAATTCACAAACACATTTTTGGTAGGAAACCCCATAGCCCGTGTACAAAGTGAAAAACAACTTTCTCAGGTCGGTAATTGGACGTCGACTAGACTTGTTCCTAGCCATATTCCGGCCAGAATGTACCGAGAAGGTAAATATTATAGTTTCATATGGCCGACTTGTGCACCTCCCCAGCTGAGCAGCCTTTTTGACCGTAAGCCACAAAGTTCACGGATTAACTTTCTGTATACGAGTATTTGAAGAATTGGTACAACCACCATACACGGCTAATTCACCTGCCATACAATGTTTGTTGATTTCCATGGGAGTCGGTACATTTTTTGTGCTTTGCTTGAATTGTAATTATGGACCGGCTGATTGTTACCTGTTAGGATACGAAATGATGACAGAGGGTGGGGAATCTGTTCGAATTCTGAAACGGTTTGCTGTAGCTTACTGACAATATAGTCGGTGATTTGCCCAGGGACTGTGCACAAGCTTCGGCCAATGAATCGTTAAACAAGTTCTGCAAACACACACCGTAATGGGTTTGCTATCAAAGTACGTGTGCAAAACTCAGACTTTCGAATTATCATCATACATCAATGCACGAGGGGGATGTCCGTAAAAATATCATACTTTGCTAAATATCATACATGCCAGGAGTCTGGAGCACTGAATGGTATAGCACGAGCAAGCAATGAAAGCGAAGCAGCAAAACAAAGCATGTTTTCATCCATATCCTTCTACTATAAAAACCTTTCGAATGTCACGTTTAATCATAATCCCGATACATCCCCATCGTCTCTTTCTGACCGATCTTTTCAAGATCACTTACCAAAATTGTTTTTTGACCAGAGCTGGCATCTTGGGTGAAGCAACATTGACATTTTGTCATCACGATGTAGTAGGCTAGTCGCATTTTCAAGACCAAATCCGTAGTCAGAGGCCATAGTCAGCGAAGTTTCCCTGATTGATAAGCTTTTCGGGGTTCATTGTCGACTTCCTTAAACCTCGTTGCGAGCGTTTAAGTTATGCCCGAGTGTAGTCACTATACACTTGTTGATACCCCGAGGACCCGGCACTATTTGGGTCACGGAGATCAATATTTAAATGGTTGATAATTAAGTTGGCCTACTTATTTTGAGAAGTCAATAGGGCGCCTATGAGATGGTGTGGTTTTGTCACTGAGGGAGCCGCCAGGATGCAAAATGCAAATTGCTCTTTGAAAGGAAAGCGATTCTTTAAAGGAAATTCATGGTTGATTTTGTAGATGTGTTAATCATGGGTATACAGAGCGGGACCGGTGTATGCACATGGGGAATTCCCAAAATTAGGGTCCAAAAGTGTGTCATGCTTTTTAAGTGTTTTTGTGATTGAAAGTGGTTTCCCAGTAAAAAAATAGTTATTTTTATTTCAACAAATGCCACTTAAATTTAATGTTTGTGTGTAGATATGGCACCAAGGTTAATGCAAACTCATTCTCAACCAATTTTCATTTGCGTAGGTAACCCGGGACACCAAACTCCTATTTAATACCATGGAACAAATTATAAGCCTTTATGGTCTTTTGTTTTGAATATTTTTCAGGAATCGGAGAACAAAATATTCAAGAAAATGATGCTGCCCCCTATAATCACAGGCCATAGTCCATTACTGAGAGTGTCGTACGTAACTGGGACACTAACAATTTTGGACCCCTTAATTTTGGGAATTACTCACATGCACAAGGCCTATAATCCTGGCCAAAATGGTTGGGACACCTCCCCCGCTCCCCTGATCAATACGCTGGAGCACAGACCGCGCAAAAAACGAAACAACGTTGAAGGGGGCCGGGGGCAGCGAGTTTTGGCTAGGATGGTAGGCTATACGTGACCAAACCAGAGACGTTTGCGGTAAATCGCTTATGGAAGTTTACTTTGAGAGTTTGTCGTCGACACAAGATCCTGCAATTATATCGCTTTTTGTTTGCCAAGTCAATGCGTTAAAAGGTTTTGAGTTAGGAAGTGCTCTATGTTGGAATTCTACTACGATATGTAACAGTAACTTATGTAAAATTGGCCTCCAGAAGTGCCGAAAATGGAGGCAAACTTGTCAATTAATTGTTTCGTTACAAGAACTTCTCATAAATCCTCAAAACATGACTTCTACGTGTATCATGATATAGCATTTTACATCACATCGAACTTTGCCTGTCTATTTTACCTTCAGTTTACCATTCGTTTCCAGTGCACCGAACCGTCAAATTTGCTGAGCAACGAGGCTGTACACGCACGAAAACACCCCTCGCGTCGTTTCTATGTTGGTTGCTGTGACGTTGGCCTTTATAACGTAGTGATGCACTGTAAAGCATGACGTTTGCATGTACTATGTAAAGCCTCATTTTGAATGCAACAGTGCAAGAAGCCCATTCGTCACTTCCACGGTTGCTGCGTTCAAAACGAGGCTTTTCGCGTACGTCGTATACATCATTTACAAAGGTCAACTTCACAGTAACCGTCAGGACTCATTATTCATGCATGTAGGCCTATAGCCTCGCTGTGTTGCCAAGATGGCGGTTCCGTACTGAAGCGTGATTAGACGGTTAAAGTTAATGATTAGACGGTTATATTCATTTTGATCACTTTTATTGGTTAGGTCAGTTTAACATATTTTATCCCGTCAAATAATGTCAATACTGAATCTGACGGAAAACGAAGTCGGTTGATCAAGTTTTTATAAAATAACATGTTGACTGTAAGCGAATGACTATAAATTATGTGAAATTGCGGTGCGTGGTGTGCTGTCCTTTTTTTCTTTCTTTTTTTAAAGAAAAGTGGAATCTGTGTGTCAATTTTTAGCGATTGTCGGCCAACATTCACTATAAACAAAATACTTTTCTATGCTACATCAAATTTAATCAGTCCGCATTGTTTTCTTTCGGTTCACATCCACGAACAGGTTCAAACCAGATTATTCAATAATCTGAAAGTCCCCAAGTACGTATTAATTTATCTGTAGTAGCGTCAGGGAACTAGACAGCACGGAACCATGTCCCCTTTCTTATTCCATCATCTTCCTGAACGAGTACGATTACACATCGTCTGAATATTTAATTTTAAATGAGGTCTCGCCAAAGACATTTGTTTCTTGCTGTGATGATGTCTCAATAACTGTCTACGTATGACAGTGACTGGAAAATGACTGGCAATTTTCAGCCGCACTGGTTGTTAAACCATGGTTAAACCCAACCGTCCGTTTTATTAAAGGGCAATAATCCATAAATTGTCGAGGCAGGAAGTGGGCGTTGTCACACGGGATGTGTTCACGGTGTAAAAGACCATTCTGTATCGGGAATCGTGCGGTATTAACACGAGCTGTTGGTGGAGGTTTTTGTCAGCCTAACAAAATGGGACGGAAGATGTTATTGGAAATTGCATCTTTACAGTATCACGAGGTCTTCTCGTATGTCTCACAAGGCATTGAGTATGCTGAAGCAGTGTAATGGATTTATACATTGTGCATACATTTACAGCGGGAAATGTAATGCGTTCCAATAGAAGAATGACTCAATGCAATAAACTAATGGTCTGCACACACGCACGGTCCTTTGTAATGCGTTTATATGCGTGGTGTAATGATTTTTGACAAATCCGTCGAGGTTATTTTGTGAGGAATGCAATCAGTCACGTGCTGTTTAAAGGAGTATCGGTACTGTGGCGTGGAATGTTTTCAATTGTTATTTTTTATCCAGTGGTCGCGGGGGCTTGTTTTGTGTGCGGTAATGTACACTGTAAAATACAAATCGGTAATTTGTATTCATTTTGTTGATGGGAGCAGCGTCGCCAATATACTAACTTACAGCAGTGGGTTGGTTTTTGTATTTTGAATCCTGTGTGTGGAATCAGTTTAGCCTACGGTTCTAGGAAGTCACTAAGTTAGTTATTTTCTGACGGTAATGAATTATTGTTAATTCGTTTCAATTGTTTGACAGTAATTTATATTATAAATTATATTTTCCCACCATTATGAGCAATTCTCTATGGTCTTGTACTATGGTATGCTTGTCGCAGGGTGTGTATCATTTGTGTATCATTTGTGTTCCTGGCACGCACGACGCGCTTCATTGCACCAGTGGTGTGCTTCATTTGACTCCTATGTGCACGGTGGAACAAAATGAAGAACAAGTTAAAGGGGTCTTTTGTTTCTTGGGTATAATTACCATTTAAATAAACGTAACGATTTCTGGTGGGAGAGGCCCAACAATTATATTAAAACTGGGCTATAATTTAAAGAGCGACTAAGGCGCGAGGTCAAAATACAAACGGCCTGTATACCGGTAAACGGTTCGAGTTAATCCCTCTTGGTACCGTTTGTCTGTGGGCAGAAACCGTTTGTTCAGCGAACACAGGTGGGTTGAACACTGCTAATTATCTACCGTTTGGCCAGACCAGCTGAACCGTTTGCTTGCTCACTCAAAACCGTGCAACGGTGTATCGTTTATGTACCGTTTCCCGGTATACAGACCGTTTCGAATTTTGACCTCGCGCCTAAGTATCCATCTGTCACAAAAACATGACTTTATCGGTCTTTGATTGCAATGAAAAAGTCATCAAATCTGCGGAGCCAATATTTGTATGCACTCTATTAGTATTACGGTACAATGCTGCAGAGAAATCTAATCATAACACTTTTGTGCCATAGTTGGTGGTATGTCCATTGGCCTTTTCCACTGCGACCAGGTACTTCTGATAGGCAACCACAAGCTTTACTTTATTTAACATTTTAACTAAAGATATGGTGGTACAGTTTTTTTGGAGTTGGAGGATACCCCCAGATAATATCCTGGGGAAACTCACGTGTAGAGACTGAAAACCCAATCCTTATACATGTTCAGGGATGCTGTTTACATTTGTATACAGTTTTGACACAAATTCCACAAGATTCTGTGATAACAGTAGCTTTTGTGAGAAGAAAATGCATTGCATTTTAGAAAGTTCGGAAGTAACACGAGTACAGAGTTAATAGGAGGCGTTTGTAAACCAGCGAATGTTTAGACATAATCGCCCTGACAACTGACGTTACACTATAGTACACGTATAGTCTATAGAGATCACTACTAAGGTGTGATGTCAGTCGCCATGGCAATTAGGTCTAAACTTTCGCTGGAAATCTGAAACGCACATTGCTAAAGCTCAGGGAAAAGTTTGACTGGTTTTAGTGTAGACACAGTGACCGTGAAAACACGGGTGACGTTTTCACTTTAGTCTAATACCGCCATGTTATAAACTACGTTAGTGTGACGTTAGTTGCCATATAGGTATAAACATTGACTGGTCGACCAAAACGCCATTACAAAATCATAGGTAAACGACTGTTACCAGTGTAGACCATGAACATTAAAAACAGACAAAAGGTGACGACTTCACGTTAGTGTTCTGTTTATCTTACTGTGCTTTTCCTCTGCATTGCACTTTGTGTTCGCGTTCTCCGCATCGTAAATATTTTCCTAAACGTTTCTTCTATAGCCCTTTGCCATAAACGAAGATTGAGCAAAGTGTATCCTAACAGCTGAGGTATATAAGGCAGATTGCCCAGTTATGTTTTCCTTGCGACGAAATAACGACAGGCTTTCAATGTACATGTCATCATGATGTGTTGACCTAGCTCATGCCACTTGCACGCAATGTTTGGGCAGGTGGTCCAGACAGTTTACCTTCCTTTAATGCTCCGGCAATATTAGAATAGTGGTGTCGACGGAGTTTGCGTCCTCTACAGGGCAGGGAAGGGTTATGAGTTGTCCGCTGCTCACTATTTCCTATGTAAACTTGTCTTTTGGACAGATGTATCAACAGACGGGGTTGAAACTCGTTTTTTTTTGTAAGCACTGTGTTGTAGGAAAGCCCTTGTTTGAAAATAATAATAACGGTTAAATTGGTTTAAATTAAAATAAAATGACCTTGTTGACACCCTAAAATATTATTTGAACACGTAAACCCGTGCAACAGATTTACTCATTAAGGAGAAACGTTTAGAACTTTCGGTTAAAAGATGTGAATGTATACATTTTGGCTTTTTTTAATGTGATTTTTGTTTATGTTTAAATGTCAAAAGGTCCCAAAAAGAGGCGCAGGTACGTTTCAATTCGGAATCTTAGATAGGGCATCCAGCACAAAGCATTCTGGGAAGTACTTACAGGTATTGGCCAATTATTTGATTTTGATGACTGTCTGCCTTCAAGATGTCCTGAAAAAAATATAACCAGGAAACAAAAACATTATGATTAACAAGACTAGTGTAACTCGTACATTATTTTGTAAACAAAGAAAAACGTATGACCCACTGAAAAGCGAACTTCACAAAGAATGGCTTATATGACGCCGCCATTTTGTCTGGAAACTGGGCATAAAAAAATGCACAAAAGAGTTGTATTACGTACGCCAAAAGTCATTCTTCGCCCAGTTTTCGGAAAAAAATGTAAGGGCTTTAAAGGGAAATTATACCTAGGAAACAAAAGACATTATGCATAACAAGTGTAATCATGTTTATACAATAAAACAAAATTATGTTTATACAATAAAACAAGGAATTTGACCTGTTGAAAATCGGATACGAACTACACAAATAATGTAGGATGACATTTTGCACTGAATATGTCGTCATTCTGTGATAATTTATATGACAGGATCTCAACAAGTCGGATGTCACTTCCAGAGCCCCGTATAGTACTGCCAAGGTATATAGTACACGAAGGAGTTGTCCGCGAAAACGTCATTCTTTGCCCAGTTTCCTGACAAAATGGCGGCGCCCATGTTACACGGTGTCGTTGCAATTGCCATTCTTTGTGAAGCTCGCATCCGATTTTCAGCGGGTCTAATTCCTTGTTCTTTTTATAAAAGTATTGTATAATTTACACTTGTTCAGCACAATGTCTTTTGTTTCTTGGGTATAATTCCTTTAATGTGTGTGACGTCAGCATAATACTGAGTTGTCATCGGCGTGTGAAATTTGACCATTTAAAACACTGTGAGTCAATGTTTGCCTATTTTGGCGCAGTTTGAATTCACCTGCCCACTATGGAATGTCGCCACTGTAGTGGAAAATGTCGACTCCTAAACCCCCAAAACGCATATTTGTCGGAAAATCATTATTTAAGTAATACTCGCTTGACTTATCGTATACTATTTTGGGGACCATGCTTTCGTATCTCGCTTTACTTTTTTGGGCACTCTTTATCGCTCCAAATTCCACATTTTCCGGAAGAATAACCTCTAGCGATTGCCAGAAAGACATTTGGCTAGCGATGCGAATGTAATATTTCTGAATTACGCCTATTTTATCAGCTATTTGGCGAGACAGATTTGTGATCGATTAAGAGCAAGCGCTTCGTGCCATAATCGCATTCAGGTGGAGTAGTGGATCAAGTAAGACATAATGTAGTTCACGTCTCGCTCGCAACCCTGACAGCTGACGGTTGCCCGAATTAAATTTCACTGTTGAGTTGTACATAGTTCCTTCACGCTCCGGTGTCATAACGACTGAGAACCGCGATAGGGCGTGGGCCAATTTCGAAAAGTGAAGCCGTTTGTATTTTTCGTAGGGCACCTAAGTAGGTCATCTGCGATAACATAGGCGGTTGTCGAGAAAGGAGGAATGGCCGATGTTCTTTTTGTAGCATTTTGATCGCTAATGTATGGTAGGAATTCTCATGAAAATGCACTTTTAAAGTTTGTGAACGTGTCCAAACAGCGAAGGAGTCTGCCAGGATTCCTTTCCCGATATCTAGCGTAATGACATACTTCAGGTGTATGGATCTGCGCTCAATGAGCCAAACAAAAATACGTGCATCAAATCCAGACTACATGCACCAAAAAGAGATTATATGCATGAACATGGAGATTCTGTTAATTTTATAGATTCTGAGTTCGTTACCTCATTGCTTTATTACCTCGTGCAATAAGACACCATGTTTCCACTACTACTACTGGTACGTGTGATAAATCCCATTTCCTGTCAAGTGTCATACATGTGTAGTTACTGGTTTCTTCAATTTCAAACGTTAAATAAACACACTTATCCGTGGTCGATACTACACAAACGTACATGATCGACATGATGTCGCGCGAAACAGGAGATTACGTTACATATAGCAACTCTGCTAGTTCCGAGATGCCTCACAACTGTCATAATCGTTGTGATCATGACCAGACTATGAACATTTTAGGCTCACTTTATACGAAAAAAGACTATAAACTGATGCTGTTTGTCGCTTGTAGCTCATTGGCGTAAGAAACTACAAAACGAACACGCAATCAATCACAATGGGTATTGTTTTCTGTCGGAAAATATAGAAAGTAGCCTACGTAGATGCACTTTTACAAAAGAAGCACTTTTGGGGAATCGGCCCGCGGCCTACGTATCTGAAATCGGTAATTTAACGCAAAGGTTACTTTGTCAGTGAATTGGGATTTTGTCTGTTCTCTTTCTCGGTTTTCTTTTCTCTTTCTCGGTTCTTTCTCTTTCTCTTTCTTGTTTTCCCGCGAATAAGTGGGTCTTTCCACTGTAAAAGGGGTACACTTTGCTACCGAGATACCATTTACTACAGATGCTTTATCTTCTCTCGAATTAAAAAAGAAAATTTTTCCCGAGGATATAACGTAAACCCGAAAGGGTGACAAATAGTGTGGGTTTCTATTCACCCCCCCCCCCCCCCCCCCCGCCCCCCTCCCCCTCTCCCTAACCCCCTTATGAACCGTTAGGTAGACACTAAACACACCTTTGTATGTCCTGTTCACATACGTTGCATGGGAAATTTTTACACGGGATTTTTCGAAACCTTTGTTGTCACACCATGAGTCTGTTGCCCTCTTTGGGATTACGTTTCCCTCTTCAGAACAACAAAGTGGTTTATTTTATGTATTATAACAAGATAAAGGCATTTGTATAAAAATGTCATCTTTGTCATCAAATGTACCCCTTTACCGAGGAAAAACCATTTCAAAATATCCTTGAAGCTTTTCGTGACGTTTTGCTAACACAGTTTGCCTTTGACAAGGTTGAAACTATAGCTAAGGTATACAGGAAATGAGTACCAACTACAACCAGCAGTATACAAGAGAACGAGCACGCAAAACAAACACACCCTCTGATGTCGGCGTATTAAGAATGTCAACAAGACAGATGAGAACGCATATTACATTATAACTCACGTTTTAAAAACGATTGGATTTGGGCTAGTGATTTATAGCAGGTACACTGTAAACAATTGTGTTGAAAAAGTCAAAAACGAACAGTGCCTTTTACTGTTTTGGGAATTTGTTGTTATTGCAAAAACATTCTCCTACCTGTGTACTTTTTAAAAGTATTTTTCTGTTTGATTACAGACGATTTGCCGTTAAAGACAATTTGAATCTTCATGTGTTAAAATACAGTCACGTTACTGTTCAGTAACAGAGAATCTACTGTTTTCCCATTGCCAATATAGGCTAGAGAACATTCGAAACGGTTTTGAGATCAAACATCATTTGGGCTTTTCGAAATAAGCTGTACGACCTTCATGGGGTCTTCGAACCTTCATCTTTGTTCTGAAGATGGCATCATTTCAAAGGAAAATATTTATCATTTCAATTTCAAAGTTGCAAAGTTGTATCATATCGTTTAAAGCTCAATACCTTATTCGCAGTTACCCAAAATTTTACTTCACGATTTGACAAGAGCAAACCGACTAAGGGTGTTGAAAGCAATGGTAACAAAATTATTTTGTAGAAGAAATTGCCCCCTATTTTGTTTAATGTTGTCTGCAGACAACTTTTGTTACCATTTATTCATTTCTACACATGGCAGTATCAACAATATGCTTTAGTTATGTGGTGCTGTTGTTTCTGATTTTAAAATTGTCCTAATCATGTAATTTGTCTTAACCTTTATTCTGATAAAGTCGTTGATACACGTAATCGGGGAATGCAAATCAGGTTAATAAAAATCGCATGCTGGCAGCTACAGAAGATGATAAAAAAATACAAAACACAAAACAGATGCCGGGATGGATGGAGAGACTCCATCGATGGTTGATACAAAAAAGTGTTCTCATAACAAGAACCATTTTAACCAAGATCTTACTAAGAGGCACTGTATAACTGGGATACAAAACACCCTCGGCATAATACAGTCCTTCTCGCCCATTGACCTATTTGTATATTGTTTCCTCTGTCGATACAATGTTACCGCTAGCCACAAGTACCCATGCCCTGACCTTTTAAACTTAAAATCGGTTAATAGCAAATCGTTTTGGAATGCAAAACTACTCCGGGACCTTCACAGCTACTGAGCTATAGGCTACCGATGCCTCGACAACATGGGCTAATTTGGCAAATTATACCTCCTCTCCAAAATAGCCGCGGCAATCGATGCACATCAAGGGAGAGGTGATTGGATGTTGTGCCTTGGAAAGTTTGTGCGAACTTGATTTAATAACCTGGGGCCAATTTTATGGCGCTGCTAAGCACAAAATTTGTTTAGCACGGGATTTATTTGCTTTATAAAATGGATTACAAGCCAAAATTATACGCCAACTTGTGTTCTTCGCAAGAGTAGGATAATACCTTTCAATACACATCACTTACGAATTTGGCTGGCAATCCATTTTTGCAAAATAAAGCAAACAAATCCTGTGCTTAGCATATTTTTGTGCTTAGCAGCGCCATGAAATTGGCCCCTGGTTTATATAACGCCCGAGTAGATCCCTGTCATTCGATTGGACGATAGCAGGGGCCAATTTCATGGCGCTGCTTGGTTCAACTTTGCTGACTGTTTCCGTCAGTGTTTGCGTTGCAGTTGTTTGCGTTGCAGTTGTTTGCGTCCAGTCTGTGTGTGCGCGTTATACGATTATATGGAAACTAGGCTTTACAGTCTCCACGTGACACGTGACCTGCTATCATCCAATCGGATGACAAGGATCTACTTGTGAGTTATATAATAATAGATAATTTACAATAAGTGGAGGAGATCCTCGGAATGCAAAGCTTGTAAATTAGGGGCCTCCTGAAGATGTGTACATTTTGAAATATGCAAATTGAATTAAGTTTACAGAACAAGATATTTTGCGTACATGGTTATTTTAATGTTACACAAAAAACCACAGACACGTACAAAACTGGACAAGGTGACGTAGAGGAGGCTGAAAACAACCACACGAATTAATCAAGAAAATAAAATGCAAAAATAATATTTGAAACATAAAATAAATCTAATAATTGTCAAAAAGCTAAGATTTGAGGGTTTTTTTTAAGGCAGGAAGACTTCTGATTAGTATTAACTCATTATCTAAGGAGTTATTAAGCAAGCCCAACCCGCCCTCTCCTTTTCACCCTAAAAAATCACCAAAAATTTGTGGCGTCGTGTTTGGCAAGAGCCGTTCATTATGCTGATTGGATAAAAGAATCGAGTGCACGTGTCATCAAAGCTGAAAGTGTTTGGATCTCCAGGAGGAAATATAAAAAATTAATATCGATCTTCTCGCGAGCAAATTGACAACGGATTCATGTTACCAACTGCCAGATAGGAAACGGAGGCACGCGGGAAATCCAGAAGAGCTCAAGGGGTCGTAAACTGCCATGATCGTTCTGCGGTCGAACGTGATTCTGACAATACGGCGCAGACTCTTGCTACCGAATTTGACCGTTGAGGCGCAATAAATGACACTTGGCGACTTAAGGGTATTCATGTTTAATAACATTTCAAGCTCTGGTGTTTTGGAAATGATACGTTTCTCGCGTTGTTAACGCGTTCAAAATGGAAGTGGCATTTCAATCGTGTATTAAATTATTCTTCGCGATGCCAGTCTTTCGGTTTCCTTGTTATTTTGTTGGCCGGACTTTTTTTAACCCTCCAGAATATATGTGCAAAACAATGTCTCATCTGTGTTCAGCACAGGACGGAATTTCTCGTTTGAAACAAAATGAAATTTACAACCCCGATTGCACAGTTATATTTTACATAAGTTGTTTGACTTTTAGCTTTAAAAGAATGTTATTTTTGACACTGCAGCAAGAATTTTTCCCCTCGGTAAAAGGAAAGAGGCACACCAAATTTTCACGTGTATGCTGCGAGTCAACGACCCAAACCACTCGGCCACGAGGGTTTACCAACTGGACTCGAACCAACTCGACTGTTGTACGAACTCGACCGTTGTGTGTTCAACCGGAGAAGTCAACTCAACCGTTGTACCAACTCGACCGTTGTGCGTTCAACGGGAAAAGTCGCAACTCGTCAGTTGAGTCAAAAGTGGCGTTTTTTTAGCAAAGCGAAGGCGAATCATCGGCAAAACTGGTGACGTCTAACATTTCCCGCCCGGCGAATCTTGGCGTAAGCTGAAACTAGTTAAACCATGGAGGAAGAACTTTCGCGGCGCAAACATTTCGCTTTCGCGTCGCACACATTTCGCTTTCGCGTGACTCTTCCCTTTCCCGACCGATATAACGCAGCCTGAGTTTTCACTTGACACAAAATAGCGCTCTACAAGATTAGAAAGGGCGTTACGCAAAACGGTCGAATTGGTCCAAGTCGAGTCGGCAAACTGTCGAGTGTCGAGTTGACTCGATTTTGAAGTCGAGCTGGTCCAACGGTCGAGTTGGTATAACGGTGGAGTTTGCAATTGTTTTGATCATTCATGAAGACAAACCCCAATCGTCACTCAACAGCACCTGGCCGTCACTAAATGTCTTTCTCACTACTGCTTTGGATGTCGCATATTTTTCTGTGTTTATTTTCGTTGGTTGTTTTAAACCATGAATTGCCCGGGTCGCGTGTATATCGCATGCAGTGCACGCTCGGCAATTATTAATAACTCAATGACAACTGCAGCGCGTGGCAACTGCCCCATAATGCAAATGGAATGGATTCCGGAAATTAATCACGACATAGAATGTCATTTCAAAGGATACTTTGCTTTATAAGCAAAATATGTTATCAAAATGCACGTCATGATTAATATAAACCGACATAGGAAAGCGAGTCGGGTCTGCAATGGTCTGAATTGTTATAGATTGTTTAGAAGAGAGAGAAAAAGAATGTACACTAAATCAGCATCATATGCGCAGTTTGATCCCTACAAAAAATGCACTTGTGTTAATGACATAGGGTAATTCTACGGAATGATGTCATTAATCCCGATTAGATATTTAGTCGACATGTATATGCCTATATTACATGTATATATATGCATTTATAGGTGTCTTCAGAATGAATGAGGGTGTTAAGGAGTTTCAGAAGAATGACCTTTTGGTTTATAATCCTGTTACGTTGCAACCAATGTACATGCTATTAGCAACATTCGTTACGAAGTCATTATTTATGTGTTTTTATTTGCCGTATATAGATGATTAAAATCAGAAGAAAGAAAAAAACGCTCAGGTTCAATACAATTTTCTCGTCAACTTTTCTTTAATGATGGTCATTCCATGAAAACACGGTGCAAAATGTTACATTTTGATGATTCTTTTCCCCAATCGCTTAAATATGCATTTTACGCAGCACTAATTATTATTCTGACGAATAACACTAGTCCAGAGACCGGAACCAAATTTGGGCACGCGGTTACCAAATGGACATGCAATGCACAAAACTCAAGATATGTTTTGTTCTATTTCTGTGGTCACTGTCGTGTAACCCGCGTGAGTCCTATAAATAATCAAACAAGCAAACATATACAAACAATAGACTAAGGGCAATTCCATGAAAAGGTTGATATTTACACAAAATTTGGAATTCTATATTTGCGTAGAATTTGGTTTTAAATGATTGCATATGGAACATGTTTCAGCAAAAAAAACATGTTCATGGTGTTCAATTGTTGAGGTCTGAAAATGACTTGTACTACAAATTTATTTTCGTGTGGGAAATGTCATGAATTGTGTATAGGCATGAGCTAGCTTTAACATGACTTACCGTACACCATGATTTTTCAATTCTTGAAACTGGTGAAAGTTGCGTTGACTTGTAATATACAAACAAAAAAACACGCCAGTAAACAAGCAATAAAAGAAATGTTTTCTTATGTTTTTTCTTTGCTTTAAGTGACATACCCCAAACAGCGCCCTCTTTCTGTGAGTTTGTGTAAAGAAATTTTCAAAGTTGAAAAAATGCCACCTTTTATTCATGGAGCATCGAAATGACAGTAATGGCATTCTAAACAAGTAATCCTTCATATGCAGCAAAAATTGTGCATAGAGTTATTTAAATATATATCGAATCCCGATAAAGCCCTTACGATTTTTCTCTCATCCCAAGTCTGGTTGTTTCATTTCAATGGTGATCAGGCACCATACCAGAGGTTGTGTTCGTTACTTTGCCCAGTTGCGCCACCATGCAACACCGAGAGAAGAATTGGGTCTATAGGGAAAACCTGAGGGGGTATACCAACTGTGCCTTATAGCTCAGCTGGTACAGCATCTGCCTAGTGAGTCAGAGGTCTCGGGTTCGAATCCCCATAAGGCCCTTACAATTTTTCTCTCATCCCAAGTTTGGTTGTTTCATTTCAATGGTAATTAGGCACCATACCAGAAGTTGTGTTAAATATATATATATTATAAATATATCCACCCAGAATTGCGTCATTGCATAAAATGCGCAGTATCGTGGTGTTACTACATTGTATTAAGTAATGGTGGAATTCTATAAATTGTGGAGTTGACGCGAACAAAAATTATCGTAAGAATTTCGCCGACCTGCATTGGTGTATAACAAAAAGTACAGAAGATAATAGATGCTGTGAGGTAAATTAATTAATTTCAATTGCTTGCGTGGGGGCCATGAATTCAATGGAGAATTCCTTGCATTTCCACGCATATTGTTTATCAATACATGTACATGAAATAGTGCTTCCCAGGTGCATGTACATACAAAAGTGCTTGCCAGGTGCATGTACATGTAACAAGTATTAATTGCCAATAAATTAACGCCGCGATGGGAAGGAAAAAAATGCAATTTTCCGTCTGCCCAGTACAACAAGTAAATCGAGCGGGGGGGAGGGGGATTGCAAAAGTATGGAATTTTGTCCGCTATAATTCAAAAACGCTAATTCGCAAACAGGTGATAATATTGGCTTCTGCGTCATTTTCAAAAGTGAATGTATTTAGGGATCTATCTGATCAGATTTAAACGTAAATTCTCATGAACAAGAAAATAACGTTTTGAATGGTTTTTATTTTTTCGTATAAATCGAATAAAGGTAATTCCACACCAAATAAAATGACGCATGTTGGCCGCTTGTTGGCTGAAATTGGCCGGGGAAACCTATAGTATCGATGATGTCACTTCAGAGAGCAAGATTTTTCCCAAGGATATGGGTGCGCATTTTATGCTTTCCATGTGTAGGTATAGGTCGCCCGTATCCCAGCTGCTATACGCACTGTCTCTGTGTCCCGTGACTGACCTTGGAGTTGAATTTCAGCACAAAACGGCGGCGCGGAGTCATTAACTCTGTCACGCACTGTCGATCGTTCTGTCACCCCAGCCCTTTTTCCATCTTATTTAACATCCATAACGCATGGATGCCTTCTCTGACTATTAATTAACTCGGCGTAGCCAAATTATTCCCTCGACTATTGTAACCGAGCCTCGCTGATGCAGTTATTTGGCTTCACTACAGAAGGAGCAGGGTCTATTTCCCGCCAGAATTTTGTCAGCACTTCATTTTCCTCACGCCGAGTTTGCAAAACAATAATTAAATGGGCGTTGTTGCTGTATACTGAATATTATTTTGCCTTTCGTAATATATCAGTGGTAAATCTGATGTTCGTCATAAATAGTGTGCACGGTAAGGAAGGTATACCGAAGAAACAAAAGTTAATGAGCTGAACAAGTGCAAATAATTATGCCTAATTTAAATTGTCACACAGGCCAAGAAAGTTCGTAGTTATACAAGAAGAGCTTTAACAGAAAATACGGAGCTGTGTCTCTGATTTGATTTGATTTGATTTAATTTGCAATTGTTTAACAATTTAATGTTAAACTGATTTCTCTCTTGTCTTTATATTTTGACGCACATTTTATATACTTTTAAATTTTCAACTTTTATTTTAAAGAACTTTTACTATGTTTTTACTAGTTTTATATTAATTATATATAGAGACATTTCATGTATATTATCTGTGCTCTGGGCCTGTTTCACAGGGAACAGTGGACTGGGTGGGACAGACAATAGGACAGGGGTTTCGGCAATGAGTTGGATGTCAAATTGAAGGGTGGGAAAAGAGAGGGGGGGAGACAGTGCCCCGTGGCTTAGTGGGTTGGCCCAGGGCACAGACAATATGCACATATATTCAGCTTATAATGCTTTTGTTTAGTCCCCGTCTCCCCTTTTGCCTGCCCTTATACAACCCATACCCATTTTCACCATTCCTATCCCTCCAATATCCAGTCCATGGGGTGTGTGCAAACACATTTTTCTGTACCATTTAATCAAGGAGCGAGTCCAGATTGCCTGGAAAATTGATTTAGATCTCACTTAAAAATCATATAAAATACCCCAAAATACTATTCATGACAAGAAAACAAGACATTTACAAATATTAAGGTGACAATTTTGAGAGTATAAGTAAACGACTTGACCGTAAACAATAACACGACTGAGTGGTATGCTGTTTCGCCTCCGTACCAGAATTGGATATCGGATTGTATTTTGCTTTCAATCGGTTTTGCATCGTGCCAATATAGCTGTAGCATATTTTTACTCGCATTGAAACTCTCCATGCAAATATCCACATGCACGGGATCAGTATTTAAAAAGGGGGGGGTGGGGGGGGGGGGGGGTGGTGCTGTTGTGACAAATTTTTGAACTGACAAGTTAAACGAGCTGGCGTGACGTGAGGCTGGTACCCACTATTCTGTGCTACACTGAGCTGCTGATAACACCCGCGCCACAACACGGCGCTTCGCAACCGGTTCGTGCCACATAGTCGGGAAATCATTGTACATTGTTATACACGCGAATGAACCCAGGGTACCGTGCTGCTTTGCGAGGAAGTCTTTCGAAGTCAAAACCGTTGGAATTTGTCACACCGAAGCTTAAAAATTTTCAGGAAATATTGTGATTCCAACGCACATATGGGTAATTCCCAAAATTAGGGGTCCAAAATGTTTGGTCACAAACATGATCACAAATTCTCAGTAATGGACTGTGGCCTGTGTTTATAGGGAACAGCATAATTTTCTTGAATATTTTGTTCTCTGATTCCTGAAAAATATTCAAAACAAAAGACCATAAAGGCTTATAATTTGTTCCATTGTATTGAATAGGAGTTTGGTGTCCCGGGTTACCTATACGCCAATTAAAATTGGCTGTAGAATGAGTTTGCATTAACCTTGGTGCCATATCTACACACAAACATTAAATTTAAGTGGCATTTGTTGAAATAAAAATGATAATTTGTTTTACTGGGAAACCACATTCAGTCACTAAAAACACTTGGAAATCTTAAAAAGCATGTCACACTTTTGGATTACCCATATATCAAAGTTTTAGCATTTTGATATGATGTATCTATGAAGCTGAGACGCTACGTTTTTTCAGTGGTATCCTATGGATGTGAGACATGGTGCTTCACTGATACCATCAAGAGGAAGCTGCAAGCATTCGAGATGTGGTGCTTCAGAAGAATATTAAGAATAAGCTGGAGAGAGAGGGTGACTAACCGGGAAGTATCAGAGAGAATAAGAACTAAAAAGAAACTGTTGAGAGAGCTTATGCAAAGGAAAATAAGATATGCAGGGCACGTCTTACGTGGCAGTGGAAGGGAGTTGCAAAATATTATACTGGAATGAACGGTAGAAGGAACAAGATCCAGTGGAAGACAGAGAAGGAAATGGAGTGATGAAATTAAGGAATGAAGTGCATCAACATCATATGGAGACATGAAAAGAGCATTAGAGAATAGAAGAAGTTGGAGGACCATGGTGGCCAACCTTCGATACGAAGAAGGCACATGATGGTGATGATGAAGCTAAAATTTCCGCAGACTGGTTCACCGACATCTTTCTTCTGATACAACAAGCTAAACAAGTTTCATCTTGCAATTAATAGAATTAGGCCAACAAACAATTAAATGGTATGAGGTATTGAGATGGGGTCAATGATGTTAGTGTCGGAGGCCCTCGGGCTTTCCAATTTTAAATGACCTGTTATTCTGCCAGAAAAATACCGTGTTTCATAATTCATCGCGCTTGGGCCAAGCTTGTATCATTTTGTAAGATACGATTATGTGCCTGTTGGTAATTACTCGGTCCGTTTGTCTTGTACGATAAACGGCCTTATTTTGAGTACATCCATGTATTAATGGCAGCTATTATTGGGATGGTTAACCCCTTTATAGGTTTTTCAAGGTTGGTTCTTTATCGACATGACTTTCGGGCGTAAGTCGATTATGGTCGTGTCTTTTCGTTAGAGGAAAATTCACTGATCTCTATACTTACCGGATAGCGGTGTGCGTGCACAGCAAGTATAACTGGAATTATTGTGTTTGTCTCTTTGACAAACACCTGGCTGTTTCGTTTTGTATTATCTGTACGTCATGTGTTAATGGTTTTTGTAAGAATTGTGTGTGTGCCGCGTTATGGGCCATCTTGGCCGATCTCATCAACATCAAAAGGAACGCATAAATCTTGACCATGCCCAATCATAATGCCATTGACCTCATCCTGGTATCTCTTACCACTTTCAAATTATGGGCCAATATTGACCAATAGCAAATGAGGTCAAAGGTCATCGTCTTAATTTTTGTAGAGCATTACCATACCCAACCATAATGTATTGACCCCATTCCGGTATCTCTTACCACTTTTAAACTATAAACCAATATCTGTTTGACCAATAGGAAATATGTCAATGGTATTTATTTCCCAAATTATAGGTAACCGATAACGTCTTCATGATGTCACCGAAACGCCTGGCTTCTGACTGTAGGATAAAAGACTGTACCAAGTTAATAATGCTTTCCGTTTTCAAGTTAGCGTGTTTTTTCTTTTCTTCAAAAAATCATTTTATGTATTAAAATTAGGTCACTGATTGCGTCATCGTTACATCACATAACCGTCATGATTCCTAAACTTAAGGAGTTTCTGAGGCCTGAGACTGTACCAAGTTTAAAGTTCAGGCTCCATTTTGTTGGAAAACAAACAGATTTTGTGATTTTTAACAAATATAATTAGGTAGGCCTATACTCTGTAACGTCATTCTGATGTTTCGACAGGAGGTCTATTCTAAGAAGGCCTCACACAGAATGCTTTGTCGAAGGTTTGAGACTGTACCAAGTTTCAAGTTCATAACTTGTAACATTTTAAAATTAATAATAGCAGTGGTATATTTTGTTTTAAATCAATTATTTTTTAGCACCCAGGGCCCTTAAGAAAAGCAGTTCTTTTTATAACTGAGAAGGCCACCCTGTTTTAATAAAACAGATAATAAATTAAACACCTTGATTATTGATTTTATGGACTTTATTGATTCCAGATTATTTTTAATTAACTCTTTCGTACAGTCTCCTCGGTCAGGTTGAAATGAACGTATATTTGACCAGGCAGTGCGACATGCCAACATCCTTCAGGACTGTATATTCGTTCGGTAGCCGGTTGTCCTTAGTAACTACCAAGTCGGCTACGGTGTAAACATTCCTTATTCTCCGCGTAAGATAAATAATAAAGTAAAAGTGTATAATATTATGGCCCTTTTTCGCAGTAAAGGTACCTTATTTAAAATGTTGTATTGTTTATAAAAAATATAAGAAATAAAACTGGTCCCAAAGTGGTACCTTAAACCCCAACAGGGCCCGCGGGCATCAGGGTAACCAGTCGTTTGAAACGTCCCTATACGTCCCTATACAGGGCTATCCAAAACAAATGTCTAGGTATAACCTGGCTACCTCAGAATCTGTTTCCCCAGATCCAGATAGGGAATCTTCTTACGTGAATTCTTTATTGCATCAAAATCAGTCAAATGAATCAAAAGGTGCAGCAAGGCCAGCCATACATGACATTATGTATATCAACTATAGATGGCAGTGACTGCCTAATTCAACTATAGATGGCAGTGACTGCCTAATTCAACTATAGATGGCAGTGACTGCCATATATCAACTATAGATGGCAGTGACTGCCTAATTCAACTATAGATGGCAGTGACTGCCTAATTCAACTATAGATGGCAGTGACTGCCTAATTCAACTATAGATGGCAGTGACTGCCTAATTCAACTATAGATGGCAGTGACTGCCATATATCAACTATAGATGGCAGTGACTGCCATATATCAACTATAGATGGCAGTGACTGCCTAATTCAACTATAGATGGCAGTGACTGCCTAATTCAACTATATATGGCAGTGACTGCCTAATTCAACTATAGATGGCAGTGACTGCCATATATCAACTATAGATGGCAGTGACTGCCATATATCAACTATAGATGGCAGTGACTGCCATATATCAACTATAGATGGCAGTGACTGCCTAATTCAACTATATAGATGGCAGTGACTGCCTAATTCAACTATAGATGGCAGTGACTGCCTAATTCAACTATAGATGGCAGTGACTGCCTAATTCAACTATAGATGGCAGTGACTGCCTAATTCAACTATAGATGGCAGTGACTGCCTAATTCAACTATAGATGGCAGTGACTGCCTAATTCTAAACTGATCTGGTTCATGAACTAGGCTGTGACTTTGGTGCACCAAAAATGACATAACTTTTGATTCACTTGACTGATTTTGATAATGTGCGTAATATTACGACAAACTGTAAAATGTCAGAAAACAAAGCTATTCCTCGTAGCACACCCTCTAATGATATAATCTCGGGGGGGTGGGGGAGCTCCTTTTCCTCCTAAACGTATTCAAGACGATTGTTATCATCTTGCAGTCTTATGATCTTGCGGTCTTGCAGTGTATGATAAATAGTATTTAAATTAATTCGCTGACCATTTGGGGAGGGGGGAAACTGGTGAAATTTAATTCGGGTTGACTTCAATAGAAAAATCGGATTGGATTTTGTTCTAATCTAACGATTATATAAAATACTCTCCAAAATATGGGAAGAAAACAGGAAATTTACAGTCTCCAATTTGGATGTGGAAGCAAAAAGGTTAGTGTTGTTACTGCACTGCTTTATGGAACCAGATCAATTAGTTTACAAAACATCGGTTGTTTTTTTACGATATCCTTGAAAATACACGGATTGAGAACGCGACATTTCAGAATGGTAATGAGAAAAATATGACAAATTATATGGTATTAAAATCTCAACGCCCATGGGAAAAAATTGCACCCATGTTGCAATCGAAAAAGCCCTATTTCACTGGACAATACGAAATTCTAAAATGTATCCAAATGAAAGAGGGCAACGATCTACACTTTTTGAAATGATGTGCGATCTGGGTAGGTATAACTCACTGGTTTTTATTGACAGAAGAAGATAAGGGATAGTACACGTCTTAGCCGTGATTTCCATGTGTTAAACACCAAGTCGTGAGCAAATGTCCGCAAATTGTCCGTATGTAAGGCAGCGCGATATAAATTGTTTTCTAACTAACTGGCTCTTCGGCAATTTGTCACTGATACTGCGACATCCCGAACCTGTGAATGTCGAATGATTTCAACACAGAAGCTACAGGGATCGTCATCCTATACCTCGTCTTGATTCCGGGCGCGTTGCGTTCAGCGATACGCTTGCTTTTCCCGAGAGACGGAAAATCATTGCACAAATTTCTTCAGAATGATGCAATTGATAGTCCTTTTGGCCGTTCCGACTTAAGATTTTATCGGTTTTAACGAAAGGTTGCTTCCAACAAATAATGACAAGTAATGACAACTTTAAAGGCAGCTATTCAGGATTTGAAAACATCAGAAAGCGAATTCACTTTGTGGTTATACACTGTAAACAAAATTGTGATTTAAACTTAAATTTTAGCCACGTAATACTTCAGAAAATCTTAAAACGTAATGCATGGTTTTATGTTGAATTTCCAAACGATTGTTTAAAGCCCCGATACATCATTGATTTTACAGTTATCTAAAATTTTACTTCACGAGGTGACAAGAAAAACCCCGACTAAAAGTGTTGATAGCAATGATAACAAACACCACCTTATTTTTCCCCAGTGAAAATGGTATACCTTTGTGGGAGAAATTGCCAACTAAAGATGCTTTTTAAAAAAATATAAATTAAATTGGCCGCTTATTTAACGAAATTGGCCGGAGAAACCTATAATAAAGAAAGAACCTGCGTGCTGGCGTCTAAGCGAAAGGGCCCTTATTATTGGATCGATCATCTGTCAGCAAAGGACACAGTTGCAAAACATTTAGGCTACTTTGCGTCCTGTGATCAAAAGGAAACCGATATACCTGCGGGGTATTTCTACGAAAGGGCAAACTTCATATTTGTTACAATTACGTTCAAAAGGAGGCTGTACATGCAAAATGTCATGTTTTCCGACAGTACTATCATAAAAGCCAACGTCACGGCAGCCGACATAGGCTATATATTTAACGACGCGACTTCACCAATATGAAGCATGTAAATGGTTTGCCTTACATGTCATTTCACGGTAGTCTGGCCACCAAACACAAACTAATCTAGCGACGAACCATTTCCCAACTAATTATGCGGGTAATGAATCTAACGGAGGATGGCAAATTGGTCATTTACTACCTGGTCATATTAAGTAATGTTTCCAGTACCTTTTTAAACAGTTAGAAACTAAAGTATGTTAAGTCCTGTGGTATGTAGGCCTATATTGAGACCCGTGTAAGAAGTCGGTCAAAGTGCTAGCAAGAATGGAGGCGATCGGCGAAAACGATCTCAAGTTAGTTCATAATAAAGGCAGAGCAATGTTCGTCAGTCTTCGACATGACATAGAACCATATTTATAATTAGACAAAAATTCAAATTTAAAGAAATACAATAGCCTATACATGCTCAAGCAATATTTCGCGCCTAATTCTAGGTGACAGGCGCCATCTTGGAAAAAAGGATAATTTCAGAAAATCGGTGAGAAATAAATCACGTACATCAAATTACCAGTTAACGCTATAACTTAATTCCCCAATAATGATCATTCACCAGGAATAAAGCATTAGAGAATTTTGAAGTTTTACGAGACGTCTACAGCATTCCAGTTTGTTTCAATTTTAAAATTGCAGCTTAATTGCCGGCAAGAGTCGCCAAGGTTGTGTCGCTGCTTGGACGCTGGTGCTTCGCGATACGTACTCCTACGCGATACGTAAGAGTATGTAAAGCCTAGTTTCCAAATAATCGTAACGCGTGCACCTGGTTCAACTTTGCCGACTGTCTGCATCAAGCGGGCCTCCCACTGTGCGATTTTGGCCACGAATTAGCTACGATTGGGTACGATTGGGTACGATTGTGTGTAGAGTCTATAGGCAGTCTCCGATAATCGTACCAATTCGTAGGGGAATCGTGGCAAAAATCGCACAGTGGGAGGCCCGCTTTACTGTTTGCGTTGCTAGTTTGCAGTATACTCTCTGCGTTTGTATACGTCTATATGGAAACTGGGCTCTATACAGTATACAAGTCGCACATGGGACAAACGTTGGCAACGTCTCAGACAGAGGCGGTTTGTCTTGAAATTACCAATGAAACGAGACTTTTTGACGATGTACTTGTGCGAACCATATTCTATTTTTGCTTATCTTTGTATCGGTTTTAGGGCGTTTTTATCACCCCCTCTAATTCCCGAATCTCGGGCAGAATAATCTTCACGTGGTAAAAACATGGCACCGCACACGTTTTTTACGAGGTGCGCGGAAGTCTGTACTCCTTTAAAATTCGCGATGAATTTTAAGAACAACTTACACGATGCATTGTGCATCCTTAAATATTTATTATGCATCTCGTCCACTCGTGGTAAGAACACAGTTGTCCGTCCCTAATGAGATGACGCGAAAATCGACGCCGGAGCGGGTGACGCGAGAGAGTGACATGTGGGACCGAGCCCCGTATCGGGTGACGCGGTTTCCTCCTCCCGCTCTCTTCGTAATCAAACCCTCCCAATCTTTCGGCGATGTTTTGTTGATGTTTTCTCAGTGAAACCTAAATATATGCCGCCTGTGTTTAACAGCGATGGTTTGGGGCAGAAGAGAGACTTTATACTAGGAAGCTCCAGCTTAAATGCCACTTTTTCAAAAAAACAATTTCCATTCGTATCCCCTGAATACGCTCTATGAATACAAACTGCTGATATAGGAAAGGTGTATGTTATCCGTTCCAGGCCTATAGCCTTTGTAACGCATACGTAGAGTGGCACCTTCCTAATCAACAATTTACACTTTAGACAACTGATTCGAGGGACATCATTCAACATTACTTTATTATTAACAATAAGGTCCATTGACCGACAAGTGTCGTATAATGGATTTTCTTTGACAGAAAATGTCGTTTTACATAAGAACGCTGATATCTTTCAGTGCAAATGCCCATGCTACATGTATTCAAACTGTCTGGTGACATAGTACTATACTACCCAAATCATCTCATTCATTTGTTTTAATTGTTTTTTTTCCCTTCAAATTATACATATACATGACCCCTTCGTGACCTCTACTTCCGGTCGAAACCGGAAGTTATTAAAAATTGTGTCATTTTTAGTGATGTGAATGCAAATAGAGCCGATGTGGTTTGGAATTTAAACATGGTTCCAATGTGTTGCCGTGGTTATTGGATCTACACTAAAAACCAGTGAACCTTTATCCCTGCGCTTTAGCAATGGACGTTTTAGATTACTAGTGAATCCTTAGACCCATTTACTGGCAACTGACGTCACACTTTAGTGGTCTATTCGAAGCAGGGTGTCGTTATCCAGCGCCATCTATGGGGAAACTATACTGGTCAGTGTGCGGGTCACTTCCGCGCCTTCTGCTGTTCGTTATTTTGCCGTTCGTTATTTTGCCGTTCGTTATTTTGCCGTTCGTTATTTTGCCGTCTTGTATGCGCATCTTTCTTCATCGGAGAAACAAAATGAACAGATTCGATTGATGTGTGTATTATTCTCACTAGGAAACCCTCGCGGAAATCAATTTGCTTAATTAAAAGTATATCAATTTCCCATCCGGAAATTAAGCTGCTGTTCAATTATTCTATCATGTGTCGATTTTTTTTAAAAATGTCAGGAATTAGACAAAACTGCACGACTTGGATAGACAGAGCTGTCGCCGACCGTAGGGATTGCCCCTCTCTGCACCTGCGTTAGGGTTTTTCAACACCCCCGCTGTTTTGTTTTATTAATTAGTACAGAGACATGTAAAAACAAGGAATCGATTTCAAAATTGGTCGATTATTCTGTCTACAAGAATCAATATTTAATTTGTTAAAAAGGTAAACTAAGAGGGAATGCAATTATGTATTCCAACAAACCCATACTAAATATTTTATTAACATAAAAATTCATTGGGTAATTTACTTTAGGGTGTGAACTTGATTTGTGCCTATAGCCTAGCGCATCGCAGACATTCTTGTCACGTTTATTTGTATTGATTGGAAGCTGAAGCGAACTTTAATCAGCTGCCAAACTTTGGCACACAACAACTCAAACAGCGCTTGTTTGGTTTGTTTTTCACCCAATTTTACGAAAAATATACTTTAAAATGCGCGAAAGCATGTATATTTAATTGGATCAAAAGATGAGTCTTCTATAAACATATATTTAGGCAATGTGCAAACACAGAGCGAACATGGCTGCGAGTCTTATTCCTGTTTGAGGCATGTTCAAGACGGTGTCTGCACATGCCCTCTGTTGGCAGCAAATGCACCAGTTGGCGTTTGTTTCGGTTTGCCGTGAAGGAAAAATGGTTGCACACTGGACGATGGCTGCACGCATACAGTTGTGCTGTTGTACGAGGGTTCAACAAAATGTGACTTATCACAGCAAAATGAAAAATGTTACCCTGTCCCATGTAGCAAAATGGCGTCAACAATTCAGCACAATATTTCAATGTTTCCAAACCTATCCAATGGATAACAACGAGCAGTGTTTTCTCTCAATATGCAGCTTCAATATGCAGCTTCAATATATGCAGCAAGACACATAAATAATGTGGGTGTCACTATTTATCACTGTTGACAATTGCCGTATTTTTTACGGTAGAAAGTACGTAAATTTGTTTATGGGAAGTGCCCGTTAATGCATTTTACGGCCGAACCCGTGGTGATTTTCAGTGGTAATTTTCTTTTTGCTTGGGAAATTGACAGCTGTTGGGTACAAGCTAACAGATGAGCGACTAATAAGTAAGTTTAATTTTAGTAGATGTGTGCAACCGTGGGTTATTCGATACTGGGCCAGGCCCTACAGTCTAAGCACAAATAGAAGTTGCTATGTGTGTATTGTAGTTGATTTAGTGTCTATAGCCACAAACCTTACACGAATCAGCATAAGTTAAAAGTACTGGAGAGGGCCAGGGGTAATTAGTGAGAGCACCGGGGGGAGGGGGGGGGGAGTACGGGGAAAGCACCGTAAACAAAAGAATATGGGACACAACCGTTGACAAATTTACGAGATAACCGTAAAAATTACGGTAGGAGAGTGGTAACTCGCTGCACAGCTTTCCACTGTAAAATTTACGGGCAATTGTTTACAGTGTCATAGTTATGTACTGAAGGTTAAGAATGACCCCCTTTCCTCTTTTTTGTGTGTTTTTTTTTCCTTGATGCGATTAGATTCGGGCATACGGCAGGATAGGTCGCGTGTTTGGAGACTATAGTGTTATAACTCGGCGTTCCTATTACTGGTGTTCATTCAAGTGCAACACATAGTCATAATGTTTAGTGCTGCAAGCAACCATTTGGGCAGGTCGTCATAAATATAGGTTTCTTATATTTTTATCCCATAGCTCGGCAATGGCATTTGCGGTCCCTGGGTCCCGCCCGAAGGTGACATATTCACGCACACTGAGTCCCAGGTTGACACCCTGAACCACAGCGACTGGACAACGGTTGTGGCCCTTGTTCCCGACGGCGTGACGTCAATCATAGCGCACATCCGGATTGGCAATCTGCAGGCGGCTTTGCACCATACGATGACTGTCAAACCACGAAGCGGTAAGTTGGTTGATCCTTGTTTGGTTTGATTCTTTGTCTCCAAACATAACCTGAATGTCAGGCCACTCAAGATCATGGTTAGCATTTAAAGAGTGATGGAAAATAATGCCAAATAACACCTCAATGGTTTCAAGAACTGCAAATGATGTAAATTGAGCGTGAACGGTCACCCTTGACTTTTGACCCTAGTTTCGGAGCCCTTGGGGTCATCAGATTGCTTGCCACTATTCACCAATCGATTGGGCACATCACAAAGGTGAAAATAGCATCTTTGTAACATTAAAACCTATTTTTGGCCTTAAAATGGCTCAAATCGGGAATTGCTCAACTTGTTTTACAAAGTCGCTGAACTTTGTTTACAAAGTATATAGCACGAATGGGACTCTCCACAGTACCTCTGGAGGTTGCTGCTCTATGCAAAGACGTCGAACTCTCGCACATTCTGTTCTACACATTGTTACACTTGCAAAAACAACACCCTGGCGGACACCCTGAACACAACTGCGAGGCAGTTTCTATAGAAGATGTGCGAATAGGAGATGTGTATTGCTTGCTACCAAGCTACGATCGATCACACACAGACAGGTTTGTTGTGAGTCGAGAGGACCGTCGGGCAAAAGGATCCCGGCCAGCCGTCCTGAGAGCCCGCGAGGTGTCACTGTCTTACGTCGTGTATTTTGACAGGACAGATAATAAGCCCCACCGCTTCAGGCGACCGATATCGACTGGCTAGCGATTAGCCGGGCCCAGACTGTTGTGATATTACATTAGGACATCTGCACCGCACACTTTGCTCTGCAAATTGGTCGGTCGGTGCGAGACACTCGTGGAAAGTACTCTGGGCAAGGCGAGAGGGCGAGAGGAACAAAAGGTGTTTCTGGAATCACGGAGGGGGATGGCCTGGGGTGTCGATGGTGCGATGGCGAGGAGTGGCTGAAGAGACAATTCCAGCGGGGAGGAATGAGGGGACAGACGCTGTGATTGGGGTTTGATGGGTTAGCGACTGGAATCAGAGAATGGCTCATGGGGAGGGTTAAAGTGGAATCCCTTTAGTTAGTGACTAGATTCTCAGAGGGCGGTGTTGTTGGAACGAGTGTATGCCAGTTGGCATGAAGCTCTACCGACCGGGGGTTACTGTGTCCTACAACGGCGATGTGATTTTCTTAGGAGTCTCGCCGAAAGCACAATTCGCTAAAAATGCTAAATGTGGTTCAGGACATGCATACAATTAAAGTGTGTGGTTTCTAGTCTGCGCTCCGGCCGTCTCAAACCTCGCTCTTTGGCACTGTTTATGTTTGAAAAGATGCTTACGGTGTTTAAATGCTGCGATATTTGTTCGTTGTTTTGTATCTTAATCTAATTGTACATTGTATTTTTAACGTGCAATCAATAAGGGGTCAATGGGTGAGGTAACAATTCTGTTTGTGTTACGTGTTAGTGTTAGTGTTACAGATCTGTTAATACGGCATTCGTCTCGGCCTCTAACTGAACGTCCAGGTTAACACCGTGTTAACAGATCTGTTAACACGGTGTTAAAACCATGGTAAGCACTGTACATAGAGCGAAGTCACAACTCTGCGTTGCGTGTTAGTGTTAGTGTAATAGATCTGTTAACTTAATCAGAATTGTGACCTCAGAACAAACACCGTGAAGATTTTGAAAATTTCAATCACTAGTGGTTAAGCTCGTGTAAAACGGACCGGAGGTCACAATTCTGTGTTAGTGTTAGTGTTGAAAGTCGTGCAGAACCCTATACCGACTTGACATTTCCCAAGATGCCGAGTCAACAGATCTGTTAACAGATATGTTACACTGACACTAACACGGTTTCCCGAGACGCCGTGTTAACAGCTCTGTTAACAGATCTGTTACACTAACACTAACACGGAGCACAGAATTGCGCCCTCACTCACTGCAATTTGCGGTTCTGCGCACGACTTTCAACACACACTAACACGTCGTGTCAACACGGCGTTTGTTCTGAGGTCACAATTCTAATTAAGATAACAGATCTGTAACACTAACATGTAACACACACACGGAATTGTGACCTCACCCAATGTCTCTTTGGGAAAATTGATAGAAGACATTTAGAATTATCAACATGTTGAAATCGGGCATTCAACCTTCTTGCACGATTTTATTACGAAAATATATTGCTGCACCTTTAAAGTGACCAACATAGTGACGCGAGGGATTCTTTCTTCCCATTGCGTGCTCGTCCTTTCTTCTTATTGCGTGCTCGTCCTTTCTTCTTATTGCGTGCTCGCGTTTTAGTATGGCGTTCATATTTTTTCAGACGCTAATAATAGTGAGAGGGATGATAAAAGGCCACGTCACGTTCGGAGCCACCTCCTGATCAGAAACTGTAGTCTTTTTAAGTCTAAAATCAGCAATGTTGTTTGATGCTGAACAACGTCGCTAAATAAGCTCCAACTCCTCCCGAGAAATGCCTGTTGGAGATTGTTCCATTTTTAATCAAGTATTTGCAAGATTTGAATTCCTCCTGGCTTCCAGTGACTATACGATATTATTTTACTTAGGCCTACTTGTTTAAGACAAAATTCAATTATTACCAGTTCAGATGGCGAAGTCTGCTTTGATATATTTTGGCGTAAATAATCAGCGGCACCACGGTCAATGTAAACAACTGTGAAGATCGGATTTTCAAACAATCATTCCTCCAGACAAATGTCTCCTTGCCTTGATTTCGTTCTCTCCAAATTAAAGATATATTTTGCCCTAGATCGGGCTATTAAAAGCTTCTCGAAACTGAAAAAAGGGTTTCACACAAGTAGGCCTACCCCATCGACTTTTGGGCTGCTGTAATTTTCCGACAACAGTGAGCTTTGGGGTTCATGGGAGCTTAATTTCGTCCTGGAAACTTCAGTCTAGTCTTACCTCTGTCGCGACCTACGTGTAATGTCAACTTTTGCCGATTTGCGTTTCGTTTGCTCTGCGCCCGGCAACAACGTCTATGCGGTGTGGCGGCTGTACAAAATGCTGTTTAATTAAGTCTCTAAAGTTTGGGAATGCGTAAGCGGCTTGACCAGTTTTGTCTTACAAATTCAATAAATGAATTTAAGATGCAACAATTCCGGCTATGTCCGAGCACAGTGCCTTTAAGATGCAATGCTGCACCACTCTCTGTGGCGCTCGTAAAGAGACATTTATATACACGTTTGATATTTGAGCCAGAGGAGTTCATTTCACGACTGCAAATAAACCTCGGTTTACAGCAGCAATTGAGGTCGGTGTTGGTATTTGCACAGAACCCTCGGTGTAATTATAATTTAGGTTTCTTTGTACGTGGCCCAAATGTGAGATTGGATATAAAATGTTAATTAAGGCGCCACTGGAACTTTTGAGCTGTATCGGCAAAGGCCAGCTATGGAACCGCCTACTCGTCATCACGATCCCGGTCGCCTCCGAGTCAGTCATGCGAGAGAGAAGTCATCATTCTTCGGTGTAGATTGGAGACGTCTATTGTCGGTTTGGAGTTGCTCAGATTGTACAGCGACGACTGAAGAACGGTTTTCTTGGTTGCCGAGTGACGCGATAATCCGTTCGTGGAGGTACATGTACCCTATCCGCCTTTGTTACATATTTAAGCTGATTGAGTGCGTTGCATCATCAAACATACCCCTCCGTGTGCCTGGCAGGCGTGGGCGAGTGCTTGCAACCTTGTCCCCAGACTATAAAAGCTCGTTCCCAAAGTTATCACACCTTACTGTAGGATTATCTATATACCATAGGTTTTCCCGGCCAATGTCCCGATATTAAGACGGTCTTGCGTATCGAATTGCAAAGGGGTTCAAGGATTTCAACACAGTCTAGTTAGGGCACCTTGACGAATAATGCACAGGTCGATGTGACTGTAAACAGATACCAGCCCAAACCATTATTGAACCAACACCATATGCATCAGTTTGGACCACACTACATGCTGCAAACCGTTTTTCTTGGCGTTTCTACACCTTCATACGACCATCATTCTTTGATACAGTGAACCGTCTCTCATCTGAGAACACAGTTTCCCAGTCGGCGATCTACCAATGTTGATGTTCTCTAATGTTCTCTGTTGATTAACTCTACGATGGCGTACTGTCAAAATGACGCCCCTGGCAGGTTTTCTGGGTCTCGTAAATTGTTTACGGAGCCTGTTCCTCACTGTTTGATCACTAATTTGTGGCTGTAGTATGCGTTGGCGGCCTTGTCTTTGTCTTCTTGCATGTCCCCTCTCCTCTGATAGCATCTCCGCTACTGGACCCATCCTCCAATAGCTGAACTGCTCTAGCTACTTCCAATTCACTTAAAAACCATCTATAGCCCCATCCACTAACACCAAAAGAAGACACAGAAACTGCAACAACTGCGAGCCCGATGTGACGTCCGTTCTGAAAATGCCCAATGTTTTTCGAACAGAATACTGCTCGTAGTCGGATTTTCGCATTATAACCTAATGTCGGACATGAGAACACGGCAGTCTAGATGTATGAGTTTCCTGTATTGTGCATGGGTGTATAGCATCTATACATGAGATAATCGAGCCTCTGAAAACAAGTTTTTAATAAATTCGCCATGCAGTCTTCAAACCTTTTAAACATATCACACAGAAATGTAGATTAAACACTGCCACGTTGTCGACCCTTTCCCCCACCTCTGTTGTGAATGACGCATGTAGTTCAGCGTTATATTTGTATATCACTCACATTTTACCAGAAAATCTAGTATTTGCACCCGGGCTATTGCAAGTGACAAGCGATGTCATGTCTGCGAGTATATATCACTTGGAAAATATGGGAGAATGAGTAAATTCTACAGCAATCTAATAATCAGGAAGGAGGTTAATTGAAGACTGAAAATAGACAACCTGTAAAATGTCCTGTGGAAACAGATGGATGTGACCTACAATGTACGACAGCCATGAAGAGACACTAAACAGCAAAGAAGATGACGCACAAAACTTGTTATCAGGCGCTGCGTTGTATTTGACCAAGAGGAATGAAATTTTAATTTGGTAAACCAGACATGCAAGGCCAGTGTGTTCGCTTTGATAACACCAACTAATTCCAATATCGAGTTCGGTGCATGGGCAACACGTTTCCAATAAAAGAGCCTTGGACAGCGAACTGTTTGCAAAGATCGGCGTTAAAAGAAGAAATGTGTCAACTTATTAAACTAGAGTGGGTGCTATTCGATTAGGACCGCGCGCTCACGCAGCGTGTAACATACAGTTAGCAATGAGATATGAATGTGCTGAAAAGGGTGTACATGGCCAAAGCTGATAGACGTGGGTAAATAGGCACAAGGTTGACAGTTGTCTCACTTCATCACGATGTGTCTTGTTTTGGTACTAAGCCCTTCGCGCTGTGCGTTTGTGTCGGTTAGCAATTGTAGTAATCATCGATATGCTATGCCTTTTATGTACGAGGGGTGCCTTATAAGTAAGATAATAACAGCAGTAAACAGCCAAATTTCAGATGGCCGTTTACCAATGCGTCTATTATTGGTAAATTATACACGGGCATCTACAGAATGTCTGTAGGCTCGCCTGAAATTGTTTTATTTTTTATATAATTTGTAAGATAGCCATTGTAAAATAAAATAGCACACACAAATTCAAGCTTCAATTCATGATGCTTTTATCGACAAGATATTGGCCTTGCTCCAATTCAAAGTTGTTGAGTCTTGTTCGTGCTGAGGGTTGTGTATATTTATAGCTATAGCCAAAGTAGCGCGCGCTATGTTACATTGTAATACTTCGGGTTTTTGTCATGTGCGTTTCGAGCCTTATTTGTCTTTGCAACGAGTAACGCGTATAACCAGTCTAGCGCCTTCATGGTCACCAGTTTGCATGTGATTGAAATCATTTAGGGGGTGGGAATACGAATGCAAATTACTCCTGCCATTTTCTGCATTGTTGTCATTAATGACTTTCAAGGACCCAGGAAGAGGGGGGCGGCAGCCTTATACTAGGGTCATATTAACCCCCCGCATCGCTGTGGTATATCCATTTTATATGCTGGTGACACAAACTGCCATCTCAATTAAAATCGGTTACCATTCTAATCATTCGAGGCAAATTAATAACTTGGTCATGAATGATTGGATTAGTCACCATGAATGAGGATTTCGCTGGAGACTGTGCGTGAGGGATATTCCTTCTGTGTAGTACGTCCTCTGGATTTGGCTACAAACCACGCCTCAATTTCTTAGCCCCGAAGGGGTACTATACATGTCACCTGCTCCAGGTATAGGTCTCAATTAACTGAATACACAAAGATTACCCCTGTGTGGCCTCAACTTCCGAAATCGGAATTTAATGTAAACATATTTCGTTTATAATGTTTTCGTCATTTGTAACAAAAACAAACGTAGGCCTACTCACTCTAGTTCTGTATCGGCTAGTGGCTGCACCTCATGAAATATATCTGTATTGTCAACAGTGATTGTTGAACCAGCTTGCAAATAAAAATCAAAACTTTCAAATCATCCCTTCGTTACAGGGCCAAATAAAGGACCTTTCAGCCTTTAATTTCACTTACATTTCTCAAAGTTACAAGCCCACAAACCGGCATAGCTTGGTATAAACACCTTTTTTTTTAAAACACCGTAGCTACATTTGGGGCCCCAAAAACGTTTTAATATTGAGCTCGGCCGAGAGATGCTGCGATTATTTATAGTGCAGTGCACTTGCACGGTTTTATCAAGTAGGCTATCTTTGACCGGGGTCACACGGGAAAAACCTCGTATTGTGATACGATTGTAATATTTCCAACGACGACCGGGGTCAGACGACAAACTTATTATAATCGGATTGTAATCGTATTATAATAAAGTGGGGTCACACGAGCTACACAATCTTGTCATCGTATTGTAATCCATCCATTGTCCCCTCCGGTGGCTTTCCTTGTGATGCGTGTGCGTGCTTGCTGCCTCACTGCGCCGCGCGCGCCTGGTGCCCTGTGAATGGAAAAGTAAATTAAGGGGCGTTCACACAATCGCGGAAAAATGTCTTTACGCGCGCCTGATCAATTGGTTTGTACATACACTGGTTTGCCGCTTGTGCGCGGCCTGTCGCGACGCGCAAAACGTTTTAAGCTGGGTCAGAGTTCAAATGTGTTGATCCTTGACCGCGGTGCACTAACCTTTCCAACGCGCAGCAAATGAGGTATCAGAGAAGCCCCAAGTTACCGGAGTTCAATTTTCTATTTTTTAAAGATCGGCGATTGGGACCTCATGCAATGCGGTGAGCACAGCGCGGGATTTTTCCGCGATAGTGTGAACGCCCCTTAAGCCAGGCGCGCGCGGTGAAGCAGAAAGTACGCGCGCCGGCGTGGTCAGGTTACCGCAGGAGCTTCTATGGGATAGATTGTATTACGATTACGAGATGGGGTCACACGCGTTTTTTTGCCAATTGATTGTAATCCGATTACAATTGGGGTCACATGGACAAAATCTTGTAATCCCGATAAGGCCCTTACGATTTTTCTCTCATCCCAAGTTTGGTTGTTTCATTTCAATAGTCATTAGGTATACCAGGGGCCGATTTCACTAACGTTAAAATTTGCGATCATCGCAAGAACGATCGCTAACTTCAATTCCATTGCACGCTAAGTTGCGATGGATTTCGAGTTTAGCGATGGATTTGGGCATTGGCGATCATCGCTAAGCGTTAGTGAAATCGGTCCCAGATGTCCCGTTCGTAATCGTACTATATAGTAACACTACAATAATTCCTGTTAATCGGGCCCACTAATCTAGATACATTCATTGGCTGTCAACTCGAGGTCAAGAATGACAGAACATCGCATGGCTTAGTCGACAGTGGAATGCTTGCGGCCACAATATCGTTCATGGAAGAGGCCGATCCGTGAAGATACACCTATATCGCAGTGTCTACACGTCAGGAGAGGCAGTGGGTATATGGGGGATGGGGGGTGCCAGGAGCACGTTCGTGACGGTGTGTGCGTTAAGCCTCTGCTTCATCTGCTCTTGAGGCTTCTGCAGCCGAAGCTCCGAGTTTTACATCTGTCCTCCGCGCTATTGCCCCCATTGATGAGCACTGATACCGGCAGCCTTCAAGTGTATCGTAGTGTAGTCAAAGTAACGGCGTTTTGGTGGCCCGACCTTACGTTGTCCGAGTGAGATCTGAGCTCACTGTACATCACAGCTTTGGGCAACCTATGATTCTCCATTCTAACCACATGGCCAGTCCAGGTGAGCTGCCTTTGCATGAGCATATAGCCTCCATGCTGGGAAGTCCAGCCTGCTGTAGGACCACATTGTTGGACACATGGTCAGACCACCTGAAATTGACGATAGTTCGTAAGTGTCGTAAGTAGACTCTTGATAGGCGCTGAATGTGTCTTTGGTAGAATGTGTATGTCTCCGAGCTGCACTGGAGACAAGACAGGACAACGGCTCTATACCTCGCACTTTGTTGCTATACTGATACTGTGCCTGCTCCACAGGCGACTGCATAGGCGGCCAAAGGCAGCACACGCTGAACGAACCCGCGGTGACAGTTCTTTCTCTAAGCTCCATTCATTAACAACAGTGTTGCCAAGATACACAAACGCGTTCACAATCTTGAGTGGTCATGGTAAGCAAGATGGTCATCTTGGTGTATGGGGATCCATGTATACTGGTCGGTAGAGTACCTCGGTCTTTCTTGTATTTATAGTCAGCCCAAAGGCAGCACATGCTGCGGCAAAGGTGTCTAGTAGCTTCTGAAACTAAAATTGGGGGTTTGGGGAGAGGGACTTCGGCACTCCCACTGGCAAAAACCCTCCCTCGAAACGTTCCTGGATTCGCCCCTAATTTATGTCTAAGTTTTTTCGAGAAACATTCCAAATATTGTTTCATATAACGAAACGTTTGCCGAACTGCTATACGCATTTAAAACCACTTTCTTACCTACTGCCAAAATGTCAAAGTACATGCACTTAATGCGAAAATATTAAAATGGGAGAAAAACAATGTGTTACACTCTGTATCATCCGATATGGCGTATAAAAAGCCATAGGCCTAATCGGTTGTACGGCTTTGAGATCAGCAATTTGCCGGCAAGATCAAAGAGGTATACTCAACAAGACAACATTTCCTTCCTGTGCACCAGTTTTTAATCAATCTTTTTCGAATTCAGTTTCACAAGCTTTCCTGTGCCTCTCAAAGCAATAATGCAAGTGTCCATTTTCGTCTCGCTTTCTCACCCTGCGCTAGCCCGGGCCGGCCCATTTCCGAGGACGCCGGAAGTGTGAGATTTGACGGTCAGTCAAGGGCTCAACTCCGCCGTTGAAATGGCACAGTCGCCGGAACATGCGATCGTTGTTTCTCCCCGCGGGTCTATTCAACTCATTTCAAACCCTTGCTGTATTATTGGGATGTATTTAAGATAGAAGAAAGAAATCAACGGCTTTGCGACGACTGGCGTCCAAATTAATGCGCGCGAATTTCACACAGACACGTTCCATGCTGGAGAATATCATGGGTTGGTTGATCTGCATCCACGCAAAGGTTGTGAATGCGTTTGTTCAATTTCCGCATTTAGTTTTTGGGTGGTATTTTTCGTTTACGACGAAAAAGCCATTGTTTTTGTGAGGATTTTTGATTCTGTTCGTTTCCGCAGGTCCTGCGGAAAAGGCATTGTTTTTATTCCGATCTTTTTCTCTCTTTCCGTTCTTGTTTTCCCGTCCAAAACCCCCATAGACTTAGCACATGGTTGTATCTGGTACCGTAATGATGTTGATTTTTAATGATGTTATTATTTCGTTTCTTTCGATTTTTAAGGCCCTTCTTATTTCCCATTTCCTGCCAATATTTTAAAGTTAAATGCCTTACTATAGGCTTTTTCTTTCAAGAAATTTTCCTGAAATTGACGAATTATTATTTTCAGCGAAAATGAGGTAAGCACTTTTTGTTTAGATTGTTCAACTGTAATATAAGAAATGTTCGTATAGAATTATCATCAATCAGCTTTATCGTCATAGCGATTTAATTAGTCAAAAAGATTAATTGCATTATTATATCTAGCGCGTGAAGCCTTCTCAATTATGTTTTATGCAGGCATATGCGGCGCTTGAGGGCGTCATTTGCACCTCCGACAAGATGGATGCGAAAGTGGTGAAATGGTTTATTGACTATTGAGTTATATAAAGCACAACCACTGGTCATTCCATGAAGTTAATAAACCAATGTGACATTTCTTTATTTCCACAAAATGGTCATTAAAGGGGCAAGACTTTGCATGATGTAGCAACCAACACTCTTAATCTTTGGGGTATATGTTTAAGTCTTCACTTGGCGGAATGTCCTCGAGCATAACGACACATACGTTGAAAGGTGGCAACACGCTGCACACCTTTCGACCGTACAATTCATGGGCAATTGTTTACAGTGCAGGGTGTGGATTTTGTCACGAGAAATGTGACATCGCCACTTCTTAGGTGGTGTATCCCAGGGGGCGGGAGACAACTGACAGGTGCATAATACGCATCACATGCGATTTCGACTGCTAACCTATTTTTGCAGTTGGTGTTTCGTTTGGCGTTCCGTCACGCAGTATCATTCTTAATTTACTGAATGTCGTAAACAATGCAGTAACAATCTGACGGGTTGTTTCTTCGTTAGGCGACACGATTGTGTATTTTAGCGGTCGAAGCCGGCGATATACAGTGAACAGACAGTACTCAGATGTCATTGCACCCTTATAAGTGTTATTCGTGGAATTTCATTTGCACGTCATGACCTAACAGTGTTTTCCAATCACTTACACACAGTGCGCGCAGCAACATTTCGATGTACCGAAAACCTAACACGCGTCGAGAAATAATTTACACGAACCCCTGAACTAAAAACATTGATGTCAAAATAAAACATTGCATTCAAAATTCAAGACACATGGTTCAAAAGCACCTAGGTGTGAACTCACTGACAATCGCGGACGTCCCTTTGTTCCTCTTTTGTTTGGACATAGTCTATTTTTCCTTACTCTCGTTGGTTTTGTACAGGAGCGAATCGCGGACGTTCGCTTGCCAATCGCGGACGATATTGTTCTCTTTGTTAAGCAGGCCTCCCACTGTGCGATTTTTGCCACGAATTTCCTACGAATTGGTACGATTTGGTACGATTATCGGAGACTGCCTATACACTCTACACACAATCGTACCAAATCGTAGCTAATCGTACCTAATTCGTAGCCAAAATCGCACAGTGGGAGGCCCGCTTTAGACCTCCCTAAAACGTCCACGATTGTTTGGGAGAACAAGCGCACACACTTTGGCAAACCTTTCGCACGCAAAACAGGAGAGGGAATGCTAACGCACAAAGCTCATTGATGTATTTACGAGTATCTGTTTCTTTCCATTTCTGTGGTCACTATCGTGGAACATATACAATTCTTATTTAGAGAATCAAACAGGTAATTATATACATGCATGTACATGTACTTAGAAAAGTAAAGAGTTACGTCGTAATGCTTCTTAAAGGGAAATCGATCACAAGTCTCAAGCGACAGTGTCATGTAGCTGATATATACACAAGGCTTCAATAATGAACGTCAAACGCTGTGTCACCTTTGCAGATGTATTTAAACGGTTAAAATGTGGACAAGAGGCCGGTTCGCATTTGACTTAAGTGATATTGCAATTGCAATATTAAATTATACACATCCTACGTTTTCTGATTGAAATCAATGACCCAAAAAATCTACAGTGAATAGACTGGGTGTCGCCCAATGGCATAGTTTGATCGCTGCTCTATTCATAAACACGCCCCCCGCCCCCAATTTCCACTCAACCTCACCCCCCCCCCCCCCCCCCCCCCCCCCCCCGCCCCCACCTACAGTGAACAGACTGGGTGTCGCACAATGGCATATAGTTTGATCGCTGCTCTAAACACGCCCCCCCCCCCCCGCCCCCAATTTCCCCTCAACCTCCCCCCCCCCCCCCCCACCTACAGTGAACAGACTGGGTGTCGCACAATGGCATATAGTTTGATCGCTGCTTTAAACACGCCCCCCCCCCACCCCCCCCCCCTCCCACCCCCAACCTCTCGCCAGCCGACGACCATGCAACACGGCCCGCTTCAATACATTAGGCCATTTATCCCCCGCTGAACCTCCTTGTATCGACAGAGGTATGTTTGCCTAAACAGGTTGTTCACCTTCCTGAAAGGGTTGCCTTTCGTTTGAACTCGAATTTGCCGTTTGCTTTAGCACTCCATTCCACTTGTACTTTGTAAATAAGACACTCTGAAAACAATCTGAACAAATCTCGATGAGAAGAGATTGATCACAATGGAGACTTATTAGCGAAAATATTTGTAATCTGTTCCAGCCGGCGTTGTTATGTTGCGGGGACCTTTGTCAAATAAATACAACACAAGGAAATGATATTGAAAAACTTCAGATTTTGAAACGACAGAATGCTCTTATTTCTCGATATTAAGAAACGGTGCATACGTGCTAAAAAATAATTGACCTCTTCGGGACAATGGCAATCATCATGGTTAATAGAACTTACCATAAATATAAGATTTATACAAAGTCCACAACCAAACCATCGCGCTTTTATGAGAAATTAACAAAATTCCCGCCCCATTCGACAGTAAACGCGCATGCTCAGAAGGTATTTCGTAAATAACTTTCTAAAATAACAACTGATTTATTCATACACATATATTTTATACACACAATATTAAAGTTGCACTGCCCGTGTTTTGGCCGATTTGGGCGTCAAATTTTTAACAAAAAGATAAATAGGTATTTTTCTAGAATAGAAAAAGTTATCAGCTTTCATTTGGTACCAAGAACGCAAAAATCCGTTAAGGATTAATGCCAGTCGATTAAAAACAAGAAATTATTAAATCGACAGGGTTATGACTTAAATGTACATGTGCGCGTACATGTGTACATTGTACATATACTATGTACATATGAGCGTACGCGCACATGTACAACATGTGAAGCACGTTTCAAGAAAAAGGCTTGTATCTCCAATTCCCGACGTCGGAAATTTAAGTTTTTTGATATTTTTCGTTACAGAGACACGTAAGCTTTCTAAATTCGTTCGCTTGTGTAAATTAATTTTTTTAATCCTTTCACCGAAACACGGGCAATGCAACTTTAAGTTGTGTTATAGACGACAATTATATAAAACTTAATTAGCCATATTTTATATTGTTTATCAGTTACTAAAATAGAATAAAATGCTGCATAGTTTAAATATTTCTGAGCGAGGTTGCTTGCGCTCGCTTAGACTGGTTTACCGTCCACATATTCCACACACGAACACAATACTTTATGAGGACCGGCATTGGAAATCTTTTTTAGTAAAGAACCTGACTTTACGTCATCGCATCGCGGATGCCACATAAACTCTTGAGGACTTTCAAACAGTGAACATTCACAGGTGTGGCTGTTTTTTTTCTTCTTCAGATTCAACATACAATTTGATGGACCACTTCAGGTGACATCGCGCAGCAGCGGGGTGGGTTGGGTGGGTTGGGTGGGTGACGTCACAGACATATATGTTTGGTGGTTAATGAGTTACAATGTCTTCATTATTTTGGCCAAAAAAGTGGCCTTGAAACCGATTTCTTGTATACATGTCATACCATGTCAGAATTCCAATGGGACGGGAGTTAATATAGCCTACTTGCTTGCGTTTCCTTTATAACCTAGATAACTCTTGCTAGATAACTCGTTTTGGATATCCATCATATTAACTTCCCACAGTATCCTTTTGTAATCTTGGGCCAGTATCCCTCCTGGCAGTACTCAGCAAGTTCGGGTGCTAACCATTAGTCAATTTGCGATTTTTTTTTTTTCGCACATGCGTAGTTTGTTTTTTACCCGAACGCGTCGTCGGGCAAATCTATAGTCAAACATGGCCAAAATCGTCTGCACTGCCCGCCGTTAACGGTTTACAAAAAATACTTACAAGCAATTGTTGGCAACCTTTTCCCCCCATGTTTGCCCTCGTATGTTTTACTAAAGACATTTCAACTCGCTCACCAAAAGCTACCATAGAATTGGTTATTAATTCATCTTTAATTCTGATATAAATTAACACTTTTTTAGCGAAAGCTTCTTTTTTTTCCAATCGCGTTTACAATTCCGCCATCTTGAAAAGTGACGTGATTACAACTGACTAGAGATGAACCTACCCGGACCCCCGGGGCTTGGTTCCTCTAGTCAGACTAGCTATTCAAACCACGCAGCGTTCGGGTGACATCTAGATCAGCTACGGTAGTAGTGAGCTTGCTCACTGGTGCAACTCTGTGAACAAACACACTTCTTTCAGCTTAGTCCACAGAATTGCAATCGAGCTGAGGACAGGGCTTTGTGATGACCATTCAAAACATTCACTTTGGGCATGTTTGGGATCATTGACGTGTTGAGACATCCAATTACGACACCGTGTCATTGAGAGTCTGGAATTATTTCTTAAGGTTTTGCTGCAAAATTACGCAAACAACCCTCTTTCCTCGCACGGTGATTCTATTGATCTTCTGGAGAGTACATGTGCCTGCGGCAGCAAAACAACCCCACAACATAATGCTGCCAACGCCATGCGGTGCTACTATGACTGAATGGTTCACCTAATTTCCGCCAGACTATTATGTCCAAAAGGTTCAATTTGTCTCATGTGTCCAGAGGACACTCTTCCAGAAAGTATCATCCTTGTCCTGATGCTCTTAATTAGCATACTCCAATCTAGTTTTTCGGTGCCGATCTAACATGTCTAAGCAGCAAGGCCTCTTCCTTGCCCGACACCATATCAGCCCATGACTGTAGACGGTGATACTTTCCTTTCTGAAGCAGGTAATTCATTGCAAATTTGCCTTTTATTTCTGGGTTTCAAGTAGATTTAGAAGTGGATTTAGAAGTGGGAAGAAAACCCCAGGGAAATCTCCTGGGGGAAAACTAACGCGGTCAAGTAGGGACTGCAAACCCAATCCACATATACACGCCCTAGAATCGAACCCGGGACGCCAGAGGTAAAAGGCAGGGAAAGAACTAAGACGGCGCTAGTGAAGTCGGGTTTTTATATTCGGCCACATGGATACTACCTTAGTTATTACGTAATTATCATGGGCAGTTACAATAGAAAGCATTACATTATTGATTACTTCACTTTCCGTCAACTAATAGAACAGGGGCGTTGGTGTACAGTTGAAGTTAGACGTTTACATACATGTACACCGCTACCGTCATCACCCAAAATGGTAAACAGGACTACCCGAACCATTGCAAGGTGTACAAGCTATGTTTTAAGTACTACATGCACGTGAGGAATTCCACAAAATCACGACTTTAGTCAACTTAGACTGTTACAAAAATGTTGACAACGCAAGTTTAAGCACACCAGTTTTAACACAGTTGTATGTAAACTTCTGACTACAACTGTATGTAAACTTGGACACATTGAAATTCTGACATAATAATGCATAAATGCCACAAACATTCAGTTTCATGACCGTGCATTATTTTGTAAATACCTTTGATCAAAATAATGAAGATGATGATAAGTTCAGTCGCATAGGTTACGCAATTTATTTAGGCTCATATAGACTCAGAGAGTCGGCATTACAAGTGTGAAAATTCTAAATCATCCTATTTCCATCCCTATTGACAGTCACGTGTAAGTGCAATGGCCTTCTATATAGTATTGCTTTTAAGCATGCATGAATTACCCATTTACCAAATTGTCCCCTTTTCTAATTTCCCACTTATCGATCGTGTGTTTGTCCGACCTGTGACAGGCACCATTGGGTGGCTTCATATGCAGAGATTATACAACCATCAGATTACCCCCAAACCATGTGGATGTTTGACCAATTTGTCCCCATTAGATGGGGCTAACGATGATGGATATTCAGCAAGGAGAGTGTGTTGACTTCTCTGACCGGTCGTTGGAACCGGATGTCTTGCGTTAATGGTCAGAGTCGATCCGTTAATTTGGAATTAATAAAATGTACTAGGTCGAGGCTTAGCTATATCCCTTGAATCCCAACCCAATGTGTTCATATAGGCGTTGCTACGATACAGCACTGTATAACGTCAAGAGCGCGAAACTCGTTTATAGATTTTAGTCAATGCAAACATACATTTTTAGGGTAATTAAAAGGGATACAGTGCAATAAGGCCTATATGTATACTGTAGGCCTGTACTATAGTATACTATAGTTGTAAAAGTCGCTTCACGAGCCAAGCTTACTCACACGGCCGGTACTCATCCCCGGTTTCCATGGCATGGAGTGACTAGGAGCATTGTTACTCCCCTGGATGGGATGCTGTATAGTCCATCGCAGGTTTTCCTCTATAGCAGTTACTTGGGTTTTCCAATTTATACAGATGGGTAGAGAGAGACAATGTGGAGTGAAGTGTCTTGTCTAAGGACACAACGCGATAGCAGTGACCAGGCATCGAACCACGTCTCCATCTGTATAGTTGTAAAGCCGAGAATTAAATATTATTTTCTTGGCTCGTGTTTCATTTCACTTTGTAAAGTAGTATGATTAATTTTATAGGTTTGGCAAAGTTATGAATTTGGAAACAGTCAAATGTTACCAAACAAAACTTTATACCTCGGAGCACACCCGTCGAATTAAATGGTATAATCTACCCCAATTCAACCGAAAAGCCTCTTTCCCTCTGTACCAATGGAGATTAGTCTTATATCGGTAAAATGAGAATATCTGTACCTGTATCTCATCATGCGAGACTGACAGTATACGATAACTGCAGTATGATTTTTCCCATTCGATGTATTGCGCTAACCCCCTTGGAAAACTTACGCAATTCGTGTTGACCTCCATAGGAAAATCCTTTTTTAGCATTTGTACCTAATTTTCAATCGAAAACAGACGTATTTCCCGCTCCCGACGAAATGAGAAAATGAGAGTGATCTACACTTTTTAATGGTAAGATATCTGGGTAGCCACACATTTTTAGTAACAGATTTCCACGTAACGTGATTTCCACGTGTTAAACACCAAGTCTTGAGGCTCCGTTAGTAATGTCCGCTAGTTGTCCATATGTAATTTCCACTTGAAGCAAAACCACCCCTGCAGGAGTGAAAATTGGCAAACAGACAAGCGTACATGAAAATTAAAAAGTCCCGCTACTGGACAAATTTGGGGTCACTTTCACGAGCCAGATTATCAAAAAATACTAACAGTTCAAAGTTGGAAGTGTTTATCTCCTATGTGGAGCTGAATCAGTTCCATATTATTGACACGAATGAGGATTCACTCGACAAAGTGTACATGTTGATGCCCCAGATTATGCTTGTGTTGCCCAGCAATTGCTTGTGCCGCGCAGACCATTGTGCTTTTAGTTGCCTGAAAAAAAGTTGGCATTAGCAGTTCAAGATTGCAGCGATACGTACACAGTCAACTGGGTCTCCTGATGTAGTAAAGTAATTAACTGCTGGGTCAGATAGTGTCAGAGACTACCTTCGTTACATGACAGTCTTGCACCATCCCAAATCAGCCGTGTACGAATGTTGAAACTAACGAGGGTCAGTGAAACACACATGCAGGAAACACGACATTTTCGTGCTTTTTACAGCGTCTGTGAACATAAACCTTTGGACACGTAAATAATTTAAACCGACTACTCAACGCCGACCAGATGGTCGAGTGGTTAAGACGCCTGTCTAGTATGCAGGACGTCGTGGGCTCCAGTCCACCTATAAGCACGTTATGGAGTTTTTCCCCCATAGTGTCTCGGGGCGGGGGGGCGGCGGGGGGGGGGGGGGGGGGGGGGGGATGGAAGCACTGAGTAAAAGTGAGTATATATGCCCAGTGCTAACCAAGTTACGTTGGGTATATAGAGCAAAACAAACCCTGCCTGTAATCCCCAAATCCATACAGTTGAGGTCAGAAGTATAAATACAACTGTATGCAACCAAGTATTAAAACTGGTGTGCTTACACCATTTTGTGTAACAGTCTTTACTAAATTCCTCACGTGCATGTAGTACTTAAAACATAGCTTGTACACCTTGCAATGGTTCGGGTATACTAAGAAATTAGGGTGCAACTGGGGTGCTTATCTTGATACAATAGCAGCACCCCAAAAGGAGGAAATGTGCACCCCTATGGGAGAAAATTTGCACCATGTGAACATGTGTGCACCCATAAAGTGCAGTCTGACTCGCATGGTGCACATTTTGCTCCAATAGGGGTGCTGCTATTGTATCAACGATAAGCACCCCTGGGGGTGCAGATTTGAACCAGTATATAGTCCTGTTTACCATTTTGGGTGATGGTGGTAGTGGTTTACATGTATATATACTTTTGACTTCAACTGTAAATGTATTACATGTATCTACAAATGACAGCAAAACCCCGCACAATGCATTCTATACTTGACGGCAACGCTGACAAAAAAGGTCACAAATCAAAATCCGCCATTTTGTTTAAAAAATATACCAAGCATGTGTCTCTGATTATCGTTTAGAAAACGAGTTATATCGTCACCCGAAAAACCAATCCTTGTTTTAAATAGAACAACAACAAAAACAGCTTAATCCGCGTGCGTGACATGAATGTGTATAGGTTTCCATTTTTAATCAACCCAGCGGAATTTCCGAAGGAAAGAGGTGTGGGAATTATGCACGAACTTTTCATTTCCCTGTGTTTACTCGGGAGAGTTTGAGCAAGGCAGTGCGGGGATATCGGTTCCACCGCCAGCAAAGATAGATTGAGGATGCGTGCTTAAATCAGCGCCACTTGATCACGCTGTGCCGTGCTTTGTGTCATTTTGTGTGGCCTTATGAGAAGGTCCCAATATTGATTGGAGCAGGATTCCTTGAGTGCTCGTCTTCTATCTTGTCGATTCCCCTTTCGCTCCAACTTACGTACCCGGAATTAGATCACCACCACCTGCTTTTTAGAGTCATATAGCAATCTATTTCATGCATTCCTTCTTTCTTTTTTTTGGTGGGTAAACTCATGGAGGTAGGAAAAGGCTCCGTGTCATATATGCTGAAATGAAATGTGTGCGAACTGGATAGTGTTTTAAATGGCCACGAAGCCATTGTCAAGTCTGAGGCGTCGTTAAGACGCCTCTCGAGATTTTCTTCCTGCATCCAAGGGAAAACCAGGATAATTAAGAGGTGTGATGCCCTCAACCGACCGAATTTTAAAGATGCATTTCGAATCCCTTGGAATAGACACGTTGCAAGGTCGACGAATACCATATCAATTCTTCAACATCACCACATGTTGAGTTTGAGGACTAATAACAATCAGGGCATGACATGCGACACAATAAGCACCCAAGACCTCCGAAGTGACCTTTACCGATTGAAATCACTGAAGCATGATTTAGCTTGTGATGGGAGGCGTTTTGGGTAACTGGATTGTCTATAAGGTTCTTGACTGGATATTTTGGAGTTACGGGCCGACCTGTTACGCTCGTTTAGATTACAATAGCAGAAAATATATACTTACAGGAAGATAGGTGGTCGCAAACACAGGCTGAATTATATATGAAACCACAATGTCTCCAAATGGGTGTTACTGATTGGTAGCCGGCCGATTCACACGTGCCATGTGCACCAGTGTAAACACAATGACCCGAATTTACGAAAGGTGTTTTTCGCGTGTAATTTTCAAAAACGGACGATGATCATGCGTTTATAAATATTCATCGAATTACGAAACCTATTTATGTTACACACGTCTAACTCGGGCAAAGAGTTAGACACCTTAGTGCAAATGACAATGAAATCCCTTTGATTAGACTTCGTGTCACTTCTCTTAAGCCTATCTTCAATGACACTTTTATTAATTTTTAGCACATTTATCAACGCCATCTTCTCAACTGGTTTATAATTATCAGAACGCTTCTTTCCAGACATGTTTGCTACTCGCACGCATTACGTCGGCCAGATTGAAATGCTAATAGACACGTCGACGCCACCGGGCCAGGCACAATAGAAATAAAGTACGTTACTGTGCGATTTTTGCCACGAATTGGTACGATTATCGGAGACTGCCTATAGACTCTACACACAATCGTACCCAATCGTAGCTAATCGTACCTAATTCGTAGCAAAAATCACACAGTGGGAGGCCTCCCACTGTGCGATTTTTGCCACAAATTTGGTACGATTTGGTACGATAACCAGAGACTGTCCATAGACTCTATACACAATGGTACCAAATCGTAGCTAATCGTTGGAAATTCGTGGCCAAAATCGCACAGTGGGAGGCCCGCTTTACACCGATTGCACGCGTGTACTGCTATTTCAACGTGCGATGATCACCTTTCGTAAATTCGGGCTAATGTTTCTTCTGTGTATACTCGCCGCCAGTAAAGGGCGTTGTGAAGGACAAATTGCTATGAGCTCTCATTGGTCACATTTTGCACGACACGTGACTGCAGAGTCATCTTTTGTTTTTGTAAAAAGACACACAAAGATATTTTGTTTCCAGCAGGCAAGGTACATGTAGGTTTTGCACACGTCACACACATAATTCGTGCGCTGAATTTATCATCATTACCATGGTATTTTATTAGTTAGAACCCCACATTACTCTGCGTGTAACCTACCCCTAGAAACTATGAAGGGTATACAAGCGTGATTTATTGCCACTCAGCGAACATTAAAACGTGACTACTGGCAATATTGTGTCTATTTCACAATGAAGGGAATTGACGATGATACGGTAAATTGATTCCTGCTTGAAGTAAAATGTTACCTGCTTTTTCAACTGCATCATGATATCCCGGATCCCAAGTAAATCTTCGCAAACGATGTGTAGTATGGCGTAAGACCTATAAATCAACTCTTTGTCAGAAAATTCAGAGCCAATTTTTCAATGAAAATGTCTTATTTGGCCGTGATAAATCGTCACGTTTATTAGGAGTCAAATCGGATACGGCCACAATCGAGTATCTCAGAAACTGCTATATTTGACTACCTGCCGTGGCTATTGACATTTCAATTTAGCACTGTCAGCATTGTTTTAGATGCTGAGCCATTATGTTACGTCACGCGTCTTTTCTTTTGCAAATTTTATCACAAAAGAAAGCACTGAGGCCCTCGTTTTTCGATGACAATTTGAAATTCCTCTATAGTGTTTTAATCATTCTTACACTACTCACAATAAGTGTATTGGTATAATGACTGTTTCCCCTATATTCCTGTGACAAGGTGTGTCAGTCATGCAGATACAATTGTTTAATCATTATACAGAATCATTCTAGCGGAACGCATATACCCCCAATAAAATATCTGCGTATACCCCACAATATCCCTAACTTATTGTGGGTATAGTGTATTTGATAAATGTACTCCCAATAAAATGTATATTTAATACCACGGAGCAATGTCAATGAGCAGCCTTAATTTGAACTGTCGATATTTCTTTTTAGTTGTGATTTTCCCCTTTTCCCCCTATTTTTCCTTTTTTAAATATGTTTCTCAAATACTCATCATGATGTCTGGTAAAACATACAACCACACAACTACAGAGCATATCTCTGGCTTTTTGCACGAAACAAATTCTTAAAAACACCTCTTTGAGAAATGAGTAAATCAGTGAATTTCGTCTTTTCGCCCCAAAACCACTTTGCCCTAGACCACTTCTCTCTGAACCACTTCGCCCAAACACCACTTCGCCTAAATGCCGCTTCGCCCAAAAACTTCTTCGTGCACAGGCCGTGGTTCCGGGCGAAGTTAGTGGTTTTTGGGCAAAGTGGTTTTGGGGCGAAGTGACTGTAAAGCTTTTTTGACTTACTCAAGACGTGCATGGTTTACCCATCGCAACTGGTGTTACGTTACTCAAGACGTGCATGGTTTACCCATCACAACTGGTGTTACGTTACTCAAGACGTGCATGGTTTACCCATCGCAACTGGTGTTACGTTACTAAAGACGTGCATGGTTTACCCATCACAACTGGTGTTACGTTACTCAAGACGTGCATGGTTTACCCATCGCAACTGGTGTTACGTTACTCAAGACGTGCATGGTTTACCCATCACAACTGGTGTTACGTTACTCACGACGTGCATGGTTTACCCATCGCAACTGGTGTTACGTTACTCAAGACGTGCATGGTTTACCCATCGCAACTGGTGTTACGTTACTCAAGACGTGCATGGTTTACCCATCGCAACTGGTGTTACGTTACTCAAGACGTGCATGGTTTACCCATCGCAACTGGTGTTACGTTACTCAAGACGTGCATGGTTTACCCATCGCAACTGGTGTTACGTTACTCAAGACGTGCATGGTTTACCCATCGCAACTGGTGTTACGTTACTCAAGACGTGCATGGTTTACCCATCGCAACTGGTGTTACGTTACTCAAGACGTGCATGGTTTACCCATCGCAACTGGTGTTACGTTACTCAAGACGTGCATGGTTTACCCATCGCAACTGGTGTTACGTTACTCAAGACGTGCATGGTTTACCCATCGCAACTGGTGTTACGTTACTCAAGACGTGCATGGTTTACCCATCGCAACTGGTGTTACGTTACTCAAGACGTGCATGGTTTACCCATCACAACTGGTGTTACGTTACTCAAGACGTGCATGGTTTACCCATCGCAACTGGTGTTACGTTACTCAAGACGTGCATGGTTTACCCATCGCAACTGGTGTTACGTTACTCAAGACGTGCATGGTTTACCCATCGCAACTGGTGTTACGTTACTCAAGACGTGCATGGTTTACCCATCACAACTGGTGTTACGTTACTCAAGACGTGCATGGTTTACCCATCGCAACTGGTGTTACGTTACTCAAGACGTGCATGGTTTACCCATCGCAACTGGTGTTACGTTACTCAAGACGTGCATGGTTTACCCATCGCAACTGGTGTTACGTTACTCAAGACGTGCATGGTTTACCCATCACAACTGGTGTTACGTTACTCAAGACGTGCATGGTTTACCCATCACAACTGGAGTTTTTATTTGCCGAGTTCTTGATGGTAATTTACTGTTGCTGCTGGCTTTGTAGGATCCATGCACGAAGTGACCATTAGAACCCATACATTGCTTGTGTGACGTGCATGACCAATGTAATCATGCATGCTGTTGCCGCATGCTGGCTTTGTAGGATCCACGAAGTGACCATCAGAACCCATACATTGCTTGTGTGACGAGCATGACCAATGTAATCCTGCATTCTGTTGCTGCTGGCTTTGTAGGATCCATGAAGTGACCATCAGAACCCATACATTGCTTTTGTGACGAGCATGACCAATGTAATCATGCATTCTGTTGCTGCTGGCTTTGTAGGATCCATGAAGTGACCATTAGAACCCATACATTGCTTGTGTGACGTGCATGACCAATGTAATCATGCATTCTGTTGCTGCTGGCCTTGTAGGATCCATGAAGTGACCATTAGAACCCACACATTGCTTGTGTGACGTGCATGACCAATGTAATCATGCATTCTGTTGCTGCTGGCCTTGTAGGATCCATGAAGTGACCATTAAAACCCACACATTGCTTGTGTGACGAGCAGGACCAATGTAATCATGCATTCTGTTGCTGCTGGCCTTGTAGGATCCATGAAGTGACCATTAGAACCCACACATTGCTTGTGTGACGAGCATGACCAATGTAATCATGCATTCTGTTGCTGCTGGCCTTGTAGGATCCATGAAGTGACCATTAGAACCCACACATTGCTTGTGTGACGAGCATGACCAATGTAATCATGCATTCTGTTGCTGCTGGCTGTGTAGGATCCACGAAGTAACCATCAGAACCCATACATTGCTTGTGTGACGAGCATGACCAATGTAATCATGCATTCTGTTGCTGCTGGCTTTGTAGGATCCACGAAGTGACCATCAGAACGCACACATTGCTTGTGTGACGTGCATGACCAATGTAATCATGCATTATGTTGCTGCTGGCTTTGTAGGATCCATGAAGTGACCATTAGAACCCATACATTGCTTGTGTGACGTGCATGACCAATGTAATCATGCATTCTGTTGCTGCTGGCTTTGTAGGATCCACGAAGTGACCATTAGAACCCATACATTGCTTGTGTGACGAGCATGACCAATGTAATCCTGCATTCTGTTGCTGCTGGCTTTGTAGGATCCATGAAGTGACCATCAGAACCCATACATTGCTTGTGTGACGAGCATGACCAATGTAATCATGCATTCTGTTGCTGCTGGCTTTGTAGGATCCACGAAGTGACCATCAGAACCCATTGCTTGTGTGACGAGCATGACCAATGTAATCATGCATTCTGTTGCTGCTGGCTTTGTAGGATCCACGAAGTGACCATCAGAACCCATACATTGCTTGTGTGACGAGCATGACCAATGTAATCATGCATTCTGTTGCTGCATGCTGGCTTTGTAGGATCCACGAAGTGACCATCAGAACCCATACATTGCTTGTGTGACGAGCATGACCAATGTAATCATGCATTCTGTTGCTGCTGGCTTTGTAGGATCCACGAAGTGACCATCAGAACCCATACATTGCTTGTGTGACGAGCATGACCAATGTAAATCATGCATTATGTTACTGCTGGCTTTGTAGGATCCACGAAGTGACCATCAGAACCCATACATTGCTTGTGTGACGAGCATGACCAATGTAAATCATGCATTCTGTTGCTGCTGGCTTTGTAGGATCCATGAAGTGACCATCAGAACCCATACATTGCTTGTGTGACGAGCATGACCAATGTAATCATGCATTCTGTTGCTGCTGGCTTTGTAGGATCCACGAAGTGACCATCAGAACCCATACATTGCTTGTGTGACGAGCATGACCAATGTAATCATGCATTCTGTTGCTGCTGGCTTTGTAGGATCCATGAAGTGACCATCAGAACCCATACATTGCTTGTGTGACGAGCATGACCAATGTAAATCATGCATTCTGTTGCTGCTGGCTGTGTAGGATCCATGAAGTGACCATCAGAACCCATACATTGCTTGTGTGACGAGCATGACCAATGTAATCATGCATTATGTTGCTGCTGGCTTTGTAGGATCCACGAAGTGACCATCAGAACCCATACATTGCTTGTGTGACGAGCATGACCAATGTAAATCATGCATTATGTTACTGCTGGCTTTGTAGGATCCACGAAGTGACCATCAGAACCCATACATTGCTTGTGTGACGAGCATGACCAATGTAAATCATGCATTCTGTTGCTGCTGGCTTTGTAGGATCCATGAAGTGACCATCAGAACCCATACATTGCTTGTGTGACGAGCATGACCAATGTAATCATGCATTCTGTCCCATAATAAAACTGCCTGGTGGTCGGAATATTTGCGAAAATATATTACAAGATGATTACTTTTCAACTTGACCTAGACTACGGGGTAACATAATTACCGAGCCAGTGCCCGATACACCTGTCAAGCGCGACAGATTAAAAACGGAACAAATTGAGCCATTACGCCATCGCACGGAAACTAAAAACGCGAAGGCATGTCATTTATAATAAGACTCATCAGGCTCAATAAGTTTAAGTCGCACTCACTTTTAATCAGGCGGCAAGGGACGTGTTTATTTTATCTGAAGTCTTGGACGTTGAAGCGGGGATGCTCACGAATTGATGTGGTCATAGACATTTGGCTAAGCTATGAGAAAAGCGTCGGATTGCGAGCCGTGTTCATGGTTGTTTTTGTTTAAAGGATGTTAGATGTTATCTTTTATAATGTCTGGCTGCACCTCTGTGATGTTTAATAAATGAGGAGAAATGTTACAAGCAAACCAAATCTTTACGTATGTACATTGTACTTACCAATACGCCAGTGCTGTGTCTTGGTATGTACATTGTACATACCTTGTACCAATACGCCAGTACTGTGTCTTGCTTTGTGTTATTCCCTTTTCCATGTAGAAGACGCATTATTGTGTGTGACGCGATCGTGATATTGTTTTGTTTATGGGGGATTTTGATGTCGAAATGCAGCTTCCCCCTCCCACTAAAAAAAGGGGTAGCAGTAGTGGCGGTATTATTGGGCAGTAGTGGCGGTATTATTGGGCAGTAGTGGCGGTATTATTGGGCAGTAGTGGCGGTATTATTGGGCAGTAGTGGCGGTATTATTGGGCAGTAGTGGCGGTATTATTGGGCAGTAGTGGCGGTATTATTGGGCAGTAGTGGCGGTATTCTTATTTTCAGGCAAAATCGTATTAGTTTTAGTTTTAAAAAATCACAGTTGGTCAAATGAAAATGTGAGATAATGCAAGCACACAAGTCTTGATATCATAACGAGAGAGTGAGAGAACAGAATCAGGTAGGTGCTGAAAGAAAGGTCGTATTTCCGGGTTTTTACCAAACATCATTGTTTTCCAAAATTGTAAAAAATAAAATCCAAATTTGTGGATCAATAAATTATTCGGTTACTATAGCTTAATGATCGCATCCTGTATTGTCGCATAATGTACCTCTTTTACAAGACGAAAATAGAAAGTTCCTTTAAAAGGCTCATAACTTAGGTCAGATCTCTTCCAATTATGGTGATACACTTTTAGTCCCTTTGCGCAGTAACCAAAAGTTTACAATGTTGGTAAATTATTCTCTTCGCTTTATCATTTAGTTGTTTTTTGTCTTGACTTGTAGTTTGTGGCAACCACATATGCGAGAAGGAAGAGGGAGAAACGTGCTCCACCTGCCCGGCCGATTGTAACAGATGTCCGCTCTCAGAGGGCGCCGTAGCAGCTATAGCATGTACATGTGTCTTCATCATGACCGTCTTCTGTGTTGTTGTTGGGGTAAGATGCATGTAGATCAAAATGACGATTGTCGACAGGCATTCGGTTGAAACAGCTGACATTTTTACTCTTAAAAAAGCTTGTTCAGACTTTTCTATAAAATGGATTTCGTTCTAACCTAACAATGATATAACATACCTCCCCTAATACTATCCCCTGGACAAAAAACAGGAAATGTTCAATCTCCAATTTAGATGTGGACGCGACGCGACGCGAAAAGAAAATAAAGTAAAAATATGTGTGGTTTGCCAACTATATAATAGTACAATTTTCAGCCCTGTGTGAGATCGTATCACGATGCCTCTGCGCAAGAGGCAAGTCTAACTGTAGGCTAAAAAGATCAAATGATAGAGATCAAAATATTTCCCTATCGCTCCGTCACGGAAAAATCATTGGGGAATTTTTTTATTATTATTATTATTTAAATTTATACCGGCGGGCTACCTGAACGATAATACAGTTGGAGTGTATGATCGTCCGAAATGAGATAACGACGACACCACATTGACTCCTCCTCAGGCAAAATAGAAATAGGTTAAAACAGTTGTCGTCCAAAATGTTTATCGCAATTGTTTGGTGGCTTCTATCACAATTTGGTTTATCACCCCTGCTCCTACATGTGTCCAAATTATTTTCTGTATTTTATCACGTTTGTTCTAGTCTTATTTTTGTGTTTTCCGTTTTGATTATGTGATGTTTACAGAATCGTTAGGCAAATTCTTATAACTGCTGTCACACTAGGTTTCACTATGGTAACTGCTGTCACACTAGGTTTCACTATGGTAACTGCTGTCACACTATAGGTTTCACTATGGTAACTGCTGTCACACTAGGTTTCACTATGGTAACTGCTGTCACACTATAGGTTTCACTATGGTAACTGCTGTCACACTAGGTTTCACTATGGTAACTGCTGTCACACTAGGTTTCACTATGGTAACTGCTGTCACACTATAGGTTTCACTATGGTAACTGCTGTCACACTAGGTTTCACTATGGTAACTGCTGTCACACTATAGGTTTCACTATGGTAACTGCTGTCACACTAGGTTTCACACTTCGACCCTCTGTTTCGTTACAGATATTTTGTGGACTTTATATAGTTGGGAGCTAAGGTCGGCGTTTTGATTTCCTTTTAACCTTTGTTGGTGATTTATTTCAGTATTTTTACTGGAGACAGGAGCGGATGCTATGGGATGAGAGTTGGATTGTCAACTATGACGACATTAAGCCAGGTCAGAAGTCATTCTAGATCTTGTGAGATTTTGTATTTTAAATAAAACAGACATTTCACGCACAAACAAGAGAGCGCTTTCAGCTATTGAATGCGGTACCCTGACATCAACGACGTTTAAAGAAACCAAAGTCATTGCGCTGAACAAGACTTACAATACGTACATTATTGCTATACAAAGATAAACAAGAGACTTGCGTTTTTGCGTACGACATTTTCTTGTATTGCAGTAGGAATACACGACAGACTTGTAAGCAGAAACGTCATTTTTTGGCCCAGTTCTCTGACAAAATGGTGGCGCCCATATTATAAGACATCGTTGCAATTGCCGTGCTTTGTAAAGTTTGTATATAAGTTTTCAATACTGGAGAGACTTTTTCCCCAGGATCATATCTCTGTAACAATGACACTTATCTTCTCTCCAAACTAAAGAAATATCTTAAGACAAATCAAATGAGATAACTTTAGTCCAAGAACGGCAACAAATAGTGTCACAACATACTTTTCTGAAACCTTATGTACGCGAGACCCCAAAGCGTATCTTCGTTGGTCATTCGCACCCAAATGAGTTGAAATGACACCGGGTTTTGTTTACGAGCTCAGATACTGGATTGCGAGGCTTTACCGGAAGCGTCATCAGCGTGAGGACGGACAACGAAGCGTCTAGTATTGGTGGATTAGCGGCTGCGGCTCACTCCAAACAGCTTTTCACACAAACCGGTATTCTGTGAGTATATAGCTGTCGCCATAAGGCGACAGTTAATGACTACGACTACAAATTGCCATGAGTCGATTGGAAGTGATTGAGCCGGCTACCATTGGCTCGCATAGAAATATAGGCCTGTGTGCGTCATACATTATTTGGGAAGCCAGCTTGATGGACATTTTCCCTTGCAACCACCCCCCCTGGGTAACATTTCGCACCCCAACAATAGAATATCAATCCCCTCCTAGGGGGATAACGTATATCGTGAGTTGAAATCGTGAGTTGAAATCGCTTTTAAAATAGTACATACTGCAGAAAATGGCAGCGGCATGCTGTATACGGCCCGTATTATGTCACACTTCTATACAGCAAATTTCTAGTCGTTGTCATTAATATGGTTATTATAGTGTGTCGAGCTCAACACCAATGTTAATTATGTAGCTTGTGGTTATGAATTACAACCGTGTCCATTATTGTGTGTGTCTAGGTGTGAAGGTTTTGTGTCCATTTAGCTTGCGGGCGCTTTAGCGGCAGTCAAGGGCTTGGAAGTTAATTTCGCCCAGTGACAAGGGGTAGCAATGTAAAGCGCCATGGTGTGTGCCGAATTCAGCTGCAGAATACTCTGTATAATAAGTTGTTATTGTTTTTCTTCTCTTTTGATGCAGAAATGGACAAACCGTCGCCATTAAACTCATCGATAAAGTGTCATTTACCCTAGACAAGCGTATCAGGAAGGAGGTAAAACAAGTAAGGTAAGGTATTTATTTTCTTTCCCATCTGCCGCTGGCGGTATAGACCGTATCGAATAGCCGCCATTTTGTGGGGCACCTTGGCGGCTATTCGATACGGTCTATATACACCCTATCCATGCGTTTAAATGGTTCAATCGTGTCCCCTTAATCAGTTCTATGGAATACACACGGCCGATTGAAAAAAGTGCCAGTTACGTATACGGTTCTGCGCACGACTTTTAATACGTCCTGTTAACACGGTGTTTGTTCTGAGGTCACAATTCGGGCGTACCAATAGATACGCAAACATTACGCACTGTTCTGTATTGACTTTACGGAACAGTGTTGTAGTCGAGTACATTTTCACGAATACGAGTACAGAAAAATGAACTCGAGTGCGAGTACGAGTACATTGTACTACAACTTTGGTGCAGAATAATTATAGAAATAAAATATAATTTAACGAACTGACAAGGTTCGTTAGTCTGTGAACATTTGTTATTCTTCGAGATACCAATCATGTGTACTGCCTTTAAATATACAGTTTACATGCACGAAGGCGTGTACAGGGTAACATAAGGTATGTTGCCTCCGTATATCAAGTAAGTATAGTGAAATGTGTAGACGAGTAAAAAGCAACAGATCAGCCGTGCGTGTTGCCTCCATCAGTATCCACTGTACAAATCAATATTTTATGTCTTGGACCCCATTAACGATGGAGAAAAATTCTTCCACTGGGCTATTTTCAAGACAAGCGGCCTCAGCGGTCAGTGACTTCTGATAACGAGGATTTCCCGGTCGCCGTGGCACGCACGCTGTCCCCGTAGGCTTGTCTCCATGGGCGGCCAGAATGAGATTTGGATCGTGACGTTACCGTGACGTTGGAAACAAACTCGCTTGAGATTTTGAAGGGGAAATGCATTCAATTGCGAAAATCAACGGGAGTATCTGTAACGCATTGATCCCAATACATCGCTAAAGATGGACCACCTGTACAGGTGCGCCAATCGAGAGCACGTCTCATGTCAGTACGGACGCACATATCCTACAATGAAAGAGATTTGGTTGGCGTTTTCTGCAACCAAAATTAACTTCTGAATACGATCTAGCCATAAAAGAGAAAATACCGACAATGGCGAAATCCGATCCTTTAAAATTTCTGTACGATTTCTGGTTAAAGGTAGAACACATGATTGGTAAACCAAATAGTTTGATCCCCCTGTGTGATTGAAGATATGTATGATTAAAACCAACCTGAGCAAAAATCAGCTTCGCACTTGGGCATTTGGGCGACGTGGTGTTTAGGCAAAGTGGTTTTTGGGAAGTGTTGTCTGGGCGAAGTGGTCCAGGGCGAAGTGGTTTTGGGGCGAAAATAATTTGTCTCATGAAACGAAAATTAATTGTTTTACTCATTTCTCAAAGACTATAACACTTCCGAGTCGGACAAAACCATATCAGTGGAAATTTTCTACCGTCATTATGTTTATATTGTTATGTGTAAATCTGTGAACATTTTCTGATTTTCGAGATACCAATCATGTATTCATACCTTTAATTTATTGTTGTGGTGATCAGGCACCACACCAACTATTGAGTTTATATAATCGTGAATGCCGACTGTTGTTCAGACTCAAAGCTATCGCCGTGACCACTGACAGAATAGGACGCGTTCACGTCGACCCACTATTTTCAACATTTTCAATTTTGCAAAAAAAGGAGCGGTGACATGTTGATTTTTCTCTATCGCATTATACAAACGTGTTGCTATAGTAATTTGTTAATTTCATTCGAAAACGAGAGCATGGCCTGTGGGGATCGTCTTGATTAAAATTGGAATTTTTTCCCGGATAACGTCTTGGGGCAAACACTCTTTTTTTTTATCTTGCCGAACGATCTTGGAAGTATCACTGCCTCATCTTGCAGAAAGCTACGCTAGCGATGACGCGGCGGTATCCAGAACAGATATACCGATAGCATCGTGCGCGGCAAATCACACCAAATTAATTCCCATTTGCAACATGTGGATGCAGCGCGTCATATTACATTCCCACGCCAAGCTTGTGGTGCTTAAAAGGTGCCTCGAAAGTTGCGATCATCGGAGCGCAGAATATTAGAGATTAAAGACAAAAGACTTTTGATGTCATATCCCGAAATAAATAGACTTCGGAGCTACAGCTAATGTGTTTTCACTCAAAACACTAAACCGGGTTTATGTTTATGGATGCTGGGAAATGGGTTGATGAACCAACTCCAGATGATAGAACTCATGGGATATAGGATATAGCTGATTTGAGGCTCTTCGTGAATTCATGAATGTGTACAATTGAACTGAAATTTACTAAATTATAAGCAGTATTTGGAAAGACAATTCAGTGTTTATTATGTAGCTATTGTTGGGCCATTGTTAACAAATTCATTCAAAAACATAATTTTTTTAACTTTCAGATTATAGTTTGGACACAAAAGCAGCGCGTATTCCTGTAGCACGGATAAGTTCACACATTCAGTTACTACTTTTAGGATGCAACTATAGGCTTATAAAGGTTTTGTCGCTCAAGTTTGACAAAATACCACCCAAATTTGTTGCAGATACATTGGTTTTAGCGCAAAGATATTTGCAAAGAAATGTGCAACATCGCAAATATCTCAGACTATTACGGGATTGTATGTATTATTTTGACAACATAAATTTTGGAACCACAACGTATGCAGTATTACAACAAACTGTAAAATGGTACAAAAGCTATACATACCTCGGAGCACACCCTTCAAAATAAATGGTATAATCTGCCAGAAGTCAGTGGCTTGGGTACAAAAAAAGTAAATGCTTTAAAAATTCGTTCGGAGAAAAAAATATATAATTCTTTGAAATTGTTTTAAAGAACAAACTATTTCCCATGTCACAAGACGCTTTGTATTATATTGTCTGCTTCAGACTAAAGGCGCGTTCACACTATCGCGGAAAAATCACACCTTTGCGCTGTGCTCACCGCATTGCATGAGTTCCTAATCGCCGATTATTCCAAAATAGAAAATTCCACTCTGGTAACTTGGGGCTTCTCTGATACCTCACTGGCTGCGCGTTGGAAAGGTCAGCGCACCGCGGTCAAAGTTCAACAAATTTGAACTTTGACCCAGCTCAAAACGTTTTGCGCATCGCGATAGGCCGCGCACAAGCGGCAAACCAGTTTGTGTACAAACCAATGGAACAGTGTGATTTTTCCGCGATAGTGTGAACGCCCCTTAAGACTTTTATGCGCTCAACGCACTAAGTACATATTCATTTGAGATTTTAAAATGAGAATTTCAATTAAATAATAGAGTTATCAACAGGAAGTAGCAAAGACGTCAGCTTTTGGCTTCCCCTAAACCAACCTGCTTTGTTAACTTGAACATACCAACAGATCGGCCACCGTGTAGACCGTATATGCAATTAATCGCAAAGGGCCCTACATTTCCCAGTCAATAACCCACCCCAGGCTTCAGGGAGTGTTTAGCCGAGTTACAAGACGTCGGATTTGGTGTAATGGAATCGAAGTGGAATAAAAATAACTGTGATTTCGCTAAGACCTACAGACATCGCTGCGGGCGGGGCCTTTTGGTTCCCGAGAAGTTTCGGGCGGTAACCGTAGACGGTGGCAATCTTGGCGAAAATGCCGCGGAGTAATAATACCTCCGCGCGATAACGCAAGTTGGACCATTTTCTTACGTTGTATAATGTGGACGGTAGTATTGGATTGTGACTTTCGATGTGTGTATAATGGCCTACGGGGTTATTTGCAGCAAAAAAGCGCGGGAAATCAACAAGCCATTGCGCGAACGGATGCCGAATTGGGTCAGCCTGCAACCACTCACAATCGGAACATTTAGCGCGCGATGGGAAAAGTGCACTTGGCACAAGAAAACATTTTAGCAAGCATTGCAGAATGTGCACTGCAATCAATGTCGAGAGAACGTGTATTCAGGCACTCACAATTTTCGCATGCGGGTAATATGATGATATTATCGAATGGCAGTAATTTCCGACAGTGGGAAGCATAGTGCCTGTCGACATGTTTATTGCTGTCTGCAAATTAAATGATGTCAGAGCAATGGTAACTTGATTTGGAAACTAATTTGAACAAAATCGTTCGAAGAAGTCGTCAAAACACCTATGTCCTTCTAATAATGCTAGTTCCCACATCTTGATTTCATCGTATATGTCACTACCTTTAATACGTTTTAAAGGAGTGGGCTGTTGCTTTTTTGTTGACGAAAATAAGACGTCTTAACGAAAATTAAAACTCGGTTGAACAATAAAAGTGATCAAAATTGAAGCTTGCCAGTAAAGCAAATGTTTGCTGATTGTTAATTTAACTCTGTTCAGTGGTTTTCTTTTACTTATTTTGTTATTTTGAATGTGCAAACTGCTAAATTGGTTGCACATAAACAAAAAGGAAAGAAAAAATAGAACGCCAAAAACGCGTGAACTCAGCGTGTGCCAAATTGAGTGACGATTCGATGGTTTGAATTTGAATGACACAAATTCTAAAGTGGATAGCTTAGCGCACAAATTTGAATGTCTTTAAACGAAATCGAATGCTCCCTTCGTATAATTTAACGACGATCCTCAACTGCATTCAAGCTTGCGCTAAAATGAATGTATTTAAAATGAAATTGGATGGTATTTTGTCAAAATTGAGCGAGGGAACGTATAGCTGTTGGCAGCTTTTAAGAGTCGTCAGTACATTTATTGATTCACATTTATGTCTTCTGATTTTCCCGCCGGCAGAGATATTCATCACCCAAACATATGCAAGTTCATGGCCGGGTGTGTCGATGTCCCCAACGTTGCTTTAGCAACCGAATACTGTCCCAAAGGTAGTCTCACAGACGTGCTTCTAAACGATGATGTGCCGCTCAACTGGAGTTTTAGGTAAGTATTTCATATTTCCAAACATGTTATGATGATGTCATTCTAACGCCATTGTTTTCTTTTTTTCATTGCGTTCACCTGTTTACTTCATTTATCTGTTGGATTTTAATGTTCGAGTACAATTGTTAAGGAGAAACCTTGAGAAATAACGCCGTTTGTAACATTTTCCAAATCCTGTCTTTAATTCACAGCGTTGTCACATTCCTGGTCTATAGTTCCATACTCAAAATGAAACCAGAACCCCATACACATTTGGGGACTGTCATGGAACCTTTATCAGCTGGCTTGACCATGTGTATCCGATATTAAGGAAAACATACGCAATAAATACATTTGGTAAATGGCATCAATGATTTGAAAAAGTGGTAATTTGTCTGACGATGATACAAAAATTAATTTCTTGAAAGTGGCAGCACAACATGCATTGTGATTTCACATGACGGTTCTTGGCGTTATGTGCAGTCAAATTTCACAGTGTATTTCGCAATGTTTCCGAATAATGTGCAGGCATAAAACTGCCTCTACCCAGTCCAATAGTAAACGAAAGACAGTGATGAATATGTTGTTTGTTGGATGTGCCTTACCAAGCTCTTGCCTCGGGCTGAGATTTTTAAGGCACAAGCTCTCACCTCGGGCTGAGCTTTTTTTTATAGGAAGTTACAATTTTTATTTACACACACTAACAACATTGTAGCCCAGTAGGTAACTCGGTCATTAGTATGCATTGCTTTAGCCATGTGTGGCTGTTGGACATAGGTATTTTCCCTAACGAGGCATTCCCATTCGATGGCACGTTTTACGCAGTTGTCTTGTCTATTTGCAAGCCGGGAACCCCCAATGCCATGGCTCTATTTTTCCCTTAACACGCATCGACGTCACGCCTGATTTCCCATTTTTCACTGCCTGTATGTATCGACTGCAGTCATTTCTTCCACCTGCCTATAAACCCAAAGATATTTGCTCTGATTAACTTCGGAGATCTTTTAGTCTACTGTGTTCTAGGACTCGAGTTGACTTGAATTGACTCGTCTGGTGTTATTTTACACATTTAATGGTCTGGCAAAGTGCTACCGACTTCGTTACCCCTCGAGATCTCAGGTGCTTTGTACCGTGCGACCTTACAGAAGGCGCCCGCTTTGACACGATGAGCCAAGTCTAGACTACTTAGCGGAACATCTTTATTTAAACCACGCCTTTTAAGCGGCGTTTTGCGGCTTTCACAATATCGCAGAAAACATTTTAGGCCATGAAACAGATGCTGCTTGAAACAATTGAAACAGATGCTGCTTGAAATAGACGGTGGCTTAAAATGAAGTTATGTACGGCGTCGTTTAGCTATAACATGATACCTGTTACAAAATCACTGCCGTGCTGCGCTCACCCCATTGCACGAGGTCCCAGTCGCTGATCTTTCCAAAATAGAACATTAAACTCCAGTAACTTGGCCGGGCTTCTCTGATACCTCATTGGCTGCACGTTGGAAAGGTCAGCGCACTGCGGTCAAAGTTCAACAAATCTGTACAAATGGTAAAGGCGCGCGCAAAGCCATTTTTCCGCCCCTTAAACCGTCGTATAGTAATGAACATGTACGGTGTCATACAGTGCTCTATGAGTTCCATGATCCTTGTTTAGATACCGAGATATTTTATCTCACCAAATTGACTTATAACGTAGATTATGTCCACTTGGAAAGATACTATCTGTTACCAAGATAATATATGTTACCAAATCAAGTTCCCAAATCTACTAAGTTGACTTGGCGAGATATTTTATGTTGCCAACTAAAGTCGACTTTAAAAATCCACTCAGTCGACTTGGCGAGATATTTTATGTTGCCAAGTCGACTTGACTTAAATAATTATCTCGCCGAGTCGACTTAGTGGATTTGGGAAGGCGACTTGGCCACATAAGAATCTCGCCAAGTCGACTTAGTGGATTTGGGAAGGCGACTTGGCCACATAAGAATCTCGCCAAGTCGACTTAGTGGATTTGGGAAGGCGACTTGGCCACATAAGAATCTCGCCAAGTCGACTTAGTGGATTTGGGAAGGCGACTTGGCCACATAAGAATCTCGCCAAGTCGACTTAGTGGATTTGGGAAGGCGACTTGGCCACATAAGAATCTCGCCAAGTCGACTTAGTGGATTTGGGAAGGCGACTTGGCCACATAAGAATCTCGCCAAGTCGACTTAGTGGATTTGGGAAGGCGACTTGGCCACATAAGAATCTCGCCAAGTCGACTTAGTGGATTTGGGAAGGCGACTTGGCCACATAAGAATCTCGCCAAGTCGACTTATTAATTTCAGGAGAGTGACTTGGCAACATCAATGCTGAATTTGTGCACTGCATCTCCTCTTACAGGTTTTCTTTCTGTAGTGACATAGCACGAGGAATCAATTACTTGCACAACAACAGAATCTATCACGGTCGACTCAAATCATCTAACTGCGTAGTGGATGACAGATGGGTGGTCAAAGTAGCAGGTAAGGACCGCAGTGATGAGATATATAAAGACTGTCGCTGTAACGAGGGAATAATAGAACCTATTCACGTGAAAAACAATTTTCAACCGTACCCCCTGAACCAGTTCTATAAAATCTGAACAATGGGAAGGTGTCAGGCTACTATACCAAAGAGACCACGATAGTACCGCCCCTCTTGCACCGTGAAAAATAGTCCCAATTGGGACACGTTTAAGAATGTCTTGTTTGGATTAGGTCAAGTATAAAGCTACGGGAACGGGCTCTCACAAAGACCGATTTATTATTTTAATAGCAGGTTAACTTCAATTTCGAGTGAAACGCGCAAGTGCTATACAATTAATTTGGTCTTTGGTCTTTCCAAATGATCAATGGTCAACCAATTGTATATTTGTCCACTCAATGTCGTAAGATTTCAATCGAATTCATCTGGACTGATGATGTTCTACATCACGTAAGGATCGCATTTGTCTCTGCATGTTCAACCCATTCAAACCACTTCAATATTTTATTCGCTTTTACAGATTCATTTTTTACGCCTAAAAATCATTAACCTTTAAAAACAGTCACTAATTATGTAAAAATACAGCAGTTATTTACAGTGTGCTGTATTTTTACAAACGACAAGCACAATTTGCAATTGTTGACTTAAAAAACACAAAACTGCCCGCATTCTTGTAATTTAAACGTATTTTATTGAAATACGTTTGGCAACTGCTGAAGACGAAATCAAACAGTATTTCGTTTAAGTATGCAAAATATATTAAGAAATAGTCTGCATGGACAAACAGGAACATGAGCGACCAAATATTAAATCGAACATCAGAAATTTAAAGGCGTGAATTTTTGAGACGAAATTGAAGTTAATGACATTAAATGAAAAAAAGGGTTTTAAATATACGGGAACAATTACTCTACCTTCAACAGATTACGGTCTTCAGGAGTACCGGAAGCCAAATGGGATACGGCCGGGGGAGGATGAGACCTACGCGGCCATGTTGACACGAGTTTATCTTTCTCCTGAAATGCTAGAATCACCGAACATGCCTATCACGCCTGCCGTGGATGTGTATAGGTAAGAGCGAAACGGAAACATAGGGTGTTTGTTTTCAGACTATGTGTCATCGCGGAAACGAATGAAGTATCTCAAGTCACGTGATTGACACTTTATTTACCAAATCGTCCGTATAGTCCTGAACAAAATGTTACCCATAAAAGTCGTCATCAATAAATTAGCAGCCTCAAATTGATTGCATCGTCTCTGTTGTCAACGAGAAGAGAAACGGCGCGATTTATTCATTAAAAAAGCTTCGCATTGCCGAAATCGCTGTTATGAATCTTCAGAAGGATTCCCAAGATCACACACGAGAAGCCGCGTGAAATAAGCGATTTTATAACATATCTGCATGCGCAGATGTACATGTAGATTCTAATTCGAAGCAAACACGCCTATGGTCTAAATAAACAAAGAAGATGATCGGAACAGACCAACCGTGAAGTTGAAGTATAGGTTTCCCCGCATATTTTAACACTTTTTCATTCGAAGTCGCATCCGGTTAACCTCAACTTCGTCCCAAGACGAGTGAAACGCGTACAATTTAATGCCAGAATTGATTTGGTCTTTGGTCTTTCCAAAATATGATCAGAGGTCAACCAATTTCAACAATCCGTTCAGTGTCGTAAGATTTCAATTGGATTCGTCTCGAATGATCATCTACATATCACGTGAGGATTGAATTCGTCTTTGTTCAACCCATTTCGATCAAATTCGTCGGATGGTCAAATCGTATGTATTTTTGTGGACAATGTATGTTTGTGGACAATCTCTTTAACCAAATGACACTGGAGGACGTGTAAACACGCAAAGATGTCCCCATTGGTGTAACGAAGACTAGTAAACGTTCAGGGGAAACTGCGTTTGACGTGTACAATGTTTATAACAAAGCGACATTGTGGTGTACAATGACGGTGCTTTGAAATAACAACAATACTTCACCGCTCATGGTTGAAAAGTTCAGTTGTTTTTCGCCCTCCAAGTTTCAACTAAAAATAAACCTGCGCCTATAGGCACTGAATTTTTGAAATAATCCTGGCGTTAACTGGTTGGAGAAAACTTGTCAGGTTCGTTTGTTGCAATAGCTCTCATGATTCCGAATCTTCAGCAAACATGTCATCGTTATAGGCAAGCATATACTATGCAATGTAAAAACAGAAAGGGAAATAAAGAAGAGGGAGAAATATCGAATGTTATCATACAATTAAGTGACGAATTCAAATGAAATACATGTGAAATTGATTTCAATGATGACGAAATTGCTTCTTTCGTCGTACGTTTGGCAACTACTAGCGTCTTTTTCGAAAAAGTATGCAAATGTACGAAATGGTTTGGATAAAATAATACGAACATGAACGACCAAATAGGAAATTAAACATGGGAAGTGCAAAATCGAGAGTTGACGAGACGAAATTGAAGTTAACCGGTTATGAATTTGATTGAAGAAAACAAATTTAAATTGTGCGGGAAAACCTATATCAAAAAAACTGGTGTGCAGTAGGCCCCTAAGGGGCAGATCCAAGTTTCGGGAAAAGCCTCGTTCCATTATCGTGACGATCCGTGGCGAACCAAGCGTAATCGGGTTCGTAAATATTCGTAACCATCTTAAATGGTTCGTATCCATGTTCGTCGTGAATCAGAAGGTGAAGGGTTAGAAGCAGCGTATACCAAGGCCAGCATGCAGGATTGCAAAACATAGAAAATCATCAATAAAGTATAAAAGGGCGTGGATCGAGTAAGAACGTGGTTTGTCTACTTCAGGACTCTCCTTGATGTTGACGACCATAATGTTAACAATTCTCAACATCGAGGATGAAACCTCCACATCCGCTGAGTACACCAAGGCCTTGAATGTAAGCAAAGTAACATCAAAACAATAGAACGGCGTACTATGACTCTCTCACAAACCTGTTTATGAATAAGATCTAGTGAAAATATACCGTTGTCTTTTGACGATAATATATGAAAAAGCTATGTTTTATTTGCGTGATAAAAGGCGCATTTGTATTATGCCAAATATCTCGCTCAATGCTGAGAGAGTATCAGCAGTGAGATTGTTCAATTGAAAATCCAGAAATCTACGGGTCCGGTGCAGGGCCGGATTTACGGGAGCCTGTAGGAAGGTTTTCTGGGGACCCGCAAATTACCGAACGTGATATTCATGAACGCACCCGGAGAAAAAATATAGATTAACGGGTCCAGTGATATAAAAGTCGGTAGTTTTAGCACCCTGTCTTGGCGCTTATGCATATGTGTGGTGGTGCTGTTGCTGCAATTGCGACGCGCATCGCTTTGAGAAAAACGTAGTATATAGGAAATTTGAAGTGAATCGACATACTAAGAGCCACATAATCAACTTGGGTGGATATGTATGAGCTAGATCTTAAAGTACGCGTGTGATGTGATCATGCCTGGTTGCCTTTTATAGCCTTACCAATTAGCTCGTTATTTTCACTCCGAGTTCAAATCATTTCTCTGTGGTTGAGCTTTGCAAACGGTTGAATGACTTCGAGAAGAAAAAATTGCGCCGCCAGATTAAGCGTCCATCCATACATGTCAAATTGTGACAAATGTCGTGAGCTTGCATTGAATCTCGACGGGTTTTAGGCAAGCAGCCGGTCCGACGAATGAAGCAGATGCCGCTTTCAATATCAGACGAGTGGCGGGGTCACGTGTGAAAATGTCCAGATATGTCGAGTTGTTTTTCTCCGTGCACCCGCACCCGGGATCAATTTGGATTTCCAATGGATTTTGAATGTCGTCGGCGTCTATATGAGAGAAATGAAAGCATGTGTCCCGTAATCGTGGGATATGTCTTGAATGTGAGCTATCTATTGAATGGTTTGGGTTTTTTTGCACTTTGCCTATAAGCGCTTTTGATATATGTTTTGTACTTGGACAATTGCATTGTGTCAGAGTTGAGGAATAACTTATAAGTATACAGTTTGCCGAGACGCAGGCGAAAGGCCGCCCACACTGCAGTGATAACGAACACGTTAACGTTTCTAGAGGGTCTATATTTAAAGACATGAACGTATCCTTAAAGCAACTGATCGTATTTTAAACGGTTCAGCCACATTCAGTTAATTTATTTCCAACTCTTCCTGGAAAGAGACCAAAATGACAAGACCAACATCGTTTTTCGTGGGTCTAGTTTTTTAGTCAATAAACAGTGATCCACACAAATAACAAAACATTCAGCAACATCACTATAATTATAGACAATTTCATTCAACTGTTTCTCTGAATGTCATGAATTATTGCCCTGATATTGAAATCACCTTAGAATCTAAACAACAAATTATTCCAAATAACAAATAATTTAATTGCTGTTATTTTGTGTCACGTACGTGCAACCTATGAATAATTTTTGTTTGCACTCCAAATACCCAATTTTTCAGGACCCTGACAATAGCAAATCAGAATATCTTCAGTTTCGAATGACAAATTCAATCGTGAATTCAATGTGTTAACTGCAAGCTGGGTTTGACCAAAATCACTGTACATATACAGACACTGAGAGTTCGCTAAGTTAAGTGATTTGCAGTTTCGTCATTTTCTCAGTTTTGCAGTTATTTTAATTGAAATTGCTACACGAAATGAGCCTTGTGAAATCCAAGATCTGGATAAGATAGACGGAAGTTGGCGCCCTCCTCTTCCCGATCTCATCTCGTCTGAAGCCATGGCAGATGACGAGAGATGTCCATGTCCAGACGACTATAAAAAGGTAAGGATCTACCTTTGCACCTGAACGCCACACAGTTATGGAGGTTGAGTAAGAAAAAACAATGCTCTTTTGGATTTGTCAATTTATATCTCCAAACCTTGCCTAGATATTGTTTCTTTTAAAATGTAGTCATGTTTATATGGTTACTGAGCATGTCTGGTGAATGAATCATTGAACAACACAATAAACACAATTCTTCCCTGGGTTCTGAAATAGCTACCAACACAATGTCTTGCCTCAATGTTGTCTTCCAGCTCGACGTTCAACCTGGCCTCATCGCAAACACAGCTCTGTTTACCATCTATGTCCTGCGTAGAGCCTGGATTTCAGCTGTTATGCGATTTCTTAACTCCTGGAGGGTATTAGGAAGAGTCTGGTAATGGTTATCAATGTCACTTTTCTTAATAAAATCACACAATTTGTTTGTGGTTATTTAAGAACCCAGGGAAGAATTGTTTCCATCTTTTTTGTGCAATATCACAAATCAATGATTTATTCACCAGACATGCTCAGTAATGACTGCATTGCCAAAAACAAAATATCTCGGCAGGTTTTGGAGATATAAATTTACGAAACAAAAAGAGCGTTTTCTCTGACTCGCCCTGTATAGACCGTATATAAACTACTGATTATTATGCCAGACGTCTTTGGAACAAACTATCCTTCATGGACAGACAAAACAGTGTTAAACAGTTTGAGCAGTTTTAATTCTATCTCGACGCTTGTCGCGAAGATGCTGCAGTAGGCCAATTCGTCACTTGAGTGTGTGATAACTTTGGATATTTCTACGTCGTGATATTTCCAGTTCCATTTTAAACACATTAACTTTTACATGCATAATTATGGTTGTCTAACGTGGACCTATAACATTGACATGTAATGTTTGCTGAAGATTCGGAATCTCGGGAGCAAGTGCAAGAAACTAACCTTCGTCCATAAAGCTCTATACAGTCTGACTATTCGACGAATTTGATCGACAAATTCTTGAAATGGATTGAACAAAGACGAATTCAATCCTTACGTGATGTAGATGTTCATCTGTCAAGACAAAAGACAAAAGTTTTTAAATGGGCGGGAAAATCTATATTTCAAAGGTGAACAGTGTATCTTGCATTCCTGATCCAAAACCTGCTTTTTGCTCCATTTGGAAATAGCTGATCGAGAGGTGTTGGCAGAACATCCCGGCCCTACGCCCCACATTCTCTCAGGTCAAGTCCACGCTACACAGTATCAACCCCAGTAAGCTCAGCCCCGTAGACATGATGATGCAGCTGATGGAGAAGTACTCCAAGCACCTTGAGGCCCTGGTGGCCGAAAGGACTCAAGATCTGGAATTTGAGAAACAAAAGACGGACCGGCTTCTGTACAGTGAGTCAAACCTTTGAAGCCATTCATCGACATCCGTATCCGTTCGTATAGGGATCCGTGTTATTTTACATCAAAACATGTAAAATTCCTACATATATTTTTAAATGTAAGTAAATTGGTGCAATTTTCTGACAGTAAATTACTGTTCTTTCGTTTGAGAGTATTACTATAAAAAGTGATTCATCGCAGCTAATTTATTTTATTGTACTGTACACAGTCAAAGTGAATTAACGAAATCATTAATTACGGTTATCTCATGTTGAAGCATTCATGAGTCATTTTAATTCATATGCGTTGTGTAGGAGAAGTGCCAGGTCGTCAGCAAAATCAAGGTCTTCCGGTTGTGCCCAAATTGATTTCCATTTGTCCTGCCTGCTGTGGTGATCTTCATTATCCAATCAATGACCAAAAGGAACAGAAATGTTGATTTCCACCATGTATAGCCTTAAGTCCACCATGTATAGCCTTAAGTCCACCATATATAGCCTTAAGTCCACCATATATAGCCTTAAGTCCACCATGTATTACATTTAAGTCTTACTAACTCTTTGTCATCTAACAATTATGATTTGAGACGATTATTTCATTTTAATTTATGTATCAGGGCGTATCTAGGCTCATTAAAATGCAGGAATACAATGAAAATACCCGGAGTATTCCTTTGTATTTCTGTAGTTTAATGAGCCTGGATCCGGGTCTGGATACGCTACTGTGTATAGTGTACATTGGTACATTTTATGCGTAATGATGGTGTTGTGACAGTCTTGACCGTGCACTGGTAACTGGCGTTATTCTTGTTTTCATAGGTATGCTTCCCAAGCCGGTTGCAGACAACCTAAGACAGGGAATTCCCAGCAAGGCCGAGGATTTTGAGAGCTGCACGATCTTTTTCAGGTACAGTGGAATATCTAGTCATTCGCTCATGTTGTTATATTGTGCCGAATCATCGTGCACGACGTGTTCAGTTGTCACTTTCACGAAAACTGGAATGGTATATCAACTGCCTCTAGTTTCCCACGTTTAATTGGACAGCATATTTTTAACGGTAAAAGAGAAAAATGTAAAACGCGGGTATGTCGTGTACCTTATCGTTCAGACACGACAGCATTAATCATGCATCGAACCCCGACTTTAAGCATGTAAATCCTACGTGCTATCTACTCGACCACCGTCGTCAAACTTGTATACTTTTTGCAACCGCTGTCTATGAACCTTTACCTTTTCATTGCCTCATCAATTACATGTACATTATCCCGACAAAGAATGCCCGGGCACGGCAACAGAAATATGCCAACAAATAAACTTAAATTTCTAGATTTTGGCATTTTGTAGGGATATAAACTGCACCACACTTGACGTATACTTAGTGCAGGTAGCCATATCCTTTGGGAGGTGAACTGTGCTTTTAGATCTCCCAGTCGGCGTTGGGGAGAGGGTGAATAATAGTCACTGTCCTGGGACCATTAAAGTTGTACCGTAAACCAACTCGGCAGGGGAGGGGAGCAGCCCAATTCGGATTTAACAGAAGTCCGAATTCTCAACATCGTGATGGGAAGGAACTCTGTCCATCGCGTGGGGTCATCATGTGACTACAGCTTAGCTTTCATCTGTCGGTGGAAACGTTAAACAGTACCGTTGGATTGGGGAGGTAGGAAGTAGTGCGAATGCGATCGCTGCCAAGCAGTCGTGTCAGGGAGGCAGAGAGTGCTGACTCGATTTGCCGACCACGGTCCGTGGTGATGGTAGACGGTGATCCAAAGTGAGAGACCTGTCTAGCAATGAAGGCTTTGACTACTTTGACTACGAACTCTTTGACTACGAAGTGCGGATGTAGGAAGCCCCGTCCGCATGCACAAATTGTATATACTTAATTAATTGCACGAAGTGACGCCGACGGACACAAGATGGCCCCCAAAACTGGGACCTCATTGTCGCAACTCTCTCTATATACGGCTGTGGTTCTGACCGACTGAAACAGTCGATCTTTCGACTTGTGGCGAACCAAGTCGCTCCAAATTGTTCCATACGTCGAACGTTTTTCGTACTTAATTCAACATTTTGGAATAGTTTGGTTCGGCGAGACTCTGGCACGTTAGTATGAAACGGATGTCCCTAGAGCTTTTTCCACAAGTTCCTTAATTATATTTGTACGTGCGACAAGACGACCCATTTTCCCACGATCGAGGAAATTGTATTTGGGATGATGGCGTCCTTATCGCCGCTTAGTCATGACTCCAAACGCGAATCAGTCATGACCCCAGGAAAGGTTGCCCACCTGTATCTCATTCGTTTTTATCCTCAGAGAGTAACCACCAAGCTTAACCAGGATATCGGACCCTGCATGGAATCTCCACGAATGCTACAGGGATGGGATATTTTTAGCGTTCTCTCCGAAACCATTACCAAGAGTGTCAAATTAAATGGCTTTTATGGACCATCACTGCCGTACAAAGCCACGATTACTATGTCAGGACGAAACCTGCGCCATGCCAAGCCACGACCCCGCCGAGTACAATTTCCCTGAATCTCGTTCCATTACACGCGGACATGATATATCCGCCATTTCCGTTGGGAGTGTTGAAACACATTAGGGAATTGACAGTGACAAATAACCAGTGCGACTTAATGCATTTAAAGAACACGGTGTAAAACCTAGCGGAGACAAACCATTTCGAGGGGGAAACACTGTTAAGGCTTGATTTAATGCACAGTAGACCGAGTAGAGTGTAGATAAGTAAAATGTAAAGTGCATGGATACAAAGAATAGTTATCCATAGTTTCAGTCAGATAACGTTAAAGTATGACATGCTTTTAAAGATTTTCAAGCGTGTTTAGTGATTGAAAGTGGTTTTCCAATAGAAAATATTTATTTTTATTTCCATAAATGCCACTTAAATTTAACATCTATGTGTGGATAAGACACCAAGGTTAATGCAAACTCATTCTACAGCTAATTTTCATTGGCGTAGGTAACCCGGGACACCAAACTCTTATTTAACATAATGGAACAAATTATGAGCCTTTGTGGTCTTTTGTTTTAAATATTTGTCAGTAATCACAGAACAAAATATTCAAGAAATTGGTCCCGTCCCCTTTAATCACAGACCACAGTCTATTACTGAGATGCACAGGGTGCCGTACATAACTGGTACACCAAACGTTTTGGCCCCCTAATTTTGGGAATTACCCGTAAATAATTTTCAGTAGAAAGAGAAATGAATCAATATGAATGACATATCCTTGTATCCCCTCTTGGTGGCAGCAGCAGAGGTGTTCTTTCTCTCTGTGTAATTTCCAGACGTAAGGAAGCAACATTTTAAAAATACAAAAATACATGCATCTTAAAAATATGCACATGTAAATTAGATCAGCGTCTAGTTTAGCAATACGGAGACTGGACGCGATTTTTCTTTTCTGCAGTAGGCCTACACATCGTAAATGGCAGAGGGGACATTGCGTCCGATTGGTATAACTGCATCATTTTTTTGCATACTTATACATTTTGTCGATAACTTTAACTTAACTTTACACTCTTCCCTCAATTAATGAAAAAAATGACTTAAAGCAGAATCGAACTCGCAAGTCTTGCTTGATATTCCTACGTCTTCACCACTAGACTACCTAGCAACTCGACAACTCAATCAATTTTCTTACTTTTATCTTCTAATTTAACAACTCCATGAGGGCGCTATATCGAAAATATAAGTATTTATGACATTTGCATAATCGTGATGGGAAACTGCAATATGATTCGTTAATGTTTCTTCCAGTATGCACCAGGGCCAACGGCAATTTTGTACAGGCACGGTTATATCACGAACTGCATTGTCGCCCAATGCGTCGCCCAATGCGGTCACAATGAACCAGCCTCCCTGCCAGGGGCTATACGCAGTAGACCATGGGAACGAGGTTGGTATACGCAGTAGACCATGGGAACGAGGTTGGTAGCCAAGTTGGTAGCCGAGGTTGGTTGCCGCTCGGTGGATCGAAACACAGCCAGCAAACTGTTTCCTTTGTAAAATTTGATATACCCACTCCATTAATCTAGGAAGTTAGAAAACTTCTGTGTCCCATGAGCCTAGCAAGCCTGATGTCATCTGCCATACATATCAATTTGCTTTTTATGTCTTCTACAGTGACATCGTCGGCTTTACGAGTTTATCAAGCGGGAGTTCTCCGTACGAGGTTGTAGCCCTTTTAAACAAGCTGTATGTGACCTTTGACTCCATAATCGACGCATATGACGTTTACAAAGTGGAAACCATCGGGGATGCGTGTAAGTGAAACCATTGTTTGAGGGTTTTCACTTGCCATAGCCACTGTACATGGAGGGAATAAGCTCGTACATGGAGGGGATTAGCTCGTATGGAGGGGATTAGCTCGTACATGGAGGGGATTAGCTCGTACATGGAGGGGATTAGCTCGTACATGGAGGGAATAAGCTCGTACATGGAGGGAATAAGCTCGTACATGGAGGGAATAAGCTCGTACATGGAGGGGATTAGCTCGTACATGGAGGGGATCAGCTCGTACATGGAGGGGATTAGCTCGTACGTGGAGGGGATTAGCTAAATCGATTTAATCACCTTGATCAGTAGAACATTCCAAACGTGCATATGCATTTGTATTGGCATATTTTGCTAAACCCCTATGCAAAAGAGTGACTTTTTGTGTAGTACACGTGAATACCCACGCTAAATCGCAGTTCAATAAAGTCCTCAAGAAACTGTATCGCACAGGCTGCTCACGAATCTCTAATAAAAATCCAGCACTAGTGCGAGTAACAATCAAGACATGTATTTTGCACTTGTATTGCTACTACTACCCCCTCCCCCTCCCCCCAAAGAATTTTGTCAGATATCACATTTCCCATTTTGTGAGCACTTAGGTTAAGTCTATAACACCTAGATTTTCCCACTTACATGTACATTCTCTATTTCCGTCAGATATGGTTGTATCTGGTATCCCAAAGCGAAACGGTCTAGTACACGCGGGGGAGATCGCCAGCATGGCACTTGATCTGGTAGAAGTCTGCGAAACATTTGTCATCCCACATCGGCAGAACCACAAGCTGAGGATTCGAGCCGGTATCCATTCGGGTGAGCAGACTAGAGAATATCAGAAGTGAATTGGTGTTATATGCCCATGGAAAATCCGGCACATCGTACCTTAATGCTACGTTTACACCATGTCCCCGGCAGTCCCGGCGCCCCGGTAGAGAAGCACCGGGGAGGCACCGGGATGGACGTCGGGGAGCGTAGGGGACCGGGGTGGCGAAACGTGAATGACCGTAGCTCACCCTTGCTACCGGCCGGTGAGCAGCTCTGTCAAAAAATTTGCCCCGGCAGTCCCGGCACTAATGAGAATCGTCCTGGGCCGCAGTGGGACGGGGCTTCCGTCACAGGGCGTGACGGACCGCAGTGTGCCTTGACTCACCGGGGTGTGGCACCTTGGGGTGCCGGGGAACTCTGATCGCGGCCGGTGCCTCGCGCTCCGCCACGTTTGGAACCCCACGGTCTGCCAGGGCCCGACACGGTAGCGGCCACAGCATGGTGTGAATGCGGCCTGGTAAACTGCGGTGCGCCAAGGTGTGTGACGGTTGTTGCTCACGGCCAGTTACGCCTCACTGCGTCGCGCTCCAGGACGAAGTGAAAATGAAGGTGTGGAGCGCACTATTTATACCAACCGGGGCTCACCGGGAGACCACCGGGTGACCACCGGGGCGTGAAACGTGACAGCTGCCACGTTCAGTCGCAGGGCGCCGCAGCAGACCCTCGCAGACCGTCAGGAACGTATTGGGCCGGGACAACAAACGTGACACGAACGGGACGGACGTGAGGCACCGCATTAGAACTTAGCAGGCCGGCCTGGGAGGTGGACCCATCCGTAGTGGAACGGCGCTTAAAACGTAGCGCGCCGTCCGCCTCGCGGCCCGGAACCGGCACGGCGCGCCACGCTTTACGTACCGGGACGTAACGCACCGTGGTAGAACGCAACACACCGGCCCAACTAGGGCCGAGTCGAGCCAAAGTAATAAAAAGTTCCACGGCACGCTACGTTTTGGCCAAACCGGGGCGCCGGGACTGCCGGGGACATGGTGTAAACGTAGCATAACTTAACTAGGGTGAAATCTGGCCACTTCAAAACCATGTAAGGCAAACCATACTTATCTCGGAAACTAGAGATGCCTCCCAACGGAAAAGTGTACGTCAGCACAGTAATCAGTAATCAGTGGCGAACGCTGACAGCGTTCGCGCAAGTGGAACGCATCCGTCGCAGCCCTGTTTAAAGCCCGCCGCACACCTTTGCGATTTATCGGATCATCGGACCACATACCAGAAAGGTGTGCGCTGAAACAATTCGGGCCGGTCTGACCGTACGCTATAGACCGGAGCAAATCAAACTTGTTTGATTTTTCCGGATCCGATGGTCCGGTGTCCGATGGGCCGGTAAATCGCAAAGGTGTGCGGCGGGCTTAACTCAACAATTTGAGTCAGTTACCTTGCGGAGAGTTCATTGTATACACCTCAAAATTAAACTAAAACTATTTTCAATAAATTTGTCTGATGTAAAATTGTCACTGATGTGTTTTTAACGAATCACTGCAGGTCCTGTTGTTGCAGGAGTTGTCGGTCTGAAAATGCCAAGATACTGTCTTTTTGGAGATACAGTCAACACTGCTTCGAGAATGGAATCGACGGGAGAAGGTATAAAAACTGTAACGCCATACCAATTAGCCTTTTAGAAGTATGGCGGAACAAAAGGAGAGGGCGCAAACTTCATAGCGTGCTCGGGCGGGATTCGAACCTCCTGCAAACAAGGCAGACGTCTTAACCACTCGACCACCGAGCTAGTGTGTTGATTGGCCGGTTCGAACTAGTTAGCAACGGGGATGTTAACCTTATTTTAAAATAGGATGAGTCATCATTTACAAGATAGTCAATCCTCATTGTCCATTCTACACATGTATAACATAACCGTATATCTTAACCAATAACACATACAAAACAATAATCTGTTATCAACACACTGATCAACAGACATATTTGTTTCATGTGTCACTTTAAAACTATTTGATAAATACAGATACATGGTATAGCGTTATTACAACCATGTCTCTTGTCTCATATTGCTCGCCAAAAACTTGCTTCATTTTACCCATAATCTGAAATAACTATTGTCGACTTGTTTTATTTCGACAGCTTTGAAGATCCAGGCGAGCGAAGCTTGCGTGAAGATCCTTAACGTCCTAGGGGGATACGACACGGTTATACGAGGGGAAATGCCTGTCAAGGTATAAGCAGAAACATGTTGGAGGAATCGTCATGATCCTTATCGAGGTTTGCACCCGATCTGCCATACTGGGCAGATACTCCGTCCAAATGGCCGTTCACATAACTGCGTGCGAAAGCATTTCTCTGTTTTGACCTATGCGACCTCTTCATCCCCATGTACGCAAAGTTGCCGATATGTATACACTACTCAAAACAAATAGGACGCGTCGTAAGTGCTCAAAATCCATCGCAACTCGCCGAACATATGGGTTTGATAGTTGCGTTACACAAAACTTGCCACGGGTAGGGCCTACATGTCGCAATCTGTCCGCAGAACCGCTATGCGGGCTGCGGCGCTATACAATCTTTGGGCAGAACCCTTCGCAAAGTTGCGATGACCATTTAGTAGTACACAGCTGTGAAGGGTCACTATAAAACCCTCCCGTGTTGTTGGTCTTTCAGATATAGAAGAGAACAATAGAGCCACGGGGAAACGCACGTGGCTTCCAGCAGAAAAGCACGAGGCTTTAATGTTCTCTTCACTTCTGGAAGACAAACCAAGAGATGTTTAGTAACCCTTGACAGCTGTGAAACCGCTCTATAGATCGTATTGAATGCTTGATGGACAGGGCAAACAAAAGACCTAAGAAGATGCAGTTTGTTTACGTTTAGGTTAGCTCAATAAATTACTTGCGGTCCCTTGACTCTAACAGAAAGACAAACATTTAGACAAACAATAAATTCCTTTGCGATGTCGTACTGTTTCAGGGCAAGGGAATCATGATAACCTACTGGATAGAAGGCAAACACGACCAACCGACTACAGATTCGACACAAACCTTACTGACGGCTACCGGGGTTGTACTTAACGGCGACCCGGACAAACCCAGGGATCAGCTCTCGGTCAGTGACTTGAGCGAAAACGCCAGCAATCGCAAAATATCGTTACCAGGTGGGTATGTAGTTACTTTAAGATTGGAATACAGCAGTGTCCCCAGGTAACAAAATAACGCCAGCGTGACGTTGTGGTAACGTTATACGTTTTCATTACGGTTCTCTGCAACGTCGCAGCAACGGCAAAGTGTGCTGTTTTCTTAAGCCCGCCGCACACCTTTGCGATTGATCGGATAATCGGACACCGGACTATCGGATCCGGAAAAATCAAACAAGTTTGATTGCTCCGGTCTATGGTGTACGGTCAGAACGAATTGTTTCAGCGCACACCATTCCGGTATGTGGTCCGATTATCCGGTAAATCGCAAAGGTGTGCGGCGGGCTTTACCGTCCCAGGGACGTTGACTTGCGAAGTTGCAAATTTACGTGCGTCGTAGCAAAGAGCTAGGAATGCACTTTCCCAATCAGGTTACATTTTACACATTGATTGAGGGGACACTGTTTAAATTTGGTTCCGCATAAATACTATCTATAAAGCCAGCCTGTGCACTATGTGCTATTTTTGCTACGAAATTCCTTGCACTATTCATTCTGTAAGATTTCTTGAGATTATCTGAGACTGTCGTAGCAAAAATCGCAGAGTGAAAGTCCAACCTAACTTGCGATGATTTAAATGACTATAATTGTTGTTTGCATTTTCGACACTCGCAATAATCCCCAACTTGAATAAGTGTTTGGTACTGCAAAATCGGAAAATATAATTAAGTAACGACAGACATGCTAAAGCACTTTTCGACTTGCACTCATCAGAGCAAAACGCAAGAATAGCGTGGTGGCGCTATCGACAATGGTATAACGTTAAAGGCGAGAATGACGTGTTTAGAATGCTGAGCGTTAATTGGTCACCTCAACAATAGCAGGGATGCTACTGTGCATGCGCAGTTACATTACATGAAGCTTGTGCGCAAATTCTTTCTGACGACACAACTTACTTCTATTTTCCGAATTCCCAACTTCATCAGACAAATCACGTTACTATACACGTACAATCCGGCTTTATATGACGTTGGAAAATAAATTCATCGCACAACAAAATCGAATTAGACATCTTTGGGCACCTTGTATTTGTTTCACTATTCAATGTGTGACATTGTTTCACTATTCAATGTGTGACATTGTTTCACTATTCAATGTGTGACAGTGTCTGGACACGTTTGCGATTTATTTAATCTTCTCAGCCCCCGAAGAAACAATCTTCTGATATTGAGTAACCCGGTGTCGGTACGTACAGTGTAATTTAGTGCTTGCTGCTGGAGTGAAGCTTCATTAAAAACAATCATTCATAGCTTATCACCTTAGCGCAAATGCATAAAGCCGGCCTCCTATGTGCGATTTTTGCAACGAATTTCCCACGATTTAGTACACTGTAAAAATGCAAAACTGTAGAATCACAGAAAGTAAGATTTGTTGAAATTACCTGCAACTTGCTTTAAGGTTTATAGGAGAGACCGGGAATAACATTGTTACAAAATTTACATTTTGCATTATATAATTTACATTTGACATCGGGGTTCTGTTTATTTGGTAAATGAATAAAACCCAAAAAAAATACTATACTGATCGTGGGTTATCGCTTGTGTTTATGGGCAAAGTGCTGTGTGCGCCATGACGTGTTCGGTTGGAAGCCAGATCTTCGCCTACATAGTAGAGACGGGCATGTGCACATACAATTGCTGTGAAATCACCCTGTTAGGTTTTTACACACCAACATTTACCAAGTTCTTCCTCTGTGCTTTGCTGTATTTATTAGCTGTTTCGACTTTCGGTCGGAATAATTCTTCATCTTTGTCTCGCCCCCTCCCCGGCTTCAGCAATTAACTTTCCCGCAATCTCCATTCAATACCAAAGGAATTTTGATCATAATTATGTTAACGCGCCTTCGGTAATCGCACACATGTACTTGATGTATATAGCCTGGCTCTAAGCCGCAGCTGCATGGCGTATACGTATACACATGTATATCCAATACGTTTGCGCGTCGGCAGTCGATCAAATAGTATTATGTTGTGGCAGCGTCTTTTCAGCACAAAACCAGCCTGATAAAAACGGCATTTTGGGTTGCCGACGTCCGAAATACAAAATATGATGGTTTTTTTTGGTGTTAAAATAAAGTGAATGCTTTCAAAATTTCTTTGAAGAAAAAAATTTGTTAAGAGCCGCGGATAATGCAACGTTAAGCCGCGATTGGGTCTATAAAACTTGCCGAAACTGTCCACGTGACAAACGCATGTACATCCGCCTAGATAGTTTCATTTAGTTTTATGCTAATTCTTTTCCCAACTAAATTTCCCATCCAGGATCCATAGATGATCGAGAAGTCACGGAGAAATCTTGCCTGATCAACGAGAGCCAAGTATGATGACCGGGGGAATCCTGGACCTCCCCTCCGATGTCTGCTACGTGCCATGCCCCTTCTCCAAGGCCTTCGTCTCCGCACATGTCACCGGTCGCAAGCTTTCCTTGACCTTGAAGGCGCGCCCACACTCGGGATGTTGGTGACGTCTAAATTTCGGTTGAACAGATTTGTGACGCACGAGCTGAGATACACTTAACTAAAAAAAACTAAGTTCCCGCCAATTTTGTTTTTCTTTTGTTATATCACTCAACAAATGTTATTTTTGTCATATAAAAGGTGATGTGTGCACAGCACAGATGTCATACTCACTAAAAGATGTTATATACTGTTGGCCAGTAGACGATGTTTTCACTACGATAATCATGCACTTTGTGAAATTGTGCGCAATAAGAAAAAAAATCACTTTTGCCAGCACGTTTACTTTTACACAGGAAAACAAAACATACGATGTTTTGTGGTCATTATTACTACTTGTCTTCACCTCAGTTAAGTATAGCCCAGTGAAAAGAATAACCGACATTTGTGCTTGTCTGTGAAAGAACTTGTCAATATGAGTGGGTCCATCGTCTTGTGCAATTACGTCAAGACACCTTTTGCGCATATACTGTATCAAATTTCGAATGCGCTGCGGATCTACGTTGACCCACGCCCACTGTACATCCACGCCCATTGCTAATCTTGCAAAATGGTGTTGTCATATTACTTTCTTGTTGGCTGTCCGCTAGATATCATACCAGAGGTCAGTCAGGAGATCTTCCCGGCCATTCCGTGCGCTCAATCCCGTTGTCTTCCAGATACTGATTTTTGTCTCTGTGTATACAATTTCATAAAACGCATGATTTCAAAGTGAAAGCGCTGTCAACAGGCCAACCGTAATCACTCATTGTGTAAGACATCTCTGCACGTGCACTCATCACAAAGTATCAGAAAGTATCAGACGCGGGAACTTACTTTTGGTGAGTGATGTGGTACAGGTATAGGGGGACCTTGCTGGTCAGCCCATCTCCTCAATTCCTTCCTGTTGCGGAAGCACAAGGATCACACCGGTACCCGGAGTGGCAATGTGGGGAAAGACGATTACGGTCACATATTTGCGAGGAATTTACTGACCCATATCCCGCTGAAAGGACTGGGAGTGCGAGCGGAGAGCTCAGCTTTCTGATCCAAGGACTGAGGGCGGCCGTTGTCAATTGCAAATGGTGTATTATGCAAAACTGCAATATGGTACCGACAAGTGACTTTACAACCAAACTCATCATGTAATTATCTCAGTTTCAGCTTATTTTGTTAGTATCAGTGCCGGATCTATAGCCTCATTCAAATATAGGAATACAAAGGAAAAGCAGGGGCTATATAGCCCCATGAAATCCATTGTATTCCTGTATTCTAATGAGGTTGGATCCGCCACTAGGTATGTAAGGATATACATATATCAACAAATACCAAGTAAATATTGTACAAAACGGGTTGTGAACGTCTTTGTTTTTATAACTTCTTCCCTCACGATTACAGCACTCCGCTCAAAACGACAGAAACCTTACACTCGATTACACAACATTGCCCATACGTAGAACGTCAAAGAAAGCATACAGGAGGTTCCCCGGCCATGTTTTCCCGACCATGCTTTCCCGACCATGCTTTCCTTCCTGACATTCGAATAAGCCTAACCTTTTCTCAATTTCAGTGCCCAAGGTACGCCACGCTTTACGATTAAAGGTTAAAGGCACAGCAATGCGCGCGCCAAATTCGTGCCACGAAATACGCAGCTCCATAGCAAAGGCATGGAGCTGCGCAATTCGTGGCACAAATGTCTTAAAGATATACAGTCCGCGCATTTTGGGTGTGGCACCTCTAAAAATAAAAAGTTTTTTTGAATTGATATTTTTCTGGAAACATAAAAGTTATTCACTTTAAAATGAGACATCAACGAAAAAAATCTACCAAATTTTAGTTATCGAACAATTACTGTCAATATTTCGAATAATTTCAGTCCAAAATAATTCAAGGCATAGACTTGCCCAAGTCTGTCCTGTATTTGGTCTGCAGCACGTTCTATCCTCCGTGTACTGGTGGCCTGTCCAATATTGTTTCTTCTGTCTCAGAAAGTCTTCTGAGACAGAAGAAAAGAGATTTGACAGGCCACTAGTCCAGATGACGCATGGCACGCCACGGATCACAGACCAAAATACCAAGTCGGACTTGGGCAAGTATATAGACAAGGCGCAAACACGGCCGTACAAAACGGCATTTTTCACAGGGTTGCCGACGTCTAAAATTCAAGGTATGATGTTTTTTCGTTAAAATAAAGTAAATGCTTTAAAAATTCGTTTAGAATTTGCTGAGAACCACGGACTGTATATCTTTAAACCAGTAGCCAAATCACCGTGGAAACATGTTTGTTGCCATTCTAATCCGCACATTCATGAAGAAGTGCACTACTCTACGGGGTGCCTTATGCTTCCAACCAAATGTGAACGTTTGTCCTTTTTCCTTTCGATTGCAAGAAATAGGTATCATGCGTCGTGAAGACGTAACTTGCACATGTGTGAATTTGGGGGAAATGCATAATACCCGTCATTTATATCCCTGCCACACTCACCCGCGATCACGCTGGCGCTCCCACTGCGACCTGAAACTATGAAAGGGTGAGACAAAGCGCAGTAAGGTCACTGAGAACGATTTGGTGACGCAGTGGCGCTCTGACGAGAGAGGTGTGATGACGCACTGAGAACGATCAAACATGGCCACTGTATGTAGACAACGGGGTTTGCAAAGCACTACGGCTGCACGCTAAACGCGAAGATTCTGACAATAAGATTGCAAATCAAAGCTGCTAACTCAGCCAGCGGTAGTCTTCCACAGTCAAAGAATAAACATTTTGAAATTCTGCTCCGCATGCCGAATGTTGAAGCAAAATATTAACTTGAAACATCGAGGTCGTAGCCGCAATTTGTCCGTCCGCCATCTTGGAATGGAAAGCGTACCACGTATTGTGCTATTAGGGACCATTAGAAATGGTACGCGTACGGGAAACGTGTGCGGCTTGCAAAATCTGGGTTGTTATATCACAATTTTGCGTGGCTGTTCAAGAAATGTGCGGATGTGTACATGGTTATATTGATATAAAAAGTCACATTACCTATGCTGTGCAGACAAAATAACCGCGCAAACTGTTGATACAACCATCCAGTTTTTCCCAGCCGCATACGTTTCCCGTACGCGTACCATTTCAAATGGTCCCTATTGAACGCGCCCCGGGAGCGCAAAGCGGTCGCCGGTTGATCGTGGGCGAGTGTGACAGAGCCTTTAGCATCTTTGGAATGGTGACCGTTTCTCTTTTGTGTCTTTAGCAGACGCATAACGTGACAAACATGATTCACACAACGACTATATTCTAAATTGACATATGTATTGCGGACGAGTAAAGTTGATCCGACGACGGACAGACGAACGGACAAACGCCACACTGTAAACAAAAATAATAATTCCTGTAAAATGACAGTAAAGCCCAATTCATACTCGCTCGGCGACCTACGTGCGGAACGGAAATTTTGTCCGCCGAGTAGGGTCAAACAAGTTCAACAGTGCGGGGTCAGTATTAACTCTGCAGCGACTACACTCGGCGAAAATGCGGCGAGTGAGTTCGGCGGAGAAGTATGAACCTAGCTTAAGGGTAATATTACAGACCAAGCTGTACTTTAACAGCCTCGACAACCCGTCATTCTACAACATAGTCCCTATAGTATACAACATAGTCCCTAGTATACAGCCTCGACAACCCGTCATTCTACAACATAGTCCCTAGTATACAACATAGTCCCTAGTATACAGCCTCGACAACCCGTCATTCTACAACATAGTCCCGTGTATACAGCCTCGACAACCCGTCATTCTACAACATAGTCCCGTGTATACAGCCTCGACAACCCGTCATTCTACAACATAGTCCCTAGTATACAGCCTCGACAACCCGTCATTCTACAACATAGTCCCGTGTATACAGCCTCGACAACCCGTCATTCTACAACATAGTCCCTAGTATACAGCCTCGACAACCCGTCATTCTACAACATAGTCCCGTGTATACAGCCTCGACAACCCGTCATTCTACAACATAGTCCCTAGTATACAGCCTCGACAACCCGTCATTCTACAACATAGTCCCGTGTATACAGCCTCGACAACCCGTCATTCTACAACATAGTCCCGTAAAGGTATACAGCCTCGACAACCCGTCATTCTACAACATAGTCCCGTAAAGGTATACAGCCCCGACAACCCGTCATTCTACAACATAGTCCCGTAAAGGTATACAGCCTCGACAACCCGTCATTCTACAACATAGTCCCGTAAAAGTATACAGCGTCAGCAACCCGTCATTCTACGGCACAGTCCTGAACAAGAACAGCGTCAGTAACCCGTCATACACGGCAAAAACTTCGGTGTTAAAATTGACACTCTTGGTGTTAAATTTGATTATTTTCCCGGCTGCTGATCAGTAAATGTAATTTCAAGCACGACTAGTCGATCCGAGTCGATCTTCAAGCATGCATTTTGTTTACAAAGACGAAGAGACTTTCGAAGTGACGTTTTCATTAATGCCTAACGTCGGCGTCTGTCCACATAGTCGACGTGGCAATCAAAGCCCATATTATTGCACTGTATGCCCTGCTGTATAGTTTTATTGTATGTTGTCGACAATTTGATGTGCGACGAAGACGGATTTACAGGACAAGATGACGTCTTCATACGTGACAATGGACTCTATTTGACGGACAAGATGACGTCTTCATACGTGACAATGGACTCTATTTGACGGACAAGATGACGTCTTCATACGTGACAATGGACTCTATTTGACGGACGCAACAACATTTTACTTCCGTAATTAAGTTTACTATACATAGCAAAAGTACCAGAGAGACGCCCCTACGAACTCCACAGTGCTCTGCCTCGATGTGTAGCGAAAGTATATAGACTATGAGGCCCGCTTCAAACGTCGTGTTTTTAATTATTCCAGTTCGAAGTTGGTCCGCAATAATTGTGCACGACATGAATGTTGTACACGTGCGTTTTCCATTCTGTCCATTGTACGTCGCCATTTTATTATTTTGATGCACTTGTTTGTTGGTTATTTCTTTACTCACATACGAGCTGCGAGCATGCGCATTCCTATTGTGAACAAAATTGCGGACCAACTTCGAACTGGAATTAAATTCGACACGGCAGAAGCACGACGTTTGAAGCCGTGCTTGTGCCGCACTAAATTGAGTTAGCACGGCAGACCCTGTCGAGCTAATTTTTTCTGCCGTGTCAAATTCATTTCGCCGAGCCAAATGACTTCAAACGTCGTACTTGTGCCGTGTCGAATTTAATTCCAGTTCGAAGTTGGTCCGCAATTTTGTTCACAATAGGAATGCGCATGCTCGCAGCTCGTATGTGAGTAAAGAAATAACCAACAAACAAGTGCATCAAAATAATAAAATGGCGACGTACAATGGACAGAATGGAAAACGCACGTGTACAACGTTCGACACGGCATAAGCGCGACGTTTGAAGCGGGCCTAACTTGACAAAAATCATTATTTTTCGCAAATTACGTTCCGGTGATTTACTTATTTGAAAAAACATGTTGTCTTTCTTTTGTTTAGCATCCCAATATCTGAGTTCACATCGGTTTGTTCGAGACTCAATAGACACTTTTTCGACCTTCACAATTGAACTGCAATTTGTTCAGAAACGTATGGAGCGTACCGGACACGCAACGTTTAGCAATTCTAGATTCTGTAAAATTGTCAAATGTTCCTCAGACATGCACATTTTCATAATAGAGGAAAGATAACGAGCATTACTTGTTGTGGCGCCCAATCATGACACCAACGAAATAATCAAATACTTGAAATACATATGGTTTAACCCAGCTCGAGACTTTGACGTCTGTCTCGGGTTAACCGGACCCTTGGCACGTTTGACAATATATGGTCAGTGGATTTCACACGCATGCACCTACTTTCAATAGACAGCCGAAGTGTGACGTGTTGCCATGGTAATTGGCTCTAAACATCATGGCCGTAGGAAAAAGTACCATTGCAAAAGCACAGGGACACGGTTCAGTGATGTGTAGTGTAGAGCCATTGCCTAGGCAACTAACAAAAGCTGACGTATTCACTTCGGCAGTCTATAGTCTACAGACGATGTGCTCTTTGTTTATATCTAAAGCGCCCTCTGTTGAAAACTGGTCACCGTTATGCGGGCGCATCCTGTTTTGCATAAATTTCGTTTAGTAATGACGCCAAAGGTCACAAAATTCAAAGACGAGTTGGCATGATGCGTCCTCATTCCTAAACCAAATTTATGTAAAACATGATGCGTGCGCATAACGCCGGGCATTCCCTTTTTGGTTTGTTATGACGTCGGACAGAGGGCACATCGTCTATAGTTTAGTTACTATGTGCCGTTTGCATGCTGCACTCGAAAATAACAATATCTGTAAAAACGTTTTACTGTAAATAAAAAAGATTTTTGTTTTGTATTTAACCGCGTGATGTGCATTAATTTGGAAATACAAATGGCGCCCGTGTATTATATCCCGATGAGAAAAAGTTTTGATGTATATAATAATTTGATACTTGTTAATTTATGCCATTGAAATTATGCCATTAAAAGTGTGTAAGTAAATGACTATGGATTTAAATTACTTTAATTGCTCGTCTCCCATTGTACATATATGTGGACGTAATTTTCACTCAGTTTCAGTTTTGTTTTGAACCCCACGGTGTTGTCTTGAAAGACGTTAAAAATTACGACGAGTCGAGAGTGAAAACGTACCGAACGTATGCGAGAATTTCGCAGTCTCCAGTTAAAGATTTTAAATCAGAGATGATATAGGGCCACAGGCGCAGGGTAAACCAGTCTACTCTGACTTCCGTGGTACGTTAAAGCCCCGTCACACTGTCCCGGTTTATTTCCCAGATTTTTACACCACTGCGAGGGGAGAACAATGGGGTTTGTACCTTTTTAGCGTCTTGAGAGGAGACTATATAATAGGGTTTGGAACCAGCTTCGTGATCTGGTTAGAAGAGAGCTCGACTTGTAATCATCAGGTCCCTGGTTCGAATCTATGTATGTTTGGGATTTTCCGAAATTTTTCGGTTTTTTCTTTAATAGTGAGAGTAAAAGTTGTCACTATTTCCAAGATTGTCACTCGAGAAGTGTCAGTCATTGGAAACTTAGACTCCGAAGGTTGTAAAATTGGGGTGTAAAAAAAAAACACGGGGGGTTGTACCTTTTTAGCGTATTGATAGGAGACTATATAATAGGTTAGCGTTGTCTCCTCCGCTGCCTTTATTCATGGGGTTAGTGGTTATAGTACATATTTTACACATCAATCATGGGGTTAGTATATATCAATCACGGGGTTAGTATATCAATCACGTGGTTAGTACATGCTCGCCGCGGGAGTTGAACCGGGGTCCTCTGATCTCGAGTCCTGTGCTCTCTCCACTAGACCACCGCGGTGACCACACCAGGGTAAGACTTTTGGACCTGATGAATATTAGAACGACAATTTAGCATTATCTACACCCACATGGGAGTCCCATAACGGGCGCCCTCTCGTGACGTAAACGACGCCCTCTCGTAACGTGAAGAGCGCCCTCTTGTGACGTAAAGGACGACCTTGGTACCTTAAAAAATAGTCAACAGCCCAAGCTTTAAATTTCATATTTTATTTTCTGGATGACCAGTCAATGTTAAATTCGAGGAATATCATCTATGGGTCCTAAGCAACATTTCCTGCAATTTTAAGGAAAATCTAAATCATAACATTTTTTGCCAAAAATTAAAAAAATCACAAGGGGTTAGCCCATCATTTTTTATCAAAATTGGCCAAAAATTGACGTTTTTGAAAATGTCTTAGAAATGACTCATAATGAAAATTTAGCCTGTCTGGAACCTTATTTCTAAGAAAAATGGACAATTTGGCCAAAATTCAACAAATTTTCTCAAAATCTAATTTTTTTTCCAAATTTCATATTTTATTTTCTGGATGACCAGTCAATGTTAAATTCAAGGAATATCATCTATGGGTCCTAAGCAACATTTCCTGCAATTTTAAGGAAAATCTAAATCATAACATTTTTTGCCAAAAATTAAAAAAATCACAAGGGGTTAGCCCATCATTTTTTATCAAAATTGGCCAAAAATTGACGTTTTTGAAAATGTCTTAGAAATGACTCATAATGAAAATTTAGCCTGTCTGGAACCTTATTTCTAAGAAAAATTGACAATTTGGCCAAAATTCAACCAATTTTCTCAAAATCTATTTTTTTTTTCAAATTTCATATTTTATTTTCTGGATGACCAGTCAATGTTAAATTCAAGGAATATCATCTATGGGTCCTAAGCAACATTTCCTGCAATTTTAAGGAAAATCTAAATCATAACATTTTTGGCCAAAAATTAAAAAAATCACAAGGGGTTAGCCCATCAATTTTTATCAAAATTGGCCAAAAATTGACGTTTTTGAAAATGTCTTAGAAATGACTCATAATGAAAATTTAGCCTGTCTGGAACCTTATTTCTAAGAAAAATGGACAATTTGGCCAAAATTCAACCAATTTTCTCAAAATCTAATTTTTTTTCCAAATTTCATATTTTATTTTCTGGATGACCAGTCAATGTTAAATTCAAGGAATATCATCTATGGGTCCTAAGCAACATTTCCTGCAATTTTAAGGAAAATCTAAATCATAACATTTTTGGCCAAAAATTAAAAAAATCACAAGGGGTTAGCCCATCAATTTTTATCAAAATTGGCCAAAAATTGACGTTTTTGAAAATGTCTTAGAAATGACTCATAATGAAAATTTAGCCTGTCTGGAACCTTATTTCTAAGAAAAATTGACAATTTGGCCAAAATTCAACCAATTTTCTCAAAATCTATTTTTTTTTCCAAATTTCATATTTTATTTTCTGGATGACCAGTCAATGTTAAATTCAAGGAATATCATCTATGGGTCCTAAGCAACATTTCCTGCAATTTTAAGGAAAATCTAAATCATAACATTTTTGGCCAAAAATTAAAAAAATCACAAGGTGTTAGCCCATCATTTTTTATCAAAATTTGCCAAAAATTGACGTTTTTGAAAATGTCTTAGAAATGACTCATAATGAAAATTTAGCCTGTCTGGAACCTTATTTCTAAGAAAAATTGACAATTTGGCCAAAATTCAACAAATTTTCTCAAAATTTAGAATTTTTTCCAAATTTCATATTTTATTTTCTGGATGACCAGTCAATGTTAAATTCAAGGAATATCATCTATGGGTCCTAAGCAACATTTCCTGCAATTTTAAGGAAAATCTAAATCATAACATTTTTGGCCAAAAATTAAAAAAATCACAAGGGGTTGGCCCATCAATTTTTATCAAAATTGGCCAAAAATTTACGTTTTTGAAAATGTCTTAGAAATGACTCATAATGAAAATTTAGCCTGTCTGGAACCTTATTTCTAAGAAAAATTGACAATTTGGCCAAAATTCAACCAATTTTCTCAAAATCTAAAAATTTTTCCAAATTTCATATTTTATTTTCTGGATGACCAGTCAATGTTAAATTCAAGGTATATCATCTATGGGTCCTAAGCAACATTTCCTGCAATTTTAAGGAAAATCTAAATCATAACATTTTTGGCCAAAAATTTAAAAAATCACAAGGGGTTAGCCCATCATTTTTTATCAAAATTGGCAAAAAATTGACGTTTTTGAAAATGTCTTAGAAATGACTCATAATGAAAATTTAGCCTGTCTGGAACCTTATTTCTAAGAAAAATGGACAATTTGGCCAAAATTCAACAAATTTTCTCAAAATCTAGAATTTTTTTCCAAATTTCATATTTTATTTTCTGGATGACCAGTCAATGTTAAATTCAAGGAATATCATCTATGGGTCCTAAGCAACATTTCCTGCAATTTTAAGGAAAATCTAAATCATAACATTTTTGGCCAAAAATTAAAAAAATCACAAGGGGTTAGTTAGCCCATCAATTTTTATCAAAATTGGCCAAAAATTTACGTTTTTGAAAATGTCTTAGAAATGACTCATAATGAAAATTTAGCCTGTCTGGAACCTTATTTCTAAGAAAAATTGACAATTTGGCCAAAATTCAACAAATTTTCTCAAAATCTAGAATTTTTTCCAAATTTCATATTTTATTTTCTGGATGACCAGTCAATGTTAAATTCAAGGAATATCATCTATGGGTCCTAAGCAACATTTCCTGCAATTTTAAGGAAAATCTAAATCATAACATTTTTGGCCAAAAATTAAAAAAATCACAAGGGGTTAGCCCATCATTTTTTATCAAAATTTGCCAAAATTTGACGTTTTTGAAAATGTCTTAGAAATGACTCATAATGAAAATTTAGCCTGTCTGGAACCTTATTTCTAAGAAAAAATGAACAATTTGGCAAAAATTCAACAAATTTTCTCAAAATCTAGAATTTTTTCCAAATTTCATATTTTATTTTCTGGATGACCAGTCAATGTTAAATTCAAGGAATATCATCTATGGGTCCTAAGCAACATTTCCTGCAATTTTAAGGAAAATCTAAATCATAACATTTTTGGCCAAAAATTAAACAAATCACAAGGGCTTAGCCCATCATTTTTTATCAAAATTGGCCAAAAATTGACGTTTTTGAAAATGTCTTAGAAATGACTCATAATGAAAATTTAGCCTGTCTGGAACCTTATTTCTAAGAAAAATGGACAATTTGGCCAAAATTCAACCAATTTTCTCAAAATCTAGATTTTTTTTCCAAATTTCATATTTTATTTTCTGGATGACCAGTCAATGTTAAATTCAAGGTATATCATCTATGGGTCCTAAGCAACATTTCCTGCAATTTTAAGGAAAATCTAAATCATAACATTTTTGGCCAAAAATTAAAAAAATCACAAGGGGTTAGCCCATCATTTTTTATCAAAATTGGCAAAAATTTACGTTTTTGAAAATGTCTTAGAAATGACTCATAATGAAAATTTAGCCTGTCTGGAACCTTATTTCTAAGAAAAATGAACAATTTGGCCAACATTCAATCAATTTTCTCAAAATCTAAAATTGTTTCCAAATTTAATATTTTATTTTCTGGATGACCAGTCAATGTTAAATTCAAGGTATATCATCTATGGGTCCTAAGCAACATTTCCTGCAATTTTAAGGAAAATCTAAATCATAACATTTTTGGCCAAAAATTAAAAAAATCACAAGGGGTTAGCCCATCATTTTTTATCAAAATTGGCAAAAATTTACGTTTTTGAAAATGTCTTAGAAATGACTCATAATGAAAATTTAGCCTGTCTGGAACCTTATTTCTAAGAAAAATGAACAATTTGGCCAAAATTCAACAAATTTTCTCAAAATCTAAAATTGTTTCCAAATTTCATATTTTATTTTCTGGATGACCAGTCAATGTTAAATTCAAGGTATATCATCTATGGGTCCTAAGCAACATTTCCTGCAATTTTAAGGAAAATCTAAATCATAATATTTTTGGCCAAACATTGAAAAAATCACAAGGGGTTAGCCCATCATTTTTTATCAAAATTGGCCCAAAATTTACGTTTTTGAAAATGTCTTAGAAATGACTCATAATGAAAATTTAGCCTGTCTGGAACCTTATTTCTAAGAAAAATTGACAATTTGGCCAAAATTCAACAAATTTTCTCAAAATCTAGAATTTTTTCCAAATTTCATATTTTATTTTCTGGATGACCAGTCAATGTTAAATTCAAGGAATATCATCTATGGGTCCTAAGCAACATTTCCTGCAATTTTAAGGAAAATCTAAATCATAACATTTTTGGCCAAAAATTAAAAAAATCACAAGGGGTTAGCCCATCATTTTTTATCAAAATTGGCCAAAAATTGACGTTTTTGAAAATGTCTTAGAAATGACTCATAATGAAAATTTAGCCTGACTGGAACCTTATTTCTAAGAAAAATGGACAATTTGGCCAAAATTCAACCAATTTTCTCAAAATCTAGAATTTTTTTTTCAAATTTCATATTTTATTTTCTGGATGACCAGTCAATGTTAAATTCAAGGTATATCATCTATGGGTCCTAAGCAACATTTCCTGCAATTTTAAGGAAAATCTAAATCATAACATTTTTGGCCAAAAATTGACGTTTTTTAAAATGTCTTAGAAATTACTCATAATGAAAACTTAGCCTGTCTGGAACCCTATTTCTAAGAAAAATGGACAATTTGGCAAAAATTCAACAAATTTTCTCAAAATCTAAAATTGTTTCCAAATTTAATATTTTATTTTCTGGATGACCAGTCAATGTTAAATTCAAGGTATATCATCTATGGGTCCTAAGCAACATTTCCTGCAATTTTAAGGAAAATCTAAATCATAACATTTTTGGCCAAAAATTAAAAAAATCACAAGGGGTTAGCCCATCATTTTTTATCAAAATTGGCAAAAATTTACGTTTTTGAAAATGTCTTAGAAATGACTCATAATGAAAATTTAGCCTGTCTGGAACCTTATTTCTAAGAAAAATGAACAATTTGGCCAAAATTCAACAAATTTTCTCAAAATCTAAAATTGTTTCCAAATTTCATATTTTATTTTCTGGATGACCAGTCAATGTTAAATTCAAGGTATATCATCTATGGGTCCTAAGCAACATTTCCTGCAATTTTAAGGAAAATCTAAATCATAATATTTTTGGCCAAAAATTGACGTTTTTTAAAATGTCTTAGAAATTACTCATAATGAAAACTTAGCCTGTCTGGAACCCTATTTCTAAGAAAAATGGACAATTTGGCAAAAATTCAACAAATTTTCTCAAAATCTAAACATTTTCCAAATTTCATATTTTATTTTCTGGATGACCAGTCAATGTTAAATTCAAGGAATATCATCTATGGGTCCTAAGCAACATTTCCTGCAATTTAAAGGAAAATCTAAATCATAACATAATTGGTGAATGTGGACGTGTGAGACCGTTAACTTGGTCCACATGCGCCAAAAAAATAAAAAATATGGTGCACGAAAAATACAGGGGGAGGACAAATTTTTTTTTGGGGGTGAGGTGCAGAATTTGGGTTTTTCGTGCACCATATTTTTTATTTTTGTTGGCGCACGTGGACTAAGTTGACTGTCTCGCACATGCACCATAATACTAGTAACGCATTCAACTACAATGGCGAGTACAAATGATGGAGCGCCAAAGAGACAAAATTTCAAAATATCGGATAAAAAGGCTAAAAATGAAAAATACTACAATAGATGAGCTAAAAATAAAACAATTACAATAAATGATGGGGCGCCAAAATGACAACATTAATATAAATGGGCTAAAAACACTAAAAATTACAAAATAAATGATGGGGCACCAAAATGACAAAATTACAATAAATGTGCTCAAAAAAGCTAACAATTACAAAATTACAATAAATTGGCTATTAAAGGGCGAAGGATAGAAATAAAAATTACAATAAATTAACTAAAAATTAGCTAAAAGTGCAGATCCCGTAAGGGGACTCAATTCCCAAAACATTTATTATTTCATTCCCTGATCGAACTAATTTTTTTTCTCTCGAAATACTTTTCGTTTCCTCAAAATATTACTCAGTTCCCTCAAAATATTATTTCGTTCCTCCAAATAGTTATTTTGAGGGATCAAAACCTATTTCGACGGAACAAAACGTATTTTGAGGGAACAAAACGTATTTTGAGGGAACCAAATAAAAAATGTTTTTGGAATCGAGTCCCCTTACGAGCTCTGTAAAAAAGAAAAATGTTGACAAAATTACAATACAAACACATTACAATAAAATAAGCCAACATGGGGCAAAAAGACCATACATGATAAAATAAAAACCTTTTAAAGGTGCATTCTGCCAGAGATTAAGCCATAAAAAGGACCTCAAAATTGATTCAATGTGAAAAAGACGGTTCAAAAGTAAGCAGGATAAATTTATCACAGAGATAATGCATTTCAGTAGTTAATTTTACTGACACAATTTCTAAAAATGTTGAGGCAGAACGCATCTTTAATTGAACATCTACTCTAAAATTAACACTTTTTTCAAACACATTAAAGTGGAAAATTGCTATAACGGACACTATAATAAGAAGGTAAACATCTCTCTATAACCAAAAGAAACATTTTAACAGAAATTTGGATCAAAACAGGTCTATTGAATATAAAGAGAACTTGTGGATGACAGGCACAAGTTAGGCACTTTGGAATCAACACTGTTCTGTTTCAGTGATTTCTTTCAGATCCAAGGAGACCTAGCTGGTTGAACAACTTTACCAGTAATAAAATGTGTCATTTTATGTTTCTGGGAGAATCCTATTGTCAAGGGCTCTCAGAAAGGCAAGTTTGTTTGGTCATCAACCTGAATGACCTGTGTGGGATGAGCTGCAACACTCGTTGTCGATGCCATGGTGTTGGTTATAACAACTTTCCGCTGAAAGGCTACCAACTTCTTAAAAAAAATTAAAAAAAAAATAAAAAACAATGCCACATGCTTTAATGTGGTTTTTTGCCTATGATTGATGCAGATGTATACTGACAGTCAATGAAAATGAATTACCCTTAAGATTTGAACATATTTTAATAAATGTTGTGAAAAGAAAAAAGAAACATAAGTCATCGAAGCATGAAATTCACTGGTCTGAGTACTCAGACTATTGTGTCAAGAGTCAAGACTCAATGAATAACAGCTGAATGCATTATACATCACAACATTTGGTGAGAAGATTCATACAATAAATTCAGAAATGACTCTCAAGAGTCAGTATTTGTGGCACTTGGTCTTAACTTCTGGCCAATCACATTTGCTTTTTTTCTTCCCCTTACTGTTATTGGGACACCCCCTTGGCTACTTTAGACACCTTCTGTGCTACACTGGATACCCGATGGGCTATGGACACCCCTTGGCTACTTTAGACACCCTTGGGCTACATTTGACACCTCCTGGGCTACATTGGACACCCCATGAGCTTCTTTGGACACATGCTTGGGCTACTTTGGACACCTCCTGGCTACATATTGGACACCCCATGAGCTACTTTAGACACCCACAGGGCTAGTTTAGACACCCCGTGAGCTACTTTGAAAACCCTTTCTGTTACTTTGGACACCCCCTGGGATACTTTGGACATCACCTCGTCTACTTTGGACACCCACTGGGCTACTTTAGGAAAGCCACACAAATCTAACTGCTGGTAATGAAAGCAGTGCCGCTGTTATTTTGAGTGGTACCGCTGTCATTATCAGTGGTTAGATATTTGTGTGTCTTCCATTAAACACCGCCTGGGCTACTTTGGATAAGTCAATGCTTTCTTATAGTTAATGTTTTCTTAGTTAAACATTGGTCTACAAAAGTAAAACTGTCACTCATACCTCCCTCCCGTTATATTCAGTCCCTTCTTCGTCTATTCGACCTGTCAAATAAAGAAACAGATAATTGTTATTATTATTTTGAAAGAATTTTGTTTTGTTTTTCATGATCACTATACATGTATGTGTTTCCTAAAAACAACTTTACTGCATTTGCTCGTTCCATATGTAGAGACACTAGAGGCAATTTGTTTGTCAACCTCACAGCTAGACAGAATGATTCTGTCCCTACGGGTTTCCCGTAGGGACAGAAGGTACCCCTTTCATACAGTGGATTGTTGTCATTTTGCCTCTAAATTAGAATCACACCCAACTATTTCCAGCTAGTTGTTTCCTGTAGTTGTTTTAGATATTCTTGATTAGAAGACAAATAAAAAGCACTACCTACATTGCCGTTTTTGAATCAAAAACGTCTATTTCCGACAATCTTCGACGAAGAAATTTCTCTGACTCCTTATCACGATAAAAACGATTGCAAACGTGTAGTTGTGCATTGACGGACGCCCAAAGAGAACGTCAAACAAAACTGTACATTGTATGCCGCGCCGTATAAATGCGCGTGACATAAGAGCGCCACCCGTACTCTCATTGGGCCTCCGTAGATGCACACCAACTGTACGTTCGCAAAAAAAAGACCACGTCGAACTTTGGCGTGACTCCACACTAGAATCGATTAGAATGGGTTTTCCTGGACACAACAAGAAATCGCAGTGTACACGTATGTTTTCATACGAAAAATGGAATCGATCTGGAATAGAATTTTGATTCTTTTTGGAATCGGAGTCGACTCCGAAAATGCTGGAGCGCCCCTAAGCGTTAAGCCTAGCCAACTTTATTTTAGCTGGTCACATCGTAACAACAGGTTTTCTCGTCGAAGATTGTCGGAAATAGACGTTTTTTATTGAAAAACGGCAATGTAAGTCGTTCTTTTTTGTTTGTTTTCCAATCAAGAATATCTAAAACCAATGCAGGACACAACCAGCTGGAAATATTTGGGTGTGATTCTAAATTCGAGGCAAAATGACAACAATCCACTGTATGAAAGGAAAGCTCACTGACTACCTCACAGCTAGTTGACAAGTTTCCCTTTCAGCCGTTGTTATTTTTGGTGCATGAGGCGGTTTCCCTATATTTGAAAACTTCTGCAACCTCCCACACTTATTGAGAATAGCGTCAATCTTTTTCTAAATTAAACTTTCATCAAGGATGTGCCTTCCAAAGTTAATAACTTTAATTTGTGAGGTGAACTGAATGGGCATGCTGGCAATTTTTTTTCCAAATGTGGCCGGGTAAGAATTTCCAAGTTGGACATCACTGTTTCCTTCTTAAAACGACAGTAAGAATTGAGAAGTTGATTATGACTTTAAATTTACTTATCAAGCACCAGTTAATATGTGCAGATTTGATAGAAAATCACAAAAATTTTTTGGAGTGGGAAAAATGAAAAATCCCATATGTTTTGTGCAAAAGGTCTAAATCCATGATCAACTTCTCAATTTTGTCCATGTATAAAAATAACATCAACGACAACGTACCTGATTCTGCACGACTATACTATACAAATATTGACTGCTTCGAGTGGTATAGTAAAACTAGCCTCCCGAGGTGACCCACGGAGCATTCTATTTTCCCGAGAATGCTCCGTGGGTCACCGAGGGAGGCTAGTTTTACTATACCACGAGATAAAGCAGTCAATATTTGTTTTATAACACCTCTCCCACAGATTCTGCTTAATTTTGGCTTAAATAAAAATGAAATCAGCTTTATCAATTTGTTTTTGCATTCACTTTCCTACAGTGTCCACCGCGTTCGTACAACTACTAGCTGTGCGTGAAGTTGTTTTTGTTCGCTCGCGCGCGTTACGCGTAATGCAGGCGTGTAGCGCCCACACACACATAACCGAGATCCGCGCGCGGGAGTTGCTAGGGGTACAGTACTTTTTGGAGCACTTGTACAAAGATAGCAAAAATAGCCAACGTCATGTGACACGCTCTCGACAAACCACGATACAGAATCAGTGGGCAAGGTGTAATAAACACGGCTATTTATTGCTTTCCGGTGACGTCACCCCTTCCATCCACCATTTTGGTGGGCATTTTTCATGACCCACGTGGCTCGAGTAATAACCGGCAAAAAGAGCAAGAAAAGCGCATTGGTTGCACTTACCTCTGTTGCTTAACCTTGCTTTATGTTGTTGCGCCATGGCTGTTGTATCGAGAAAGACAAAAACGCATTTCTTCAGCCTAAAAATCGCGATCAACTAAAAGCACTTTCGTTTTTACAAGCCGAGTGCATGCTCAATAATTTGAACGTATCACAACGCCCGCGTGCGGCATCTTCGAATGAAAATACGCTGGTGAGTATTTTACGCGTGTTCATGTGCGTCTATTGGCGCGCGCGTGTACGCGCGTGACTGTTGCCCACCACACATTCCCGGATGTTCTACGTCATCGAAAGCAATCAATAGGCTAGCTGCGAATTACAGTGCACATGCGCCGACTTTATACTAAGAACGCGACGTCGTTCACGAAGATCTTGATCTTGATCTTGAACGAATGCAAGCAAAGTCGATCGTGCCAACTTGTTGTTGTCTTTGGTGCTAGCAGACGAGAATCTTGTTCAAAGTCAAAAAAAGCAAAGAGAACAAACACGTGCGTTTGTTTACACAACTTGATCAAGACTGGGTGGGTGAGTGCAGCTTTTTACTAGTCGATTTTGTTCAGCGCCTTCAAGATTGAGAGTTTAGACTGGTTTCCGGACCTCATGTACATGTACACTGTGCACAATCGTTTTTCATGTGGAATATGAGTTAATTCCGGAAACATCTCTAGCAACTTCGAGTGACGTCTATCAGACTGGTTTCAAGTCCACGTATTATTAGCCCACGTCTATAAAACCCCACAATGTGCTTAGGTCCTCCTCATTTAATGACAAAAATTGTGAACAATGTGAGATTCGAACTCGCAACTCTCCTCTGGTAGTCCTACGTTTTACCACTAGACTACTATACTACCAATCAACTAGATTGGTTCCCGATCCCTATAGATTGGTTTGCTTATTGTGAAAATATAGGGATCGGTAAAGGGCAGCCATGACGGGCAGAATTCTGCCCCTACGTGGTTAGTATTATTAATTTATTTTTTAGTAGTGCGCAGATTTTGCAGACACATTGGTAACTTGGCCGTGCGTGTCGAACATATCCAATTATGTAAATAAAGTACATTGCCTATAAAGTAAAGGGCTTGGCCAATTTTTAAATATAAAAAAACACAAATGCGCACACGAATTGAAAAAAAATGAGACTTCAATGAGTATTTAGGTTGTTGTCCTGAAAAGCTGAGAGAGTTTTAAGTATTTGTTAATGATTTTTGAAAATAGGGCATTTAGCATTGGTTCCTATGGGAGCCCTATTTAATTGGTTGCAACCCCAACCCTCCTAGAAAAAAATACGCTTCCGGCCAGCGCCCAGCATATAGCAAGGATGGTAGCGTACGAGCGAGCATGACAAACAATACCTAGTACCTTGCCTAGACAATGATGTACCATTTTAACTATATAGTGACGTGTTATTTGCGGGAACTTGGTAAGCGAGTATGGGCTCAGAAGCAGTCTAGGCAAAACATTGACTTAACATTCATGTTAATGTAATAAAAAAGACTCAAAGCAGAATCGAACTCGCAACTTCTGCTTGATAGTCCTACGTCTTCACCACTTAACTACCTAGCAACTTGACTACCCCGTCAATTTTCTTACTTTTTAACTCCATGAGGGCGCGCCGCTATAAAGAGAATATAAATATTAATGTCCATTCCACCAACCAATCATAACAGAGAAAATTCCTACGAACAAAAATACGAAGCCACCGTCCGCCATCTTAGTACTCCAAAAACATTGCCTTGCCTTGACATTTGACATGTATCTATATTGGTGATAGACTGATTCCCGCTCCACATATTCCACATTACAACGACTGATCGAATATGAGAACCGGCTACTGTGGTGTTTAAAATAGCATAAGCATTACGTCATGCATTTATTTTTTGGAGCGCATAACCGTTAATTTTCAAAGCGCGCTGCGCCCGCTACGGCACGAGTTTATAACCATTTGAAAAGGGTTATTCCATATTTGGCAAATAAAACATAGCATCAAAAATCGAATTCAAACCTTGTCTGCATCATCGTAAAATAAACACGCGGCGAAACACTGACGAATCGTACCCGACGATTAACGCTAACGTCCGGACGTGCATTCGGGTAACTTCGGGAACCTTCGGAAAAAGGAGGAATTCCTCCTGTTTCAATATGGCGGACTAATATGTATACTGGTGGTTTCCGGACCTAATTAAAATCTTTGCGGTCGGGTTGGCGTAGTGGTTCTTTCCTCGCCTTTCACCTCTGGCGTCCCGGGTTCGAATCCGGGGCGTGCATGTGGATTGGGTTTGCAATTCCTACTCGCGCGTGGGCTTTCCCCCGGGGGATTTCTCTGGGGGTTTCCTCCCACTTATAAAACTGCAACTCCTTCTTTGTCATATCTCAACTTGATAATAAGTATAGTTAAAGCTTTAAAAACTGTATAGTTGATGGCATAAAGGCATAAAGGATGTTGCTATGCTGTTTCTAAGGACTTTCATTGTCCGCCCATAGCAACAGCATAGCAACAGCCACAGCCACAAAATCAGATGCAGCCATAGTGTTGTATACTTACGGCTTATAGAGTTATCTCTATGGATGCAGCCTACTGCCGTTTGCAAATAGTCAGGTCCTTTTCGTCTGGGAACCATACATAGGCTGGATTCGAATTAGTGGCTGTTGCTATGCTGTTGCTATGGGAGGACAATGAAAATCCTTAGAAACGGCATAGCAACAGCCACAGCCACTAATTCGGATCCAGCCATACACAACTCTATGGAACCATATAGTTCTATGCCCGTTATCAGTACGATAAAAATGCGCTAACGTACCGCGTACCGCGTACCGCACAGCTATCTCTTGCAGTCTAGTACTAATCGTGCTGGCGTACTGTGTGTGCTAGCTGGCTAGCTTTGTACGTTGCGGTACACTCACTGACGGGGTACACTACACACACGTTTTACTAGTTTAGCTGGCGAAAATGACATCCGATATGCTAAAACTAAACCGTCTCCAATGGGATTTAAGCCCAGATGACATCAAAACTAAAGTCGATGATCTCATCAAGTCAACAAAAGCTATTTACGATGCCGTTGGGTGTCTAAAAAAGGAGGAACTTACTTACGAAAATACGATTTTGGTGAGGACAGCTTTCGCGAATTCGTAATCATTCATGGTAATCCTAGGCCTAGACCCGTGCCGGGAACAAGGGCTTCGGGATCATCCGCCCTGTCGCCGCGTTTCCCATCCAAAATCTGTGCCAAACTACTCACGGAAATGAAATGTGCCCCTTGGGTCTGATATCTGCTCAATAGGTGCACTCACCCTAGCTAAGATAATCTCAGCTCTTGCTTTATCATTTTTCATTGGGATGTGGTTTTTTCTACTGCTAAAAAGACGTACCACATCCCAATGAAAAATGATAAAGCAAGAGCTGAGATTATAGCTACACTCACCCAAGCGTGTGAATTTTCCGAAGAGTACGCATCGATCCGATGTCTAGTTTCGGTGAAATCGTAAAATGTTGACCCTCCGTATTAAACTCGTAAGATAAAAATTAAAGGGCTCGATCCTGATGAAATGGTGTTTGTATCAATGAAATCTGTGCTATGGAACTAGCTCCATTAATTTACAATCATAAAAACCCTTGGAAGTTGTTTGGGGGGTTAAAATCAAGGTTTTTGATTTTTATGCTAATGAAAATTTACATATGCATGAGCAAAGTGGTGATGTCACATTAGGAAAACACAGGAAAATCTCATTCAACTGTGCACAAAAGTTTCCACAATTTTGAAGTCTTATGGTTTTTCTTTGCTTTTCTGCTGTGTTCCTAAAAACCAGCAACAAACTTTTAATAGTGTCGGCTGAACGAACCGACACTTGAAAAAATTACAAACCGGTTTCTGAATTAACCGTAAACTCCCATCCTTAATATACATGTATTAAGACGCGCATCCTTTTGTTGATATAGGCATTGGCGAATGGTGACTGTGAGTACAGCGTCCATCGTAACATGCTGGATTTTCCCCAGCACACATCTCAAGACAAGACTGTACGAGACGCAAGCACAGATGCAGATAAGAAATTGTCTGAGTTTGACGTGGAGATGAGGTAAGGGAAAATGATACAGCTCAGCCCTGTTAAAGGCTCATTATAGGTAGGTAGGTAAGTCGTTTACAAGCACCTACTGACTCATACGGCTGGTACTTTGTTTACACAAAGATAAAATGTTTTTTGTTTTTTTCTTGAATTTCCTAAGTATGAGGCAGGATGTTTTTGACAATCTGGTGGCATTTCAAGAGAAGACAGACGTCAGTAAGCTGAAACCAGAGGCACGTCGCTACCTGGAAAAACTCATCAAACTGGGACGTAGAAACGGTAGGCAAACTCACGCATTCTAGGGACGCCTTGCTGTACACTACCGCTAGGCGAATAGCTCGATTAACTAATTAATCGTGAGTAGTAAACGGTACTCAGACTTGCGATTATCATTTTAAAATTACTCGCGGCGCTGCGAGTACCATTACATACATGACATTAATTGTGATTACTCGCAAATCATTCGCGGTTGGTATGTTAGTTGATTGCACATTTCCAGGCGCTACTCGCGAGTAGCAAAATCCACTACTCGCCCAGCGGTACTGTACACGGCCACCATAGCTGGGAAGCAGCTTTTTCCAGTGCATGGACTGTGCGTTTTGCATTGTTGTTAAATCGAACAGCGCGCACCCATGACATGTGCGAATTCACACTGAGCCTCTTTGCGCGTGATTGCAACGTGCGTCACTTTGAGAAAAAGTGGTGTGGAAGGAAGTTTGAGTGAAACAATGAACTGAAAATCACTGAATTATGAACCACGTTCTGTCCAAGCTAATTCTAAAACCACATAATTCGCTTGAACTAGGGATGGAAAAAAAGTAGAAAAAGAAAAAATGGTTTGCAATTTTTTCAAGTGTCGGTTAACCGGTTAACCGTTTGGCCGACACCAAAGATTGTTGATGTTGTTTATAGATGCATTGGCAATGCACACAATACCCCTAGGCCCCCAAAATAATCATCGAACCTTTCTGTATGCAACATGGCATACATGCTTGCACTGCAGACAACGCTGCATTTGCCATACTATCTCAAGATAGTAAGTACCATCTCAGTCTGTTTACTGGTATTTTTTGGCCAGTATGTATATTCCTTCATAACCAAATGTTTGATAATTTGATTTATTTCAAATTTAGACATATTGTTTCTGTTCATCATGTCTTTTTCTTTCGCTATTTCCAGGCTTGCATCTGCCCAAAGATGTACAGGAGAAAATTAAAACACTGAAGAAGCGGGCCAGCGACATTTCCATTGACTTCAACAAGAATGTGAATGATGAAAACACCATCTTGGAGTTCACCGAGGACGAACTAGGTACTGGCAGCTACAGAGTAATTCCACAAAACCACTTCTGAATAACTCCACTTAGCCACAATTTGTTGCGTAAATTGAAAGGAAAAAATAAACTGCCATAAATGTATGCACAGTTGTCATCAGCAAGTCCCCTATGTGTGAAGTCTCAATGCAAGTCCCAAATCTTGGAGAGCAGGTCTTGATTAAAATCCCAAGTCAGGTTACAACAAACCAAAACAACAGGCCTTAACAAGCATTTAAAAACGGAATGACACAGTTGATAAACCAGAATAATAATAATGTTGGACTCTTGTATAGCGCACATGTCAACCTCACAGGGTACTCGTGGCACTGTTGCCATTATTACCGCTGCCATCAAGGAATCACCAGAACCATTTTGCTTCAACTAGGTGGCTGCCTTGCCAAGGCGCACAACCCTATCAGCAGTTAGATTATGGCATTCCCCCTACAGGGTACTCCTGGCACTGTTGCCATTATTATATAAATGCTGTACCATTATTATTATTATTATTATTATTTGTACTTTAACTGTTTTTTATTTGTAGTTGGCCTACCAGATGACTTCATCAAGAGATTAGAAAGGGTAATCATTTTCACGTTTCAAAGTTGGTAGAGGGGTTTGAATCGGGTTTACTGCATCCTGAGACCTCGGGGTATTTCCACTCTGCTAAGCGCCGTTACAATCCCCTGAAGAAATGCACACAAATATGTGGCGTTAGGCAGCTGTTACACTCAGCGAATGCACACATGAGTCATTTTGAAGTAATTTAATCAATTTGGTCATATTATGCTAAAAAGAAACAATTTCTATACTTTCCAGAAATTGTATTGGGTTTTGTTCTTTATAACCGTCCCATTCCTACAAAAATTTCCGGCAACGATCTTATTTATTCTGCAGTTTTTCAAATTAATAACGGGGAGGTATGGTGACAAACGTGAATGGAACGGAATCCCCTGTGTGCTTTAAATAGCAGCCAATCGCCGATGCGGACACGTACATACACGGCCAGCACCCTGTTTACAATCTGCGCGCGTGTATTTCAAGGCCCACAATGTACTACCAAGCGTCCTGATTGGCTTCTGTCGCTGCTTCCACAGTGAAATGTTGCGGATTACAACAGGGCCTCGGGACGCACGAGTAGGGGAGTGCATTTATGAGGCACTGTTGCTAGAAGATGGGTTTACTGTAATTTATATAGTTGTGCTAACTAGCCCCAATTGTCAAATAAAAGGAAACCAATATCTTAATTTTTTATTCATAAATACCTTGGACAGTTTACGCATCTCTATTGGCTGAGAGCACGTCACGTGGGCAGTCTTAAATTAGCGATAAAGAATAGTGATAATGCCCGGCTGGCTGTCCCGCGTTTGTGCCCTTGTCAGCGCGTATATGGAACACGCACATGCACAAAGAAACTGCACCCGCCTGAAAGTAAATTGTGCACTTATACCAATGACTTATACCCAGGCGTGCGCGAGCAACACGCCTGCGTTGCGCGTAACGCGCGCGATCTAACAAAAACAACATCACGCACAACTCGCAGTTGTACGAACGCCGTGTTGACACTAGACTGTATGCATAGGAAAGTGAATGCAAAACATGGCAAAACGACGAGCTAATTTTGGTGAATTTTACCGATTTACACGTAAAGGTATTTATGAATGGGATTAAAAGTAGGTTTGGCCAATCTTAAACAACCCGTTTAAAACCAGCTAGGGGTCCTGGGCACTGATAATGCCCTCGCCTGGCGGCTCGGGCATTATCAGTGCCCAGGACCCCTAGCTGGCTTTAAACGTGTGTTTAAGATTGGCCAAACCTACTTTTAACCCCTAATTCATAAAGTGGCGTCTAATCTGACAAGCTAGTTAAATAAGACAAATGATTATGCATCATTAATTTGTATCATCGGTTTAATTGGTAACTTGATTAAATGCAGAGTCTGTTTTGAGAGTACATTGTCCAACTTTCCTCTGTTTCCAGACACCAGAAGGGAAGTGCAAGATCTCATTGAAGTACCCTGATTACTTCCCAGTCATGCGCAAAGGAAGGAACCCCGAGACTCGAAGAAAGTTGGAATTTGCATTCAATTCCAGGTATTTCATCTTAGTATAGCCATATATGTAGACCTGTATAAACTTGCCTTCAATTTTTTTACCCTAAATTCTCTCTTTTAATTTGTAAAATCAGCTAGATGGTCATCGTTGACTAAATAAAAGTATAAATGTCACGTCCTTAGTATTTGGAGCTGCAAATAGTTAACCAAAAACTGGTCTTGCATCATATACGTACATGTATGACATTCTGTAAGCATATGGTGTTTACGTAAACGAAGGTTGGCAGTCTAATTTACAGTTATGCAGTGTTGTAAGACTCGAGTCCAGTACTCAAGTCCAGGACTTGGTCCAACTCGAGTCACAATTTTCGTGACTCGGACTCGACTCGAGTCACATTGGAAAATGAGTTGGACTCGGACTCGACCATGATGACTTAGACTGGAACATGATGACTCGTGACTCACAAGTCATATATTTCAGAAAAGAAAAAAGATATTTATTTGCCCGCTTAATGCAGGATTCTTGAGAAAAAATAGTTCGATGCGTGAATATGTACACTGCTTCACCGGGCCGGCGGACTTGTGAAGGCTTGTTAGGACTTGTGATGGACTCGACTACAACCCTGGTATAGTGGGTTAGGGTTAGGCTTGTTAGGACTTGTGATGGACTCGACTACAACCCTGGTATAGTACATAGGATTTAAAACGTATATCTTTTCCTTTGCCGTCAGGTGCAAGGAGGCAAATACGAAAATCCTGGAGGAATTGGTAGAGATTAGACATAAGGTAAACAGCTTTGGTAGTTTGTGAATTCGTGCAGAATAAGAGTTGATATTTCAACAACACGATGCCTTAATAGCACACCACACTAAAGCTAAAAATTGAGAGGGACGTCAAGGACATACAATGTAACCGGACCTCAGACAAACATTGGTGTTGGTCTATGCCCCCGACAAAATGCTTTGAGTAAATGTACGTGTTCCTGGTTACTTTTATTCCGTCAAAGTCCTTGGCATGTTGTTTGTCTGAGACTCCGTTTACATTGTACGTACAAGATGTCACTATATTTAGCATTAGTGCGGACTACCGTAATTTAGTGAAAATGTCACCCTTTGTGTGTTGTCAAGGTTACTGGGTCTACACTAAAACCAGTGAACTGTTTACCCTACACTTTAGCAATGGACGTTTTAGATTACCTGCGAATGTTTAGACCCAGTTACATGTACCCTGTTAACTGACGTCACACTTTATTAATAGTCTGTTCTAAGCAACATTAAATCTCTCATCTGTTTAACTTTGTACTCAGTTTGCTGACATACTGGGCTATTCCACCCACGCTGCCTACATCCTGGAGCTACGCATGGCCAAGAAACCAGACACAGTATCCACTTTTCTCAGTGATTTGGCCGAGAAGCTAAGAGTGCTCCAGAAAGCTGAACTCAAGACATTCCTTGAGTACAAGAAAGAAGAGGTTTGTTGAAGTGTGGGGAACCGCAAAGGCACGTATATTTTTAAACATGCGTGTTCTCCTTCATACTAAAAAACATCTGGTAGCACTAATGCAAAGCCCTCTTCCTAAAACGTGACCTACATGTAGCAGATTTTAAAGTTTTTTTTTGTTTTCCCCCTCACTATATTTTAGTGTGATCAGTATGGCTACCCCTTCAACAACACAATTGACCTGTGGGATATGCGGTACTACATGAACATGGCTGAAGAACGGCAATATTTCATCGATCACAATAAACTGAAAGAGTATTTCCCACTGGAGGTGGTAACCAACGGACTCCTAGAGATATACCAGGTATGAGGGGTAGGACACTTCATTCCTAGGCTTCTGATCTTACCAGGTATGAGGGGTAGGACACTTCATTCCTAGGCTTCTGTAGACGTGCCAAGATCTTAGATCTTAGAGCTCGAACTCTTCTTAAATCCTAGAATCGAACCTAAGATAAGGGTTTGGCCATGCATATCATAAACATAACCAACTTGTTTGTTCTTGTTTTGCTCTATGGTTCTCAACAGGACCTCCTAAGCCTGAAATTTGAGGAGATTCCAAAGGCAGCTGTATGGAATGATGACGTCAAAATGGTAATGTACTTCATTTTGGTAACTTGGGTATTCTAAAGCACATTGTTGAATCTACTTTTTTTCTTCAATTATATTTTTGCGAACAATCCAAAAGTTCGTTGGCCAACAAACGTTGGTGAACGTTGGCGGCTCACCAGTTGTTCCACTCGAAATTGTTGGCCAACATTTGCAAACGTTCGCATATGTGGAATGCAGCCCTGATGTATTAACAGGCATTTCACAGGTATTGCTGGTGAAGATGTCTTTGCTTCTTGTGATTTGGGCTACCTTATTTTAAGTTTTCCAAAGTTTTTACCTATAGAATGAGCTATCGTTCAAAATACCCAACAGGAAAAAAACAAAGCTTATTAGGCATTTTCCGTCCTGTACCATATTTTTTAGGAAGAAATGAAAGAAGGGGGGAATAGATGTCCAAAACCTGAATTAAGTATGCAACGGCAGCTGCAGCCGATTTCACGAAACTTTACGCAATTGCGCAGGTCCACTTACGCCATAAATTATTGTGCAAGTAATGGCGTAAGTGGACTTGCGTAATTGCGTAAAGTTTTGTGAAATCGGCTGCTGGCTATACAAGAATTGAAGCCATGCGCCAGCCGCCATTATACTCCCAAGACAATGCTTTGCCTAGACTGCTCCCCGGTCCATATGGTCGCTTGAATTTCACTCAACACATGTATGCTAGTGAAGGTACATGTAGTATAATTTTAAGTGATAGACCTTTAATTCGAAAGCTGATAACTTTATGAGTGAATGAAATCGTCATGGACCTGGTATCTATCTTTTTTTTCAGTTTTCTGTGACTGACAAGGAATCGGATAACTTAATGGGCTTCTTCTACTTGGATCTTTTTCCACGTGAAGGGAAGTTTAGCCATGCTGCATGTTTTGGATTGCAAGTGAGTGGAATGCTGATTGCCATTTTGTATGAGTAGAACTGAAGAACGTCCCAAAAGTTCAGTTTCATATAATTATAGTATCCCGCTGTGGGATATTCGAACCAGCTATTTGGCACTGGCAAGCTCAGTGGTTAAGTTTTAAAGACTTCTGCCTGGTACATGTATGCAGGACGTTGTGGGTTCAAGTCCATGCATGCAATGAGTTTCTAGTACATCTCTTAGGGGAACCCTTGTATAATAATGTTGTAGTCAAGTGACTTGGGTTCGAGTCTGAGTCAATAGTGACTTGGGTCGAGTCTGACTCACTTGGTTAAAACTTTCTTTTCAAACACTTAATTTGGTTTACTTCAGATGATTAGAACACTGTTGATTACTACCTTGTATTAAGAAAGATCTTTGTGGAAGACCTTGCCAACTGAAGGCGCTTTTAACCACTTTGCGACAGGGAACTGCATATGCAGTTCTAAGAGTGAGTGTCTTGGGGGCGGTTATACAGAATTAGCCCATGGGTCAGTACCAGGGCAGAGCTGGTCTCTCATTTTGGTTTTTGACCTATGACTTGACTCTGGAGAAAATGACTTGTGACTGGACTTGTATGTATTTTTTGTGTTTTCTCCCAGCCTGGTTGCCTAGCACCTGATGGAAGCCGGCAAATGGCTGTAGCAGCTATGGTGGCAAATTTCACTAAGTCAACACCCGATTCACCATCACTTCTGACTCATGATGAAGTAAGTAGCTCCTTGCTCCAATCATGTAATCTGTCTGTAAACGTACTGTTTATGACCAGCCAACAATACCATTATACTCCCATTCAAAGTAGCTCCTTGCTCCAATCATGTAATCTGTCTGTAAACGTACTGTTTAAGACCAGCCAACAATACCATTATACTCCCATTCATAAGTAGCTCCTTGCTCCAATCATGTAATCTGTCTGTAAACGTACTGTTTAAGACCAGCCAACAATACCATTATACTCCCATTCAAAGTAGCTCCTTGCTCCAATCATGTAATCTGTCTGTAAACGTAGTTTATGACCAGCCAACAATACCATTATACTCCCATTCATAAGTAGCTCCTTGCTCCAATCATGTAATCTGTTTGTAAACGTAGTTTATGACCAGCCAACAATACCATTATACTCCCATTCATTAGTAGCTCCTTGCTCCAATCATGTAATCTGTCTGTAAACGTACTGTTTAAGACCAGCCAACAATACCACTACTCCCATTCATAAATACCTTTTTGTGTAAATCACTACAACTCTCTCAAATTCTTGGTGTTTCGCCCCTTTGTTGTATGTGCCTACTTTATAACACATGTCGTCATCAACTGTAGAAAATAGAAAAGGAAATTGCTCTGTCTGTGGTCTCTTCTAGGTGGAGACTTTCTTCCACGAGTTCGGTCATGTCATGCACCAGCTGTGTGCCCAGACAGACTTCAGAATGTTCAGGTACCTGTACTAATTGCACCAGTGATTTTAACTTGGGCCTGTTTCTTTTGTTTTATTGATTGTGTTAGGTTGATACCTTTTTTCATGAGTTTGGTCACGTCATGCACGATATTCTGGGCCAGACGGAGTTTTGTTACTTCAGGTCTGTACAGGTGTATTTAGCAGATTTCGTATTGTACTAGGTGTAAACAAAATGTATTTGACTCTTCTTCTAGTATTCATACCAAGGATTCCTCAATAGTGCCCATTGCACTGTCACTCGCAAGCGTTAGGAAACCCATGAATAATTAGAAATTATAAATGACCAGAGACACCGGGGAATCCCCTTGCTCTTCACCAAAGAATGCCCTGGGATCTTTAAAGTGTGTTACCGTTACCTAACACACTGGACCAACGGCTTTACATCCCTTCCGAAGGATGGAGCAAGTGTGGTTGAGTGCCTTGCTCGAGGGCACAGGTACCGCAGCCGGAGGGAGATCGAACCCGCAACCCCAAGTGTTCACCTATGATTGCGAGTCAATGACCCAAACCACTCGGCCACGGTACTCCGTTTTATTACTCCCAAACTACTCTTTCGAACACATTGCTCATTGGCCATGTTGGCTATTATTTACATAATGTAAAAGAATCTGGGCTGCATAACTCTTATTCACTCTTAAATAACAAGCAATTGGTTTTATTAATAATGTTTGTCTTCGCCATGCGTTGTTTTATAAGTAATCATATTGACCCCTTTCGAACACGTGCAAATATGCCATTTTGGGAGTCAAATAATGCTGAGTCATTGTGGAAGCAATGTGCGTGCGCGTTGTGTGTGTCTCTGGTGGTCGTAACGCGGTTTAGTTCACCAATGGGAGCCTCAGCATAGCGCGTTACGCGCGCTATGGAAACACACAACGCGCACGCACATTGCTTCCACAACGACGCGGCATTGTTTTACTCCCAAAATGACGTCATTGGCACGAGCTCAATAGTTTGTCTCCAAATCACAGTGGCACTCGTGTTGAACGTGATTTTGTCGAAGCACCTTCACAGATGCTTGAAAACTGGTGTTGGCAAGCAGAGCCGTTGCGCCGCATGTCCGGCCACTTTAAGGATGGTTCAATGATTCCGGATGAGATGGTGGACAAACTCGTCAAGGCTCGCAATGCTAATGCAGGGGTCTTCAACCTTCGGCAGATTTTGCTGGGAACATTTGATCAGACAATACACACAAGTCCAAAGGTACATGTACATACAGGCAAAACTTCAAAATTATTTTAAAATGCCATATTCTTTGAATTAGGGATTCAAAGTAGGTTTGGCCAGTCGTAAACATACATTTAAAACCGGCTAGGGTCCTGGGCGTATGATAATGCCCGAGCTGCCATATAATATAATGACCGAAGTACGGACCTTTACCCAGGTTGGTTTTAATCATGCATATCTTCAATCACACAGGGAGATGAAACTATTTGTAACAGTTTACCAATCATGTGTTCTGCCTTTAAAGTTGGGGTGCTAACATATGTACATGATGTATGTATATTTCCCAGTGAAATGTGTACTTTTGGATACCTGTACAGGCTGACACCAATGCTGTCTACAGTAAACTGTCTCAAGATATACTCGGTATACCTGCTACGCCGGGTACGAACATGTGTGCATCATTTGCCCACTTAGCTGACGGGTATGATGCCCAATACTATGGCTACTTGGTGAGTACAGTGAATTTAATTTATATTAATTTATTTATTTTATTGGTTTATATACATGTAATTTATTTATGCCAACCTGTAATTGGCGACTTGATCGCTGTTGGATTTGGTTAATAAATAAAAAATAAAAATAATATATAGCATGTAAGTTGACCCTTAGTGGTTGTCAAAACTGAGCTGAAGTTGAAACAAGGTTGGTTTTTAATCAAACGAAATAGGTTATTCATCATGGTAATCGGGAACGAGCAAATGCTTATCTTCTGTTTTACGATGTAGTCGTCATAGGGACCTTGACCAGATATCTACTTTTTAATTTTTATTATATTTTTCTTTTCACTTTTCTCATAAAATATCAATGAGTGATTTTTTTTGTTGTTAGAGATGATGTCCTAGGGACCGCCGGGGTGAATTAATAATTTGTCACAAATGTGAACAAATGTTAATGAGTTTGGGAAATCTAAATGCAGTGAAAAACAACCCTACCAATTGAGCTATGAAGCCAACTGGTGGTCTCAATTCATGGTATGCAGTTGTTCCTCACTGATTGGGATTGGCTATCACATGAGTTTAGCAAGCCCTACAGAGGGATAAACCCTTCAATGAGATATCCACCCCACCCAGAGATCCCTGGGTCATAATCCCTAAAATAGAAAAAAATAACTTATTCGTATTTAATAATTGGGGCAAGCTGGGTAGATCTCATTTCCGTAATCGGAGGACTCTTTTGTTTTCGTTATAATTTGAATATTTTAAAATTTTAAAAATGTCTCGGGCTACAAGGCTAATAAATGTATTGTTTTTGTATCTTGCTTCAGTGGAGTGAGGTGTACTGCATGGACATGTTCCATTTCCGCTTCAAAAAGGAAGGCATTATGAACCCCAAGGTTGGCGCTGACTATCGCAAGCACATATTGCAGCCTGGAGGATCCATTGTAAGTTGTATCTGGTTTCTGTTTCATAACGAACCCTGTTCCTCTCCCACCCCACCTACTTTCTAAAAGATTTCTGTAAACCATTCGAAGGTTTATCCTTTTACCAACACCGTAGCAAAATTCCCGAGTTTTATCAAAAGGTTCTGTGAGCCTTTTACTAACATTAATAACATCAGAGTAAATTAAACTTTTATAATTTTTTTACCATTTTGAGGACCGAAAACAGAACAAAATCTTTCTTTTATATACCCTACACGAAGGCAAGATTCAGGGTTTAGACTCATTCTGAAATTAGCTTGAACAAATACTGACTTGACCAACATGCTTGACTTGGGACTCGAAGGCAGTATGACTTGACTTAGGACTCGAGCAGAGGGAGACTCGTTACAGCTCTCCTGATTGTTGTACATGTACAAGTATGTGCATTAGTTGACTTTATCGTTGCATTGTACTGCACCCGTTATTGGTCCCTTTTCCTTTTATTGGTTTTAGGACGCAATCGACATGCTGAAGAACTTCTTAGGCCGTGAGCCACAACGAGAAGCCTTCCTCATCAGCAAGGGTTTAAAGGTATAAAGCCAGAACCGAGCAATTAGCCTACATCCGTACCATGCAATGGTAACTTGAAGCAGGAACCCGAGTATACAAATTATGTATGTTGAAGGGTGCTTTGATAATAAAGCAAAAGGGAAAATATAGTTGTTACATGTATCACTTTATTTAGCCTAGAGATTGTATTATGTAGACACTGTATGTTGTGCATTATTGGTTTTGACTTGCAAGCAATAGCGCCAACCGGCGTTAGGGACCGTCCATAAAGTATGTACGCACGGAGGGGGAGGGGGAGGGGGGTTAGAGGCAATGCGTACAGCCAACGTTAAAGTATATGGTTGACATCACAAATTTTATGTACAGGGGAGGGGGTGTCTAAAAAGTCGGCTTTTCGTGCATACATACTTTATAGACGGCCCCTTAGTCTGTAGACAGTGCTTGTCAAAGTAGTATTACGTCTGTCTATGCAAGTTGTATAACATGTGTAGCGTAACATTTCACAGTCTCGTGCCCAGACTAAATGGGGATGCTCGCCCGACATGTCAGAACACAACTATGGAGCTGTCGTTGGTAAACTGCACAAAACTCCATGAAATATGTGGTACATTCATCAGCCATTTGATAAAATCAGAGCGTTGTCATAACAACAAAAGCTCACCTTTCAGTAGTCGGGTGCGTGATCAAGTATATGAGTACATTGTGTACTTATAAAAGCGAGGTTAGACAAAAAGAACAATGCCACCCCACTATGTAAAACGTGCTTTAAAGTTATGTCTATGGTTCTCAGCATATTCGATGTTTAAAGTATTTACTTTATATTTCAGACATCGGGAACCCTGTGAAAAACGCCATTTTTATACGGCTGTTTGTGTGCCTTGCCCTCTGGGAAAGGATAAACAGAAGAAAGGAGATTAGACAGGCCGCCAGCCTGGAGGGCGCGATGTGCATTGTGGACCAAACATGGTAGTGAGACTTGGGCAAGTCTACGCTTTACCATGAGCGGACCACCAGTAATTTGAAATGACAGTAATTGTTCGATAACTAACAGTTATCGAACAGAAAAATATCAATTTAAAAAAAACTTTATTTTTCCAATTGCCACACCCAAAACGCACGGACAATACAAGTCCAAGGAGTTTGTGATTACGAAAGAGGAACAAAGAAAAGTATGAAGGAGGGAACAAAGTAGGTGGCCTTTTGAATATGAATTTGGATGCCTGTGGTATAAGCCAGTCAGAGTCGAGCCCTCACACGTAGTGTCCAGATTGGTTGGGCAAGCATCCCAGGGTACGAGACTACATCACAATTGTGTTAATACTATTTGGCCTTATTTTTGTAACGAAATTTAGAATACTTTGATAAGAGTACATTCCTTGTGACTTTGTCCATCGGTTTGGTGACGCCGACACGTTTTGTATAAGGGAAACAATGTACCTCTTGAATATTATCTGAGTTTGTTTGAAGATGTATAAAATCTGTCGTCATAATGATTGTCATGTATTTTTGTAAGTTTAGATTGGAAATAAATCACTTTCGTGAAGAGTAATGGGATTCCCCGTGTCTGGCCGTCAATCTCGTTGTTTAGGAGAAAGACGCAGCTTCATTTTTTTTAAAATGAAGTACGTGGACACATCTACATGAAATGTGCTATTTTTGGACAATAATGAAACAAGGTAGATGTACATGTATGAACCTGAAAGCTGGACAACGTTTTTAATTTACTGATTCTAGATATTTCAGTCACAATAAAACATTTAGCACACACCAAGTTATTCAAATATATAATGAGTGCAGTACACGTATAGGTCTAATAAATATAATATAAATATAATACAAATACATACACTGTAGTTCTGAATTTTCTGATAAACTGTGTAATCACCGACTTGTAAAATGCCGGCCTTTGGTTAATATGTATTTGGTGAAATTTCAACTAACAGAAGACGGAATACAATCTGACTGTGCTACAGACCGTATCGAACAGCTTCCATCTTGCAGGGCACCTTTTGTTACTTCAACAATGCATGTCCTCAAGGAACAAAAAAAACTGCCCCACAAGATGGCGGCTATTCGATACGGTCTATTCTAAAGGCAGACAAACTTGAACACTTACAACAATTAATTGCACAAGGTTTCTAAAAATATAGCTTCCATGGGAAGTTTGGTAAGTCTTAGAATTCAGCGGTGACAATAAAACAACAATTATTTCGTTCTATTGAAAGTCATTTTCTATTATCAATTGCACTGAATAAGTTCTTTTGGCACAATTTAACATAGTACCAGTACGTTGCTCTTCATGGTGTCAATAAATTCCATTCAAAGAATGTCACTGATTAAAAATAAACTCCCAGTATTGTTAATGGTACATTTCATTTAAAGTGCAGACAAAATGACGAGCAAAAAACATTATCTGACAAAATTAATTTTTTTCCTACGGTAATAGCAATACAAGTACAAAAAATATATGTCTTTTGTCATGGAAAGATTTAATTACGATGGGTTTTGATGTCCAGCGAAAACAGTTTTGTGGGGGAAAAACTAGTAACATGATGGCCCGAATACTCCAAGGTATGAATATTTCAAAAATATCCACCATCTATTGGTCTTTGATGATGTTTTTGACCTAATTTCCAGTAAATAAATGGCCCTTGGCTCTTGGACTATAAAGCACATATGCACGGAGAGGGGTTCAGATGCAATGCTTAAGCCAATGTTTATAAGTCAATGAATTTCGTCATATTTGACAAATTTTGCATACAGGGGAGGCGGTGGTCAGCAGGGGTACTTTATGGACGGCTCCTTTTCTAAAAACTGCACTCTAATAAAAAATGGTTTTGTAGAATAATGGAATGCAATGTGATTTACGTACAGTATACGTGTATAATGTATGTTGAAATTATACCCTGCCTTCATAGGTAGAAACAAAAAACAAACAAACTTGCCAGTAAAAATAGGAGGAGGAAAACAACAAGGCTCAAGAAGATGGCCACGATGAGCATGACAATGTGGGTGAACCGCTGGTACGTCTCCTTATCCATGTCTTCTTTCGTCTTGGGACCGATGATTGGGGGCAATGGTTTTCTGCCACGGCTAGTCAACAAGTGATGTCGCCGTGCCCCACCCATGCTACTACCCCGCTCCCCGCCATGTAACGTACGGTTGTGCTGTGCTTCTCTGAACATCCTGATAAAGGGCGTGTCCACTAGAGCCGAGGTGTTGGTCGTGCCTGTTAGGTTCCAGCTTGGGTAGTGGAAGTGAAGATTGTACGTTAGGGCCCAACGTGCGAAGATGGCCTTCTCTGTTACGAAGACATGGCCGTGCGTAAGGTGCTTCTCACTCTGCATATAGTAGTCACACTCTTTCTTCCCGTTGGCTTCGTAGTAGTGATACGGTGTGGTGTCATTGGAGTTTTCCCTGTGTGTAATCATCATACATAACAGGTAAGTGATGTGATTGAGCTAGTCATGGCAGAGAGTTTAAGCTAATTACAATGAAATGTCAAAAAATAATGTCAAATTTTTAATTAGGAAAAATGTTTAGTTAATTAAAAAGCATCGTAAACTCTTCTTATACGTACCTATATGTAAGTAACAAACGCAACATCTGGTATGGAGCCTAATCACCATTGAAATGAAACAACCAAACTTGAGAGAAAAATCTTGTAGCTCAGCTGGTAGAGCATCTGCCCAGTGAGTCAGAGGTCTCGGGTTTGAATCCCGATAAGGCCCTATAGCTATTGTCACAAGTCATACATAGCGTGTACTTATCGCAAGTAATCGCGTATTCACGAGTAGCGCAATGAAACAGTTCATTGAACCGATGTCTGTAGTACATGTACTGTACTGTGTATTCCGCGGCAGACGACACGTGGTGATCTACAGTCGTACGTTGTACTCGATCGCTTGGGTCTGCGGTTCAAAGCATGCTTGTTAGACTTCGGCTAACACAAAGGACATAATGAATTGAAATAGTCGGCATACACAACAAATAATTCAGCTGCACACAGGCCGCATTTTAAGTGTGCTGGGAAAGAGGCCTGTTACAGTGTAACAATACATGCATATTATATGGTAATTGCGAGTATGTATAACGGTACTCACGGTGCTGCGATTAATTGAGTAGTTAAAAAATGATAATCGCAAGTCCGAGTACAGTTTACTACTCGCGATTAATTAAGTTATTCGCCCAGTGGCACCGGTACACAAGACTGAAAGAAACCGACAAACAGCATTTTAACCCCGAAAAGCTCTGCGCGCGCAGCAAGGACGGGAAGTCAAAACAGTACGGATTAGTGAACGGCGAGGACATTGCAAAGGTGGCACATTGCTTACTTGCAAAATCTGTCATGAACAAAGCCAAAAACATCTGTCCGATCGCATGTGTCTCTAGCGTACAGGAGTGTCATCCAGCCAGTAGACAACCATGTCTTGGCGTCCTTCCTGCAATTGGTTATAAGTGAATACAAGTACATAGTTTATTTTATCTTTTAAAGAAAGTGTTGAGAGATATTTAGACGTGGTAAACAGTTTTAGGGTTAGACTAGGGTGGGGTATCCAAAAAATATAGCGATGGCCTTTGACCTTGCCCACTTCCGGTCGAAGCCATAATTGTGTCTCTTAGTTTGAAAATGGTGGGAGGTATTGAGATGGGATAAACACAAGACTAGTTGGCTGTTCCGATTCGGGTCGGAACAGCCTTTGTTTTCGTTACGATTTTTATTCCTTTTTTTTTTTTTTTTTTTTTTTTTTTTTTTTTTTTTTTTGGCTGTTCCGATACGGTCGGAACAGCCTTTGTTTTCGTTAAGATTTTTTTTTTTTTTATTTTTTTGGCTGTTCCAACACGGTTGGGAACAGCCTTTGTTTTCGTTAAGATTTTTTTTTTTTTTTTGGCTGTTCCGATTCGGGTCGGAACAGCCTTTGTTTTCGTTACGATTTTTTTTTTTTTCTTTTTGGCTGTTCCCATACGGTTGGGAACAGCCTTTGTTTTCGTTAAGATTTTTTTTTTTTTTTGGCTGTTCCAACACGGTTGGGAACAGCCTTTGTTTTCGTTAAGATTTTTTTATTTTTTATTTTTGGCTGTTCCAACACGGTTGGGAACAGCCTTTGTTTTCGTTACGATTTTTTTTTTTTTTATTTTTGGCTGTTCCGACTCGAGTTGGAACAGCCTTTGTTTTCGTTACGATTTTTTTTTTTTTTTTTTTATTCTTTTACTTCTTCCACTTTTTTCAGACGCTATTTCGGACACTTGCAAATTGATGATTGACTTCAAACTTCACATGGACATTGGTCACTATGTGAAGTTGTGCACAGAACTAATGACGTCATGATGACGTCATCACGTGTCAGATTAAAGGGGTATGAAGTTTAATAAATTAAATATTCAAAAATCAATAAAAATTCAACCGTTTGACCTACGATCTTGATTCCTTCGCCATATACGATGACTAACAAAAGTCTTTAAGATGCGCACACGCCTTGACCTTTGACCTCGTTTCCTATTGGTCAAACAGATTTTGCCTTGCCATTTGAAAGTGGTGCAAGATATTTGGACAAAGTCACTTGTGTTACACTTCGACTAGGGTGGGGTATCTAAAAAATATGTTGGTGACCTTTGACCTTGCTCACTTCCGGTCGAAACCGTAAGTGGCCCTTAGTTTGAAAGTGGTAGGAGGTATTGAGATGGGGTCAATGGTGTTATTATCAGAAGCCCTTAAGCTTTCCAAAAATATAAGTGATGACGTCATCGTACGAAATAGCGCCCTCTACCGACAAGATGATTACGTAATTAAATATTCAAAAATCAATAAAAAATTAACTGTTTGACCTACGATCTTGATTCCTGTGGCATATACGATCACTAACAAATGTCTTTAAGATGCGCACAGGGCTTGACCTTTGACCTCGTTTCCTATTGGTCTAACAGATTTTGCCTTGCCATTTAAAAGTGGTACAATATATCTGCATGTGGTCAACTGTATTACACTTCGACTAGGGTGGGGTATCCAAAAAATATGGCGGTGACCTTTGACCTTGCTCGCGTCCGGTTGAAACCGGAAGTGGGCTATATAGACTGTGCACTACTAATAGGGAAACGCGAAATTGAGTATTTCTCTTGTACACAAGCAATGGCCTATTGACTGTGCACTGCGAGGAAACGGGAAACTAAGTATTTTGCTTGTACACAGGCAATGGCCCATTGACTGTGCACTTCGAGGAAACGGGAAACTAAGTATTTTGCTTGTACATAGGCAATGGCCCATTGACTGTGTACTTCGAGGAAACGGGAAAATACGTATTTTGTTTGTACACAGGCAATGGCCTATTGACTGTGCACTGCGAGGAAACGGGAAACTAAGTATTTTGTTTGTACACAGGCAATGGCCCATTGACTGTGTACTTCGAGGAAACGGGAAAATACGTATTTTGTTTGTACACAGGCAATGGCCTATTGACTGTGCACTGCGAGGAAACGGGAAACTAAGTATTTTGCTTGTACACAGGCAATGGCCCATTCACTGTGCACTTCCAGGAAACGGGAAACTAAGTATTTTGCTTGTACACGGGCAATGGCCCATTGACTGTGCACTTCTTTTCCTTCTTTTTTTTCAGACGCTATTTCGGGCACTTGCACATTGATGATTGACTTCAAACTTCACATGGACATTGGTCACTATGTGAAGTTGTGCACAGTACTAATGACGTCATGATGACGTCATCACGTGTCAGATTAAAGGGGTATGAAGTTTAATAAATTAAATATTCAAAAATCAATAAAAATTCAACCGTTTGACCTACGATCTTGATTCCTTCGCCATATACGATGACTAACAAAAGTCTTTAAGATGCGCACACGCCTTGACCTTTGACCTCGTTTCCTATTGGTCAAACAGATTTTGCCTTGCCATTTGAAAGTGGTGCAAGATATTTGGACAAAGTCACTTGTGTTACACTTCGACTAGGGTGGGGTATCTAAAAAATATGTTGGTGACCTTTGACCTTGCTCACTTCCGTCGAAACCGTAAGTGGCCCTTAGTTTGAAAGTGGTAGGAGGTATTGAGATGGGGTCAATGGTGTTATTATCAGAGGCCCATAAGCTTTCCAAAAATATAAGTGATGACGTCATCGTACGAAATAGCGCCCTCTACCGACAAGATGATTACGTAATTAAATATTCAAAAATCAATAAAAAATCAACTGTTTGACCTACGATCTTGATTCCTGTGGCATATACGATCACTAACAAATGTCTTTAAGATGCGCACAGGGCTTGACCTTTGACCTCGTTTCCTATTGGTCTAACCGATTTTGCCTTGCCATTTGAAAGTGGTACAAGATATCTGGATGTGGTCAACTGTATTACACTTCGACCTAGGGTGGTGTATCCAAAAAATATGCTCGTGACCTTTGACCTTGCTCACTTCCGGTCGAAACCGTAAGTGGCCCTTAGTTTGAAAGTGGTAGGAGGTATTGAGATGGGGTCAATGGTGTTATTATCAGAGGCCCATAAGCTTTCCAAAAATATAAGTGATGACGTCATCGTACGAAATAGCGCCCTCTAGCGACAAGATGATTACGTAATTAAATATTCAAAAATCAATAAAAAATCTACCGTTTGACCTACGAATTTGATTCCTTCTGCATATACGATCACTAACAAATGTCTTTAAGATGCGCACATGGCTTGACCTTTGACCTCGTTTCCTATTGGTCAAACAGATTTTGCCTTGCCATTTGAAAGGGGTACAATATATCACGATGGGGTCAACTGTGTTACACTTCGACTTGGGTAAGGTATCCAAACATATAGCAACACCTTTAACCTTCCCTACATGTCAGATTAAAGGGGGCATGTAATAATATTCAATATTTAAAAATCGATAAAAACTCAACCGTTTGACCTGCGATCGTGATTTATTCATATACGATCACTAACAAAGGTCATCCCGAACACGATATATGTTTATAAAAAGGAGGGGAACAGCCATGTGTTCGTTGTCAAGAACGAACACAGGTCTAGTTTTTTTTCTTTTCCTTCTTCCACTTTTTTCGCACGCTATTTCGGGCACTTGCACATTCATGATTGACTTCAAACTTCACATGGACATTGGTCACTATGTTAAGTTGTGCACAGTACTAATGACGTCATGATGACGTCATCACGTGTCAGATTAAAGGGGCATGAAGTTTAATCAATTAAATATTCAAAAATCATTAAAAAATCAACCGTTTGACCTACGATCTTGATTCCTTCGCCATATACGATGACTAACAAAGGTCTTTGAGATGCGCACACCCCTTGACCTTTGACCTCGTTTCCTATTGGTCTAACAGATGTTGCCTTGCCATTTGAAAGTGGTGCAAGATATTTGGACAAAGTCACTTGTGTTACACTTCGACTAGGGTGGGGTATCTAAAAAATATTTTTGTGACCTTTGACCTTGCTCACTTCCGGTCGAAACCGGAAGTGGCCCTTAGTTTGAAAGTGAAAGGAGGTATTGAGATGGGGTCAATGGTGTTATTACCAGAGGCCCTTAAGCTTTCCAAAAATATAAGTGATGACGTCATCGTACGAAATAGCGCCCTCTACCGACAAGATGATTACGTAATTAAATATTCAAAAATCAATAAAAAATCAACTGTTTGACCTACGATCTTGATTCCTGTGGCATATACGATCACTAACAAATGTCTTTAAGATGCGCACAGGGCTTGACCTTTGACCTCGTTTCCTATTGGTCTAACAGATTTTGCCTTGCCATTTGAAAGTGGTACAAGATATCTGGATGTGGTCAACTGTATTACACTTGGACCTAGGGTGGTGTATCCAAAAAATATGGCCGTGACCTTTGACCTTGCTCACTTCCGGTCGAAACCGGAAGTGGCCCTTAGTTTGAAAGTGAAAGGAGGTATTGAGATAGGGTCAATGGTGTTATTACCAGAGGCCCTTAAGCTTTCCAAAAATATAAGTGATGACGTCATCGTAGGAAATAGCGCCCTCTAGCGACAAGATGATTACGTAATTAAATATTCAAAAATCAATAAAAAATCTACCGTTTGACCTACAAATTTCATTCCTTCTGCATATACGATCACTAACAAATGTCTTTAAGATGCGCACATGGCTTGACCTTTGACCTCGTTTCCTATTGGTCAAACAGATTTTGCCTTGCCATTTGAAAGGGGTACAATATATCACGATGGGGTCAACTGTGTTACACTTCGACTAGGGTGGGGTATCCAAACATATAGCAACACCTTTGACCTTCCCTACATGTCAGATTAAAGTGGCATGTAATAATATTCAATATTTAAAAATCGATAAAAACTCAACCGTTTGACATACGATCGTGATTTCTTCATATACAATCACTAACAAAGGTCATCCCGAACACCACATATGTTTATAAAAAGGAGGGGAACAGCCATGTGTTCGTTTTCAACGAACACATTTCTAGTTTATTTTTATTTTTTTTCTTTTCCTTCTTCCACTTTTTTCAGACGCTATTTCGGGCACTTGCACATTGATGATTGACTTCAAACTGCACATGGACATTGGTCACTATGTGAAGTTGTGCACAGTACTAATGACGTCATGATGACGTCATCACGTGTCAGATTAAAGGGGTATGAAGTTTAATAAATTAAATATTGGAAAATCAATAAAAAATCAACCGTTTGACCTACGATCTTGATTCCTTCGGCATATACGATGACTAACAAAGGTCTTTGAGATGCGCACACCCCTTGACCTTTGACCTCGTTTCCTATTGGTCAAACAGATTTTGCCTTTCCATTTGAAAGTGGTGCAAGATATTTGGACAAAGTCACTTGTGTTACACTTCGACTAGGGTGGGGTATCTAAAAAATATTTTTGTGACCTTTGACCTTGCTCACTTCCGGTCGAAACCGGAAGTGGCCCTTAGTTTGAAAGTGGTAGGAGGTATTGAGATGGGGTCAATGGTGTTATTATCAGAGGCCCTTAAGCTTTCCAAAAATATAAGTAATGACGTCATCGTAGGAAATAGCGCCCTCTAGCGACAAGATGATTACGTAATTAAATATTAAAAAATCAATATAAAATCTACCGTTTGACCTACGAATTTGATTCCTTCTGCATATACGATCATTAACAAATGTCTTTAAGATGCGCACATGGCTTGACCTTTGACCTCGTTTCCTATTGGTCAAACAGATTTTGCCTTGCCATTTGAAAGGGGTACAATATACCACGATGGGGTCAACTGTGTTACACTTCGACTAGGGTGGGGTATCCAAACATATAGCAACACCTTTGACTTTCCCTACATGTCAGATTAAAGGGGCATGTAATAATATTCAATATTTAAAAATAGATAAAAACTCAACCGTTTGACCTACGATCGTGATTTATTCATATACGATCACTAACAAAGGTCATCCCGAACACCATATATGTTTATAAAAAGGAGGGGAACAGCCATGTGTTCGTTTTCAACGAACACATTTCTAGTTTTTCTTTTTGTTCTTTTCCTTCTTCCACTTTTTTCAGACGCTATTTCGGGCACTTGCACATTCATGATTGACTTTAAACTTCACATGGACATTGGTCACTATGTAAAGTTGTGCACAGTACTAATGACGTCATGATGACGTCATCACGTGTCAGATTAAAGTGGTATGAAGTTTAATAAATTAAATATTCAAAAATCATTAAAAAATCAACCGTTTGACCTACGATCTTGATTCCTTCGCCATATACGATGACTAACAAGGGTCTTTGAGATGCGCACAACCCTTGACCTTTGACCTCGTTTCCTATTGGTCAAACAGATTTTGCCTTGCCATTTGAAAGTGGTGCAAGATATTTGGACAAAGTCACTTGTGTTACACTTCGACTAGGGTGGGGTATCTAAAAAAAAAATTGTGACCTTTGACCTTGCTCACTTCCGGTCGAAACCGGAAGTGGCCCTTAGTTTGAAAGTGAAAGGAGGTATTGAGATGGGGTCAATGGTGTTATTACCAGAGGCCCTTAAGCTTTCCGAAAATATAAGTGATGACGTCATCGTACGAAATAGCGCCCTCTAGCGACAAGATGATTACGTAATTAAATATTCAAAAATCAATAAAAAATCAACGGTTTGACCTACGATTTTGATTCCTTTGGCATACACGATCACTAACAAATGTCTTTAAGATGCGCACACGCCTTGACCTTTGACCTCGTTTCCTATTGGTCAAACAGATTTTGCCTTGCCATTTGAAAGGGGTACAATATAACACGATGGGGTCAACTGTGTTACACTTCGACTAGGGTGGGGTATCCAAACATATAGCAACACATTTGACCTTCCCTACATGTCAGATTAAAGGGGCATGTAATAATATTCAAAATTTAAAAATCGATAAAAACTCAATCGTTTGACCTACGATCGTGATTTCTTCATATACGATCACTAACAAAGGTCATCCCGAACACCACATATGTTTATAAAAAGGAGGGGAACAGCCATGTGTTCGTTGTCAAGAACGAACACAGGTCTAGTTTATTTTTATTTTTTTTCTTTTCCTTCTTCCAATTTTTTCAGACGCTATTTCGGGCACTTGCACATTGATGATCGACTTCAAACTGCACATGGACATTGGTCACTATGTGAAGTTGTGCACAGTACTAATGACGTCATGATGACGTCATCACGTGTCAGATTAAAGGGGTATGAAGTTTAATAAATTAAATATTCAAAAATCAATAAAAAATCAACCGTTTGACCTACGATCTTGATTCCTTCGGCATATACGATGACTAACAAAGGTCTTTGAGATGCGCACACCCCTTGACCTTTGACCTCGTTTCCTATTGGTCAAACAGATTTTGCCTTGCCATTTGAAAGTGGTGCAAGATATTTGGACAAAGTCACTTGTGTTACACTTCGACTAGGGTGGGGTATCTAAAAAATATGTTGGTGACCTTTGACCTTGCTCACTTCCGGTCGAAACCGGAAGTGGCCCTTAGTTTGAAAGTGAAAGGAGGTATTGAGATGGGGTCAATGGTGTTATTACCAGAGGCCCTTAAGCTTTCCAAAAATATAAGTGATGACGTCATCGTACGAAATAGCGCCTTCTACCGACAAGATGATTACGTAATTAAATATTCAAAAATCAATAAAAAATCAACTGTTTGACCTACGATCTTGATTCCTGTGGCATATACGATCACTAACAAATGTCTTTAAGATGCGCACAGGGCTTGACCTTTGACCTCGTTTCCTATTGGTCTAACAGATTTTGCCTTGCCATTTGAAAGTGGTACAAGATATCTGGATGTGGTCAACTGTATTACACTTGGACCTAGGGTGGTGTATCCAAAAAAAGTGGCCGTGACCTTTGACCTTGCTCACTTCCGGTCGAAACCGGAAGTGGCCCTTAGTTTGAAAGTGAAAGGAGGTATTGAGATAGGGTCAATGGTGTTATTACCAGAGGCCCTTAAGCTTTCCAAAAATATAAGTGATGACGTCATCGTAGGAAATAGCGCCCTCTAGCGACAAGATGATTACGTAATTAAATATTCAAAAATCAATAAAAAATCTACCGTTTGACCTACAAATTTGATTCCTTCTGCATATACGATCACTAACAAATGTCTTTAAGATGCGCACATGGCTTGACCTTTGACCTCGTTTCCTATTGGTCAAACAGATTTTGCCTTGCCATTTGAAAGGGGTACAATATATCACGATGGGGTCAACTGTGTTACACTTCGACTAGGGTGGGGTATCCAAACATATAGCAACACCTTTGACCTTCCCTACATGTCAGATTAAAGTGGCATGTAATAATATTCAATATTTAAAAATCGATAAAAACTCAACCGTTTGACATACGATCGTGATTTATTCATATACAATCACTAACAAAGGTCATCCCGAACACCACATATGTTTATAAAAAGGAGGGGAACAGCCATGTGTTCGTTTTCAACGAACACATTTCTAGTTTTTATTCTTTTCCTTCTTCCATTTTTTTCAGACGCTATTTCGGACACTTGCACATTGATGATTGACTTCAAACTTCACATGGACATTGGTCACTATGTGAAGTTGTGCACAGTACTAATGACGTCATGATGACGTCATCACGTGTCAGATTAAAGGGGTATGAAGTTTAATAAATTAAATATTCAAAAATCAATAAAAAATCAACTGTTTGACCTACGATCTTGATTCCTTCGGCATATACGATGACTAACAAAGGTCTTTGAGATGCGCACACCCCTTGACCTTTGACCTCGTTTCCTATTGGTCAAACAGATTTTGCCTTGCCATTTGAAAGTGGTGCAAGATATTTGGACAAAGTCACTTGTGTTACACTTCGACTAGGGTGGGGTATCTAAAAAATATTTTTGTGACCTTTGACCTTGCTCACTTCCGGTCGAAACCGGAAGTGGCCCTTAGTTTGAAAGTGGTAGGAGGTATTGAGATGGGCTCAATGGTGTTATTATCAGAGGCCCTTAAGCTTTCCAAAAATATAAGTGATGACGTCATCGTACGAAATAGCGCCCTCTAGCGACAAGATGATTACGTAATGAAATATTGGAAAATCAATAAAAAATCAACCGTTTGACCTACGATCTTGATTCCTTCGGCATATACGATGACTAACAAAGGTCTTTGAGATGCGCACACCCCTTGACCTTTGACCTCGTTTCCTATTGGTCTAACAGATTTTGCCTTGCCATTTGAAAGGGGTACAATATACCACGATGGGGTCAACTGTGTTACACTTCGACTAGGGTGGGGTATCCAAACATATAGCAACACCTTTGACTTTCCCTACATGTCAGATTAAAGGGGCATGTAATAATATTCAATATTTAAAAATAGATAAAAACTCAACCGTTTGACCTACGATCGTGATTTCTTCATAAACAATCACTAACAAAGGTCATCCCGAACACCACATATGTTTATAAAAAGGAGGGGAACAGCCATGTGTTCGTTTTCAACGAACACATTTCTAGTTTTTTATTCTTTTCCTTCTTCCACTTTTTTCAGAGGCTATTTCGGACACTTGCACATTGATGATTGACTTCAAACTGCACATGGACATTGGTCACTATGTGAAGTTGTGCACAGTACTAATGACGTCATGATGACGTCATCACGTGTCAGATTAAAGGGGCATGAAGTTTAATAAATTAAATATTCAAAAATCAATAAAAAAATCAACCGTTTGACCTACGATCTTGATTCCTTCGGCATATACGATGACTAACAAAGGTCTTTGAGATGCGCACACCCCTTGACCTTTGACCTCGTTTCCTATTGGTCTAACAGATTTTGCCTTGCCATTTGAAAGTGGTGCAAGATATTTGGACAAAGTCACTTGTGTTACACTTCGACTAGGGTGGGGTATCTAAAAAATATTTTTGTGACCTTTGACCTTGCTCACTTCCGGTCGAAACCGGAAGTGGCCCTTAGTTTGAAAGTGGTAGGAGGTATTGAGATGGGGTCAATGGTGTTATTATCAGAGGCCCTTAAGCTTTCCAAAAATATAAGTAATGACGTCATCGTACGAAATAGCGCCCTCTAGCGACAAGATGATTACGTAATTAAATATTAAAAAATCAATATAAAATCTACCGTTTGACCTACGAATTTGATTCCTTCTGCATATACGATCATTAACAAATGTCTTTAAGATGCGCACATGGCTTGACCTTTGACCTCGTTTCCTATTGGTCAAACAGATTTTGCCTTGCCATTTGAAAGGGGTACAATATACCACGATGGGGTCAACTGTGTTACACTTCGACTAGGGTGGGGTATCCAAACATATAGCAACACCTTTGACTTTCCCTACATGTCAGATTAAAGGGGCATGTAATAATATTCAATATTTAAAAATAGATAAAAACTCAACCGTTTGACCTACGATCGTGATTTATTCATATACGATCACTAACAAAGGTCATCCCGAACACCATATATGTTTATAAAAAGGAGGGGAACAGCCATGTGTTCGTTTTCAACGAACACATTTCTAGTTTTTATTCTTTTACTTCTTCCACTTTTTTCAGACGCTATTTCGGACACTTGCACATTGATGATTGACTTCAAACTTCACATGGACATTGGTCACTATGTGAAGTTGTGCACAGTACTAATGACGTCATGATGACGTCATCACGTGTCAGATTAAAGGGGTATGAAGTTTAATAAATTAAATATTCAAAAATCAATATAAAATCAACCGTTTGACATACGAACTTGATTCCTTCGCCATATATGATGACTAACCAATGTCTTTAAGATGCGCACACGCCTTGACCTTTGACCTTGTTTCCTATTGGTCAAACAGATTTTGCCTTGTCATTTGAAAGTGGTACAAGATATTTGGACGGGGTCAATTGTGTTACACTTCGACTAGGGTGGGGTATCCAAAAAATATGGTGGCGACCTTTGACCTTGCTCAATGTGTTAGATTAAAGGGGTATTTGATAAAATTAAATGTTCAAAAATCAATAACAAATCAACCGTTTGAGCTATGATCTTCATTCCTGCGCCATATACGACCACTAATAAATGTCTTTAAATGATGACGTCAGGACGACGTCATCACATGTCAGATTAAAGGGGCATGAAAACAGATAAATGAAATATATAAAATCAATAAAAAATCAACCGTTTGAGCTACGATCTTGATTCCTGCGCCAAATATGATCACTAACAAAGGTCTTTCACTAATGACGTCATAATGACGTCATCACGTGTCAGATTAAAGGGGCATCAAATAAAATAAATGGGATATAAAAAATCCGTAAGAAATCAACCATTTTAGCTACTATCTTGATTCCTGCGCCATATACAATAACTAACAAAGGTCTTTAACTGATTACGTTATGATGACGTCATCACGTGTCAGATTAAAGGGGCATGATGTTTAATAAATTAGACATTAAAAAAACAATACAAAATCAACCGTTTGACCTACGATCTTGATTCCTTCGCCATATACGATGACAAACAAAGGTCTTTAAAATGTGCAAACGCCTTGACCCTTGACCTCGTTTCCTATTGGTCAAACAGATCTTGCCTTTCCATTTGAAAGTGGTGCAAGATATTTGGACGAGGTCAGTTGTGTTACACTTCAACTAGGGTGGGGTATCTAAAAAATAGGTTGGTGACCTTTGACCTTGCTCACTTCCGGTCGAAACGGGAAGTGGCCTTTAGTGTGAAAATGGTAGAGGGTATAAATACGGGGTCAAGGGTGTTAATGTCAAAGGGCCTCAAGCTTTCCAAAATGTGAGTGATGACGTCATCGTATAAAATAGCGCTCTCTTGGGACAAGATGATTAAATAGTTAAATATAACAACATAGGTGATAATAGGTCGTCTCGAACACCACACATGTTCATAAAAAGGAAGGGAACAGCCATGTGTTCGTTGTCAAGAACGAACACAGGTCTAGTTTTGTTTCATCTTGTTCATTTAAGTGTCCTTAACTTCAGGCAAACCATTAAATGTTTAAATTAATTGCAATTCAGTATTTTCAACTAAACCCCAAACTGCTTACTTTATTGACAGAAATAGCACAGTCCCTCATAGCTTGTGGCTAATCCCAATTTCTCATTGGCCCATTTGTCAACATGTTAGAGTGTTCGTGTATTTCAATTCATGTATTTTACTACTTTGGAATGCAAATATATTGAGACTCATGCACATATAGAGGTACATGTATATTATTGGTACCATAAATGCATCCTTTATACAAGGCTAAACAATCAAACATTAGAAGCAAATCTTTTGAAAGTTTCTAATCCCAAAATTGCTTTTATAATGCTTTGCATGTTGTATGGACTCGGCACCGATTCCAGTGATTTTTTTTAGTCCAAGTACGATTCTTTCAAGGTTGACCCCGACTCCGGCAAATGGTGGACTCGAGTCTTACAACGCTGATTTCAATCCACCGCTTTTGAGAGGACTGTAGTTAGCAGTTGCAAGATTAGCGGCAATTAAAGCTTCATTTAAATGGTACCTTGATATTCCCGTGCTTGTCTGGAAAAGCTCCTCTGCTAAAGCCATCTTACTGGAGGACAGCATGTAGAACTGGGTGTCTGCGTAGGTCTTGGAGAAGTTCTTGGCAATAGAGTAGTGCTTGTCCCTTTTCTTGTCCACCCTCGTATTGAACAGCCATGGGACGATCATGCGCTCAGTCCGAGTACTCTCGTTGACAAAGATCTGGTATTGATCTGTCAGGCTTTGGTTTAGCTTGAGCAGGTTAACATGGCCCATGACCCGGGCGGTAGTGCGGGTTCCCACATCATCCTCGAAACCACTAATCGGGGCACTGTTCATGCGGATGACACAGGGGTAGCTGTCAATCTCAGCCCCGGCTGATTTGTTCAGTAGTTGGCCGGAATTTGAGACGACGGCGCATGCCTTGCAGTGCAAATGCAGCTTCTGAAAAGAACAAAATGATCAGGTGTTAAAACCAGAAAAATGTAAAACTACTTGTGAAAAGTTGAATCTGTTTTCCCCCTACAAGGCGAGTCAGAAAAAAACGCTCTTTTTGTTTACGATTTTGTTTTATCCCGAAAAGTTGAATAGATAATTTCGCTATCTCGCATTGCTGTTGTAATTTGACTATGCAGTCATGTTGATATGGTTACTGAGCATGTCTGGTGAATGAATCATTGCATAACAAAGGTAGACAAAATTAATGCATCATAGTTCCAACCTGTCAATCAAGCGTAACAAATCTGATATGCTGCATTGGTTGCCAAGTCACTTATCTTAATCCCTTGCGAATCGGTTTATCTTGTGGGAAATTGGTCCAACAAACGGTATTTTAAAGGCAAGTGCAAGGCCGCGGCTATATAGCTGTACAGTCTAGTACAGTTTCCTTTCAGCCTACTACAGCTTACCATCCTTAGGCCCCTTTCACAAATTTAAGGAAACAACAACAGATGATTCCTGAAGTGAAATTTTGTTCCCCGGGAACATCCGTTATCTCTTGACACTGCGACAGCATATCTATCACAGGCTCCCTCTGGGAGAGGGACACAGGGATATGCACCAGGGCAAACCGGGACACAAGACCGGTAATGTGTAACAGGGCCCATAAGAATCAAGGAACTGGATTCCACGGTTCGGAAACATGACTGATAAAAGGAGGAACGATGGAACAAATTTCTACAGAATATTTACTCAATAACTATCGGTACATTATTGTACCTAGAAAAAAATTGACTAGGTCCTATTAAAAAAACACAAACTCAGTGAAAAGAGTACCCATCAGAATTAACTCACTGTTCTCGTCTCCATCAAATAGTATCCATCCACTTCCGGCATAGGAGTTGGAGGGTGGTAGATAAACTCTGGTTTTACCGCATCCACAATGGCTCTTGTAATACTGTTCTCTTTGCCGTCAAAACGTCTCAGAGTGCTGATTCCTTGGAAGAGACTTGATAAGCCTTCCTCAAAATTTGTTATGGAATTCCATCTTAGTGTGCCGGGTCTTTCATTAATGTTCGAGGAGAATGTCTTGAGAGGTCCCCCCTGAGAGTCACTCCTGTTTATTAAGTACTGAGCTTTACTTATGTTCCTAAACTTGTCCTGTCCTGATGCACCTCCTTTATTTAGTAGGAATGTACTTTTCGTTTCATTTGGGGCATTGATTATCTCATCGAGTTCCATCAGTTGCTTCAAACCGATTTCTGTTTCATCACGGATCCGTTGCATATTCTTCTCGATGGCAGCAATTAAATAGGTACTGTTATGAAATCGCTTGGTAGGTGGAGACACATTATTTTGTGACAAATTGGTTGGACGGTGATTCTTAGTAGGGATCCTTGGAGTTGTAGACCTAATCTCATTGATACCTAAAAAGGAATTTCTCAATCGGTGTAGCGAGTTGCTCAAGTTCCGAACTTCCTTGGAAGGCTCTCCTATTAAAGATTGACTGAGGTTTCCTCGAACGAACTCTAAAAACTTATTCTTTGTTCTTTGGTAATCAAAATTTGGCAGCTTTCCCTCAGAACTCGGCCTGAATGTCCGTAATTCACCGACGTCTTGTACAGACTTTGAGGATGTTGCATTATTCTGTAGATGCATGGGAGAGTGATGTCTAACTAATGGTGAAGAGGTTGACAAGAATATGGAATTGTAGACCCGTAATAGGTTGGAGTTGTCCTCCCAGCGGATGTGGACATGCGAGTAGTAGGCCATGCCAAGGATCATCACCAAGGAATACCAGAATATGATGAAGATGAGTCGCTTCTGGGTCTGGGGCAAGGTGAGAAAATATATTACATACTATTACTAGGGATGGAAATTTAAGGTTAATTCATAAACCGGTTTGCAATTTTTTGAAGTGTCAGTTAATCGAGTTAAACGTTCGGCCGACACCAAAGATTATTGCTGGTGTTTATAAATACATGTAGATGCATTTACAATGCACACAATACCCCTAGGCCCCAAAAATAATCGTTGAACTTTCTTCTGGTCAAAATTTTACTACGATCCCATATCAATTTATTTCAATTTCAAACAATTTGAAAACTATTGTAAATTCTTTAAAATTGGGTTTCGTTGAAACTTTCGGCAAAACCGGTTTTTCATATTTTTTTTCCTGTTAAACGGTTAATCGGTTAAACGTCCTATTACATACACAGGCTGAGCAGACAGGTACAAAACATACGTACATGTAGCTAATTCGGTAACTGCTCTGAAATTTGCCGTAATTGAAAAGTGCGAACAACTTTAAAGTTAGCAACTCATTCAAAATGACATGGCCCTATTGACCATTCTCACAGACGCCATCTTTGTACGAAAAATGCTACATTGTACTGCATAATATCAAACCCCATCAAGTAAATGTCTACATGCGAGCCCTCCCTGTACAAGTTTTCCCATTCAATGTGTATTTAACGAAGACGACAAGTGAGGCATTAAAGGCAAATGTTTTCCATTTCAACTGTTTAGACATAAATTCCAATTACAAGGTGTCGTTTATTGGCAAATCATTATATCTCGGTTTGCATCAAAAGGTGCTACGGTACTGTACGTCATGTTCAAATTAAAACACAGTTGATAGAAACAGGCACCAAATTTAAGAAGTTGCATATATTGAGAGCAAGAATTGTTTTTGAGTTATCAATAACTACGTATACGTACCAACCAATTTAGGAGAAGCTTGAGTGCCATCTTCATAAAGCATGATGGGATGAGTCACAGCTGCCCGTTCAAAGACAACGATCATCCATCAACCTTCAACCTATCCAAGCTTTGTTGCATGCTGTTGGCTCTCCCGGCCTCTGCATAATTTCCTGCACAGTATTATAAACAAACGAACAGTAAGGTGCTGAAGGATTGCAACAAGTGCAACAATGTGCACATGAAGTCCCACTGACTAGTCAATGACAGCCACTTTGATTAGTCAGACTCTGAGAAATTGATAAACACCAAAAACAGACATGTACATATGTAGGCCTACTTGTACAAATGCATAAATATAAATGTATTGCAGACCGTCCTAAATGGACCATTTTCATTTGATGAATGTCATATCATATACAGACGTAGGCCTACACACCATACACCATATCCTTCTTTGGGCAAGACATTTTCAAAAATTCATACAAAAATCAACAATGATAACAATGTCATAATGATCTCCAAGTACATAAATCTCTAGCCCTACAAATAGGGCTGTAAATAGCTCCCTTTAAAAATCTGACTTATTACTGTGTGAATTGCGACAGTAATAAGTCAGATTTTTAATTAAAAGCAAGCTATTTACAGCCCTATTTGCAGATTTGTAGGGCTAATAAATGTCGGCTTCTTACCTAACAAAAATTAAGGTCATATTGACAGTCTATACGACCTTGGCCAGTGAAGACTCAAAGTCCCAAAGGGGAGACATTCACCATAATCGGTGAATTCTCCCATATAATAATGGCTTAAAATGTGCCTTGTCACGTGACCATAGTGATGCAGGAGAAATCCAGGCATAAAATCGACTACAGTTATCGCGTATCGTCATGAAAACCGTGCCGTCTTTGGGCACCGACCACAAATTACACCAGACACCATCGTCTTTAAATTTACATAGATTTTGATTGTTTTTTCTGCAAAACTTACCTCGCTTCGCCTAATTCCGTTTTAGCTAATTTTATGCATGCGCAAATGAGCGGATACATGGGCAAATGGTTCCGAAGAATATCAATTTTATCATTCTCCCAATCGGGTGAAAATCTCTGCATCGACGTTCTCAGGCATACCGGGATTGGATGACCATAGAGCAAGGAACAGATGACAAAAGAGGCTGGCAATTTTCACACAAAGTTGACAAACCTATGGCCGGGGCTCTGGGGACATGTCAATGCTCATGGATTTTATTCTCATTTCTGTAAAGCGATTGATATATGACCTTCCCACACGTTCTTCATAAAGGAAATATGCAATTTTTGACAAATATCATTTTTATTCTAAGTGTAGTAAAATGAAATAAAATTTAAAACACCCATGCACAGCACCAGTTTGTACTTTACAAAAGAATGCACCCGATTGGCTCTAACATGGTAGCTCAACCCTGGCTCAACCAATCGTGACAGCCCTATAATGCTACAAACTGGCACCGTTCAAAAAGTCGAGGTTTCTTAGTTTATTTTATCTAAGCTCATTTAAAATTTAAAAAAATATTTGTCAAAAATTGCATTTTTCCTTGATCAAAAGCGTGTGGGAAGATAACATGTCAATCGCTTCACAGAAATGAGAATGAAATCGATGAACGTTAAAGGAGCAGCGCAGGCACAGTAGCTCGTCAGCAATGCGCGCGCGCCAAATTTTTGCCACGAAATACGCAGCTCCATCAATCAATTATCAATCAATCAATCATTTCTGCCTCGCGACGCGTCGATAGGTGCTGTGAGGGGTGCTTGCATATAAAATAAACAGACGAAATCACAATTTTCTATACAACACTATGCTACTTTATCCGCACAAGCAAAAATTAACAATTATTAGAAACCAATTTACAAGATCGAAAAACAGGCAGGGCAGTTGTTTGACCAATAAACAAAACCCAAACAATTTGAAAATCTTGTCTGTTTCGTTTAATATCATGCCTCATCTTTAAATAGCAGACGATGGGAAATATTTCGTCTGCTGCACGTAGTCGTGTTTCCCGAAAAGAATGTTACATAATGTGCATGGATTCCTGATAGGTAACAGACTAAAAAGCGCCCTCAGTGTAATATTTAAAAACTTACAAAATTTACCGCGAATTGACGAGAAAAAAATCACGTTTCCTCTCATTGGAAAATATTAGATTTTTACTATATGTTAATTAGTTTTTGTTATACACCAGCCAGTGTTGGAATACATTCTATTGCAATTAATTCTAGGTCAGGCACAATTTACCGTAAATTGACCGGACTAAAACAAAGGCCAATTTACACGATCATACTTTTGTTCAAAAATTTTTCAAACATTAGTACAGGTGTATGATGACTGTTCAAGGGAAATGTTCTATAGTGTAAATTGGAATTTGAACATCAGCGAACAAGCTTGAACATGTTGGACGATGTTCGAGCATGCACATTAATGTATGACAGTGTTCAACCTCTAAGCCAATCAGCTTGCAGATCTGGGTCGCGTGTATTTTAGCTCAAATGACAATCTACAAAGTCCATATTATAAAATATTCGTGAACAATCTACGGTGTGAAGTGGAACTTCTAGTAACATTGAACAAGCGTGAACATCGTCATACATTCTGTTGGATGAAGTTCTTGAACAAAAGTATGATCGTGTATTAAAATTGGACTTAAATGATTCAGTCGGGGCATTTTAAAGACATATTGAGATGAACTGCGTTTAGCTTTTAGCTAAATGTATATGTCTTCTTTGAGTCACGCGCATTTATAGTGCGTATTGATAGGTCCACTATGGGAAATCTAATTCAGAAACACAAGTTTTTGAAAATGTCAAATTAATTATTAATAAAGCCCCGTATCTCGACCAATCAAATCTCTATTTCCCTAGCCCGTGTACAAAATGACAAAACATTCTCAAGTCGGTAACTGGACGACTTGTTCCCAGTCCATTCGCGGCAACGCTGCCGCGGTTTATTTTATTTTTTTTATTTATTTATTCATTTATTTATTTATTTACCACATCCAACAGCGGAGAGACCGCCAATTACAGGAATGGGAGCAAGTGTGATCGAGTGCCTTGCTCAAGGGCACAGGTGCCACAACCCGTCGCAGCCCGGAATCGAACCTACATTCTATAGTACTAGCACAGGAACTAGACCGCTCGGCCATGAACCAACCGGTCCGGTTACCGACTTGACATCAAGTTTAATAACACCATGAACCTTAATATACTTAAATAATACATTTACACAAAATACATATGAAAATATATTTGGGTCTTTCCATAAAAACGGGACATTTTGATAAAATAGTCTTTTGAAGTTAACAAAATTGTTTAAAGAAATTTCTGTGCAATTTCTAAATAATGTATAGAATATTTAAAATAATTTACAAACGGTTAGTCTCGAAAATATTCAAGAAATTTGTTTCACGGCGTTAGAGGGGAATGCAAGGCATTTTTCAACTATGGAAAAGGTAGTTGCCGAGTTTTAACCAGCTGTAGAACCTGGGGCCAATTTCATGGCGCTGCTAAGCACAAACATTTGCTTAGCACAGGATTTATTTGCCTTATAAAATGGATTACAAGCCAAATATATTCGCCAACTTGTGTTCTTCGCAAGAGTAGGAGAATACCTTTCAATACACATCACTTACGATTTTGGTTGCCAATCCATTTTTGCAAAATAAAGCAAACAAACCCTGTGCTAAGCAATTTTTTGTGCTTAGCAGCGCCATGAAATTTGCCCCTGGACTTTATCGACTTTGAGCGGAAGTTTCAGAATGTCACACTTGCATTTAGAAGATCGCACCAGTTTATTGAATCGTTCTCGTTATGTTTTGGGTAGTATCAACAGATAAAGGTGGTGTTCGATTCATGAGGCGATATGCTGAGGGTAATTGTTCTCTGAAGTCCGGTAATTAAAAAAAATCAACTCCAGAAGTATCACGACGTAAGGGGGACACTGTGTCCCGTTTTCATGGAATGACCCATTTAAGCCAGCACCACAATTTGACCCAATCTTAGTACAAATAATAGTTCGATTTAAAAACAGCTGTGCAAAGAAGAATTCTATAAAATGCATACCTGTATACCGTTAAACGTGTGAGAGAAAATATTTTCAAAATTTCAATTCCTATAAATATTTACATAAACTTAGAACTAAATACATTGTGCGAAAAAACACTGGGCGTGGCACAAAAGGTAGATTTGTTCAACTAAAGGAACGTGAATACTCAACCAAATTACCTTTCACTGTTATAAAAACATGAAAACAGCAAATTTAGGAACAAATGTCAGATCTTTTAAAGACCCGACGTCATTTTAATTATTTTTTTCTTCTTCAAATCCGACCAATGGTCTCTCGTTGTATCAAAGGAAAATAGTGTTTAATTTGTAAATTATTTCAATTTTTAATCTTTCATTTATATGCGTCAGGGGTTCTGTAAGATACACACCAGCCCGCGGAGATCTCGTCGACATTTTACAACAAAGAAGTCCATTATAATGGAAATCTGTGTTTTTAAGGCACTCACGGATTGGCATGCACGGTAAAGCGCATACCCTCAAGCGGTCACGAAGACCCTCAGCTGTGGTTCATAAACGACAGAAACACGTCCCACAGTAGGATAAAGACGTTGACGTAGATTACGCGTAGTTGAGGAGGAACGAGGAAGAAATTGATAGCCTGCACTGGAGGCCATACCAAGATATCCACCTGGGAACAAGGACACAGATCAGACACGTTCACCAATTGGTAACTGGGTCTAAACGATCACTGGTAATCTGCAAAGACCATTACTGAAGCGCAGGGTAAACAGTTCACTGGTTTTAGTGTAGATCCAGTAACCTTGGCAACACACGTTTTCACTTTAGTACTCTAATATTGTAGTTTATACCCAAGGACCTTAAAGCCCGTATACCGTGCAATTAATCAACCATTTTGATCTGAAAAACCTTACTCAAGTGGAAGATAGAAGTGGTTCCAACTGTCTAATACAATGATCGGATATTCGGTTTTCAAATAATTATGGAACCAAACATTCGGTTTCTAAATATGGAGGCGAATAGTAAAATAAAACCATTCGAAAAATCGGTTTTGAGTCCAACCCTAAGCGTGTAGTTCTTTTTGAATCAGATAATATGAGTACCAAGATATTTGGGAAAATATTTTTTCACCACAAATGTGCATTTCTGAAGAACCATAACTTCACATTAGGCTCTTAAAAACCATCTGTCTGACCGGTAGGCTAATGTGATCAAGGAAAGCAGGGGCCCGCAGTGATTGGTTAACATAATGCAAATCGGGATGCACTGGCAGTGTGGACGCTTTTTGATTGGTCAAAATATCCAACATGGCAACACAACATACCCGGCTATTATTTTAAGCATGTGGCCACATAAACACGCTAAAAACATCAAGCAAAACACGTTTGTGGAAAATATGACTTTGGCAAATTAAAAAGACATCTACGAATAATACAATTTACTTTGCGTCCTGTCTTATTTAGAATTTAATGCCACCTTTTCACACATTGGGAATGTAAAATGTGTAATACATTCAATATTTGTATTTCACAATTGTTATAAAGCACCATTTCAGTATTTTCAAATGCATGATAATTCTATATACAAAATAGTGTGCGCTGCTGCTAATTACAACAAAGAATTTCATTATAACCACCCTGTTTACAAACGTAATAAGGTTTCAATGCAATATCAAATTTCACACCAATCGTTAAAAATGTACAAGAAAATTTGAAACAAATGTCTAAATTTCTTGAAAGTTGTCGTCTTATAAAACTACACGTGAATTTATTGTTATAAATCTAGACTCCTATTCTTTGGTGAACTGCCTTTAAGTAGTAATTTCTCAAAGGATTATGTAAATTTAAGATTTTGGTTAAGATGTCAAACTGGCACTGGAACTCCCCTTATGTGTCTGTTATAAACATATACCAAATTGTGAATACAGTTTTTAAAGGTATAATGTATATTATATCCGTAACCTAAATTAATTTTACATTTGTAAGATGCCATTGTTGAGTCCTTTGTTCTTCGTTGTTTTCATTCTTGATTCCTGTAAAGACCTCTTATTAACGAGGTTGGACTGCATATAATATCATGCAACTGGCAACATCGTTTGAACTTAAACTAGAATGTCTTTTTGCACTGGAGTTTTGTTGTAATAAATTGGGTTTAAATTTTAGGACACTTTAAGGGTTAAATTTCACCACACTTTGCCGCATTTGGTTCATATATATATATATATATATTACAATTTTATACCATATGGCACAGCTGCTGTTATTGTTAAGCAATTTCGATATTTTTATACTCGATTCCAATTATACATGTAAAAATCGCCATTCAGGTCATACGATCGAAGCACTTCGTTGTACCAAGATAACATTAAAAACAACAACAGACCACTTGCCATGTGTCAAGACAACAACTATGGAGCAAGGAATCATTGTGTTTGGCACAAGTTACGAACGCAGCCAGAGTGTCACTGGTTTGTACAGCGTCCAATCAAAATGCTAATATTTACAGCTTTATTTTCAAAAAGCCTTCAGGTGCAAAGATTTAAGCAATTATTATAAAAACAATCAAAATATACAGAAGTCATTGTAGGTACATGTGCGACCTTAAAATAATTTGATAAAGAAATTATTCCAAATAAAGTAATCAATAATTAAATATAATTTATAATTACCAGTATTTTCTGAAAAAGATTACCCAGTTTTTGAAATACTGCCAACTTGCCAAGATCGTTAATGGGTTATCTCTGTTGATAGGTGTGCATTATGAAAGACAAAAAAGTGTCCCAGCCCAGTGTGACTAAGTTAACATACAGAACGCGGAAACGCGTGGGCACCAGAGAAAAGTTGATCGCTTGGCATGGCGGCCATACACACCAGTCAATCTGTATGGGGACAGGTTAGAAATGAGGTGGAGTGCAGATGGTGATGAGTGGGTGTGATGAGTGGGTGGGATGAGTGGGTGGGGTAGGAGGGTGGGGTGAGAGGGTGGGGTAGGAGGGTGGAGTGAAAAAGTGGGGTAGGAGGGTGGGGTGAGAGGGTGGGGTGGGAGGGTGGGGTAGGAGGGTGGGGTCGGAGGGGGCGGGGTCAGAGGGCAGGGTTGCAAGGGCAAGGTTGAAGAGCAGGGTTTGAGGGCGGGGTTGTGGTGGGGGATTGGGGTGGGGTTGAGAGGGTGGGGTCGGGAGGGAAGGGTTTGAGGGCAGGGTTTGAGGGTAGGGTTAGATGGTGGGGTTTAAGAGTTGGGGTGGAGGGCGGGGTTGAATGGATAAGTGTAGTAGGCATGGAGTGGCATGGTAATGGCACGATCATGGAAAGCAAATGACATTTTGCAAAGGATTTCAGATGCAGTGACACGGAGGCGTGGGATAGGGCGTTAATAAAATAAAGATGTGTGGAAAGGTAGCAGTGTATCAGGCAAGTGAAAACCAAAGTAAATAAAATGCATAATGAGTGTTTGGAAAGGTGGGAGAAAAAGAGAAAAAGTAAAATAGTAAGTCAAAGAATTAATGACAAATGCCAAAAAGTTTCTGATTAATGCCGAATTTACAAATAAAAATGGATTTTAAAAAAATACTTTTCCTACTTGTTTACAAGTAGGTTTAAACAGCAATTAGAGGGACAAATGAATTTGCAGACATCCATACAAGAAACAAACATGCACACACATATGTTAGCTGTTTGGGAAATTAGTGTGCCCCCTCCAAGGTGTTGAGCCAGTGCTCCCCCTCCCACAACCACCCCATATCCACCCCCATCCTCCCACCACTTTAGAAGGACTTCTTAAGGACACTTAAATTCAATTTTTACAAAAATCTCAAGATGTCCATTGCTATGTTGAGTAAGCATATTATTTCTCCTTAATAGCCCTTGCTGCATACTGCCGTAATACAATACAATGAAGACGACGTCCAACCTGGGCTAGTTTCCCGTGATTTTTTTTCTTGATATACATGTCATCATGTGTACTATATGTTAATGTTACCTAACACAAGCAATTATCAAGGTAACAAAATCTGCATAAAAATGTCTTTCAAATATACCGTACAGACATCAATTTGACCGATGGATATTAATTGAACCCACTCAAAATTTAGCATCCTACTGCAATAAATATATATATCTAAATCAATAAATCCATGTTAATGAAATTTAAAAACTACATGTCCTTGTAGCAGTTTGAACAAATGTTTTACTAATATAAAACCCCTCAGGTTTTCCCCAAGACCTCTGATACACCAGGCTATGCTCTACCAGCCGAGGTATGAGACACAGTGGTATACCCCTCAGGTTTCCCCCCAAGACCTCCGACACACCAGGCGGATACTCAACCATTTGAGTTATGAGGCACAACGGTACATGTATGTATACTTCCTCAGATTTTCCCTGAGAACTAGAGTTGGGACTTAAACCGAATTTTCGAATATTGAGTTTTTATTTTTACTATTTTATTCCACTATTTGATTTATTAAAAAATGCATCGCGTGGATCGCACGCACACGTAGTATGACGCGCGCCGCACAGTGCATGACGCGAGCCACAGAGTATGCGACCGACTGAGAATGAATATTTGAAACACCCAGCCAAGACCGGTAAAACCCATATACGGATTTTCATGTTTTTAGAAGACGTGGTACATTTGACAGAGCTGAAATTTCTTTAGATAAGTTTGTTGAGTTTTATATGTACCATTGCTATCAACACTTTTAGTAGGGTTTTTCTTGTCAACTCATGAAGCAAACTGGGTCACTGCAAATGATGTAATGGGGGTTTTAATGTAATTATACAAAGCAGACAGACAACACCTGTACACAGTGGCACGGTACGTCATAATCAGGAATAAGTAGATGATGTCATTTCAAGTACTGGTCAATGGGTATGTGGGTGAAAATCTTGACTATTAATGCGATTTTCTGGTTTTTGTAATTAGGAAGTGTAGTTATAAATAAGAGATTATCGTCATTAAAAACGATCTTTAATAATTGTTTTTACATTAAAGGTAATATTACATGTATGTGATAACTACATATCCCACAACTACAAAAACCTGAAATTCATCAATATTTTCATCCACCTACATGTACCTAATTGACTAGGCCATTACTAAAAACACCATCGCGACTTATTTCTGACTATGACATACCAGGTTACATAACAAAGCAGACAGTGTCCAGAATTGTCTAAATGCTAAACTTACCATGTAAACTGTTAAGAATTTCTTCCTCAATACATCAACGCTTTCAGCAAAACTCTTTCCCTCTAACAAACCCATACCTAAAAGTGCCAAACAAACACAATAACTAGTTTATTCCACTGGTAGGCCTTACCACTACCGGTATATAAGGAACGTCTTTATATCAGTGGCATTATAACAAGAGTTATTTTAATTTGTACATGTATTTAATCCAGTAGAGCCCGTCAGACTTGAAACCAACCTTCCCAACTCCATCAAACTCCAACACCTGGTTTGGCTCGATTTGGATGGACTCTGTCCAGTAGAGCTCTGCAGGCTTGCAGACTTGGTCCAGTAGAGCTCTACGGGCTTAACCCTAACCTTCCCAACTCCATCAAACCCCAACACCTGGTTTGGCTTGATTTGGATGGCCTTTGTCCAGTAGAGCTCTGCAGGCTTAACCCTAACCTTCCCAACTCCATCAAACCCCAACACCTGGTTTGGCTTGATTTGGATGGACTTGGTCCAGTAGAGCTCTACAGGCTTAACCCTAACCTTCCCAACTCCACCAAACCCCAACACCTGGTTTGGCTTGATTTGGATGGACTTGGTCCAGTAGAGCTCTGCAGGCTTAACCCCAACCTTCCCAACTCCATCAAACCCCAACACCTGGTTTGGCTTGATTTGGATGGACTTGGTCCAGTAGAGCTCTACAGGCTTAACCATAACCTTCCCAACTCCATCAAACTCCAACACCTGGTTTGGCTTGATTTGGATGGACTTGGTCCAGTAGAGCTCTACAGGCTTAACCGTAACCTTCCCAACTCCATCAAACTCCAACGCCTGGTTTGGCTTGATTTGGATGGACTTGGTCCAGTAGAGCTCTACAGGCTTAACCCTAACCTTCCCAACTCCATCAAACCCCAACACCTGGTTTGGCTTGATTTGGATGGACTTGGTCCAGTAGAGCTCTACAGGCTTAACCCTAACCTTCCCAACTCCATCAAACTCCAACACCTGGTTTGGTTTGATTTGGATGAACTTGGTCCAGTAGAGCTCTGCAGGCTTAACCCTAACCTTCCCAACTCCATCAAACTCCAACGCCTGGTTTGGTTTGATTTGGATGGACTTGGTCCAGTAGAGCTCTGCAGGCTTAACCCTAACCTTCCCAACTCCATCAAACTCCAACACCTGGTTTGGTTTGATTTGGATGGACTTGGTCCAGTAGAGCTCTACAGGCTTAACCCTAACCTTCCCAACTCCATCAAACCCCAACGCCTGGTTTGGTTTGATTTGGATGGACTTGGTCCAGTAGAGCTCTACAGGCTTAACCCTAACCTTCCCAACTCCATCAAACTCCAACGCCTGGTTTGGTTTGATTTGGATGAACTTGGTCCAGTAGAGCTCTACAGGCTTAACCCTAACCTCCCCAACTCCATCAAACTCCAACGCCTGGTTTGGTTTGATTTGGATGGACTTGGTCCAGTAGAGCTCTACAGGCTCAACCCTAACCTTCCCAACTCCATCAAACTCCAACGCCTGGTTTGGTTTGATTTGGATGAACTTGGTCCAGTAGAGCTCTACAGGCTTAACCCTAACCTTCCCAACTCCATCAAACTCCAACGCCTGGTTTGGTTTGATTTGGATGGACTTGGTCCAGTAGAGCTCTACAGGCTTAACCCTAACCTTCCCAACTCCATCAAACCCCAACACCTGGTTTGGCTTGATTTGGATGGCCTTGGTCCAGTAGAGCTCTACAGGCTTAACCCTAACCTTCCCAACTCCATCAAACTCCAACACCTGGTTTGGTTTGATTTGGATGAACTTGGTCCAGTAGAGCTCTACAGGCTTAACCCTAACCTTCCCAACTCCACCAAACTCCAACACCTGGTTTGGTTTGATTTGGAGCTCTACAGGCTTAACCCTAACCTTCCCAACTCCATCAAACTCCAACACCTGGTTTGGCTTGATTTGGATGGACTTGGTCCAGTAGAGCTCTACAGGCTTAACCCTGACCTTCCCAACTCCATCAAACTCCAACACCTGGTTTGGCTTGATTTGGATGGCCTTTGTCCAGTAGAGCTCTACAGGCTTAACCATAACCTTCCCAACTCCATCAAACTCCAACACCTGGTTTGGCTTGATTTGGATGGACTTGGTCCAGTAGAGCTCTACAGGCTTAACCCTAACCTCCCCAACTCCATCAAACTACAACACCTGGTTTGGCTTGATTTGGATGGACTTGGTCCAGTAGAGCTCTACAGGCTTAACCCTAACCTCCCCAACTCCATCAAACTACAACACCTGGTTTGGCTTGATTTGGATGGACTTGGTCCAGTAGAGCTCTACAGGCTCAACCCTAACCTTCCCAACTCCATCAAACTACAACACCTGGTTTGGCTTGATTTGGATGGACTTGGTCCAGTAGAGCTCTACAGGCTCAACCCTAACCTTCCCAACTTCATCGAACTACAACACCTGGTTTGGCTTGATTTGGATGGACTTGGTCCAGTAGAGCTCTATTACCCTAACCTTCCCAACTCTACTTTTAGAAGGCTAAAAGTGTTGTTTTGGACGTTTTATATTGGGACGTTATCATTTTCTATATACACTTTTAGCCCCTTAACATTTTAACCACCTTCGATCGTGTGGACCGTTCTTACACGCCCTCAAGAGGCCAGATACACATGTGTAATATCGTACCGTAAATTCCAAATCAGACATTTAAAAACTCACCATCGGGGTCCTTGTAATCTCAAGACTTCTGTACCCTTGTCGTTCACTGTCCATGATGACTCAAACATCAAAAAAGGATAACAGGGAGCAAAATCTGGAGTAAAATCGAAAAATTTCAGGCAGTGCGGTACACAGACTTCATGCTGAGACGCGTCAAAAGGAAAGTAGTCCCACCAACGCGGATGGATTTTGTTTAGCCTAGACTGGACCCCTGTCCACATACTAACTTCCCCACGCGTTGTATATGAGCGAGAGCAGCGTAGCGCACATAGACAGGGGGCAGATCTAGGCTAAACAAAATCCATCCGCGTTGGTGGGACTACTTTCCTTTGACGCGATCACATGGGTAGCGAATTCAACATGCATGACGTGGTCAAGTCTCCCGTCTGTCCAAATTTGTCGATTTTACTCCAGATTTTGCTCCCTGTTATCCTTTTTTGATGTTTGAGTCATCATGGACAGTGAACGACAAGGGTACAGAAGTCTTGAGATTACAAGGACCCCGATGGTGAGTTTTTAAATGTCTGATTTGGAATTTACGGTACGATATTACACATGTGTATCTGGCCTCTTGAGGGCGTGTAAGAACGGTCCACACGATCGAAGGTGGTTAAAATGTTAAGGGGCTAAAAGTGTATATAGAAAATGATAACGTCCCAATATAAAACGTCCAAAACAACACTTTTAGCCTTCTAAAAGTATCCCAACTCCATCAAACTCCAACAAAACCTTTACATCTTACCAACGAAGAAAGTAGACGTCATGACGGGGGATGCAATGAGCTCATCTAAGAGGATTTTCTTGGCCACAGTCCGACCTTTGACCCCGGGCAGGAATCTGTCAAGTGCTAGATACCAGTAATGATTGACGGGACCTAAGAAAATTCCTATCGTCAGCATTCTACCTGAAAGGCAAAGGAAAATGAGGATTTACAATCACATATAGTTTCAAATCAAAACAGAACTTTCATCGCCAATTGAAAGGTTGTGCACAAATTCTATCTAGACATCAGATCAATGCGTACTCTTCGGAATATTTAAACGTTTGGGTGAGTCCACCTATTGAGTACTAGACCCAAGGGACAAATTTCATTTGCATGAGTTTGCCACAGATTTTGGGTGGGAAACGGCAACAGAGCCCTGTTCCGGAGCCCTGTTCACGGGTCTATAATCATGATAGTAGGCCTACCTGTTCTTATCCAGTTAAATGCTGGCACACTGTCCCGCTCATGGACATCTCCCCTGTGATCCAATGGCAATGATGTTGTTGTTATGGTTGATGCAGCATTTACTTTTAACAGCAGTTTTTTCCTTGCAATTCGTCGTTCATTTAACTGCTGCAGAATATCCCCCAGCGATAGCAGCACACCGCTGGATATTGTGTTCGTCAAGAGTAAATATTTCGGTGAAAACATGTGCTTCGTGAAAGTCACTACATGACGTATGAATAAAACTGCAACCATGGCTAAAGCATGTAAAGAGGGCCTCGGCCTGAAAACTTCCAACAACAAATTCTTGTCTAATAAAATTTGCCGGCAATGCCAAAATTTCCCAAAACTTAGGAAAAAGGCTCAGTTTTGTTTTTGAAATTTGAGGTCCAGATAACGTTGGTAATACAAATCGTATGTTGTTGCATAAATGGATTTGTATTTCAGAATTAATGATGTAGATATGTCACCAACCGAATCAAAAACCGAGATTTGGGCCGTTTGAGCGTTTATTTGTTGTCCTGAATGTTGTTTCCTTCCTCCACGGTACAACCGTACGAAAAATACGTACACATGTGTATTCGTGTACACGTATGAATTCCTGACGTGGAAAAGGTAAATTGGCAATGATTATCGCATACTGTCGGCTCCATAAATACTGGTGCCAGACTACTGGACAAGCCATGAACGTTGGGGGCGTATTCACAGATTGGCAGGAATCACCACAGATATATAAAGGTTTATATATCTGTGGGAGTCACAGAACTCAATGATCCTGTTCACATCAGAGAGATCGCAATCGTTTCGTTCATCGAAGATTAGTTTATCATCGCTACTTATACAGCTTTTAAAAAAACAGTGATGGAAAAACCAGCATTTTGATTTGTTTCAATTGCCCTTCATAAGTTGATAAAACGCAACCAAGAAATGTGCTCAGGCTTCCCAAAATTTCCACGTTTTTAAAATCATTACCCATTCATGATATGCACATGACGTACATGTGACGACATTCTGGGACACAATGGTAAACACGAGATGCAGCTGCACATGTTTATCATGTTTATACGCCTTATACATTGGTTTTGCTCTAGGTTTTGTATAATTTGCAATAATCTGGCTGGAGCCTCAGCTCGTCAGCAATGCGCGCACGTCAAATTCGGACATTGAAACCTGCGTAATGTGTGCGCACCATAGATAATTATTCCACATTGAGCAGCCAATCAGAACGCGGCCAACATTAGTCGAGGCTTTTGATTGGACCCAACTTTCCACTGGTCGGGGCAGTTCGTCACGCAAACCCGCTCCCTCCGTTGAAGGTTCGCCGTTTATAACGGCAGCAAAGGAGTCAATTAGAGGTCTTAGCCCCTAGCCTACGGTCTTGTTAGCTACAGTTCGAAATATATGCAGTTGGCGGTTTCTCTGAAATACTCTTCTCTTTCCACTCCAAATATTGTGACGTTGTTGAGCTGACACTGACCACATGACGTGTTGAAGGATCGGCAGCCTCGGGCGACGTTACAGGCGATACAGCACTGTAGAGGGCGCTCTGCAGTCGTCGTAGCGAGTGTGTAGTTAAAGAGGCAACGCCCACCGGTGACGACAGCGAAGCAGCTTGATGACTGGCTGCACGGCGGGACAAAAAAATCCCGACCACGACCGATTTGCAGGTCGCATGTATGAGATTCTAGCCTACAATTATGATCCTGGACCATTATTCGTTGATATTACAGTCCATATGAGACTTTAATTGAACGTCTTGAGAAGAGACTAGGGTAGGAGTAAAGGGTTAGGTGTCGGGGGTTAGGGTTACGGTTGAATTCATTAAAATGTTATGAGCCTGCAACGAGTTCGATTGGTGTAGTGGTTAGAGTGACCGACTTCTGTTATGAATGTTCCTGGTTCGATTCCCATTTGTGACAGATTTCGTGCAATGTTCAGTTATTTTGTTTTAAAAGATAAAGTAGTTAGAAGCTTGAAAGAGCCAGAAATTTGTAGTCTTTGTTCTGAGTGTTAATGTGTGAAAAATAAGAAAACTGGGCTATGGTACAGGAACATTATTGTAGGCCCAAAACCCACCCGTGCTTTTAAGGTCCGCAACCTTCGGTATACATGTTAGTCCGCCACATTGAAACAGGAGGAATTACTCCTTTTCCCGAAGGTTTTCGAAGTTAATACCCGAATGCACGTCTGGACGTTATCGTTAATCGTCGGGTACGAGTGGTCAGTGTTTCGCCGCGTGTTTATTTACGATGATGCAGACAAGGTTTGAATTTGATTTTTGATGCTATATAATGAGCATGTGTAATATTTAAAGGTTAATATATTAAATTTGTATTGGCCAAATATGGAATAACCCTTTTCGTGCCGCGCTTTAAAAATTAACGGTTATGCGCTCCTAAAAATAAATTCATGACGTAATGCTTTATAGTGCTATTTTAAACACCACGGTAGCCGGTCCTCATATTCAGTCGTTGTATGTGGAATATGTGGAGCGGGAACCAGTCTACTGTCAGGATGTAACCTCGTACTCTACTTATCTAGCAGTGCCTTCAACATCCACCACTCTAGTGCTGTGGGAAGGAGGTTAACATGATCCATTGCACACACACGTACACACACGACTACGATATTTTATGACATGTAAATTCTGCCTTTTGTTATCTTTCTTTCCCCAGTCACCCAGTGATCGCTGTGTCATGATCGGGTTGTATGAGTATGTAAGTTTTATTTCAGTTTTAACCTACTCAGTATATCATTCAGTAGGCCTATATTACCATTTTTATTTGTGGTTTATTTTTTGGAAAATAATAAAATGTTTTTAATGGTTTTTCATGTGCACAAACCCTCCTCCATGCATTGACATAGCTTTTAGTTTTATCCCAAGTTTAGGCCCTAGCCTAGTATTATTCAATTTATTTACCATGTTTCCGTCATCATCTGATCACTGATCATCGGGTGCAGGTAAACTTGACTGTTTGCCAACTCGACTCGAACCAACTCGACCGCTGTACCAACTCGATGATCCATCCTTCGGATGGGATGTAAAGCAGTTGGTCCAGTCCAGTGTCACTGTCAGTGTGTTTAATTGGTAACGGTCCGCTCGTACCAGCTCGACCCTCGTACTAGCTCGACCTTCGTACCAGCTCGACCGTCGTACCAGCTCGACCGTCGTACCAGCTCGACCGTCGTACCAGCTCGACCGTCTTACCAGCTCGACCGTCGTACCAGCTTTGTCACTGTTTTGACCACAATGAAGCAACCAAAAAGAACCTTTTGGCTTCTTTGTCAGATTCTTTATGTCCAACCCTACCTTAGGCCAATGAAATTTGATTACTAGTTTCTCGTCAGCGCCCGCATGTGAATAATTTCATTATTCCCAAATTTCATTATTTTGCAAAATATGGGAAAATTAGATGCAAACTACTCCCAAGCGAAACGTTTCCATTTCAGTTGTACAATCGTTATCTGTGTTTTGCAGCTTGTGTGTTTGCTCTTTCAGTTTCATAACCAGACATCTCCTTTTGTCATTTCCCATGATTTTGTCATCTCAACTTCAAGTTCAAACACAAGCTACCTGGTATAACTCAATGAAATTGATACTGGCACCAAACCATTTCTGGGCGAGTTTAGAGCCTGAATAATCAGTTTCTAAATGTCAGTTTGTGTATGTGTAAAGGTAGTATTTTTCCTGGATTAAATAATGAATAATGAAGAAAAAAAACCTAACCAAAACTTGATAAATAGTTGACGAGAAACTTGTAATCTAATTTCATTGGCCTTAGCTATGGTACATCACACCTAGAAATGTTCGAATGCCTATTTCTTCTTAAAATGCGTGCTACTCACTCTATTTATCGTCCTGCTGGATTATTTACTTGTCTGTCGTATCTCGGTAGTCAACAACGAAGAAAAAAGCACATCCAAATGAAATTGTTTGCACAAAACGTCCGATCGCGACCAAATCTTATGGACGGCCCCATAGAGTATTTACATTATTTAACTATAATCAAGACGAAACAAAGTATTACCAGTAATGTCAATCAATTTGTTTGTTTTTCTTCAGAGTCAGTGAATACAGCATTTCTGCTGTAGTGTTTAACTGTTAGTGGCAACCAATGGATTCCTTTATGGCAGCAGCGTCGGATCTTGACAGCATACTGGATCAATTTGAGCAAAACGAAGGTATTGCAAATCGGTTATCCATAAATATTTGGGTTTGATAAAAACCAACTGTCTAATAAAGTCAGCTCAGAACCTTATCAACATTCCGATAAAACAATGAGAAAGAATTATGTTTACTGGTTGAATATTCGATATTCGATGCGCGAATTTTTTTCCTAAGATTTTGACAAAAAAGTTTGCCGTGAAATTAATTGATTTTGGCACATCCGAACTAACAGCTCACAGGATTACAGCAGCCTTTTTTTGCCGAATTTGCTACCTCAAAAAATAATCTGCGCTCAAATTATAGACTTCATGTTGTAACTTGCATAGCAGTCTCTCGCCCAAAGAGGTTTTTGCACAAATTATCGTCGGCCCTTGTACACTAGACTTGTGGTTGGACACAATATGACATAAAAGAAGCCGTTTCGGCAAAGGAAAAGGGTTTTTTACTTCTTCCTAGCTGAAAGACATGTTTGGTTTGGAGTGGTAAAAACACATACCGAAAATATTCGATGGACGACCGAATATTTGATTCATTCGATTCAGCCTTGACTGGTCGCAACTAATTTTACTTAATATGACTCGGTAAACCCAAAAAAGTGTTAATAATTTAAAGGGAAATGAATTTAGGACTGACAAACATTCACTAATTTCCTTGAAAAACTTAGACTCTGCACACAGCATCTCATAGTGGCGACCATTGAACAGATATAAGCCAAACAATGAAAAACTGTGTCCATGCTTTCAAGAAATTGTGTGAAGCCGCCATTCTATTTATGCTGTTTTCTGGCTATACTACACGGAAAATGGAGCCATAATACTGTGGTAACCTTGGCAACATTGAAGTGTCGTGCAACATTGGCATGCATTGCGCTGGCCTGGAGATTGCCAATTGCCCTCTCCCTACTGACGTTATCCAGTCGAGGCATCCTGATGAGTGGCACATTATCCAGTCGAGGCATCCTGATGAGTGGCTCTTAGGATCTTTTGATCCCTATTGCCCAATAAACTATTGCGTACCTTACACACGTCTGTAGGTGGTTTGAAAAGTGTAGCACATGACAAAAAGGACAGATGAGCATTATGAAGAATCGTCACGCTCCGTTGATTTCCTACAGACCATTGCATGCCATAATAGGGAGCTTTTACAGGGGGGGCTTTCACAGGGGGTCGAAAGGTCACGGGTCACTATTGCTTGTCTTCCAGAACGGGAGAGAATAATAGAGCCACATGCTTTTCTGCTAGCAGCCTCGTGCATTTCCCCACGTGGCTCTATTCTCTCCCGTTCTAGAAGACAAGCAATAGTGACCCGTGACCTTTTGATCCCCTATGAAAGCGCCCTATTGTCGACAAGATCAGTTTCTCCTATTTTGTATGGGACAAGTTAATTCTAACATGTCTAATGGCAATAACTCATATGTTTTACCCAAAAAATACTTTGTAATGTTTCTTTTGTGTCAGATGCAACTGTTTTGTTACAACCAAGCACCGAGCCAAGCAAGACACCAGCTGTGCAGTCATACAACGCTCCCCAGTCCACACAAATAGCTAACCAAGAAAGCAGTAACTATAACAACAGGAATGGCATCAAAGCCAGTGAACCAATTACGAATCCGGATGACACGAAGACGGCCGAATTCTTACTGGATTTATCCGAAGCTGACTTTGCGCCATCCGCTCCAAAACTGCTGCCCCTACCGAACTTGGCTAACACATCCGTACAAAGTCCCCTAATTTCAAGTGGCAATTTGCATAATGTTGCGACCCATCAACAAAATCTGCCGACTTCGGATGGTGTTACGATAGGTGTGCCAAATAAGACTGGTGATATGTCCTTTCAAACAACTAAGATCGAAAACATTGCTGTGAGTAATGCAGGAACAATGGGTCCGTTTTCAGGAACAGAAATGCAGAAATTTTTACCAGTTTATTCTACTCCTACAAAGTCGGACAATTCTGTTAATGTCGGTCCCAACTATTCAGGTGTTCCAAGTACCACTGATAATTTTGATAACTCTGTGTCGAGTAATGTTACTGGAGTCAACTTCGCAAACCAACCATTCAATGATGGGCCCGGGTCTCTTAAAACACCTATTCAAAGCAGTTTGCCAAACAGCGAGAATGTCAAAACAAACACTGACCTGCAACAATCTGATCAAATAGACGCTTCACCGAGACTGGATAATCGACCACAGGTCTCGCAGAATAGCGATACGCAAGATATGAAACCACTAAGCAAATCTATGATACCGGCCCCGCTACGACCTGAACTCATGCATGAATATGTGAAACAAGGCGCAAGACCCAAGATCATCGCAAACTTAAAAACCCCGGATAGCCCCGCAAAGACTCCTGACACGACAGCCAAACCAACCAAGACTGTGGCACCACAGTCGAAACCAGCTATTGGTTTCAGCAATGTAACTAACGTAAAAGTAACAAATGCCGATTTGGAGGCATTGGAGCAAGAAATTGGCATTAAGCCATCTTCGGAGAAAAACCAACCTGCCGCTCCTCGACCGGTAGACCAAAAGCATCTTAATGTCGACGATTTAGGCACGCTGGGTGAACGAGTGAGTCCCGTTTCAAAACTCCTCAATGAAGAGTTTGTAAAATCGCAACAGGAACGTGAAGTTAGCTCGAGTCGTAGCAACGAACTGGCTGGTTTAGATCCGTTTTTAACCCAAAGTGAAGTCGATTCAAAACAGAAGGCGCAGTCTACGCACAAAAACACGTACGTCGTTGATATGCCGAGCTTGAATCATTCCAAGCCATCCCAAACAGCATTACTGATGGATCATCCAGCACAAACGAGTACCAAAGACGGCATTCTTCCAAATAACGTTCTCAGCAAAAATGCCAAGAATTTGCTCCGAAATAGCCAATCTTCACCCAACAGGCAAGGACAGTTTGATGTATCGCCTCAAGTAAATGATCCAAATCATCAGATTTCACTCCCTAAAATTGAAGTGAGTGAACGCGATCACCCAAATTCTTCATTACAAATGGCCTTACAAGCAACTCCCCAAGCAAGCTCTCAAGTAGCGTCAACTCCACACCAACAATTCGATCTAAGTTCCCTAGATCCAATCCAAAAATCCAGCGCCACAAGTCAGCAGAATAGCTCAGCCCTTCTATCCGGATTTCCAGTCCCAACAGAGTCTAAGCCTTCTACGGATCCAATGCTAACCCAAAAAGCCACGCCGATCCCAATTATGCCATCCGACCCTCCGAGCTATCAAGACGTCAGAAATTCACTCGGCAAGGATACAAACCTGAAAGCAGAAGGATTGCGGGAAGGTCTAACCCTCGATTTCAACCAATCAGGTCCTCGTAAAATCGCTCAGGCATTACCCCCAAGCCCCATCATCGAAGACATTCAAAATAGGGAGGATGCATTTTCAACTCCTGATCCAAGTACTCTCCCCGATCCCTCGCATGCCAATCTCGTAAACATTAACCATGACGTACGGGTCCAACAACCCTCGCTAAACGTTCATCCTGTAAACAATCAAAACATGCTTCAACCTGTCACGCCATCAAGTGGTACAAATGCTTCGCTTCAGAATAATGCGTTCCCGGATAACGACTCGATCACGCAATCCAATGAAACGGATTCGGAAGAAGGCGAGTTTAGTCGGCAGGTGATGGACTACTCCGAAGGCGCAGTGCAGCTCGGAGCTGTGGCACCAGTCTGGGTACCAGATGCGGAAGCTCTGAATTGCATGAATTGCCAGCAGAAGTTTACGTTTCGCAAGAGACGACACCATTGCAGGGCATGTGGCAAAGTAAGTATAAACGAATGCCATTCCCAATCTCCTTCATGATTTAAATCCCTTTGAGTCTAGCAGCAGACCCTAACCAGTGTCACTATACAATTGCCATGCTATTGCTTGGGGTTCGAAATGCTCGCTTGACCGAGGCTAGTGATTTTAACATCGTTAATGCAGCCTTAACAATACCACAAATATGTAACAAACCCTCTGCATAATTTTGGCTGTGAGGCCATCAATCCACTACAGAATGTGCATCTGTGCCGATATGATTTTTCCCATTTTATTAGATGTTGGGAAAATAAAAGCAATCTAAATTTAAACGATGTGGCAGTACTCAACTGTCCACAGTCTTAAAGGGACAAATGTTACAATGTGACAATGACAAAGTATTAAAAATTGTCTCTTCTGTTGCAGGTTTTCTGTGCAAAGTGTTGCTCAATGCGACTAAAGCTGAAATACATGGAGAGTAAAGAGGCCAGAGTGTGTATCAGCTGTCTCAATGTCATACTCAGAGGTAAGCATGGCCTGAAGACTACAGGGTGACAACAAACTAGGGAGTCACGCTCACATTGGGGCAAAAACGCCAACTTTTCAAGATTTTTGTTCACTGAAAGATTTGCTTAGAAAACACAAATTTGAAAATCTTATTTTAAAACTATTATGAAAATTTCATTTTGACATACACAGTATGACACAAAACACCAATTTTAAATTGACAGGACAAGCATTGCAGCGGACCCAAGTAGAGAACCAGCCAGAAAATGTACCCCCTACAGAACAGGATAATGTCAGCAACACTAGTGAAAGCATGGCTGCCGGTTTCACGAATAATAGGTCATCGCTTCGTCGTCCTAGTACTGAAGGTATCATACTCCTACTATTAATAACTAAACATTGGAAGAGAGAAAAATCATGTGGTCCTTATTGAGATTCAAACCCGAGACCTCTGACACACCATGTAGATGAGGCACAGTGGTACACTCCCTCTGTGCCTCACAGCTATGAGGCACAGTGGTACACTCCCTCAGGTTTTCCCCCCAAAGACCTCCGACACACCAGGCAGAGGCTCTACCAGCTGAGCTATGAGGCACAGTGGTATACTCACTCAAATTTTCCCCCAAGACTTCTGACACACCGGGCAGATGCTCTACCAGCTGTGAGGCACAATGGTATATTGTTTTCAACATGGGGATTATACCACTGTGTGTCATAGTTCAGCTGGTGACGCATCTGCCCGGTATATCGGAGATCTCTAGCTAGAAACTGTATAAGGACCATATAATGTTTCTACTTTCATTTCCGTAATGATTAGGCAGTCGTAACTTCGCTCAGTTGCACAACCATGCAACACCAAGAGAAAAGATGGGTTCTGCACTACCACTACCTAAAATAAACTTGAAATTGTTGTGTGTCATGTAGATGGCGTTTTTAATAAAATAAAACGAGCAACAATAGACTACTAATAGCAGGGTAACTGGGTCTAACAATTAATTGCTACATGTAATCTAAAATATACACTGCTACAAAAAGGGAAATAGCTTTAGTGTAGACCCAGTAATCTTTGCAACACACAAATGGTGACGTTTTCATTTCCGTACTCTATTTTTGGCTAGTGCAAAATATTTCAGTTTTCGTCTGTAGTCATTAGCATACAAAAATAATTGATGATTTTCTTTGATTTGTTTATTTGTTTATTTGTTTATTTTGTATTAAAGGTTCACGAACTAAAGAGACAAGAAAAGTTCGTTTCTCAGACAGTGTAAAACCTGGTGTGGATCTCACAGCCCCAGTTTCCGTAGTTGGAAGTGGACCTTCTGTGCCCACGGCCGTTGACGCTACTGCCCCTGCTAACTTGGTCGACATCGGATCCAGAGGTCTTGGAATTGGAACGACATCAAGTCTTGTTCCTACTAACGACCATGGATTGCCACCTGTTATTGCATCTGAATTCAATGGAGGTATGAGGAGCGTTTCAAAATAACAACAAATATCTGTCAACCAGAGGGTCCAAATTTGAAGTGACTTGAAATAACCGTATCTGTACAGAGTTTGAACCAATGTACACCGTACCTTTGAGAAGTGGCAATGTTATAAAGTACTTTTCAGCAGTGTCATTTATTGTTTCAATTAATAAATATCAAAGTGACAAATCAGCAAAATTTGTGTTATGCATGGGACACTCTAAAACAACCATTCGAGAATGAAATTTTCTGGTTGCACATGAGCTTGCTAATGCCCAACACTCGAGACATTTCAAGAAACATGTGACATAACTGATAGTTATTACTGAGCTGCTTGTTACAGGGTATGAACTTAAAATTTCATTTTGTTGGGAAACGCCCCATAAACCAGTTTAGTGGTTCTCAAACTTTACGGAAAAAATTGACTGGACCACTGGGCTAGTAACTCAGTTTTGCCAGATCAAAGATACTTTTACGAGACCATAGCCACAAAAATATAAATTTGCTGTTTACAGTGGTACTTGATTGAGTTCATTCTTGTCCCCCAACAGGATACAGTTTCCGCCAAAATATTGTAGAGGACGAACTTGTGAAAGATTTGAAAAGTAAGTGTCACTTTGGGCATGTTAGCTCTTTCAGTGCCAGCGAGTGCATAACGCTAGCCACAGAGTACGCGACCGACTGAGAACGCGACCGACTGAGAACGAATATTTGAAACACCCCGCCAAGACCAGTAAAATGCATGTGGATTTTCATGTTTTTAGAAGACGTGGTACATTTGACGGAGCTGAAATTTCTTTGGATGAGTTCTTTTGATTTATAATGGTTTTATTCCCAGAATCGCTCAAAAACAGATCATCTATAGGGCCTTTAAGATATGCTTATTTTACAGAACAAATAAATCAGATTGGTAGTTCTTGAAATGATGGTACATGTACTATTTACGCTAATTATGATTGTTTTTATGCTAATTATAGATTCCAGCACTCCTCCTGTGGTCTTTGCCTTGAACAGAAACCTAATTGTCAGAGTTAAAATCTTGGATTGTAAGTATAATACCTAAAAATGTCGACCTTTAATTTTGATGTCACTTCTTGATTAGTACCGACTCTTTGAAATTCTTTCTGTTACTGAAACCAGAAAATTCCACATTTTAGAGACTTTGAGGCTTGTAATGCTTCACGTATTCAAGTTGTTCGATTTTAAACACATGTTCTTCAACCATCCTTGATGGAAGTGTAATTCTGGATGCAGTGAAAAGCAACGTTGCTCCTTCGGGATTCGAACCGCGGACCTTCTGCTTAACGTGCAGATGCCCTACTAATTTTAACAATCATACGAAATACCTTCTCTAAATATTATCCACAGGAAGGAAACAGAAAATCCGCAATCTCCAAACTTGAATGTGAAAGCAAAAATGTTGGTTTGATCACTGCACTGCGTTATGGAATGGATAAATTAGTTTACAAAACATTGGTGGTTTTTGACGATATCCTTGAAAATATATGGATTGAGAGCGCGAAATTACAGAATGGTGATGAGAAAAATTAGACAAATGATATGGTATCAAAATCTCAACACTCATGGGAAAAATGGGGGGAGGGGGGGGTGCTGAAAAATGTGATCTGGACACGCTTCTTTAATGTTATGCAAGATTTTCAGACATTGTGTCATGTTTCTTTTTTCCAGTAAACTGCTGTGTGAATAGACTGTGTTGGTGTTTCTCAACCAAAGGAATGGCCACAGTTGCTCAAGACGAGATCGTTATTGTCTTAGAGTGTCTTACGGATGAAAAGACGATTCCGAGGGACATCTTTCAACATCTACAGTCCCTGTATGAACAGGCTTCTAGAGGTAATGGTCACGTGCAGAAAAATCATACGGTTCTCACTGGGATTCGAACCCGGGACCTCTGGTAAACCGGGCAGATGCTCTACCAACTGAGCTACGATGGTATACTTCCTCAGGTTTCCACCCCCAAGACCTCTGAAACACCGGGCAGATGCTCTACCAACTGAGCTATGAGGCACAGTGGTATACTCCCTCAGGTTTTCCCCAAGACCACCAACACACCGGGCAGATGCTCTACCAGCTGAGCTATGAGGCACAGTGGTATACTCCATCAAGGCTTTTTGTTAAGGCATTTAATTGGTGCTTTGAAAAGGTGCAACATGCGCTTACTGCATCTGACTCCCAAAACAACACAGAAAAAGCATGTGTGTGTGGTCTGCAAAAGCTTAATATACAAATCAATTTTTTTACTTTGATATTGCCATTATCCATTATTCCATTCTGTACAGGTTTGACGGTGTCCCACATGGGCCACAGCCTATTCAGTCAGAGTTTCCTAGGTGGTCGTGAACACGGTGGATTTCTCTATTTACGACCCTCATTCCAATGCCTTAACAAGCTCTTACTGCCGGAGCCTCCCTATCTCTTCGCCGTTCTGCTTCAGAAGTGGGAAACTCCTTGGGCTAAAGTCTTCCCTCTACGATTGCTGCTTAGACTTGGGGCTGAGTTGAAATGTAAGTAGTTCAGCAGATTTGTGCTTAAGCTAAGCACAACTTATCTGCTAAAGTAAGCATGCCTTTTCAGCTAATACTTACAGTAAGCAACACTATAAAACTGAGCCCAGGGACCAATTTCATAGAGCTGCTTTAGCATTATCTAAAATAACTATGCCTAGCAGACAAGCCGTGCTTGGTTTAAGCGCTATTTTATGGTCGCTGTGTGCTTGTGCTTAACCAGCTGTATGAAACTGGCTATTGTTGCGTCACTATCTACGGTTAAGGCACATTTTTAATAGCTTACAGTTAATGAAGTCTATGAGATACCCTGATGCTTGGTTAACAGAAGCTGTTAACCAGCTGTATGAAACTGTGTTCCAGGTCTTGTCACAAAAACATAAATTTGGTGTTGAAATGTTTTTTTCTTGTCTTTCTTACCACAGACTACCCATGTCCACTAATGAGCGTCCGATTCCGCAAGCCAGTTTTTGGAGAAATTGGACATACCATTATGAATCTCCTTGCTGTAAGTCAATAAATGAATTATCTGTAAGGCTAGATTGACAGTGAGCCTTTTCACATATTAACGTGTGTAAATTTGACGCTCGTGGAGGGAATTTTGATTAAAACGACGGACTAAAACTCACAGATTCATCTTTTTGATTTTGTGATTTTTAGCGTGTCGTGTCACTCCAAATTCCCTCAGCGCCACTTATTCTCAAAGCGACGCGAGTTAAACTTAATCGCTCAGGTGGGACTCGGACCCACAACCTCCTGCATACTAGACAGATGTATTACAATAATGTTGGTTTGTTTTTGTAGGACTTCAAGAATTATCAGTACAAACTTCCAGTCATTCCAGGAATAGTCATCCACATGCAGGATCGGGAGACACACATTCAGATCCCTCGAAACAGATACGATGAGGTAGGTTGCATCCCCAAAAGGAAGGACATTAAGATCCCTTGAAACGGGTATAATGTATGCAGCCTCCGAAAAAGGAGTCATTAAGATACCCCGAAACGGGTATGCAGCTTCCCCAAAATGAAGGGCATTAACATAACCGGTAATATGATGAGGTATGAAGCCTTTCCAAACGGAGTCATTAAGATACCCCGACATGCCTTTCTAAAAATCCTGTGTACAAATTTCCAATATATGCTCGTAACCGGGACGGACACTTGTGTTACATTTTAGGCCGTCCCGGTTACAAGCGTATATTGGAAATTTGTACACAGGGTTTTTAGACAGGCATGTTGTCACATTATTTGTAACCCTTTTTGGGCCTAAGTTATCTCTTCGGAACAAATGAAACTTATTTCTTTTAATTTTGAGACCAGACAAAGGTATTTCCTCGAAAATATGGTCTGTGTTGCCAAAATGCCCATCTTCCATTTGATTGAAGTTTTTTCTGGTTAAAATGGTTTTATAAATTGACCCTTTTACTTCTACAGGTGATGAAAGTCGTGAACAACTCCAATGAGCACGTGCTGGCCATTTCGGCTAACTTCAGCACCCAGGCCGATTCGCACCTCGTATGCATCCAGAACGATGAAGGCACTTATCACACACAGGCCATCAGCATACAGAACAAACCGAGAACAGGTGCGATATGTCAAATGTTACTTTGCTTTTCTCACAAAATATTGTTGAAAATTAAGAAAATGAAATTGAAAACAGCAGTGATTTACATGTACAAATTGGTTAGAAGTTGTGACCAGTAACTGATCTGCATTGTTAGATTTTTATAGAATGGGTGAAGTGGCATTCTTGTTTTTAATTCTTTAACCGAAAAAAAAATTAAATTAAATGAAACCCACTTGACACTTGACACTACAATTTTAGGTGTTTAGCAACAAAATGAGAATATCATTAAATGGGCAATTCCATGATTAGTTACGATACATTTTAAGGTGCCTTATACAAGTCTGGTTGCTATATGAAGATGAATAAATATTCCTTACTTAAGACCACCCACGTGACAAGCTCTCCGCCAATAGGAATGCGTAAATTGTCGGTATTAATGAATATTCATTACTTGCAGTAACTGGAGCAAGTTTCGTTGTTTTCAACGGAGCGTTAAAGACTACATCAGGCTTAACAGCTAAATCCAGCATCGTCGAGGACGGCTTAATGATTCAGATTCTACCAGAGACCATGGCAGCGCTACGCCAAGCTCTACGCGAGATGCTGGATTTACCCATCCAATGTGGTAGTACGCAGGCCGAAACGCCAGATGAGATTGTGACTGTGACTTGGGTGCAGGATGATAAGGCGGTTAATGTTGGGTGAGTGGTTTTAGCCTGTTGCAGCAGGTCGATAGCGCGTTTGCAAAGGCAGACATGTTTGTAGGTAGGTTTGGTGTTGGAACGTGTCGCTTTCTGCGCCGAGTCTCAAGTCGGATCACAGCTGTATATTTTCCAAACAATTTCAAAATTAGTCTAAATTCTCGAATTCGAAGTAATTCAGGCGATTCACAAAACGAAACCAAGATTCTATCGCTAAATATAGGGCACATATAAATCAAAGGGAGATATATGGTAGGGTGGAATCCCCTCTTTAAAATGACACCCTGATCATGCATAACATTGATCACTGCTCGGTCAACTGGAAACATAATGACATGATCAGGGTGTCATTTTAAAGAGGAGATTCCATCCTAACAGAGGATATCTCTTTTCATTCATACGTGCCCTACTTTAGTCACAATTAGCAATAATATCTCGGTTTCGGTTTTTTTATCGACCCTGTACAGACACCACCAAAAGTTTGATATAAAAATCTAATTGCTCTGTATCATGGGGAAAATAGTGGAGACACACATTACTAGCTGTGCGATAAAGATTATACATGTAACATGTTGTATATTCTTTTTTTATTATTATTACTTGGGACAATACCTTAAATAATGCATACTGTCATGCTGCAGAAGTGGAATTCTGGAGGCATATTTTCAGAATATTTCTACAAGCTGTATTAAAAAGCTTGACATTTTAAATAATTTTTCTGATTATGAGTTCAATCTGAATAAATACCAAACCCAATTTAAAAGTAATATTGGATGGCTTTTGAGAGTGATATGAGAATACATGTATACATGTATACCGAATGAAGCCTACCCTCTTTATTTTGTAAGATTTTCGCAAGATTTTTCTTCATTTGGTGTTGAAAAATCAAGTTTATTTTTAAGTGTTAACAGCCGCATGCGCTTTTGCCGCTACTGTATACTATTTTTTGACACCATACTATTATCAGTCTCCAGTGGCAGTATTTAATTTAATACTTAATCCAATTATATAAGACTTTCACTTAGTTTTTGGCTTAAGCAAAATTCTTAGCCAAAATCGATATTCAAATTCGTAATGGCTAAGTTTTTTATTTTATAAAAATACTTAAGAACACTTGGTATTCAAATTTATTTATATTTTGTTTGATTTTCTATTTTTATTCCGCAGTGTCGTGAGCCCAATTGATCACCGTTCACTAGAGGGAGTAGAGAGTATTCGCATCCACAATGGCACCGATTTCCGCGGTCGATTCGACTCAATGCGCTGGACGGAAGTCTTCTTCTTAGAGAACAACGAAGCACCAGTCGACCTAAGCCGATTGGCTGAAATGCTATCCTCGGCATTCTGCGCTGCAATGATGGGGCAGTTGGCTGAATTACGAGAGGCAGGGATGAAAAAACTTGCTCTTAGGGTGACAGTAGATTCGGACAATGTAAGTGTGAAATCTCTGATCTTTTAAAAACAGATTTCCGCTTTTTTGTTGGGCGTGCCAGATTTTATTTTCCGTCTCTGGCCGTCGGCTATGTACCTTGTTTAGATGGAACACACTTGTAAGCTTCATGCAATTCAGTTTATGGGCTGCGAGTTGAAGTTCAATAACCCTAACCCTGCTCAATCCTCCACTTACCGGTGCTTGATGAGTCATTTTAATGAAAAATTTCTCAAGTCTTACCTAATACTTATTCAGGCAGCCTGGGCTCGGTGGAAGCCGAGGTTAAATTAAGGAATGCTATTGAGAGCCCAATAACCAGGGGTAATAATTATTCTTCTTGCTTTATAGGTTGGGTACGAGGCGGGGTCCAATGGTGAATTACTACCACCGGTCTACATGAACGAGTTGGATAATGAACTCATACCAGTTCTGCACAATGCTGTATCTATGCACGACGGGGGACCAGTCAAAATGGAGCTGGTGTTCTACATCATTGAGAATGATGTTACACGGTAACCCGTATCACAAAGTTGTATTAAAAGTGTAATATAATTAAATTGCAAAATTATATATGTTTTTTGGTATGGTAACAGTAAAGGGGCAACGTACAAAAACAACATTTTGGCAACGTACTATACCTGTGCATTTTCGATCGAATATTTGATATTCGATTTCGTGAAATTATCTCGCCATTCAGTTTTTGCAAAAATAGTCCGGCAGCCAAGGAGAGTGACCCTTTTTTCTCTGATATAGTTTTTTTCTCTGCTGATTATTCATCTTTGGGGTGTATCTAATGAGATCTAGGGTGGTGTGGACCTTTCACCCTTGAGCAATTTTAAATATTAAAAATGGCGTCCAAGATGGCTGTTGCGATGGACTAAAATAGGAAAATTCCAATTATGTCAGCGTTTTCTGCCACAAAGCAATGATGTTTTAACCAAAATGTATGTTTTGGGGTATGATGGATTTAATAAAAAGGGTTTGAGAAGTATTAAATGTACCGTTGCTATGGTAACCAGCCATATGGCAACCATTAAGACTGTAAAAAGTGGTAAAATGACAAAACTGCCATAAAGTCCAAGATATGTGAATTGAACATTCTTTGTATATACTATTGCCCTTGACAAATTCGATAAAAAAAGGATGGATTCGTGTAAGATTTTCTGTTGCCATGGTAACCACCTTTCAGTTTGGAGTGGTGTCACAAAATTAATGTTCTGAGACAATGGGTCAGTGGGTTTTTGCAGATGGATAAAGGCCATTGGTTCCTAGAAGCTTGATCATCCACCACAAGCACCAGGTCACCCACACCGAGGTTGGTTTTTGTCTCAACCCATTTCTGTCTGCGCTGCAAGCTGGGTAAGTACTCAGATATCCAGCGCTTCCAGAATTTCTCTGCGAGAAGCTGAACATGCCTCCAGCGTTTCCTGAAGCGTTCCCTCTCAATCAGCCCTTCCAAAGGCACTGGGTGCCCGGTTCTGAACTTTAACAAGTGACTTGGAGACAGGGCTTCAAGATCACTTGGGTCATCAGATACAGGTGTTATGGGCCTGTCGTTAACGATAGATTCAACTTAACAAAAGAGTGTGCAGTGTCTCTCATCGTCGAGAACTTGGTCTTGGAGGAGTGAAGATAACACTTTCCTCACTGTCCTGATCTGGCGTTCCCAACACCCACCCATATGGGATGCCGCAGGTGGGTTGAACTGCCAGTCAATGTGCTTGGCAAGAAGGGACACGTTGACTTTGTCATTCCTGCGCAACTCAGAGATAGCATCTCTCATCTCTCTTTCACACCCACAAAGTTGGTACCATTGTCTGAATAGAGAATGTCTGGTGTGCCTCGCCGTGCACTAAACCTCATCAAGCCATTCAGAAAAGTGTCGGCTTCCATTGAATGAAGCACCTCGAGGTGGATCGCTCTCGTAGCTAGACAGGTGAATAAGCAGCCGTATCTCTTCCCCCTGCTCCGACCACGCTTAACCAAGAACGGACCGAAACAGTCCACACCAACGTAAGTAAAGGGTGGCGTCCCAGGAGTAACTCTTCCTTCAGGGAGATCGGCCATACGCCGAAACTGTGGTCGTCCATTCAACCTTCTGCAAACAAGACATCCTTTTAGAATCCGACTGATCAAGGGTCGTGGTTGAGGGATCCAATACTTCCTTCTCAGGAGGGACAGAACATGATCCTTGCCACTATGCCCAGCCAATGTCTGGTGAGTGTGTCTCACTAGAAGAAGCGACACATGGTGATTCTTGGGAAGAATTGCTTAAAACTCGTGCTCATCCCCAATCGGTGCAAGCCGAAGTCTACCACCAATCCTAAGTATGCCGGTGTCGTCAAGATGAGGACTATTGACTGAGCTCTGTCGTCTGACGGAACGACCTCCACGCAAGTCTATGATTTCCTGCCAGAAGCTCCTTCCCTGCACATACTTTAAAACTGCCGCCACAGCAGCCTTAAGTTCACCTACAGTCAGACCTGATCCTTGTTCTTGTCGGTGGTTCTTGAGCCAGCTCTTGAAACGGATGATCCATGCCACAGCCTTCGTAAGGTATAGCCAAGAGGAATATCTATTGATGAGCCTGTCAATTACATCAGGACTCTCATTAACATTCACAGCCCGTGAAACAGCTTGTTGCTTGACTTCTCGATCTTTATCGAGGAGATTCCGCATTTCAGGCATTGGGGGCCAACTGCTTCCCTGTTTCCAAAGGGAAATCAGGGCCTTTCTTCCACCTATCACTGGAGACTATGTGGTTTGCATAAAGCCCACGTGAGGCGTCTCAGCTGGGTTAGCTTCAGTGTTTACATGTCGCCACTGGTTAGGCGATGAAGCTCTGTGTATATCTGCCACTCTATTGGCAACGAACGTATGGAATCTCTTGTCCAGATTTGTGATATACTGAAGTACAAGCGTACTATCAGTCCAGAACACTGACTCCTGCAGTTCTAAACCGAGCTCCCTCTTGAGCGTCTCCTCCATTCTCACAGCCACAACTGCGGCCGACAATTCCAGCCTTGGGATCGTCATTGTCTTTAATGGTGCAAGACGCGACTTGCCCATCAAGAACGCGCAGTGGATGTTTCCCTTGGCATTGACTATGCGCAGGTAAGACACTGCACCATAGCCATCTTGTGAAGCGTCTGCAAAATGATGCAGGCGGCATTCACAGATTTCCCCGAAGTCATCTGGGACGAGGCATCTCTTGAGGGAGAATCTACCTAAGAGTGGAAGGTCTTTTAGCCACCTTACCCACTCTTGCTGAGTGTCACTCTCCAGGAGGTCATCCCAGCCCTTTCCAACAATCCTGCACTCATTTTGAAAGAGCAATTTTGCCTTCAGGATGAATGGGCATACAAAACCGAGCGGGTCATATACTGAGCTGATCACGCTCAACAGACCTCTCCTGGTGTGACTCCTGGGTCGATTTTTATCTTGATCCCAAGACAGTCCCCATTCATGTCCCAGTGCACTCCCAAAGCCCTCTCGATGGGCAGACGATCCTGATCCAAATCCAGATCCTTGACGACCTTGGCTTTATCAGCTTGTGGTATAGCTGCTAAGACCTTCTTGCTGTTGCTCACCCATTTTGTCACCCGGAAACCGCCTTTAGCCAGCAGTTTCGTCAACTGGTCAACCATGGCAATGGCTTCGTCGTCTGAATTGAATGACTTGAGAAGGTCATCCACAGAAGTTTTCCTTGACTGCTTGTACCGTACTACTGGTGCCAAAATCCGCAGCATTGTCATCTGCTGTGCGTCTCAAAGCAAAGCTTGCACAGCTTGGGCTCCACACGCCCCCAAATAGATGGGCCGTCATGCGTAGCACTTCATGTGCTTTAGCGAGGTCTCCCTCGGGCCACCACAAGAATCTCAAAGCATCACGGTGTTCCTCTGTCACACGGACTTGATGGAACATTTGTTCAATGTCCCCCATCAGGCCAACGCGCTTTTTACGAAAACGCACGAGAACACCAACCAGCTTATTAGTCATGTCCGGCCCCTGTAGAACCTTGTCATTTAGTGACACACCGTGAAACTTGGCCGCACAGTTAAACACAACCCTAAGCTTCTCTGGCTTATTGGGATTGCAGACACCATGCTGGGGAACGTACCATGTTTTACCAGGGGCGTGGTCAAGTTTCTCTACAGGGACCTTCTCAGCATAGCCTTTGTCGAGGAGGCTACTGATTTCTTGGCTGTACCTCATATACAGGTCATGATTTTTGGACAGCCGTTTTCCAAGGGACTGCAGTCGCTTGACCGCCATGGATTTATTGTCTGGTAGACCGGGAGGTTCAGACTTGAATGGTACAGGCAAATGGTAGTGTCCATCCTTCAAACAGATCGACTCGTTCCAGGTGTCCACCACCCGTTTGTCATTAGCTGACATCTTGAGAGAGTCATCAGTTGCCTGAACAATCCCTGTGTCCAACTTCCAAAACCGCTCAACCTGAGCTTTGAGACCACTTCGAACAAAGTTGGACACCGCACCTGAATCACTCGAACACCCAAGGGGGCCATTTATGGTCCATTCGAGAGGTGTTCTTACGGCTTATGGCTCGCCTTCTTTCCCTCGTCGAACTTCAAGTGGCATGAGGGCCTGCGGTGCATCTTGGCCTATTAAGATCGTCACACCGCTCTCATCTACATGGGGAACTGGGAGGCACTTGAGGTGATCATATGTCACCAGATTCTCATGGGTTGCACAGCTATCCAATACATTGTGGCCATTAGTACATAAAGGAACAACAATGCTCAAATAAACATTTACCTAGAATTTTTTTACAGTTTGTCTTTTTTTACCAATTTTTACCGCATTTTACCACTTTTTACTGCCATATTTCTTTTTACCATAGCAACGGTACATCCAATACTTCTCCAAACCTCTCTATCAAAATTATTGTACCCCAAAACATATATCTGGGCCAAAAAAACATTGATCTGTTGCAGCAAACATGGAAATATGGGAAATTTTACAAATTTAGACCTTAGCGGGAGCCATCTTGGACGCCATCTTGAATATTTAAAATTGCTCAAGGGTGTCCGGTCCACACCACCCTAGATCTCATTAGATACACCCCAAAGATGAATAATCAGCAGAGAAAAAAACTATATCAGACATTTTAGGGTCAGGTGGAAATTTGGCCTTTGGCTGCCGGACTAAAATTAATCCCAGCTCAAACTATACACGTATTTTGTGCATAATAGTCTCTCTCCAGAAGAGTTTTGTGCAAAAATTATCATCAGCTCTAACTATAGACCTTGTGTTGAATGCGTTGTACACATAGTTGGACGCATGACATCAAAGCGGCTGTTTCGATGACAGAAAATGGATTTTCACCTCTTCTTAACTGAATGACATATTTGGTTTGGAGTGGGAAAAGCACATACCAAATATTCAATTCGTTCGGGAGTCTGGAGTTGATTTTTTTATATATACAAATACTGGGCTTTAAAGGACATTTCTTTAAATTTTACCCGTTGCGTTGAAGTACTTCAGATATGACGTTTAACTTGAAAAACAGAAGTTTGTTGAATACAGTAAACTTGTGGATAACAAGGCACTGATCGACCATTCTCTTTAGAATCACTTTAAAGATTGTTCCGCTTCAGGGATCCTTGCGGCAAAGAAATGTGACATTTCCTGTTTAATGTGAGAATTAAGGACTGTCAGACATACATGTATGCAGCACGATATGTGGCAGAGGGTATCCCCCTACCATTGTGTCTCAAACATCCAAGGAATTCCTTTTAGTTTTTAGGGGGGCTTGGTGCGTTAACAAAAGGGAAGAGTGTGTTGAGGTATAGGGGCGTTAGGGGGTAGTCCCTTTGCCACATATAACCCAAGGACCTCCTATTAACATGGTTCAACTGTCGTTCAAAACAGTTTAATTTTGTGCAAACTACATTGGCAAGTATAATTTTTATTATGGTCATAATTTAATTTTTGCCATTGATTTTAAAAACAGTTTTACTTTTACCTTGAGTTTCTTCAGCATATATTCATAGTTTAAATCTTATGAACAATTACAAAGTTTCATATAATTTCATTTATTTCGTATGAAGTACACATAAGTGAATATTACCATGTATCGTAGATTTGTGTAAATCACTAAAAGCATGCTTAACTTTAGACCAATATTATAAAACCAAATTAATGTTATTTCAAGTCTTCCCGGCAGTTTATGGAGGCAAATTGTACACTGCAGCTCTTGATTAGGATAGGATTTTAAGAAAATTAAAATCTGATTTTCTGCTTTTTTTCTGATATTAAGGTTTATGCAAGGTATTTTATGCGTACCTAATCTTTGTACATTTGTATCACGACTAGTGGAAGAAATGACACGAATCGTTTTTAATTTATAAAAGGCCTATGCTTTGTGATTTTGTAGAATGATAAAAGTTGATGTAAAATTCTGTTAAACTAAATTTCCAAGGCCCAATATCATAACTTCAAGCACAAAATTGTTCCCCCATTGTGTCTCAAACATCAAAGGAATTCCTATCAGTTTTTAGGGGTTAAAAGTGTGTTGAGTCATAGGGGGGAGAGGGAGTCCTAAGGCCCCATATCGTGTATACAGCAGTCAACATGTTAACTGTATTTCTTGGCACATGGTTATGTTTTAATGCTGGGCACTTGCAAGATTATCTTCTGTGAATATTTTCAGAAATCATCAGTGGTGCATCCATTATGGTCTGGTTATCACTGCCACAGACAATTCTTGGCTGCCGTAGATTGGTTTATTTTCTTGACAAATTCATCCCTAAATTGATTGAGTACGGTAACGGAGAAAAATTGAGTTAACTTGCTAAGTGCTTTAGCAGAAAACGTGATTTATGAAACTGGAATCGGGTTTAAGTGCACAAAACAATTGAAATTTTGTACTTTAAGCGATTTTAAATATATGTTCAACATATGTAATGGCACTAATAATATACTGAATGCAAGATTTCTGTGCACCAGTTATGAGCATGAACATATAGTTCACAAAAATATTGACAATATAATGAAACAATTGGCCTATTATTAAGGCATTGTTTCTTATGCACTGAAATTTCCCAGATTTGCATACTGATGTATCTGTGAAAAATCCTGTATGTTATCGGTTGTAATATGTAAAAGTTAATGGATAATCTGTCTTTTTTATATACATGTACCTCAAATTATATGTAAAATTCATTATCGTAAACTAATTTTGTATGGTGGTGACTGATGTTCCTATTGTAGTTAATTAGGAAGTGCCTTAATAAACTATGTCAATTTATAACACGCCTCTTTATCCGGACTAGCTGAAAAGCAGTCACATGGGGTTCACTCATATGATATCTATAGGCTAGTGCATGAAATCTGCGTCGGCATTTTGGCAACACAGATCATATTTTCCAGAAAATACCTTTGTCTGGTCTCAAAATAAAAAAATAAAAGTTTCAATTGTTCTGAAGAGATAACTTAGGCCCAAAAAGGGTTACAAATAGTGTGACAACATGCCTTTCTAAAAACCCTGTGTACAAATTTCCAATATATGCTCGTTACCGGGACGGCCTAAAATAAAACAAGTGTCCGTTTTGAAAATGGACTTGAATCCTAAGTTGAATCGCAGGCATTTTTAAAAAGTTGGAATCGCCCAAGTCTAGTTTCAAGCAGAATACCTTCGCCTCCATTCAATTTCTTTTTCCCTTTTTAGATGGCTTCCAACTGCGACTGTCGTGATGATACCTTATCTTGGGACAGTAAACTACTTGACAAGTGCTTCAGGCTTTGTGCAGCTTAGATTGTGATCATCGGGATGATACAGTTCACTCAGTAATCTGTATACATATGATGGTGCATTGCCGCCACTGGTAGGAGAAATGGAGAGAAAAAAGAAGTAAACTAGTACAGCACACGTCATTTGTATTAAGGTAGGTCAACAAGCTGAATTTCACATTAGCCGTTGAAACCAAGGCTCTTCGTGTCAAGTCGGCAGTATGCATGTACAGTGACCGAGTCTGTACGTGAGCCGTTCTGCGTGGCATGTAGGACTTATTGTGCATTCACGTGCATACATTATATACGTCGCACCTCTCGGCTTCCTTGATGTTTCAGTCCGTGTATAATTTACATTTCTGGTTTTGTTTTTTAAGCATATATCTTTAGCAGAAGTAATACTTACATATTGGATAGATAGAGAGTTACAAGTTCTGGTGGTACGTAGTCAAACACTGGATTGTGAATTTGAACCTTAGAGAGAACATCACCTTCAGCAAACTTCATAACATCCTGTGGCGACTCAAATTTATTAAAACCATCCTGTGATAACAAAAAAAAAAAAGCAAATTTAATTTTAATCAAATTATAATATGGTGTATGTTTTGGGGGCTGGTTTACAAGTAAAGATGAATATCTTTTTATATAGAGTTAGATATGGAAAACTAAAGTGCAAACTTTAAACACATCACACCGGTTTGGGTGTCGCCATTTTGCCCTAACGCTAGGGGTTAATCCGTGTCAACTCACTCAATGGGTTAATAGGTTAAGCCCAACCATCTCAGATTTTGATGAAACTTGGTACATGTTGATTGGGATCCCACAGCACCAAATCTCAAATTTTAGACCAATTGGACCAGTGGTTTTGGAGATATGCACCACATAATTTTTGCGAAAAGGGAGCTGGGTGGCTGCCTATATGTTTTAACCCTCATCCCAGGAAGTACTGAGCCAGTCTTCACACAATGGGTATTGTTGGAAAGGAAATTTGACAATGATTCCAAATCTGCCATTATTTTAGATTTGAGTATGTTGGGTACAGTAACCTTTTTGACGTTTGCCATGACCTTGAAATTGACCTTGTGGAATGCAAGTCCGAATCACTGAATATGTGACTCGAGGCAGACTCGAGTCTAAGTCCTGGAATTTCAGGAAATAAGCCGACTCATTTAGTTACCTAATTCTGACATTTACCTGGTCGTAGGAGCAGAGATGCTGGGGTGATAGTTTAAACATTGGTGCACACACAATCAGCTGTGAAAACAGAGACAAATAAATTAAACGTTTGATTATTATGCATGCAAATTATTACTCCTTTCCAGTGGCTAACCATTTTTCAATTTATTCCCCTGGAGCGGGAGACTGCACTTGCAGTTTTAGTACATGTACATGTCTCTGGGGCTGGAGACTTGATAACCAGTTTTTATTTCAAGTCGTAAATCAATTTTATTTCCCAAGTCCAGGTCACAATTCATTATCTCAAGAGTTAAGTCACAGGTCAAAAACTAAAAACTGACTTGAGCCCAAACCAGCAAGTTGAGAGACCAGCACTGACCCATGGGCTAATTCTGTATAACCGCCCCCAAGACATTTGCACTTAAAACTGCATATGCAGTTCCCCGTCACGAAGGGGTTAAAGACGGCATTTCAATTTTCTGTGATTTTTGATAAAGAAGAAAATACTGGTTATGCTATTTTCTTTACTCCAGAATCCCATTTGGAATATTGGGCAAAAACATTCTGAGCGTATTTCTTGTTTTTCAAGTACTCACAGGAACTGAATGATGCTTTGCTGCTAGTGCAAGGGCATAGCTTCCACTCACGGCTTTCAGCCTAAGATAAAGATAAGATAAAGATAAGGTAAATCATTCAATTTACCAAGTGTATTTAGTGCCTTTAATCAAAGGCACTACATTTATCAACATTATTCTTTAGTTTATGTAATTCTGTTTATGTAATCCTGTTTTTAAAAGTTTTCCAATCATGTAATCTGGCTTTAACGACACAACTTACCCGCCATTCGCCATGACCGTGTGAGTTCCAATGATAACCTTATTGACCCTGGACATGATAGCAAAGACTGCCGAGTCTGTTATGACGGTGGTTTGGATTTTCTCCTCGGCCAATCGCGTCGCTAGCTCTTGACCCTAAACAAAACACAGAAATTAACGGTTAGTGACTATCACAATTGCCGAATGTGACTATGATAAAGGTGCAAGATTTTATTTTTTTTTAAAATATTCCCATTATTCATGTAGAGGTACTTTCCTCGCCTACCACCTCGGTGTCCCAGGTTCGAATCCTGTCCGGGTCAATATGTAGCTTGGATTTTCAGGTTGGAAAAAAAAACAATTCAATCATAAATATTCATGTTTCAAATGAGAGCCCTATATAAAGGATTGTTAAAGTGATTTTTTAAAAATCCTTTCTGAGCCAATAATCCTATGTATAAACTGGAGCAAAGCTATTTCAAAAAGAGTCGCTTTGAACTATCGGTGCTAAGTCATCTATTAAGGTACTCTGGATTTCTTGGTGTCATAAGAAAGAGGAAAAAAACTGACCACTATAAACAGGTGGCTTCTTTATCAAGGTAAACTAGTGGCTCTAGTCTTAATAGGTTTCATTGTATATGAATATTGCATTGTATTGGGTACTGTCAATTTCTGCACTGAAGATTTATAAAGTCTTATCCGTATTGCACTAGAAAATGTTTGAAATTTTTTAATACAGGAGACTAACAATACCTGATATGACGGAGCGCCTTCTGCTACGATGACGTGAAATTTACGCTTTCTAGCTGCATTCTAAAATTTAAAAAAAAAATCATATATTTTATTTTATTTATATAAATCAGGTAGCTCAATTTCCATGGCAATGTTTAGCTGAAAATAGTGCTTAGCACCAAAAAAAACAGGTTACCAGCTAAAATCCCACATCATCTGCATTACTTTTGATTGGTACTCTCCAAAGTCTGGAAATTAAGGAGAAGTATAACCAAGAAACAAAGTGCACAATAACACATACAGCAAAAGTACATTTTGTAAACAAATGCCCATAGTCATTATAACCTCATATCAGTGGATGTGTTTTAGCACTTGCATAACAATGTTATCAGTACTACTATCCAGCTTCATCAGCAAAAAGGATACATCCAGCTAAAGTACATTCGTGAACAACTCACCAATAAGAATGCTTGGACTGTGCGTGATTTTCCCATGGTCATTATAACCTCATTTGAGTGGATGTGTTCTAATGCTTGTGTAGCGATGTTATCGGCACTACCCTCTAGTTCCGTCAGTAACTCGTTAATGCTTTCAATAACTCGAGCCTACGAGATAAATCACAAATGCACGCTATATAAACACCATACCATAATACAGAATTGTGAACTCCAAAGTTTTATGCTAAGTAACATTCTCACAAATTATTGTTCCATTAAAGTAAGGTAATTTGAACAGGTTCTGAAATTGATGATTTTAGGAAATAATTTTGGGTAGGTTATAATAATCAGTTTTTGTATGGTATTGAAGTGTAACATCAGTTGTCAGAGTAACTGGGTCTAAACAACCGCTGGTAATCTGAAAAGTTCATTGCTAAAGTGCAGGGGAACAGTTCACTGGTTTTAGTGTAGATCCAGTAACCTTAGTAACGCACAAAGGGTGACTTTCACTTTATATATCGCGATTCGTTTTTGGAATCAGAGTCACTGAAGTCATCCAAGCCTAATATTTACCTCGCAACATTACCGTAATAACCTGTGTAGGCCTATAAGGCGCCTTATACATGGGTACACCTGCACCTTATACTCCATCTACGGTTGGAAGTGTTCAAACCTGTAAGGCGAAGGCAACTTGGCAACTTTTTCACTCATTTTCACAAATACCAAAAGCAGACCAGGCATCAATCATTCAGTATTTCTTTTTGAACATTTACATACTACGATACCTTGAGATGGGGACTTGGCATGCTAAAATCTTCAACTTGACCTTCAGCTACCAACATTTTCTATACATAAAAAGTAAACAAAAACAAGAACATACATCGCAGTAATCGTAATAAAGACAATTTATTAATTATTATTTATCACATTTCTATAGTGCATATTTTATGTGAATACGTTTACGTGTGCTGCATATTATAATGGGTGTATGGAACTGCATTTTGCAGCCCGTAGGCTGATTTCCATGAAGCTTACAAGTATCTTTCACCTAAAAGTCAAGATACATAGGTGGGTGGTGCCATTGGCAGCCGACGGCCAGAGACACCTGGGAATCCCCTTGCTCTTCACAAAAGAGTGCTCTGGGATCTTCTAAGTGCGTTACACAACACACTGATTCAACCGCTTTATGTACGTCCCGTCCAAAGGATGGACCAATTGTGGTTAAGTGCCTTGCACAAGGGCACAGGTACCACTACCAAGTGTCGAACCCAAAACACAGTGTAGTGAGTAAACAACCCAATTAGCTTCTACATCATGAGATCATCTGTCTATACATGTAGAAACTTACGTGAAGAGATTGTTGCTGATCTGCTGAAACCACACTCTGACCTTTGATAAGTCTGGAGAGGTCAATGACAAAAAGAAAACAATTCCAAAATGAAAAAGAAAACACCATGTCCAATTTCAAAGACTTAAAGACGCAGGCTCGTCAATGCGCAACAGACAAATTCGTGCCACAAATTTCACTGCGCTCCATACCTTGCCCTGGCAGCCGCTCTTACGGTGCCAAAGGGTGTAGGGCCATGGTGCAGGCTAATAGCCTCGTCTATTCTGCAAATAGGGTGTGTATCTTTTCGAAATCAGATATTTATCACAGAAAACACACCCTTTGTAAATTCATGACATTTAGTTTCAGCCATATTCACATTATATTACAGATATGGTCACATTTGCTTCAAGAAGGTGTCATATAGATGGTTGAATTGACCGTATATGGGAACTCTTAATTGGTACAAATGACATACAACACACACAACTAAGCGCGCGCTCGCGTGATTCGATTAGCCTAGCAACGCATAGGGTCGTTCTATAAATTTGGGGTCCAATTTTTCTGTCCCCTGTTACGTCTGACATCTTGTAAAATGTTGTAGTTTGTAAATTCAGGACATATTCTTTAAATGCTTTCTATTTCAAGGAGTGATTACATAAAGTACAATTCATAAAAATATGTTTTGAAGGCATTTTTAATAATACTTGTATGGCAAATGGCAGTATGTCGGGTGTAACAGGGACAGGAAAATGTCACACGTTGGACCCCAAATTTATAGAATGACCCATAAACACACTGTGGCGAGCTCGCATAAATAATGAGCCTCCACCCTCTGGGATTGTAAGAGCAGCTGCCCTACTCAGGCAATGTATAGAGTGCGGTGAAATTCGTGGCACAATCAATTTGTTCGTGTTGTATTGACGAGCCTGCGTCTTTAATCGACACTTCAAAGAATTGCAAACCGGTTTCTTAATTAACCGTAAACTCCCATCCCTACATCACAGTATATATGTAAAATATCTTGTTTGTGATAATTGGGTATAAAGAACACAACTTACGCAGCAAACTCTTCCCGGATGATCTTAATAACTCGTCTAACCATGTTTCCGACGGCCGACTCCGGTGGTTGCGCATTCATCATACGTAATCCTTCATGTCGTATGCGTGACATCAACTCGGCGGCATTAGCCCAGCGCGTCTGCGCGACAACTCTACGCAACAGGGATAACGTCTGATAGGCCACATCATATGACCCACGAACTCTCCTAAATTTAAAGAACAACATTATTCAAATAAACAAGTGAAATGTATATTAAAGTCCGTATTAAAGTTATATTGTTAAAGCATTTTTTAAGCATTTACTTTATTTTAACGAAAAAACATCATAGGCCTACTTTGTATTTTAGACATCGGCAACCCTGTGAAAAATGCCGTTTTTATACGGCCGTTTTTTGCGCCTTACCTAGACTTGCCCAAGTCTGACAACCTGTATGGGATGAGCTGACCACTGTATCCACATGCCTCCTATGTAGCCTTACAAGTGCAGGAGTTCAGGGAGGCACTTCAGGCAGAGTGGCGTACCCTGCCTCAGTGGCTCAAGTCTTTAAATCTGGAGCAGTTAGCTTTGCCACAAGAGGTGGTTATATAAACATATCTGACCAATAAAATATTACATCTCTCACTCAGACTTCTTGATCTTATGGTGAGAATATTTAATTTGCATTTGTTTTGTTTTTTTTTCCTTTGAAAATGTTTTCTATTTAGTTTGATAATACAAACTTACCCCTTCTTGAGATCGGAAATGAAAGAGTTGATTCTCTCGCTGAGGTCTGTCATGCTTTAGTTTACCTCCACCTGATTTGGAAAAAAGTTGAACTCAGTTGCATATTATTGTACATAAAATGGGGTCCATCCACTGCCACGGACACCCAGGATTTGCCACTTGATGATCTAGTATAAACCGTGTAACTTGGGAAGACACATAAACATGATAAATCCGGTACCGGCTGTTTTTAGCGGGACCGCCTGCACTAAGCATGCTAAGTGAGCTGTTCTCGAGCGGTACCGCGCGCTGTAGGTATCGGCGGTTAGATTTGTGTGTCTTCCCTAAAAATGTTTGCTTGACGTTAAAAACAAAAAATTAAGAGGGAAAAATGTCATGATTTTACTTAGGAAAAACCATGGACAAACTTAGAATTTGTCAGAGTAGGGCCTACAGTGTATGGAGCTGACAGAACGGTACATTCAGCGCAAGAGGGCGCGCTTTACGGCAACAGGTGAAATTTTCGAGCATCTGCATCTCAGAGTGCGTACGGTTTGTATTAAAGTTCGAGGTTTTAGGTTGGAAAATATGAGCCGAAACGTTTGCTAAAAATTCACAATTCTTCAACATAAACATCATCGATCATAGCTGGGGTCTGTTTCACTTTCACTTAAACTGGAGGTTATAAGACTGAGAGGCGAATTGTGCGCGAATATTAAATCACATGAATCAGGAGGGGCGCGCACATGGGCATGATGGGGAGGGTGCCGGGGAGGGGAGGGGGTGGAGCGGATCGGCGGGTGGGGGGGGGGGGGGGGGGGGCGTTTACCATGTTTACCATGTTTACCATGTTTACACTACAGTCAACTCGACCGTTTGCGCTATTGCCAACCGTGCCAACTCGACTCGAACCAACTCGACCGTTGTACAAACTCGACCGGTGTACCATGCTTGAACCAACTCGACCATTGACTAACTCGAGCTCAAAGTCGAGTCAATTCGACCGTTTACCACTCGACTCGAACCATGCTCGAACCAACTCGACCCGAACCAACTCGACCATTTTTCGTGTGTAATGAGTTGGTTGCTGTGACTTTCCCGCGGTGATTTGTACAGAAATTTACCGGAAGAAAATGTATTTCCTTTCATATGCAAAAATGAGTAACCAGCTGTAGTGTAGGCCTATACGTTATACGGGTTACGATGTTGTATTTATACCAGGTAGACGATGGGCTGAATCGCGTTCGTAGGTTGCGCGCGGCCCGGCACATGCACAAACCGATGTCATTGGCTAAAGGCGACACGTTGACAGCACGCGCGCCACGCTAGCAGAGCACAAAACTGTGAAATTTTCGTGCCACAAATTTGCAGAGAAGTTGTACCAAGTGAACGCACCAGCTGGTGAACGGTCGAGCTGGTAGGACGGTCGAGCTGGTAGAACGGTTGAGTTAGCAAACGGTCGAGTTAGCAAACGGTCGCATTGACTGTAAACCGTGTTGGCGGTGTGTGCGTACATACTACATAGGGGCTTTGCAGAGGGAATAGTAATTATGCAGGACTTGTGAAAAAGATATGCAGTTAAAGAAATGTCGTTTTTAGGCCAATCTGTTTTCAATTTTTTATTTTTTTTCTCAGCAGAATGGCTTTGAGTCATGACACGACATGAAGCTGTTTTCATAATACTACCTTATGCAACAGGAAAATCACCTTGTGTGTACATTTACTATGAATCGATTGTCACATGCACTCGGAACATATGTCATTGTACGCTGATGAGCTATGGACGGAAAAAATGGTGAGTTGGACTTCAAGGTAGAATACATGATTGGTATCTAGAGGAATCAGAAATGTTCACAGATTTACACAATATAAACACGATGACGGTAGAAAACTTCCCCTGAAATGGTTTTGTCTGAAGTGCTATAGTCTTTGAGAAATGAGCAAAACAATTATTTTTCGTCTCACGAGGCGTAAATTCATTGGGACCAATTCATTTCGCCCTGGACCACTTCGCCCTGCAGGCACTTCATCCTGAAACCACTTTGTTCAAACACTACCTCGCCCAAATGCCACTTCGCCCCAAAACAACTTCGTGCACAGGCCGTAGTTCAGGGCGAAGTGGTCCAACAATTCTTTGACGTTTTCTCAAAAGTTAGACGAAGTACAAAGCTGATTTTTGCTCAGGTTGGTTTTAATCATGCATACCTTCAATCACACAGGGAGGTGAGACTATTTGTAACGGTTTACCAATCATATTGTATATATATACTACCTTTTAATAATGTTGGATTTTGGAAAGATACTCATATAGGTCCTATACGGATGCTAGGGCCTACCAGTACCATATTTATTTTATTTAATATAAAATATAAAAAGAAAGAAGTTTACACTTTTTATTAAATATCAATTCTTGATCAGAACAGAAGTCTATTGAATACAGTGAACTTGCCGATAAATAGGGAAAGATGGACCAATCACTTTAGAATCACTTTCAAGACTGCTCTGCTTGAGTGATTTCCTCCAAGTCCAGACCTGTTTGAACAAAGTGATTCCCACAGTGACATTTCCAGTTTCTGGGAGAATCCTGCAGTTAAGGGCTTCAGAAAACCAAGTCGTTTGGTTATCAACCTGATGCCTGATGGAATGAGCTGACCTCTGCAGCCAATTTCACGAAAAATTGCGTAGCTTGCGCAACTTTTGAAAATGGCATAAGCCCCATACTCCATAGGCTTGCATGTAATTATCACAGGAATGATGCTCAGCTTATGCAATAAAAAGTTGCGCAAGTGGGCTTACGCAGTGCATAAGGGATTCGTGAAATCAGCTGCTTGAGCCATGTGCATCTCTCAAAGAGCCTCAGAAGTGCAGGAGCTCAGGGAGGCACTTGGGCAATTGAGATTAAATGTCTTGCTTAGGGACACGGACTAGTTGGCCATAGTGGGTCTTGAATCCTCCCCCTCCCCCCTCCCCCGATTCAGAGTCCAGCTTTATGTGCACTTATAGACCACACTTTTGTTTGCAGAAGATTGGAACGTTGGCGATAAGTGCATGGCGCCCTACTCGGGAGATGCCTTGTACTACAGGGCCTCCATTAAGTACATGACTAAGAACAAGGAGGGTCATCTCATGGCGTCGGTGCGATTCAGCGGATTCACTGAGGAAGAAGATGAAATCGTTGATGTTAGGCATCTTAAGAAACGACAAGTCAGACCACATCGTGATAGGGCTGGCACATGCTCGGATTTCAGCTCTGGTAAATAGTATATTGTATGCACAAAATAGGGTTGAGAAAAACCGAAAATCTCAATCCAAATATTTGCATTCGTTCTGGATATTCTATCCTCCTATTTTGCATCAAACAAGCCCACCATCCTCTTCGCTGATGCATGTAGACTTCGGAACCAAGATCGTAACTCTACCTGCAAGAGATATAGTCTCTTTGATGTTGTCTCTGAATGCCAGTTTGACAAGCACAGACACGTTTGGCATGTTTATATTGTTTTTCTAGTGCTGTAGCAGTTAGATCAGTGTGGAAAAACTAGCTAAAATTTATTTTTTGTTTGGATCAATTCTACTCTCATAGATGGACCCTTCTGGCATGTCAATCTTTGGTAAAAAAATAAATACAGGAACAGATTGAAACATGGCATGGTTGGGTTACTTACACAATTACATGTACTCTCACGGCCTTCTGTGTTCGCTCCTTTCAGCACAGTCCTCCCTACCAACGACCGAGCCCTGGCCGGTTTCAAAGTTAGTTTTGATGATTAACTAAGCGGTACAATTACCTAGCATGGATTAAAGTGATAAAAAACTTTATAAAATGAGACCTATCTGTCTTGTCCAACTTGTTTTTCATACAAAGGGTCAGCTAGTTTCTTTGAGCCTTTCTCGCTTTCAGGACAATTACAATTTTCATGTTCTGTTTTGGTAAACAGGAAGTGCTGCATCTGCAAGTACAAGCACTGCAGACACGAGTCCACTGAAATATGTCAATGAAGAGGAGAGATTAAGGTATGTAGGTAATTTGTTAATTCAAATTCAAAAATACCTTAGCAGGTCACATGGCTAGTCTTAAATTAGGGATTAAAAGTAAGTTTGGGCAGTCTTAAACATACGTTTGAAACCGGCTAGAGTCCTGGGCACCCAGGACCCTAGCCGGTTAGGGTCCTGGCCGGTTAGGGTCCTGGGTGCCCAGGATCCTAGCCGGTTTTAAACGGATTGTCTAAGTCTGGCCAAACTTACTTTTAATCCCATTCATAAATACCTTTTTGTGTAAATCGGTAAAACTCACCAAAATTAGCTTGTCGTTTTGCCATGTTTTGCATTCACTTCCTATCGCATTTGTATAAACTGCTAGCTGTGTGTGGTTTTTGTGTTCAGTGAATGGTAAAGAAATTATTTATAAAATAAAAAAAAATTTAGTTGGCAGTTTCTCCTACAAAGGTAGTACACATGTATACTAATTTACACAGGAAAACAATCATGTGGTGTTTTTACCATTGTTATCAACACTGTCGCTGTTTTCTTAAAGTAAAATTGTTGGGTCACTGCAAATGATTAAATAGAGCTTTAAATACGCCTTGTGTTTGTGTGTGCCACAGGGCCAAGTATTCTGATTGGCTAGATGAATGTGATGTCACCAACACTCCGACCTCGTCAAGACGCATGGACCACACCCCGTCCTCTACAACATCAGCATCATCCGGGTTTCTAACAAGAAAAAAGAGGAAAATCCCTGTTGCTGTCGGGGGACAAGTCAAAGAGAACAATGATGCAGTGTATCCCGCGAGGTAAAGAAATTCTATGGACTTCTTTCGTATGATCTTTGAAAGGAATTAAGTCGTTGCCCCGTAGCCACCTAGGAGGTTCTTCAGCACGGCCACGAAGTGCGAGTAAACATGTAGCGCGTCGCCTCAATGAAATGCAGCATGGAGGGAATTTAGTGTGAAACAAGTCAAACAATATACGTGTACTGAAAACTGCTTCTGTGGCAAGCATTTTTGTACATTTTTTGTGCTGTTAGAATTAAGGCCTTGTTTAAACTGGAGAACGAGAATAAGGCGCTTTCGCAGGGGGTCAAAAGGTTACGGGTCACTATTGCTTGTCCTCCAGATCACGAGAGAGAGCCACGTGCCTTTCTGCTAGCAGCCATGTGCATTTCCCCACGTGGCTCTATTATTCTCTCCCAATCTGGAGGACAAGCAATAGTGACCCGTGACCTGTGACCTTTTGACCCCCTGTGAAAGCGCCCTATAATCTTAAGCTATGCCATTTCTTTGCAGTTTTGCAATGTTGCCAGTATATCATCCCTTACATACAATGTTTTATTTCATCAGACATATCACAACGACTCCTTCACATGTTTCTTCCGAGCTACCAGTCCGACTTCCAAGTGAAAATGACTCATTTGACCTTCTGGATTCAGGTAGGTACCGATACATGTCTTGCTGTAAGCATAGTCAATGTTTTAATTTAGTATTAGGCCAGGGTCGACGAATTACGACTTCCCAATTCATTGTAGTATTACTATAGTACGATTACAAGATTATTTCTGTGTGACCCCAAATCTATTGTAATCGTATCACAATCGGTCAACGATGAGAATTATCATCATTCTATTGTGATATGATTGTAATCGTATTACAATAAATTGGCAAAACACACGTGTACATGTATTACAATCCATTCCATAAGCCCCTGCGGTAACCTTCCCCTCGCGCACGTACTTTCTGCTTCACCGCACACCTGGCCTACTTTTCCCGCGCGGCACACTGCAGACAGTAAGCACGCACGGAGGAAGCCACCGCAATGGACTATGGGATGGATTACAATACGATGACAAGATTGTGTTGCTCGTTTGACCCCACTTTATTGTAATACGATTACAATCCGATTATAATAAGTAACCCTTTGATGCACAGATAGTTTTGGAACTCTGTTGTTTTTAGCGGTCGCCAGCAACCGCCTTGTGCACTAATGGGTAAAGTGGAATGACCCTTATCATACATTTTGTATTGTTTCCAGGTTTTAGCAGTGAGGAAATGGAGAAACCATATTTTCCTGGAGTTGCTAATGCCAGTGCTAAGGTGCCTCTGGTTCTGTCTCAAGATGGGCCTGATTCAGTTATCCAGGTCAGTTGCTAATGCCAGCGCTAAGGTGCCTCTGGTTCTGTCCCAAGATGGGCCTGATTCAGTTATCCAGGTCAGTTGCTAATGCTAGCGCTAAGGTGCCTCTGGTTCTGTCCCAAGATGGGCCTGATTCAGTTATCCAGGTCAGTTGCTAATGCCAGCGCTAAGGTGCCTCTGGTTCTGTCCCAAGATGGGCCTGATTCAGTTATCCAGGTCAGTTGCTAATGCCAGTGCTAAGGTGCCTCTGGTTCTGTCCCAAGATGGGCCTGATTCAGTTATCCAGGTCAGTTGCTAATGCCAGTGCTAAGGTGCCTCTGGTTCTGTCCCAAGATGGGCCTGATTCAGTTATTCAGGTCAGTTGCTAATGCCAGTGCTAAGGTGCCTCTGGTTCTGTCCCAAGATGGGCCTGATCCAGTTATCCAGGTCAGTTGCTAATGCCAGTGCTAAGGTGCCTCTGGTTCTGTCTCAAGATGGGCCTGATTCAGTTATCCAGGTCAGTTGCTAATGCCAGTGCTAAGGTGCCTCTGGTTCTGTCCCAAGATGGGCCTGATTCAGTTATCCAGGTCAGTTGCTAATGCCAGTGCTAAGGTGCCTCTGGTTCTGTCTCAAGATGGGCCTGATTCAGTTATCCAGGTCAGTTGCTAATGCCAGTGCTAAGGTGCCTCTGGTTCTGTCCCAAGATGGGCCTGATTCAGTTATCCAGGTCAGTTGCTAATGCCAGTGCTAAGGTGCCTCTGGTTCTGTCTCAAGATGGGCCTGATTCAGTTATCCAGGTAAAAGTCATGTTTTTCTCGACTTTGCAAAATCGCATAACAAAGCATGTCGGTAGAATCATGGGAGTTGAGGTGAACTGCATGCAGGAAATTGTTGAAAAGGTTCTTATGAAAAGATTTCACATTATATAAAATGAAACAACATATTTTTGTTTCCTTTTTCAAGGTTCCTGCAACCATTAATCGTTATCTGCGTGAGTACCAGAGGGAGGGTGTAAGGTTCCTGTATCGGCACTATCAGAAGGGAGAAGGTGCGATCCTTGGCGACGACATGGGATTGGGTAAAACTGTCCAGGTATGTATATGGTTTTTAAAAAACGCAAATTGTACTTTGACCAAAAAAATCAAATATGGTACATCTTTCAGATGTAATATATTTGATCAGTCAATAACGTGTATGACCACCTCTTGTGGCAAGGCTGACTGCACCAGCCTCCGTAAGAGCCACTGAGGCAGGGTGTGCCACTCTGCCTAAAGTGCCTCCCTGAGCTCCTGCACATCTCAGGCTGTTTTTGAGATGTGCTGCTCCAGAGGTCAGCTCATTCTTTTGATATAAGTTTGATAGAAAATGTAATTTATATCTTGATTTCTTTATCTCCAGGTTCTAGCCTTCTTGTGTGCGGTGCTCAGAAAAACTGGAACAAAAGAAGACTGCCAGAGATCTCTTCCAGAGTTTTTGAAAAAGGTGAAGCTTTGTGGATGTTTAGGGGTCTACGGCCACTTGAATATTAAAAAAAAAAAAAATTGTCAAACATGAGATGAGGCACAGTGGTATATTCCTTCAGGGGTGGATTGCAATATAACCGTCTTAAGTCTAAGACATCATCTGTCATAACTGAATTTAGGTGTCCTAAGTCTGTTTCAAGATACAAGTTATGACACACAAAATCTTATTGCAAGACAAAATTAATCTATGATGTCTTAGTTAGGATGTCTTAAGAGTTAAGACATCTTAACTTTCTTTATTGCAATCCACCCCAGGTTTCTCCCCATTTCTTTTAACGCAAATCTCAAGTGCGGTTCTCATTGCTTGCACTAGATCATGCCTTTTCGCTTTCAATCTAGTAAAAAGTTATTTCTGACAGTGTTTAGTCATCCATGAAGGTACTGTGGATTTCTTGGTGTCCAATATCCTTACTAATTACTGAGTAAATTAGCATTTTAATCGCGGTTAATGCAATGACCCAAAATTTCACTTCGACTTGTAAAAAAAAAACCTTCATTTTAATAGCAATGGTAAAAAACACAACATGAGTTTAGTTTTATCCAAGACAAATTTTGCCTTAAAAGACAAATATATGGTACTTGATTGTCCAACATTTCACTAAAAAAAACCCTCTAAAAACTCTCTTAGATAATGTTTCTGTCGTTAATTTCCACTTTACTGTTTTACAGAAAACGGGGACAAAAAGTAGCAAATCATCGGACGTGTTTCTCATTATCTGCCCGACCTCAGTCATGTACAACTGGCTAGATGAGTTTGATACGTGGACCTACTGTACTGTTGGGTATGTAGATATTAAAATAGCATGGGTTAGGGGGAACTGGGGTTAGTTGGAACACGGGGTATGTTGAAACATTGATATTTTCCTCCACGGTTGTAGTTATTTTTATAAAATACTGCCATTCATATGTTGCTATACGTACCAACAGCCGTCCACCATATTATCCACAGCACATGTGCTACAATCCAATCAAAATGAGAAAGGAATGTTTGTTTTTTCACCTTCTGAGTAATTTTGTGTACCATAGTTCATAGATTCACTTGACTAGTTTTTGTTTGAATACCGCCCCTGTTTTGTTCATTTATAACAGCAAATACCACGGACGTGAGCGTCAGGAGACATTATGGAAAGCAATGAAGGGAAAGTTGGATGCAGTCATCACTAGCTATGAAACGTACAGAATCTACATTGTAAGGATTTCTAGTAACTTTATTCATTTTATTGCCTAATATGTTTTCTCACATTTAAGTTCATTCGGTTAATTTTTGTTTCCATATGATGTCTAATAACCATGGAAATGAAACAACCAAACTTGATTTGAGAGAAAAATAATATGGTCCTCGTCGGGATTCCAACCCGAGACCTCTGACACACATGGCAGATATGAGGCACAGTGGTGTACTCCCTCAGGTTTCCCAAAGACCTCTGACACACCGGGCAGATGCTCTACCAGCTGAGCTATGAGGCACAGTGGTATACTCCCTCGGGTTTTCCCCAAGACCTCTGACATACCGGGCAGATGCTCTATCAGTTGAACTATGACGGACAGTGGTATACTCCCCCCAGGTTTCCCCAAGACCTCTGACATACCGGGCAGATGCTCTACCAGCTGAGCTATGAGGCACAGTGGTATACTCCCCCAGGTTTCCCCAAGACCTCTGACACACCGGGCAGATGCTCTCCCAACTGAGCTATGAGGCACAGTGGTATACTCCTTGAGGTTTTCTATCGTACCTAATCATGGTAGAAATGAAATAACCACATGAGCCTTTTACATCGACCCAGCCAACCTTGTTATATATCCTATTTGTAGAATGCTCATTAATTTGTTGTGCATGATGTAATCTTTATCATTTTAGGATTCTCTGCTGAAGGTGAAATGGGCTGGAGTTATCGTGGATGAAGTGCACAAAATCAAGGTGAAATACTGTGAAATCTGTTATCAGCAGCTAGCGATGACCTATTTTTTGGGGGGGGGTAGGGGGGGGGGGGGGTGGGGTGGGGTGGGGTGGGGTAAGGGGGTGGGGTAAGGGGCGGGGTAAGGGGGCGGAGAGAGCGGGGTGTTACAAAATTATAACCTTACTCCTGTGCCCTGCACTGGAAGAGTGCAATATCTGTAAATTTGAGATATGGCACCTATTAGCTGTCCAACACTAATACACAATATGGTTGAAAGAATCAATGTTAAAATAAATGTTTGAAGAAACTGCAGTTTTTCAATGCATCAACTTGCTCTGCTCTAGTCCAACAAGGTTCAGTTGAAACACTCTGTTGTTTGTTGTCAGGAACCGGGATCGCTGATTACTCAAGCACTGAAGGAAATAAACACCAAACGTCGCTACGGTTTGACTGGTACAGTGCTGCAGAATAAACTCTCGGAGCTGTGGTGTGTGCTGGATTGGTATGTAACCCCAAAGGAGATATTTTACCGTACTTTTATAAATGGGTCATTCCATCAAACTGGAGCACAGTGGTGTCTATGTAGCATTGGTACATAGACACTGGCACAGGATTGGGAAACTTACAAACGGTATTTATCTCGATGTGTGGTTGACGATGTGTGTGAAGGCCCGTCTACACGAGCCAACATTTGTTGGCCAACAAGGACCAACATCTGTCTGGCGATGTCGGCCGACCGAAAGTTGGATGGTGTAGACGCCACTCCAGACAACGCCCAACATCATCCAACAAGTTGTTGGAGCTTGTTGGAGAAACGGGCCAATAGCAGATTAGAACGCCTGTCATGTGAAGGCAGCAACCAACTGCAGTCAAGATGTGCTGGAAAATGTTGGTTCACGCGGTCGAACACATCCATGTACCGCCCAACAAGTTTCAAATTCATGTTGGTCCTTGTAGACGAGCCTTAATATAAACTAACCTTTAACAGTGAGAACATTTCAAGTTTTTCTTTGTAAAGGCTAAGGATTTTTACAGGCTTAGTGTATGGAGTCTCAACTGACCAACATGGATGACATTTTTCCCATAGTATTCAGGGGCGTAGTTTCATTCACATTAAGGTACCCGTGTAAACAAAATGTGTGCGTACAGATTTATATAATTTCATCTTGAATTGTCATTTTCTCACAAAGGATATATCATTTTCTCCATTTTAGGGCCAACCCCAACTGTCTAGGTTCCTTGCCTGACTTCAAGAACCACTTTGAGGAGGCTATCTCCAAGGGACAGAAATTCCACGCCAATAAACGAGAGTTGGCCGAAAGTAGGAAAGGTGGGTGTTTATCACTCAATTAAGATCATGTTTTTAGGCCAAAAACAAGATACGTTCGTTCTCTGGTCCCGCGCGCGCGTGTCGATTTCAAGCATGCTCGTCAATCCTTTTTTTCCTGCGGCAGCTTAAGCAGCGCCCTCTATTGCTGCACCGCCTCACATTCCCTCGACTGATCGCCATCCTGTAGACTACGTAGGGAATGGGAACAAGTCTATATGTATTTTCCCAGGCAGCTCAACCTCAAACTCAGGGCAATAGATTCGGACGATACTGATATCGAATGAGAAGGAATTATAGTGAGTATGAGGTTGTTTAATCAGCTGATCAACAACTTCAATCAAGCGACTATAGTCGACTAGAGTCCCTCGAACAACGGAGATAGTCCCTTGAACAACGGGTCGTGACGCTTGCACGATAGTTGCAACAGCTGGTAAAGAGTATAAGCTCACTTTTGGCCATTTTCATATAAATTTTAAGCTTTTTTAGGTAATTACGAGACATTTTGTCAATGATGCTACATCACTAAATTATGTAAACAGTGAGCCGTTGTGTTCCTTTAATTTCTTCGGTATTACTTGAGTACTTTGCCATAACAAAATCTTATAAACATCTTTGTATTTTGTGTGTCCTTTTGCTAGTATCCCATGAATTTGCCAAGATGAGAGATGGTTGGATGTTAAGGCGCACCAAGGCACTTATTAGTGATCAACTACCGACCAAAGGTGGGTTTATGGCTAAAACTTTGCTAAATCTAGCAGTTCCCAGAGTATCATTCCGTCATTCACCAAGTATTGTGTTCTTCTAGTTGCCTAACCATGCCAAACCAAAAGAAAAAAATGGTGGTTGGTGATATGTTGAGACCTATGGGTTTTTTGTTGCCTCCTCATTATGAAAACAAGGAGGTCAAAGGTCACTAATGCCAACTGGAGGGGCACCACGGCCAACTTTGCTCCAAATGTGCACTGGTTATTACTCTATACAGACATGCAACTTTTCAGCTGATCAGCTGATTTCCTCTTTTGTTTCTTTATCTGTCCCATTAAAATTAAAACAAATATTTTGGTTTTTTACTCTTTTATTCTTATGGTCGCAAAAACTTGACTTATTGGCCATTTTTGCTTGAGGGAACATTTCACTGGCTGATGCCTGTGTTTTTGGTTTTATTCTTTACCAGATGAGAAGGTGGTATTTTGTAAACTAACCGAGTTGCAGCTGAGTATCTACAAGGTATTGTTGGAATCTGACGATATGCAACTTGTGCTGAAACAGAAAGAGATATGTGATTGTGGGAGTCAGTTAACACGCGTCAAATGCTGCTACAAGGTTGGTTATAGGAGTATGCCCTAGACACAAATGATCTTGTGCTAAACAAGTGCAACTTGTACATTATTAAGGGAATTAAAGTGTGTTTTGCAAATCTTAAAGAGTATGTTTGATACTGCTTGGGGACCTGAAGTGGCCCAACCTTTTTGAGTAAATCGGTAAAACTCCCAAAATTCTTCAAAAATAAATGTCGCAGAGTATTTTCCTACATGTGTTGTGTGCATTTTTCAAAGTGCTGTGCACTGAGTTGTTTTTGTTCGGTTGCATGCATTGCGTGCATTGAGCGCCGGGTGAACTACACTGCATTAAATTTGCTTTCGGGCATGTGCAGTTTTTGTGTGTCCAAATATATTTTGACATTTTTTTAAAAACACTGCAGAGGTTAAGCCAAATAGCCTTTGTTTAATTTGAAAATAAAATTGCACCATTTAAGTTATCTTAAAATAAATGAATTGATTTTTTTTTTTCCTCAGTACAATTCCGAAGGTGAAAAAGTGAAAGCGCTAACGATGAGCTTCATGAGTCTGCTGATCAAAGTAGCCAATCACGTCGCTCTGCTCATGCCAGACGTTAAAATGTCCGACAAACAACGACAGAAGGCCAGGAAGTACTGCGATATTGCCTTCGCACGTCATCCGCAGTTTGTCGCGTTGAGCCGAGCGGCTCGGTTCTGTACACTGTCTGATCCGTCGTATTGTGGAAAAATGCAGGTGAGCATCGGAATTGATAATTTAAGAAGTTGGAACGGTGTTCCATTTGAGTAAGATTTTCCAGTCGAATGATTTATCCAGCTTTTGGGACATGGCAAATCCTGTATACAGGTTTTAATTTCTTTCGTCAGATTCTGGAGAAACTCCTGTGCGTCTTCCAGCAAGAAGGATGCAAGGTTTTACTCTTCTCCTATTACACACAACTCCTTGGCATCATTGAGATGTACCTTAAGACGACCGATTACGTCTACCGGCGTCTCGACGGTAAAACACCACCACAGGATCGGCAGAAGTACGTCCATGAATTCAACACGGATCCGGATATTTTTCTCTTCTTAATATCAACCAAGTAAGTGCGGTTTAAGAATTCCTATGTGACATGTTCTCAACCAATAGGAAAGAGTAAAACTGTCTTAGGTATTTATGAATTATGATTGGAGTACTGTGGCCGAGCAGTCTGGTGCGTCGTACTTGTATGATTCAACAGGTTGTGGATTCAGATCCAGGCACTGCCATAGTGCGTGTACAGTACCCTACAATGTATGATGAAGATTGTTGTATGTTGAGCTTTTTGGCATAAATTCTCTCTCCACCCTGTGAGGGTAATAAAGGTGTTATGTGCCACAAGTCGATTACGACCTTGTAACGAGTGTAACTTGACTTTATTATACAATTGCAATCCGATTACAATAAGTATGTCGTGTGACCCCGGTTGTCGTTACAAATATTACAATTGTATCACAATCGAGTAATTACAGGAATTTGTCTGTGTCACCCCGGCCTCAGATACAACATTTTACCCACTTGATTTATTCCGAGCAGAGCCGGCGGGCTAGGACTCAACCTAACTGGTGCCAATGTCGTTGTGGTGTTTGACCCCAATTGGAACCCATCCTACGACCTGCAAGCACAAGACAGAGCCTATCGTATCGGCCAGCATCGAGACGTGAGGGTCTATCGGCTGATCTCTACTGGCTCCATCGAAGAAAACATGTACCTCAGACAAATTTATAAGCAGGTTAGTGGAACTGTGAAATGTTAACATGTCTTGAGATGTTGTTAAGATGTTGATGCTTTTTCTATTATGTGTATTTGTGTATTTTCTTTGTATTTTGATTTTAATGTTGTACGTTATTTCTCTTACTTTATAAACACTTAGTAACATACCACACAAGTTGTAGGCTACAGTTGAAGTCATCGACAAACTAAATCCCTGTGTAGAACGTAAAATGTGCAAGCACAGCACATGAGTGTTGATTGCGCATGTTAACACAACACAGAATGCACACTTCATGGCACAGGATGGCCCCCAGTTATGGCGGACATGCAGGGAAGGAGTTCTTAGCTACCGGATTCGTCTATAAGATGGTTTATTTTGGGTGGCTAGTCAATATTACATGTAGCTCCCTTGGTATTATAAATTGACAAACTAGTTCCCGAGGTGAAGCCGAACTGATACCCATGCAACCAGGGGCCAATTTCATAAAGCTGTTTAGCAGAAAAATTTGCTTAATCCAAAATTAATTTTCCTTGTTAAAATGGGTCGGCAGTCAAAATCATATGTAATGTGCATTACAATTGACTGGTGTTCTGCTACTCTTGCTAACATACAATTTTGACTGCTAACCAATTTTGACCCATGTGCATATTGAGCGCCCTTGTCAACAGCAAAAACTAATCATTGACATATGATGGTGAATGGACCAGTGAAAATGAGGTATGGTAATTTGACGTTAACAACACATTCTATCAGCTCACAGTCTAACAGCTAGTTGTGGATTTTTCACGCAGCAATTGGCAAGTGCAGCAGTCACTTCGGACAATCCCATCCGATACTTCACTGCAGTCGCTGGGGACAAAAAACAACAAGGCGAACTGTTTGGTCTGCATAACATGTTTGCATTACGGGCCGATACGTCATGCCTAACCAAGGACCTGATTCAGGTAGGACAGCAAGCCAGTCTAGTCTAGGGCCTAATACAGGTAGGACAGGAAGCCAGTCTAGTCCAGGGCCTAATGCAGGTAGGACAGGAAGCCATTCTAGTCTATGGCCTAATAAAGGTAGGAAAGCAAGCCAGTCTAGTCTAAGGCTGTGTGTTTTACATTACAAGTCGATGTATCCCATGAGGATTGCATTGGATCATGTTGCCGTAGTGGTACTTCCCTTGCCTTCCACCTCTGTGGTCCTGGGTTCGAATCCCGTCTGGTTCAGTATGTGGATTGGGTTCTCAGTCCCTGCTTGATTCCCTGGGTTTCCCAAATACAACATTGTGTTAGTCCCATTAACTTGGACAACCCTATATAGCGTTTTTGTAACATGGGGACGTAGCTTGCGATATATAGGGTCCAAGCGGGTCCGCAGGTACCGAATTTACATTGTGTAGGGGTTGTCCTCCCTCGTCTAAAACTGATCGTTTCTTCAGGCTTATGAGCTACAGTGTCATGGGTACTTTTTGGGAATCTGTAATTTCAGTATCAGAAAGAATGATTGAGACTGCATCCAAATCATATGATTAGGGTGGATTGACACAGCCTTTTCCCGTGTTAATTTGATGCACATTGCTTTCCGAAAAAGGTAGTTTGGAGGGAATTTAGAGTTAAACGACAAACTGAAAATTACAAACGAGTCGATAGTAGATGCTAGGTAAAAGGCTTGATCACTTTCCATAGACTCGTGTGTAATCTAAATAATTCAGACACGGCCTAATAATCATTTTATCACTTTATTTCAGCGCCACGTTAAGACTGAACAGGGGATAATCATGAGTAAATACATTGCACTCAGTCCCACAGCAGAGAAGGTAATGTATACGTAATATTGAAAGGGTTAAAAATGATCAATAGACCGTGTAAGTCTTGCGGCGGGTCGGACTACCGGGGACCAGTCAGGGAATGGCAATGTGGTTTTAACGTTGTGAAGATCTTCTTTGAATTATCACCTTCCCGTACCGCGTTTATAAGCGCCCAATCAACAGATTCAATAAATAAAATGAAGAAAATGTTGCCTGAACTTGTCACAAACAAATAAAAATGTTAGACTCTTAGTTTCTGGTTTGCACTCGTCTATGGAAAGCCGGGTACCTGTTGTTGGTGAATGTTGCAAACATTTGCAATGTCCGCGTGTTTAGAACACAGCCCCGAAGTATAATCACTATGGAATTGTGCACGTTTCTGCATTTTGCATTGAAACTCTTAAATTATTGTTGGTTTTTTTCTGAAGGCATCAAACCTTGACGACACGACTACAGATGACGGTGATAGCGACAGCAGTGACGTCGGTCCTGCCAGCAGCATGCATGAAGATAACGAAAATGACGACCACGGCGTAGCATCGCAACTAACTAGTGATAGTGAACTAAGTACTGATGAAGATGACAAATATCGGCCGGGTTCAAGTACGGCCGGGCCATCACGCACCAAGACAAAGAAAATTGCCATTGTAGATGCAGCGAGCTGTTCAAAACAGAATGAACAAACTGTCAAGGGGAAATCCGTGGTAAGAAATAAAAATGTTCGATACAAAATGCTGCATTTTTGTCATTTGGAGAAAACTGCCATTTTTTTATATTTTATTAAAAGAGCGTGTCCAGATCACATTTTTGTCGCCCACATTTTTTCCATGGGTGTTGAGATTTTGATACTATATCATCTGTCATATTTTTCTCATTACCATTCTGAAATTTTGTGCTCCCAAGCGGAATATTTCCAAGTATATCGTCAAAAAACCACTGATGTTTTGTAAACTAATTTATCTCGTTCCATTATTAAACCCTCAGAGATGCAAAGGGGAGCTTCCGGAAGGCACGTTTTTGTATTTTTTTTTATTACTAAAAAAATCTTTGGGCCAATTCCACTCAAACTTCATGTAATCCTCAACTGATTACCCTAGTCTGTGCCTCTGTAGTCACCTTTAATGTTGAGTTCACTTACCAGTCAGGTCCACCCTAGGAAATCTTGGCCTCAAGCCCAGGCCCCTTGATTTGTGTACAAACATATGGTATTTGAGTATTAAGGCTCTTTTGCTGCTGTGCGTAAAAGCAGCTATCAGTCATCCTACTGCGGGCCCAGTAAACAGCTGTGTCTTGAGGGGGACCTCCATTCATCTATTTAGGCCAAAGGATTGTCTCCCCCAAACAGTGTTATTTACGCGTTATACAAAGTGCCTTCCGGAGTCTCCCCTTGGAGCCTCCGTGCAAATTTGTGGCCGGTCATCCCAGTAATTTTCACCAACCTTTTTGCTTCCACATCCAAACTGGAGATTGCAAATTTCCTGTTTTCTTCCCATGGATAGTATTTTGGGGAGGTATTTTTTATGATTGTTAGGTTAGAACAAAATCCATTTTCTGGAAAAATCTGAACAAGCTTCTTTAATAACAGGTTTCACTGTTTTTGAAAAGAAATGAAACATGAATGTTGTGCTTTCTAGTCCACAGCAATTGTAGACCGAAGAAAACTAGTACAGGAAACGTCAGAATCTAGTTCAGACGAAGACAAATCGCGCAAGCACCGTGTCAAAGGTCATGCTGGAAACCGAGGGAGGTTTGCAACCAAGGGACAAGGTGTCAAAGGTCAAACTAAGAGGTCAAAGGTCACAACCACAAAGCAAGATGGCGACAGATCAGAAGGGGCTATCGGCATTGCCACGGATGGAAGTAGGAAATCTGCCACAACAGTTGATAATATCTTCAGTAAGTGTTGAAGTATTTACGTAACTTTCAGTATTTTCAATATGGAGTACCATGGCCGAGCAGTTTGGTGCATTTAATCCAAGACCGTTCCTTAATCCATGGTTGTGGGTTCGATTCCCGGCCGCTACCAAGGTGCGTGTGCCCTTGGGCAAGGCACTTTGCCATAAGTTACCTCCCTTCACCAGGAGTAAAATTAGGTTAGGTAAAATTAAGTTAGGTAACATTACAGTTTTGTACACGAGTCTATTGAAATGTCTCCCTATTTACCCATTACAGGTAATATTATTACTGTTAAGTGGAAGTATTTTGTGCCCATCACGACACGATATTTACTATATACTAAGTGTGTTTCCCGACGACACGCTAAAACTCATAGTGTGCTCGGGCGAGACTCGAACCCACGACCTCCTGCATACCAGGCAGGCATCTTAACCACTTTGCTTTTATTCCGATGCAACATTAATTCTAATCTTTTCAATGGAATTCCATTGTCGTAACATGATGCAGTAAACTTTTGCTTAAGCGAAAAAAAAATGTTATTTTTGAAATTGGGCTTTGTTGAGTTCTCCCATAATGAATACAAAAAATTATTTCTTTCCCGGAAAGAAATATTCCAGATCATGAATTACTAACCATAGAATATTGCGTTTTGTCTTGCAGAAGAATGTGGCGTCTCGTTCATTCATTCCAACATGAAAATCATCGGCGGCAGTCGAGTGGAGGACCATGTGTCCAACATTGCAATGAGGGACGTGTATGAGTTAGGACTCAACTCACAACAACCGGCTAATTACAATGTTCCCATGTTATCTGAGGTTTGTACCCGAGTCTTTCCACGGTAAAGGGGGCATTTTGGCAACACAGACCATATTTTCCAGAAAATATATTTGTCTGGTCGCAAAATAAAACAATAAGTTTCAGTTGTTCTGAAGACATAACTTGGGCCCAAAAAGGGTTACAAATAGTGTGACAACGTCAACATGCCTTTCTAAAAACCCTGTGTACAAATTTCCAAAATATACTATCGTAACCGGGACGGCCTAAAATTTAACACAAACTTGACACGATGCACAACATATTATTTTATATTTATCTTGCAGTCCTTCCCAGAAAGCTTTGAGGATGAAGCGTCATCATCAAGCCTACAGAAGCAGCCTTTACATCAGTCATTGATTGCCCAGTCTCAGCAGTCAACTCATAAAATGAGTGGAACAACAATCCTGTATGGTCAGACACCTAGAGGCATAAGGAGGTGCAGTATACCAACTTGGCTCTATACACAATGATACAAGTCCCTAAGATCAATTAACTGTTTGTGAAATTGATTTATGAAATCCCTCGCTAACTTGCAATGTGAAGATGTAGTGCTCGGTTGCTTTGGGTATTTGCGATGAACAGATGGTGTTGTGTGAAAAGCACTTAAAGGCAGAGGCTCGTCAGCAATGCACGCGTGCCAAAATCGTGCCACGAAATACGCAGCTCCATGCCTTTGCTAAGATGGCTACCCCCTAAGATGGCTGCCATGAAGAGAGTCTATATAAAAGATAATTACATGTACTACCAAACAAATAACAGTTGTTAAATTTTATTTGAAATTAAAATTAAAGGGGGAGGGTGCTCTGTTTTTCACTAGAATATTTTCAATCACATAAGACAATCACAAATGGCCATTTTAGTTTCAATGCGCAAACTTCATCTACATTTTATAACTCATACCCACTTTTTGTTCAATACACAGACATCATTTTGAAGCAATGGCAAAAACACTGAAGCATCCCTCCGCTAGTGACTTCGCCAAGCACATTCTGTCCTTGCCACAAGAGCAGTACGCAGCTCTGCTACAAGACTATTACACCAACAAACATCCACAGCTGGACCTGACAAGAATCTACCAGCCTCCTCCAAGCGACGATTTCGACGATACGACTACTGAAAAACACCCCGAACAAAGAACAAAGTCTGCAGATGTGAAATGCTCAAAGAGAAAGCCGAATTTAAGAACTAGACAAAATATTGGTAAACGATATCAGAGTACCGTTAAATTGAAACAGGGGGATGATGAGATGGAGGAAAATGCAACTAACGAAAAACGTAAAAGCGTACATAGCGATGAAATCGAGAAACAACGAAAGAAAAGAGGATTCAAAAGTAGTTCTCGGAGTGAAGTTCCACAAAACGAATCCCTGCAAAGTTGCGCAAAATCAAAGTCTGAAGTACAGAACAAGAATTCTACTGAGAACCGGTTCAGAGACGACTACCAGACTACGAAAACGTGCGAACGTTGCAAGGCGCAAGGTCGGATTGAGTGTGCGTGTGATGGGAAAGTAAGTGAATCGACTGGTTCGTCCATTGCCGCGCAACAAGAAAATTTATCCTTCCTTGATGATATATTTCTGACAGACCGGTCGAAGAAATCGCCCAAACTTCCTCCAAGGAAAAAATCCACCTGGACGAAACCGACAGAAGATTTTTCTGATTCTGATGTTGAAATGGATGATCTAGAAGACGTAATGACAAGCCCGATCCGGCAATTTCAGGGTAAGAGTAAACTTGAAAAATTTGAAACAGATTCCGCACTTTGGAAACGTAACTCCAAGTTCACGAGCCGGCAGTCAAGACTGGAACAGGTCAATACTGAAGTCAAACTCGAGGAGAGATCGGTATTTGAGAAATATGCCGAGTCATTCGTGGAGAACAAACGCTTCGAAAAGAAGGATTTGCTTGCGAAATGTGTCGTTTATGCTGAGGAGACGCCGGAGGTGGAATTTACTGAGTCCGAACATCAAAACAGTCCATTGTGTGTTGCAGAAACATTTTAGTTTGTAATTGTTCTGCATTTTCTGAGCAGGAGAAAAGGAATTTTAATACATTTTTTTATCTGCTTTTAGTGAATAGTCTGATAATAATAATTATAATATTATTAATAATTTTGGCATTTATATAGCACTCTTACACGAGGTATCACAGCACTTTACATCTATTATGCCTAAACATCGAGATACATAGGCGGGCGGCGCCTTTGGCAGAGACATCAGGGAATCCCCTTACTCTTCACGAAAGAGTGCTCTGGGTTCTTGTAAGTGCATTACACAACACACTGGACCAACAGCTTTACATCCCTTCCGAAGGATGGGGCAGTTGTGGTCGAGGGCACAGGTACCACGGCCGGGTATCAAACCCGCAACATCAAGTTTTCACCCATGTTATGAGTCAACGACATAAACCACTCGGCCATGGTACCCCAGTCTATTAGATTTATTTTTTAAAATAATAACTTCTTTATCATCCATCCTCGGAGGTACCCAACAAATAATTAAAACCAAAAGACATGTTCAGTAAAACGTTTTATTAGACCACGACAAGAACGTCCATGTACAAAATCATTTCCACTGCCCAACATCTGTAAAACTTAAGGTGGACATAAACTATGCACTTTGCCAAGGCAAGAATGATTTTCCATGCATGACTTTCGTTTTTTTTAAGAGTAAGTAGACGAGTGAAAACTTTAGTGAACAAATGTAGTTTGACAACCATATTGCCATAACGGTCCCAATAGAATACCAAAGTGAAAACGTCACCCTTTGTGTGTTGCCAATGTTACTGGGTCTACAGTGAACTGTTTCCCTGCACTTTAGTTTTATATAACGCCCAAAGAGATCATTGTCATTTGATTAGAGAACATCCGACAGCCTGAGAATATGAAAAAAGTACTTGAGTCTCTTGCATCACAATGACCGAATCCGACTCATCTACCACACGTGCGTTGAAAGGCAAACGCGTCGGCTACAGCTAGCATTGTATGAACACGCACTTGCAGTAAAAATGCGTGCAATGTAATATATCGTATAAACCAAAATTGCATGGTTGGTGACATAGCATTAAATGGTTCAATTATTTAATGCCATGTGACCTGCTATCGTCCAATCAAATGACAGGGATCTACTTGAGCGTTATATAAAGTATTTTGCGTGCACATTTGCCTTTCATGTGCATATTAACCTCATATAATCACAATATCTTTTTCTTTGGTATCGGCATTATTTCTAGTATCTCACAGCACTGTGCACAACAAACATTACAACCGATTGTATTTCCTGAAACTTCACTTGACGCCAGACGACGTGTAAACACGTTCTGGCAATGTATAGTCACGGGCAGTTGATGAGTTATAAAACGTCAGCTTTGCCGCTGTCTTCCACGGTTGGCCATTGTTTTGAATAGCCTGTCAGTGTAGCAAATCTGGCAAAGTACATGTATGATCTTTTGGTGAGATGATTCATACAATGAATGTAGAAATTACTCTCATAAGTTGGTATTTGTGGTGCTTGACCTAGTCTTATTTTTTGGCCAATCACATTTGCCTTTTAAAACAAAATTGTATTTTTGACCAAAAAGTGCGTAGCTTGCGCAACTTTTGAAAATGGTACAGCTTGAATATTATTATTGCGATTTTGTTGCACAACTTACGCAGTGCGTAGGGTTTCGTGAAATCGGCTGCAGTTTCCTATATTTTACAGCAACACGTGCCCACCCTGTATGAAATCAAGTCCTTTTAGGAAAAATGTGAATGTTAAACTGCCCTGTTAATAAATACAAGACCACAAGCAATTGACATTTTGACCGCTTCCTATCTAACTTGGCATGTAAAGACGGTGATGTCATACGTCTAGTACCCCGTCTTCCTTATCTTGATCTTTGTCACCGTCGTAGAATTCGTTAGCTGCATCAATCCTGCAAGTGAAAATAATGGTGTTTTTATGTTATGTCACATTAGACAAATTTCAGTGGGTTGAAAATAAGCAGTGTATCACACAGGAGAAAACTTGTTCCAAAATTTGTTGTTGAACCCAACCGGCACCAGAGCTAGGGTTGGAGTAGAAAGTCGAAAACCAACCAAGAGTGGCCGCAGATTGACAGAGATTTCCAGGACGAATTTGTGCAATTTGTTCTTGACACAGGTAAGAAAAACGTGCGAGATATCGAATGCAGACGCTATTTATTTATTTATTTATTCACCACATCCATCAGCGGAAGGACCGCCAATTACAGGAATGGGATCAATTAACATAGATATTCGAATAACTATCAACTTCTAAGTTGAATTAGAAACGGCCAGAGACACCAGGGAATCCATCCCCTTGCTCTTTACGAAAGAATGCTCTGGGATCTTTAAAGTGCGTTACCTAACACACTGGACCAACGGCTTTACATCCCTTCCGAAGGACGGAACAAGTGTGATTAAGTGCCTTGCTTAAGAGCACAAGTGCCACAACCCGTTACGGCCCGGAATCGAACCCACATTTTAGTACTGGCACAGGAACGTGAGTTCGACGCACTAGACCGCTCGGCCATAACACCCCAGATCCACGAATTTCAATGTGAAAGGGGGTTATATTTACCTCTCATCTTGCTCTTTAGTGCTGTTTCTAACGTCCGCATCTTGTTCCTCTGTTTCTTCCAAGCTGAGTAGGTCAGGGGGCACATCTTGCATCTGAACGCTTGGGGCATGCGCTATACACTTCAGATTCTCTTGCACGGTTTGTCTCACTTGGTCTATGTACTGCCAAAATTAAAAGTAAAATTTTCACTCATTTTTTTTCTGAATTTAACTGTTTTTTGAACGTTACTACAGGGCGAGTCAAAAAAACTATACTCTTTTAAAATTACTTGTTGTGTTTTAGTGTACCAATATTTATATGAGATGGTCTGACATGTATTTTGGATAAGTTCTCCTGTGTCTTTTGGTAGCAGTTTAATTAAATTATGTCTCATGCATGACCGCACATGAGGCAAATAAGGGTGTCAGGTGGAACACGACTTGCGCCAACTGATCAGAATTGAAAAAACAAAAACCCCAAAAACGTGCCTTTGTTTAGGTTGTGGCTTGTGGCTTGGTATTTACAAACATTTTAGTAAACGGTGGCACCAGTTGGACATCTTGCTTTAGGAAATTGCTGGCGAAGCACCTCCTATTAAACGAGGTTTGACTATAATTATGCATTATCTTACCTGTTTTGTGTTGAGATTTTCTATGCGCGTCGTCGTGTCTGGATGCAATGTGAAGTCGGGAGCGAAGTATTCAAAGTAGTCTGCAAAGGAGACAAATTAGGTGAGTTATATTATGATCTTGATTCCACATGAAGAGAGATAAAAATAAAGCCTGCCATTTTTAAGCTCGCAGCAGACAAATATAATGTCTGCTTATACTTATACCCACTGGAGATGCAGCGAAGTAATATGACCTTATTCAAATGTTGGCAAACACATAACTGCAATGTCGATGCACGATCAACATTTGTCCAAAAACATTTTAACAAGTTTAGTTGAACATTGGCACATATTTGTAAACATTTACCTTCTTGGGCAAAAAAAAAATTTGATGTGTTTTGACATACCATTGTACGGTAGTTCATTGCTTATGTCTTCATCTAGAAGAAGTGCCGTCTCAAACGTCCTGTAAGAAAAACACACTTGTAGTTTAAGGTTGTGGAAATTTGAATATTTAATTGAATATCAAATATTTTGTCACCAGTAGGTATACTACTCACGATAAGATAGGGATATTAGTATGTTGTCAATTTCACCTATTCCTGTGACAAGGTGTGTCTGTCATGCAGATACAATTGTCTAATCATATACAAAACCATTCAAGCGGAACGCATACCCTCAATAAAATATCTGCGTACACCCCACAATATCCCCAACTCATTGTGAGCAGTGTTGATTTCACAAGCTGCAATACTGAGGGCGCATTCTCATTATATTCAAATTTGTGTTTCCAAACTGCGACCAGTTTCTGAACCTGCCATTTCTTTGGGATCTATACGTACCAACAGCGTGCTACGTTCCTGACTGTGTAGCCACCGCCACCGAGTACTAACGTAGGGACATTAAACGTCTTGACAAACTTGACACATTCACCGTGGCCCTTGATGCTGAGATTGAAACAGCCTAGCCTGTCGCATCCTAAGGAGTCGGCCCCGCACTGCCACGACAAAACGGTAAAAAGGTAACTTCTTTTTAAAATACAAAACGTCACCAATTACAAGGCCCATAGGCCACTCCAAGGTAAAGCCCGCCACACACCATTGCGATTTATCTACCGGAAAGGAGTGCGCTGAAACTTCGGCCGGTCTGACCGTACATCGAACGACCGGGGCATTTTTCCGCGTCCGATAGCCCAGTAAATCGCAAAGGTGTGCACCAGGAAGAGGAAACACTTGCTTATTTCTCCAAAATATTGCCAGCATAGCAAATTTGGTTAATGAGGTAGCGCAACGGGGTGTTTATTTTCAAGCCGGATCCATTCTGACAATATTAAAAAGTTTAAATATGGCGCGACGCATAGGCAGATTTGTTGCAAAGTTTATAATTTAAAAAATTGTTGCCGACATCGTAACAAATCCCCAGGATTCCCGTAAACAGTTATGCATAAGGAAAGTATCTCGATAATTTACGACAAGCATTGCTTTTCTTTTTTAGGTCTACCAAAGTCAAAGTTCTAGCTTTGGTGCTCGTGTGAGTGCAATGAGATTTGCAAAATCAGCGGGTCGAATATTCAGATATAATTTCAAGTATCTAAGTATGTAGATTTCAAAATGTTCAATTTCTCCCAAAACTAGTTCTTAGACAAACCATTTAAAGGCACAGGCTCGTCAGCAATGCGGGCGCGCCAAATTCGTGCCACAAAATACGCAGCTCCATCCCTTTGCTATGGAGCTGCGTATTTCAAGGCATGAATTTGCCGCGCGCGCATTGCTGACGAGCCTGTGCCTTTAAGTCACAACACTGTAGCAATAAGAAGTTTTTAAGACAAACTAGAAAGCACTTGGGCAATTCTAACCTGAAGTACGATACAACTTGGCCTGTAGAACTCCATGACACTCTGAATAACGGGCTTGAAGAGACCAAAGTACATCTGGTCATCAATCCCATCCTTGAGGGGTACGTTAATGGAGTAATACCGCCCACTTTCCATGCCGATCTCGTACATGTCACCTGAGAAAAGAACATTTTAAATTATGTGTAAAGCAAAATTCACTCCAAGAAACAACAGATACTGAACTAAAACGGTGCAGTTATTAGAATTTAAAGCCACAATACATCATTTGCAGTTACACAAAATTTTACTTCACGAGTTGACAAGAAAAACCTGACTAAAAGTGTTGATAGCAATGGTAACAAACACCTCATGATTTTTTCCCCCGTGTAAAATGGTACCTTTGTGGGAGAAATTGCCAACTGAAGGTGTTTTTTCAAAAAGAAAAATTTTCTGCAGAAAATTTATTTACCATTCATTCAACACAAAAAACCATGCATGGATTTTTCAGGTTTTCTGAAGTGTTAATTACTGCATCTCTGTGTGTGAAATTTCTACAAGGCAGTTTATTTTTATTTATTCCATTTATTTACCCAGGGTGTGCCCAAACAGTTTACAAAAACTGGTTTCCATTGGGTCCCTGCAAACACACATAGAACAAATATACTAAATTGAACAACTTCAACTTTATCAACATTTGATTGTATCTCAATGTTTAGTTCCTTAAAGCAAACACACTAAAACAGTAAAATGATTTTAAAATAAAATTCCGTTAGCGCTTAGAAATTCCCGTAATAAGTGCTTAATAAATACAATTATTTTTTCTTTTTTAGTATTTAAACCACCATATAACTAACGTACCTGTACCGGGGAAGAAATGGTTACCATATTTGTGGAAGGAAACGGTCATGACTCGGTCGGTCAAATAGAAAGCTTCTTGTACGCCGTCGCCATGGTGTATGTCGATGTCTATGTACAACACACGGGGGTGGTATCTGAAATGGGTTAAAAATGGGAACTTGAGTTCAGTGCACTAGACCACTAGGCCATAACCCCAGGAATCAAACCCACATTCCAGCTACTTGGCATAGGAGCTCCAGTTCAGTGCACTAGACCACTGGGCCATAACACCCCAGGAATCAAACCCACATTCCAGCTACTTGGCATAGGAGCTCCAGTTCAGTGCACTAGACCACTAGGCCATAACACCCCAGGAATCAAACCCACATTCCAGCTACTTGGCATAGGAGCTCCAGTTCAGTGCACTAGACCACTAGGCCATAACACCCCAGGAATCAAACCCACATTCCAGCTACTTGGCATAGGAGCTCCAGTTCAGTGCACTAGACCACTAGGCCATAACACCCCAGGAATCAAACCCACATTCCAGCTACTTGGCATAGGAGCTCCAGTTCAGTGCACTAGACCACTAGGCCATAACACCCCAGGAATCAAACCCACATTCCAGCTATACTTGGCATAGGAACTTGAGTTCAGTGCACTAGACCACTAGGCCATAACACCCCAGGAATCAAACCCACATTCCAGCTACTTGGCATAGGAGCTCCAGTTCAGTGCACTAGACCACTAGGCCATAACACCCCAGGAATCAAACCCACATTCCAGCTACTTGGCATAGGAGCTCCAGTTCAGTGCACTAGACCACTAGGCCATAACACCCCAGGAATCAAACCCACATTCCAGCTACTTGGCATATGAACTTGAGTTCAGTGCACTAGACCACTAGGCCATCACACCCCAGGAATCAAACCCACATTCCAGCTACTTGGCATAGGAACTTACTTGAGTAATTCTAGGATTCCGATGACAATGTCGTTAACATAGCAGAATCCTGAGGCTTCAAACTTTTTAGCATGGTGCAGACCACCGGCCCAATTGATTGCTATATCACACAGCTGCGGCACATAAATAAAACACACCTTTGCCTTCATTAACTATGTATTAAACCAAAATAATAATATCTCACAAAAATTTCAATTAAACAGTAGATGCTCTACCAGGTTTTCCCCCAAGACCTTTGACACACCAGGCAGATGCTCTACCAGCTGAGCTGTGAGGCACAGTGGTATACTCTCTCAGGTTTTCCCCAAGACCACTGACGCACCAGGCAGATGTTCTACCAGCTGAGCTATGAGGCACAGTGGTATACTCCCTCAGGTTTCCCCCAAGACCACTGACGCACCAGGCAGATGCTCTACCAGCTGAGCTGTGAGGCACAGTGGTATACTCCCTCAGGTTTCCCCCAAGACCACTGACGCACCAGGCAGATGCTCTACCAGCTGAGCTGTGAGGCACAGTGGTATACTCTCTCAGGTTTTCCCCAAGACCACTGACGCACCAGGCAGATGCTCTACCAGCTGAGCTGTGAGGCACAGTGGTATACTCTCTCAGGTTTTCCCCAAGACCCCTGACGCACCAGGCAGATGCTCTACCAGCTGAGCTATGAGGCACAGTGGTATACTCCCTCAGGTTTCCTCCAAGAACCCAACGTGTTGAGACCCTGTTCTCTCTTTGTAAACAGAGTCTAAGAGTATGCAACATGGCAGAAAAAGTGGAAAATTTGTCACTGTTAAACACTTTTTGCTTCTGAAGCTTGACCAAAGATCCGGATCCTCTCTGGATTTGATTACAGTCAATATTGAATTGGAAATGTGAATCACAATTACACATTTTGGAGGAATCAATTCCCAATATCTTTGCGATTCCAGGAAGTTTCCTACAATTCTGAATATTAATGATACAGAAATAACACAATTCCAGGAGTTTGGCACTTTTGTTTAAAAATGGAGTCATCAGATCCAAATGCAATCACGATTCCTTAATGGAATTGGAATTGATTTCAACAATGTTGGAATCAACCAAGCCCTAGAATCACATTTTCACAGTTCTACAAAGAGTAGGAAAGGAGGAAGGGGGAGGATTTTAAATGCACTGTAAAATATTGACATTTAGTGGTACTGACAGAAACATTTTGATATAGAAGTAATTTGGGGGGGAAGGGAGGAGGTCTTGAAAAATACTACTCTCTGTAGAACTGTGACAATGTTTGGATGGCCCCCTTACATTATTGTTGAGTTTTGTTGTTCCTTCTAACGAAGCTCCAGTGTACATCGAGCAGAAGTCGAACAGACCAGGGAACACTGGGCAATCATCCCCAACATTAAAATGACTGAGGTGCTTTGTAAATGTCTGTATATTCTGTGGCGTAACTCGCTGTAAGAAATCGATGTAGTCTTCGGAATGGAAACGACACATGTCGTGCATGTTGGCCTTGTATGGTCGGTAAACCTGCCAAGTATAACAAAAAAGATAGATTACAGGATTGGAAAACGTGTGATTGAGGATGTGTATGATAAAAACTAACTTGTGTGTAAGTCAACTCAGTACCTCATCTACGGTCTGCGAAAGCAATGAAAAACGGTGTCCATGCTTTCAAGAAATTGTGCAAAGCCATTGTCCTATTTAGGCTGGTTCCCTGGCTATAATGCATAGATAATGGAACCATGATACATGTACCACGATAGTCGGGGCCTCGTTTCGTTCACATCTTGTAACAAAATGCATGTGCACACGCATTTATGTAAATTTATCTTCAGCAATCATTTTCTTTAAAAAAATAAATATCATTTAGGGCCTAAAGCCTACCGTACATCGACCTTGCAACTGGAAGCAACTAGAAGCAACTACTGGGAGCAACTGATCAGTTGCTTAAAAAAATTGATGTACGCGCACTTGCAACTACTGGCAACTGGAAAAATTCCAATTGCCGCGAGTTGCTCATGCTATCGGTGAGCGCGCTACACACATATCGACAGCAACTGATCAGTTGAGTTGCTTCCAGTTGCAATGTCGATGTACGCTGGGCTTAAGGAGGAATCATTGCATTGGACAGTTGGAACCACTTGTGTCTTTAATTTAAGTAATTTTTTTTTATTTTCGGTCAAATGGTTGATTTAATAAGTGTCTACAGTGAATATTTTATGTACACCTAAATTACCTGAAGTTTCTTGTATAATCCATAGTTGAGCACCAGATTGTGAGTTAGAGACAGGCGATGTGGCTTCATCGGATGCCCTGGTCCTGTGAGTGTGAGGATTTAAATGTAATAATTTAAGGTAAATAAGGATCTAAGCATGAAACATATGTCATCATGAGTTGTGACTCTGCAGTGCACACCTTGGATAGGCAGATTCACCAAAATGTTCGTGTTCCAATTAAATTTTATTTCGTGTTAAAAGGCTTAAAACCCTTTAAAATAAGGAGTCTCTCGTTGCCAGAGGGTTCTGGGAACTAAAGTTATTGTGGATTTTCTTCAGTAAAATTTTACTCGTTTTTATATAAAAAATTGTGGCCATACATGATGATGATACAAGAATCTTCAACTTTTGATGCTAAACCTGCTACTGCAGTGCTTGTGAACAACCAATTACCAACATACCGTAATGAAAATTCCCCACATCTGCGTCGTAAAAGTAAGCGATGGTTGGTGTTGACATTCTTGTTTAATACGATTCAATAAATAATTTGTATTTAGGCCTACAACATGTACAACGATCAAGGAAAGTACAAAGACGAGACGTGAACTTCGGCAAAGCTGGTTTACGCATAGGTAAAACGACAACAGTTCAACGTCAGGACGTCACAGTATGAATAATAAATTACGTGCATTTTAATACGTTTATTATTCATATATTCTGACGTCCATAAATTTGTTGTGGAGCGATAGGAACGTAAGGGGCGTTCGAGATGCTTCCTCGGGGCAGCCCTGACCTGGGGATGATCGTGCGAGGTGTGATCAGCCAGGTAGACCATGGGAACGAGGTTAGACACGGGTTACCCGGTGTCAGCATCTCGAACGCCCCTGTAGTGGATCGGGAGGTTTTGTCTTCGATTTAGACTGGCTTTTCAAGTCACTGCTTTGCAATGCTTTGTGCGTACTGCGTAGACGGTTTCGAGTCATGTCGGACCCAAACCAAGTCGGACCCGAACCAAGTCGGACCCGGACCAACTCGGACCCACGACCAAGTCGGACCCAGACCAAGTCGGACCCGAACCAAGTCGGACCCGGACCAAGTCGGACCCGGACCAACTCGGACCCACGACCAAGTCGGACCTGGACCAAGTCGGACCTGGACCAAGTCGGACCCGGACCATGTCGGACCCATGCATGACCAAGTCGGACCCCTGCTAGGTTAATTTTAGACGTTAACATTCCAATCTGCCGAATGTGCTGAATATATTTGTTTAATAAATATATATGTATTTCTTATTAAATGTGCCCTATTATATTTAAATTTTCGGATTTCCAGACTTTTATGTGCAATTTGTATAAATAATGGGATTTGAGTTATTTGCACCTCGTGAGAACATAGCGGACGACACGGGTGTCATGGGTGTTAGGCTGGATCCGAATTAGTGGCTTTGGCTGCGGCTATTGCTATGTCGTTGCTATGGGCGGACAATGACAGTCCTTATAAACAGCATAGCCACAGCCAAAGCCACTAATTCGGATCCAGAAGGGTTCTAACCACATATATATATTAACATTGTTAATAGATATCTGTGGTTCTAACCGTTTGCTGACGTGAGGCTATGTTCGGACACTTTCAAAAACCCAGAATACATCCACCAGAAGGCCCACCAGAAGATTATATATCGTGAGTCAGTGGTAACCGAAACGTTACCCGAGTATTCCGGGTGTTTAGCACGAGAAATACCGAATCTTCAGGTTGCATCGTTCTCAGATCCGAGATACCCACGGGTTTTCACCACTGACTTGACCATCTCGTATCCACCCCATTGGAGTAAACAACTCCCTAACCTCAAACAAATTTGGAAAATCCATCTCCACCAAATACAATAACGGAAACCTCCATTTAATCCTGGTGGAACACGCCACTGATCCTGTAAACGCCACTGATCCTGTAAAATACAAATCAAAAATTATCAAAAATAATTGAAATTACCAAAATAAACACTATACCTCAAAAATCGCTATCCCACCCAACGGATTCTTAAATTTAACGTGTACGAATGACACAAAATCCCAAAAATATAAACTGTGGAAATAAAAAATAAACAAAATAACATAACACATCGGTAAAACTCTAACTATAAAGGACTACAACACATTGCAATTAACTCGATTTTGATTGCAAATACCCGAAAAAGGTCCTTTTCCAAAAAATAAAAACACAATCCGATGTTCAATTTCCACTTTTGGGTCAGGATTTTCCTAGCTGCTGAACACGAACGCCCATTGGACAACGGAACCAACCCATGGGAGGTCACGCAGAGCAGGACGCATCGACAACGCATAAAAAGCCAAACCAGGCCAATTAACTGCAACAATGACGTGGTCAAAAGGCACAGGGCTTATCAAGCCAGCAAAGTGTCTGAACTTAACTGTATACACAACAGACACATCACCAACTTGATATGACAGCCCTTATACCAACTAAAAGCAGAAAACGCGCAAAAGAAGCGCAAAAAATAGATCTCTAAATTTAAAACATGAAATAAACACCTTGACCAAAACTATACCCAATATATGTCAAGGCTAAACAAAACTCAAATAAACTAAGAGAGCACTAACTTCGAAAAAAAGCAATGGATGCGAACGCAAACTGAAAACCCCCAACGAGAAACAACCTGTGAACAACTACCAACCTATCCAAAGCAAATCTTTCAGAAACTGAAAAATATACCGCTTTGGGTAAACTACTAAGTTTTTGTTCCGACAATTGCTAAAACATTGGGAAAAATCTACGAGCGCTAGATAACCTTAAACCACCCATAAATAAGAGTGGCCAACATATTAAACACGCAAAAATCCTTTCTAACACCAAACGGCAACAAAAAGAAGCCATGCCGGCACACACCTAAACAAGCCAACGGATCAAAATAATGAAAGGACACCTAAAAAAGACAAAACTCCACTCAGTCTTAATACCAGCAACAAACCAGAACTATAAAAAGAGCAGTCACTGAACCCTAAACAATCCTGCTCTAACTAACAGAAATTTAAAAAAGCTGGCTCTACCGCTCTAAAGATTTACCCAAATGCGAGGTAATCCGATTCATTTTGAATCCACCCGCAACTGATGAAGGGCAGACGGAAGCCCAGAAAGCTAGCTCTTGCTAAACCTAAAGAACTGAAAAACGTTCTTTTACTCGCACAACCAAAAACCGGGGAAACTCTCCCACACCACCAATGTAATGTACAATAAACCCAGCAAAAACGGTACAAATTGGATACAAATAAATTTTGGAATAAAATAATATATTTTATTTCAAACAATCAAAACAAGTCAACCGGAACGCATGTGTCTCTGAATGGGAGAACGCCACCACCCCCCTCTTTACTTGAGTCTATAGGCAGTCTCCGATAATCGTACCAATTCGTAGGGGAATCGTGGCAAAAATCGCACAGTGGGAGGCCCGCTTTAAGCGGGCCTCCCACTGTGCGATTTTGGCCACGAATTTCCTACGATTAGCTACGATTTGGTACGATTATCGCAGACTGCCTATAGACTCTACACACAATCGTACCCAATCGTACCTAATTCGTGGCAAAAATCGCTTTAAATCCCATGATTTATACAAATTGCACATAAAAGTCCATCCTGTTGCAAGAGGATGATACAAGTCTGGACATACGAAAATATAAATATAGGCCTACTAGGGCACATTTAATATGAAATACATATTTATTAAACAAATATATATTCAGCACATTCGGCAACGTCTAAAACTAACTGCATGCACCAAATACATTGGGTCCGACTTGGTCATGCATGGGTCCGACTTGGTCCGGGTCCGACTTGGTCGGGGTCCGACTTGGTCGGGGTCCGACTTGGTCCAGGTCCGACTTGGTAGTGGGTCCGACTTGGTCCAGGTCCGACTTGGTCGTGGGTCCGACTTGGCTGTGGGTCCGACTTGGTCCGGGTCCGACTTGGTTTGGGTCCGACTTGGTTTAGGTCCGACTTGGTTTGGGTCCGACATGACCTGCTCCCGCGTAGACTGTCGTTCAGTTCTTGGGTCTGTCACTGGCTTGCAAGTCGCAATTAACACTCGTCGGGTGAAAGGGATGATGCGGCATGTGGTGTTAAACAAAATTTGCATGCGGGATGCATACCTAGCTGTGCCACTGAGCAAGGCACATACACACTTGCTTGCTCCATCCTTCGGAAGGGATGTAAAGCCGTTGGTCCACTGTGTTGTGTAACACACTTAAAATATATCCTAGTACTGATCTTTTGTGTCTTTTGTGTCTCTGGCCGCCGTCGACTGCCAATGGCGCCACCCACCTATGTATCTCAATGTTTAGGTGGAAGACACTTGCTTCATAAAACCATTGTAATGTGCAGCGCATGTGGGCATATTCATATGGAATGTGCGCCGTATATAAATGAAATAATATACAAAAGTACATGTATATTTAATTTTTTTATATTTTTTATTTGGCTAAAAATGAGTTTAAAAGAGTTTTATTAAGTGTTGTTACTTCTAATAAATAGCTTTTCTTTAAAGGAGCGTGTTCAATTTTTCCCCAGAAAATGGATTTCGTTCCAACCTAACATCATTTTATTTCAATGGGTCAAAATCCCCACCCTGTGGCACGAAAAATGTGACAAAACTCCCACCTATGGGGGAGGAGGGGTGGGGGAACAATAGGTGCATAATAGGCGCGAAGGGTTTTTTTGCTTTTTTTAAGACGCGAAGGACGTGGATCAAGTCTACTAAACAAAATGGCCGCCTGCACGACGACGCGGCTTGCGCCCGTTGAATTTTCTCAGAAAAGCAAAAATTTATGCCATCAAAAAGCTGACTTTGTCGACCACAAGGCGCTATCTTGTAACCAAATAAAATGCTCAGCATCGGAACAGGGTTCAGCCTGTTGCACTCCAGTTATACTGGAGTTTCGGAGCTTAATTCAAGCCCAGATTCACAAAAACTCTGTCAACGCGATTCCAGGGGTAGGCAGGTTTTACAAGCCAACTCGTCCATTGGGACAACTCGACCGTTGTTGCAATTTACATTTAAAGGAGCGTGTTCAGAAAAATGGATTAGGTTAAAAATGGTTTTAACATAACAATCATATAAAATACCTTCCTAAAATACTATACATCAGAATAAAACAGGAAATTTGCAATCTCCAATTTGGATGTGGAAGCAAAAAAGGTTGGCGTATTATTAATTATTGCACTGATATATCCTCGATCCTCCATAATCTGCGCACCTAACGCTGATGTACGCGCGCGCATTGGCCGGCAAACATAATGCGAGTGCGTAGAAATAGGACCGCGTGGATTTAGGAGTACTGACGATAATAATTAGTTTACAAAACATCGGTGGTTGTTGTTGGTGCCCATTCATATACTGTGTCACGCCATGTCACACTGGCTAACCTTCTGGGAACTGTACCGAAACGCAAGCCAAACAAACTATAGCGCCACCACGCGGCAGATTCATGCCATATAGTCAGGACGCGATGAGAGCGCTGTGTAGCGATTCGCATAAATGAAGCCAGGGTACTAGGGACGAACCATACTAGGGACAGAAACGCACCATCCCCAATTTTTTATGCAGACGCATATGTGGCAGACGCATATGTGTTCAACATCATGCTGTCCGCTCTCCATAAATTAGTTTTCTAATAATATAATTTCAAATTGTCATTTTTTCTCTCTATTCAGGTCTCAAACCGCGATTTACTTCATGCAGTCATAGCACTCTATGATGTCTGCCTGCCTGATATAACCCCTGAGGTGTTGTACTTCACTGTGTGTGGCAAATGGGCCAAGACATTGCTACTCATAAGGGATGTCAAAGGTGAGAGGACTGGGTCAAGTTAAATCATTGGATCAAGAATGTCAAGTCAAGTTTACTTAACCCTTTCAATACCAATGTCGAGTTTACTCGACCACTGACCTGATAGGTTTCCACACGTTTGCCCATAAATGTGGTACACAATAAACAGGTGCCAATAAACAATGCGGTATGCAAAGGGTTAAGAAGGCTAATTAAATGGATTTTTTGCGTTAACTTTTGGACTGGAAGACGTCACTTTAAGTCGATCCTCAAAACGGCCGCCGTCAGATACAGCCAGTTTTTGATTCAGCACCTCAATAAGTTTACACGTGTCAGAAATCTCACGTTACAATCAAATTTAAACCTTGAAAAACATACCATGGAGGTTGTTCGCAATTCTGTGCAATGATCAGATTTTCCCAATTTATCTTCTAAACAGCAAATTATTTTTCTTTAGATTGAAATTATCAGCATTTAGACATTACATCATGCAGCAGTACAATGCAATAACCACAAGAGGGCGGGCTCACGAGCCAACCAGCGCATAGTGAGCCCGCCCTCCTGACTCAATTAATTGATATCCTAAGTTTGTGGGAACGAAATGATCTAAGTAAACATTTTTTAGATTGAATATTCTTTTCCTTCATCATTATGACTTGATACAGATGTTGTCGCAGATTTGAAAGCCAAGTCAAGAATCCAAGATGACGTTAACGACAACTCCGAAAGTGATGCAGGGATTGCAGGCATTTCCTCGAATGTCAATAATTGTCACCCCGTAACTTCCGACCTAGTCTGCAGTGACCATCAATTGGATGATCTCAAACATGAATCAAACAATTGCATCAATGGAGTTGTGGATCATTCTGCAGCTAAAATCACATATGGTGAAAAGCATAAACCAGAAGTAAAAACAGAAACAACCGAAGCTACCAACGTCGAAGGAGAGAAGAAAGGATTGTTTGCAGATGTATTCAGTGATACGGAAAGCGAAGGCTCTAAGAGGTATGGTAGGGATCATACATTTAAAAAAAAAACATTATGAAGGAATACTTGTACGAATCACCCTATTATACTTTTGGACCGTTTTCAAATCTTGTGCTTTTTATCATACCTGGGTCTTTCCGCGCTAATGGGCCTATTTGAAAAATAAGTCAATAATTCCTTTCAGATGTCTTCAATTTATCTCAAACTTAAAGAAATTCTCTTGTACTGTTCTCAGGAGGTAACTTTTGCCCAAAAAGGTAAGAAAATGCTGCCACAACATACATTTCTGAAAAGCTTACACATTTTCTATATACGTATGTAACGGTGGACAGACAAAAATGTCAAAATTGTCAACATTTTCATGGAACTACAAAGCGTAGGAATGTGGAAGGGTAGTTGAAGGCCGCGTATGACTTTACATGCACTGTAAAATGAGATAGATTCAATACATGGTGCCACCGTAAACCCCTTTGATTAATGTTTTATTCACCATGCAAGTTCTCAAACCTTACCTGAACTTTTTTCTTCGCAAACATTGTTAACCGTGTTTAAATAATCTAGGCTTTCTAAATAAACTTTAACCTCTAAATCAGGTATTCGTTTTCAAATCAAATCTGAATTGTTTGTGCAGTAAACGAATACACCGATGTCGACCGCTCTGCCAGAAAATGCCCTCTCCGACAGAAACGCTTGGTGGTGCTATGTATTATGAAATGTGCGAATTCAGATTGAATTGAAGTTTCTTAAATCCATTAAATATAAAAACGGAATGATTTCTTTCCTCCAGTGATGAAGATGAAGATGAAGATTTCACCGACGGTCAAGATGTCTTCCTTAGAGAAGTCAAGGAGAGGAGACAAAGACGACAGTTAGCCTTATCTCAAGGCAGGGACCCAACGCCACATGTAGGAATTGAGTCGAGGCTTATTGCTTGTGCGACTTGGGAGAAGTCTACAGTGTGAGTGTAGTTGAATACGGTTTAACCTTGTTCCAATAATGGGTGGTCCTTGAGGCTTTGCATTATAATAGAAACTTTGTATTATCAGGAATTAAAACAAAGAAAAATCATTAGGACTTATAATGTTCCAAACTAGAATGTGGTATTAACAGTGCTCTTGTTATTAAGGTTTAAAAGGAATGGTAATTTTAAAAATGAAAAAAGAAAAAAATATGCAATAAAAATTTAGGTTTAGTTAAAGTTATATAATAATAATAATAATAATAAATCTTGTAAAGCGCAAGCATCTAGCTAATAGCTATTCGCCGCGCTATGGCATATAGGATTACATGTGAAATGCTTGATTGAAGAGGTATGTTTTGAGATGTGATTTGAACATGGCAATATTTAGTTGTTGTCTGATAGAGATATTGTCCGTGGTTCTCAGTAAATTTGATTTTTTTTTTCTCAGAAAGAATTTTTAAAGTATTTACTATATTTTAACGATAAAACATCATACTTTGTATTTTAGACATCCGCAACCCTGTAAACAATTGACGGCAGTGTTTGTTTTTACTCTAGTCGTCCAGGTGAGAAGAACGTACAGATAGACCTGTTGGCAGTTCGGAAAAGAGTCAGGAAACATGGCATTGGCAAGTACCTCATTCAGGTAATCATTTTAATCAGAGAAATTACTTTGAAATCCAAAGAAATGTAATTTTCATTTACCAGACAAGACAGATAAAGGCCCAATATATAATTTGCAATATGAAACGTTTGTGGATTCCTAGAATAAGGGCATAACATATCTAATGTTGGTAAACTAGCCGGCAGAAATTTCAGCTACATAGATGCAGCATAGCCCAGGTTGGACTCCGTACCGCATACTACATATGGGGACAGAGTCCAGGGTATAAAGTTCCAAAAACGGGGCAAAACATTTTATAACAAATGTTCAATATTTCTACCAGTAATGTGCTAACAAAGTTCCATGTGTTCTAAGTTAATAATGTTTCCCACAAAGGTACCATTTTACACAGGAAAAAAATCATGTGGTGTTTGTTACCATTGCTGTCAACACTTTTAGTCGAGTTTTTCTTGTCAACTCGTGAAGTAAAATGTTGGGTCACTGCAAATGATGAAATGGGTTTTTAAGTGCCTCACATATTTCTATTTATTCTAGACCCTGAAAGACCCAACTATAGTCGGTCTATATGATGCCTTGGTCGTTTATGCTGATAATTCTGCCGTGGATTTCTTCAAACGCTTTAGTTTTGACGACGACATCGTTCTGAATAGCAAGTTCTCGGATCTAGCCGACAACTGGACCAACTGTACACTCATGTGTTATCTCCCACCATTCTCGGGTACGTTACTAGGGCAGTTTCGGGGAGTAGTTTGCTTAGCCCTTAAAATGTCAGTCAATTCTGCCTGCCAGAAACAGACAAACAAACAACTAAAAAATGACAACTGATACATTTTATTAACATATTTTCACAAATTGTCTTTCTTTGCTGCAAAACAGCCGAAGTATTTCGGTACTTCCACTGGCGCCCTCCCACAGTAACGTCCAGGCCCCCAGTAGCCCCCCGCTATGGAGAGCCCTGACTACGCTGCTGCGTGTATCAATAGCCTGGCATGCATGCTCAAATACTGAATCAATTTTGTATATTTAAATGTTTGGAATTAAAAATCAACTTGTACAAAAAATGTCATTGTGTGTTGAATTTTGGATTCAAGGGTTGGATTTCATTTCAAGGGTCAAATTGTATAAATTCTGCCTGTTTTCCGTGTTCGCTTAAAATCATTGGCTCTATTTATACTGTCAGTCGACATAGTAAAAAGCTGGGAATTGGCATCAGTTCTGTTTGAAATTTGTCGCAATTCCATCGTCACAATTCCATCTTATTTACATCACAGAACAAACAATGCTAACAGAATCCGATGCCAGCTTAGATCTCAAACTGATGGACTTGGAGCTTCAGAAATGGTCCGTCAAAACCCGCGAGGCACATCAGGCTCAAATGGTGTGTGCCATGAAACTCAAACATGAAGTAATATCGCTCAGAGCACTCGTCAACTCGCAGCAAGAACTCATTCAGTCACTCACTCTCGAGTTACGACAGCTCAGTGCTGAGAAGTTTCACATGGGTGAGTTTGTCAGAGGATTGCAGTAATTACAGTCGAACCTCAGTAATGTTAATACAGCACTCTGCTAATAGTAAGGACAATTTGAAGTACCAATCCTCTGTTCTTCATTCTTTTCATTCCTGATAATACAAGGTTCCTGTTATAACAAATTGACCTGAAAAGTCTCAAAGACCTCTTACTGGGTTTAAAAGCTAATAAAAAGATCTCTAAAAATCTAACTCTAAATATCTCTGTCAATAATACAGGTACATGCTCATATTTAAAAATATAAAAAATTGTTTTTATGTTGCAGAGAAAGAGTTTCTGAAACAACAACTATCTGATTTGACCCAGGATGTCAGGAGAAAGGCAGGGTTTTGTACTGATCAAGGTGGGTTGCTCAACGTGTTGCAGTAAACAAATTTGGTCTTAAACTGTACTTTTAAGACCTGGATGCTGATAATGGCTTTGAGTTGCGTCCGTAATGCCGGTTTTAAAGTCCCAATACATCATTCGCAGTTACCCAAAATTTTACTTAACGAGTTGACAAGAGAAAAAACAACTAAAAATGTTGATAGCAATGATAACAAACACCAAATTTTTTTCCACCTGTGTAAAATGGTACCTTTGTGGGAGAAATTGCCAACTGAAGGTGGGTTTTTAAAAAGTTGTCTGCAGACAACTTTTTACTATTCATTCATACACAGAAAACATGAGTAATTTCTGTTGTTCGAGGAACTTTACTCAAACTATAGTTAACTTTAGGCGTGAATCAAACTGATAGCTTAATTTTTGCTCTTTTACAGATGACAGTCTAGATGATATAGAAACCGAGGATTTGATTCGAGATTTAGAGCAGAAAATATCAGGAATCGGAGTGGCAGATACCGGTAAGTACAGAGTTATTATTATTATCACGTACCTGTGCCATTTTTCTCCATGGGGTGCTGTTTTCCAGCTTGTGTGTGTGTGTCATTACATGACAGGCACATGTATACTTAAATTTGTACCCTTGTGGAGACATCCCTTTGTTCTCATGTACAATCTAGTTCAAAAGCAGTTTTCAAAACGCTCCTATTTAAACCAGAATTACTTTCCTGAGGTGAAATTTCCACCGAATGTCCCTTAAATAAAATACTTCAACTTGCGACGGATAAGTATACCTTGGAAATTCCTCCTTTTTGAGTAAAATCCATATATCTATTTCGTTAAATCTTTGTGGAGACCCAGGTCTCCACAAGGTATAGGATCAACATAACACTGTGGCTTTGCACAATTTCTTGAAAGCATAGACACTATTTTTCCAATTTTCTTGGAATGTAGATTAGGTACTAAGTTGACTTATACACAGGTTGGTTTTAACCTCTTCAAGTTAGGATTGGCAGGCTTTCGAGTCAAAGTGTTTTATTATACTTTTGTCAGTCCAGGCCAACTTGGATAGGGTTGTTTTGTTTAGTTTATTTTGGAATTGTATGTTGTATGTTTGTATTTTGTACCTTGTTGTTGAAGGCCGAATAAATAATAATAATAATAATAATAAAACCTCTTCAATCATACATGGAGATAACATCGTTTGTAAAAGTTTTTCCAATCCTATTTTAATGAGTTTCAACTGTGAGCAAGTTCAATTCACGACCAGAGATAACCACTGGTCAAACATCATCCTGGCAACACACACTAAAGTTCAGGTGCGAATGCCTTTGGTTAGTCAACTGGTTCCACTCAAAATGCTGCATTAAATCAATGCCTGATGGGTACCGGTGCCCTGGGGCAAATTTCATGGCGCTGTTTCCTTAACAGAGAATTTATTTGCTTTATTTTACAAAAAAATGGGTTACCAGCCAAAATTGTTTGTGATGTATATTTACTAATATTTTACTACTGTTTCTAAAAGCAAATTTTTGTGCTAAACAGCGCCGTGAAGTTGACCCCTTGTGGGCTGGTTCCAAATGGTCGACCAGACACGATTAACAGTCATTGACTAGACTGCGTTCAGTTGCAAATAGTCAAACTATTTTAACTATAGTCGTAAATCAAACTTGCTCTATATTGTGCTTTGTGCCATTTCCAACATGCAGACTCGACAGCACATGATGCATGTATCAACCAACAAATCGCTGAGGACTTTAAATCAAGTATGGATGATTCTGTAATGGCTGGCATGTGTGTCATCTCGAAAACAATCAAGGTAGGTTTCACAATCTGTTCCACCCATCTTTGAAAAGTCCATGGTTCAAAGCTTAGTCATTGCAACCGCATTGTGTCCTTAAGCAAGATACGTTACTCCACATTGTCTGTCTCCACACAGGTGTATAAATGAGTACCAGCAAATACTATTTGGGAACCCCTACTAACTGCTGGGGGTAAACCTACGATGGACTGGCATCCCATCCAAGGGGAGTAGCAATGCTCCTAGTCACTCCATGCCATTGAACTAACAACCTGTTAGAGAAACCCAACTAACTGCTGGGGGTAAACCTGTGACGGATGGGTATTCCAACCAAGGGGAGTAGCAATGCTCCTAGTCACTCCATGCCATGGAAACTAACAACCTGTTGGGGAAACCCAACTATCTGCTGGGGTTAAACCTGCGATGGACTGGAATCCCATCCAGGGGAAGTACCAATGCTCCTAGTCATGGGGCAGCATGGCCAAGAGGTGTGGCATGTTGAATCCAAGATTGTGGTAAATCTACAGATTGTAGGTTCGTATCTCACTCGGGAAGGGGGGGCGGGGCCTACGCCCCTGATGGACGTGTCTATACATCAACCGTGGAAGACAGTAGCAACGCTGATGTTTTAACTTGTCAACTGCCCCTATGACTATACATTGCCAGAATGTGTTTACACGTCCTCTGGCGTCAGGTGGTTAAGGTGATTTAACTGCGTCTTGTTTGTCTTTATCAGGCCAATGTTTCAAGCTCTGCCCTGGAGATGTTTCAAACCCGCTGTAGTTTACTTCATGATCCGTCCCTTTGCACCAAGATGTACCTGTGCGGCACGCTTCAACACCCTGAGAGAATTCCACATATCTTAGCAAATGGCTTTTCTGAGAAAGGTACATATGACGACTGCAGAGTATAGTTACCTGTACGTTTTATGAGAAAGGATTAAACACAATGACTACACGTATAAAAGTGGTCAATTTTTCACTTTCGACAGTCATTTTCTTCGGGAGTTTATTATATGTATATCCTACTTTGAGCTTTAGCTCATAGAAGAATAATAGTTTGCAACACGCGTTTTTACAAATCAGATTTCAGCCACGGAGAGTTTGGAGTTGGCCTGTACTTCAGCCATCATGCATCTAAAGCTGCTCATTTCTCTGCCGTAAGTAAACAAAGATGGTGCTGGTTATACAAACAAATGTACTAAAACATTCCCTCACAAGCTGTGTTTTTATTGGAGTTGACACAAGGAATATAAAATATCTTTAAAGGGGGAATCAGAGTTTGCACTGTCCGGAAGCTGGACATCGCCCCAAAACACAATTAATTGCAACCACTCGATAGTTTATGAAAGAAACCCCACTCCTCTTACCTTTTGGGGTCCATCCAACTATAGTTTCCCAGTATTTTCCCAAAGAAAAGCCCAAATCGCATTCGGGTAGGTCGGCAAATTGTATGCAGAACCGTAATGAGCAACGTTAGTAATATTGGGTGGGACTCGAACCCACGACCTCCTGCATACTAGGCAGACGTCTTAACCACTCCACCACCGGGCTGGCCGGTGTGGAGTAGCTGGCTTGAATTATTTAGCAGTGGAAACCACAACTGACGGGAGAATGTGATTTGGCTTATGTCAGGGAATGAATAGTAATTAGGGTTTGTTTTGCCCTGTCTGATGTAACTTGATTAGCACCATGGGAGTTTGGTTAAACCTTTAAATTGTGTTTGCTTGCAGCTTGGCAAGTTACTTCTTGTTGACGTGGGACTTGGCAAGACAGAATCGGTGGTCCAAGCAGACAATGCAAGAACTGCTCCTTCTGAAGGATTTGATGCCATTGTGGTAAAGATTTTTTTCCCTCAATGCTTACAAATGAGTCTTTCCACAGTAAAGATGGCATTTTGGCAACACAGGCCTAAATGTAACACGAGTGTCCATCCTGGTTACGAGCGTATATTGGAGATTTGTACACAGGGTTTTTAGAAAGGCATGTTGTCACACTATTTGTAACCCTTTTTGGGCCTAAGTTATCTCTTCAGAACAACTTAAACTTATTTATTTTATTTTGAGACCAGACAAAGGTATTTCCTCGAAAATATGGTCTGTCTTGCCTAAATGCCCTCTTTACTGTGGAAAGACTCGAATATCTGTATGTTTGTATGTCTACAGACACAAGGCAGACTATCATTGTTAAATGGATGTGACGCCTTAATCGGGGAATGTCAGGAATACGTCGTCTTTGATCCGTGCCAAGCCCTGCCTCTGAACCTTATTGAATACGAACTGCAGTGACGAAGTCGTCCAAAGAAACTTGTGATCCTGTGACCACCCTTTTTTGCTGTAATTGTCTTGGGTATCACCAATGGATATAGTTGAGCCTGGAATGGTGAAACACAATGCAACACCATGCTGGATGAACACTATTCACTACAAAAGACATGAATTAATGTTGGAAAGGACAACAACCCAGTACTTCACCGACTACAAAGAGCAAGAGAGTGTTCGAGCATCGCTGACGACGACGACGACGACGCTGCAAGATGAAATGGTAATGTAAGTTATTTAATGGGTTTACAGAATTTTAGTTGGCTGCCCGTAGGCTGAATTGCATGAATACTTACAAGTGTCTTCCACCTAAACATCGAGATATATAGGTGGGTGGTGCCATTGGCAGCCGACGACCAGAAACACTGGGTAATTCCCTTACTTTTCACAAAAGAGTACTCTGGGATCTTTTAAGTACAACATGTATGTTACACAACACAATGGCTTTACATCTCATGAACGAGTGGAATTTCACGGAACCCATAAAGGCCATGACCTCCATTGCCCCTGGTCTTGACTTGAGTGCTCTATTGCAGTTTCCCAAATTTGCAAACACAGTTATTGCCAGTCTCAATTGATCACGTTCAAATGGCGTCACTTCCTACAAATCGCCACATGCATCAGAATTTTGAGCGTATTTTTTTGTGACGCGCATCGGCTGCGCCGTATTTCGAATAAATTTCGAGCAGGAACATGTTACAGCGTGTGCGTGCACATACTTGATAGCGTTTAATACGCATTGGTAACATTTGCAAAAAGTGTCTGTACTTGATGAAGCTGTGTAGAAGTTTGTGACCACAGCTAAATGGAATGTTAAGGGGGGAGAGGAGGGGGGAGGGGGGGCTACTCTTGACTCATCCAGTCGCACTTGACTGTGGGCCGCCGCACTGCATTGTAAAGAGTTGAAGAAACGCTCTGTCAAATGTCATTTTCTTTGTTGTTGTACTCTTCTTTTGGAGTGAAGCCCTCATGATGTGCTGGTACATGCAAAGTCTGGAAAATAAAATATAAACATCAAGTATAGCTGTACTACATAAAAGTCTGGTTATGAATGCAACTCAAAATGCAACCAGAAACCTTGAATGTTCTGTATGCATGTTCTATTTGTGCACATGCAATTTCCCAGTCAGCATTTGATGGAATTCCTCTGGAGTACTATGTAGATCAAATGTAATTTTCAACTCCCCTAAGCCAGCATCCTCAATGTCGAGTGATTTTTGTATTGGGCGTACAAAGATTCTTCCCTGCCCTACCCTCTCCTTTAAGTTTGCTGAAGAGTAGGACCCCTTAATGGGGAAAAGGTCCTTCTGAGAGGACATCGTTGTCAAGAGTTGAAAGCCCCTTCCTTCTGAAAGCTTTGGAAATTTCCCAGTCAGCATTTGTTGGAATTCCTCTGGAGAACTATGAAGATCAAATGTAATTTTCAACTCCCCTAAGCCAGCATCCTCAATGTCGAGTGATTTTTGTATTGGGCGTACAAATATTCTTCCTTGCCCTACCCTCTCCTTTAAGTTTGCTGGAGAATAGGACCCCTTAATGAGGAAAAGGTCCTTCTGAGAGGACATCGTTGTCAAGAGTTGAAAGCCCCTCCTTCTGAAAGCTTTGGAAATTTCCCAGTCAGCATTTGTTGGAATTCCTCTGGAGAACTATGAAGATCAAATGTAATTTTCAACTCCCCTAAGCCAGCATCCTCAATGTCGAGTGATTTTTGTATTGGGCGTACAAATATTCTTCCTTGCCCTACCCTCTCCTTTAAGTTTGCTGGAGTGTAGGACCTCTTAATGAGGAAAAGGTCCTTCTGAGAGGACATCGTTGTCAAGAGTTGAAAGCCCCCTCCTTCTGAAAGCTTTAGAAATTTCCCAGTCAGCATTTGTTGGAATTCCTCTGGAGTACTATGAAGATCAAATGTAATTTTCAACTTCCCTACGCCAGCATCTTTCAACTGCTGCCTTTCCATTGGAGTTAGTGTTTTAGCTGCATCTACATCTGCCAGGCAAACGAACCTGCATGTCCAGGGTGTGCCTTTCTTCTTCTTGCCAAATCAGCACAATATCTGTAGACATCGTGCCATGTAGTCAGGCATCTTGCAAACTGTTTTCTTCACTGACTTGATATCCATTGTGATTTCTGGAATGACATACATGTACACAAATAATAACACACCTACACAGCTGTTACGGCATAACCTAAATAATGTTTAAAAATATATAAATTATTGATTTTTGCAAAATCAGCACAATATCTGTACACATCTTGCCATCTAGCAACACATTTCAGCAAACTGTTTTCTTCACTGACTTGATAACAATAATGAATTATAGAATGAGAATCACAAATATGATACACTTGTTAGCCTTTTAGAGCCAACATTTTCATGAAAGGCAATTTTTGAAGTTCCACGAAGTTTCATGATGCAGTGGCACCAACAAAATCGTGTCAACCATATCACATTAACGATATAGATGGATTTATTTTAACTGCCGTCCTCTTAGGAGTCGGTGAGCGGGGATTTATCCGGGAGTGGGTGGTGAACCACCTACATGTCATCCACAAAAGAAAGTATTCCGAAAACTATAATATAATTGAGATTACTCACTGTGCTTTTAATTGCCAATCGTACTGTTGTCCCTCTGTTTTCATTCACAAACTTCTGTGAAGATGAGATCTCAACTGCTGTCCAACTTCTCTCAAAGGGGCAACATTACTTTTGAGGATATCTCTTAACACTTTTTCTTCCTCTGTGGTATTTTTTCCTGCACTCACCTCATCCTCAATGTCGAGTGATTTTTGTATTGGGCGTACAAAGATTCTTCCTTACCCTACCCTCTCCTTGCTGGAGAGTAGGACCCCTTAATGGGGAAGAGGTCCTTCTGAGAGGACATCGTTGTCAAGAGTTGAAAGCCCCCTTCTTCTGAAAGCTTTGGAAATTTCCCAGTCAGCATTTGTTGGAATTCCTTTGGAGAACTATGAAGATCAAATGTAATTTTCAACTCCCCTAAGCCAGCATCCTCAATGTCGAGTGATTTTTGTATTGGGCGTACAAATATTCTTCCTTGCCCTACCCTCTCCTTTAAGTTTGCTGGAGAGTAGGACCCCTTAATGGGGAAAAGGTCCTTCTGAGAAGACATCGTTGTCAAGAGTTGAAAGCCCCCTCCTTCTGAAAGCTTTAGAAATGTCCCAGTCAGCATTTGTTGGAATTCCTCTGGAGTACTATGAAGATCAAATGTAATTTTCAACTCCCCTACGCCAGCATCTTTTAACTGCTGCCTTTCCATTGGAGTTAGTGTTTTGGCTGCATCTACATCTGCCAGGCAAACGAACCTGCATGTCCAGGGTGTGCCTTTCTTCTTCTTGCCAAATCAGCACAATATCTGTACACATCGTGCCATGTAGTCAGGCATCTTGCAAACTGTTTTCTTCACTGACTTGATATCCATTGTGATTTCTGGAATGACATACATGTACACAAATAATAACACACCTTCACAGCTGTTACGGCATAACCTAAATAATGTTTAAAAATATATAAATTATTGATTTTTGCAAAATCAGCACAATATCTGTACACATCTTGCCATCTAGCAACTCATTTCAGCAAACTGTTTTCTTCACTGACTTGTTAACCAATAATGAATTATAGAATGAGAATCACAAATATGATACACTTGTTAGCTTTTTAGAGCCAACATTTTCATGACTTGATAACCATAGTGATTTCTGGAATAAGAATCACAAATGATACTCTTCAGCTGTTTAGAGCCAATCCCATCATTTTCATAAAAGCAAAAGGACATTTTTGATGTTCCTCTTACAGTACATAATGACACAGTGAATAATCCAATTTATGCATATCACATGACCAGGGGCAATAAAGGCCATAAAACACCAGGCTTGCATGGATATTTGGGTTATACATGTAGCCCCTTTTTGCCAACCAGGTATCGACGGCCATAACATAATTTATTTGTTTAAAACATTTTTTATACGATTGTGAAAAAGCGACAATATTCACTTATTTAAAGAAAAATAGTAAACACCAGCTCGTTTTGTGGATGTAATAGTCTAATTGTGGACTTTAATGCATTATTTTTTGCCAGTGAAAATTCATTTCATTATTTGTAACAGTGTTCCTGATCCCAGTAGATTTAGTTGCAAGTCTGTGATTGTGGTTTGTTTTCCCGTAGTGCCCTCCTTGTCTATTATTCAGCTCACGATCATAAGATGGAATAGACAATTTCCAAACCCAGTCCCTACATTTTACAAGCCAGAAGAGGGCACTATGAAAACAATCTACGATTACAGACTTGGAATGAAGTCTAGTGTTCCCAGCTGTTTTAGAAAACATGCAATTTCCCCTCTTAAGAACCTTGCAGCTTGAATGCACATTGCCCACAGCTTGGAAAGTCCAATCCTGCGATTCATTCTCGGTCCAGTGAGATTAATCAATTATTGACTAGTACGATTAAAGGTGCGTGTTCACTACAACATTGAAACCCCCTCACCCAACTTAAAGTAATGAGACTTTTAGACCATTTGGTATAGTGTGGTCTAGTGGGTATGCAGCCGTGCTCATGATCTGGAGGTTATTGGTTCGAGCCCCACTTGGGCCAACATATTTGTGTCTATGGGCACGACACTTAGTCTCAATTGCCTTGTGAACCCAAGCAATATTTGGGGAGCTGTTAGGGGGAATGCCACAATCTAACTGCTGATACGGTTGTGCACCTTGACCAGGCAGTCACCTTAGTCCTATAGTTGAAGCGAAATGGTTCTGGTGATAATGATAATGGCAACAACACCTTAGATACCGTGTGCTTTATAAATGCTCTGCTGTTATTATTTTATTATTATCGTCTTTCTAATTACCATTTTATTTTCCATGTATTTTTCCTGTCTTTTTAATTACGCTCAAAGCCGTCCAATATACAATTATTAGTTTGATCGAAATCCATTTTCCTGACGCAATCTGACCAAACATGAAATTGTATAAATGCACACAGCAGTCTTTATGGCCAATGAAACTGAAATTAGGATAGTTAAAATAAAATCAAAAGGAACTTCCTGAGTTCAACTGGAGTAGGCCTACATTACATGTACATTCCTAATTTTGTTACATGTAAAACTACGTAAAATTGTATCAACATTTAAAAAATAAAGTGTGTGAAGAGATTGTTTAATACAAAATGTAAGTACCCGGTACATGTAGTCATCTTTATTTTTATACCAAAGAAAACATTTGTACAAAAAAGGTAATTTTTGCATAATTTTGAATCAGGTATAAATGTTTGGATTTCAAACTGTATAGATTTCAAGCGGTTAACTTTTTTAATCGTTTTGTTTTTAGATAGAATGCATTGTATTCCTTGTTAGGTTCTTGTTAGTTTAAAGCTTTATCCAGTAGTTGATGTTTTTGACTGTATTTTGGAGAATTTGACTAATAAATACATCCGTCCATTTTTAAATTTGTTTTGGACGTATTTCTGTTGTTATGGCAGGTCTTATAAAGCCCTTGCGGTGCACCAGAGGATCAAAAATTCAGTTTTCAAGGAGCCCAATATTCAGATTTTCACTTTTATTTTATAAGTTGTACATGGTTTTTTGTTTGATTGGAAAATGTATTGTTATTTCCATGTATAATTGAGGATGTGTATGACAAAAACCAGCCCATGTATAAGTCAGCTCAGTACTTCATCTACGATCCGAGAAAACAATTTTAAAAAATATCCACGCTTTCAAGAAATTGTGCGGAGCTGCCGTCCTATCTAGGCTAGTTCCCTGACTGTACTCAATGGAAAACGGACCATTAATGGCGCGGTGGTCAGGGGCACAGCTTGTGCACACGCATTTATATAAATTCGTCTTTAATCATCGTTTTCGTTTCAAAATCATTGCATTAGACATTTGGAACTACTTCTATCTTCCACTGGTGTAAGGTTTTCCTGATCAAATGGTTCATTCAAATTTGCAAATCCTAGCTGTATAGGCCCTACATGCTTTAAAGGCCCTTTTATCATTTGCAAGATAAAACTTTTTACAGATTCGTGGAATAAGAGTGTAACATATCTAAGGAAGAATGTTGAAGAAATTTTAGCTACTAAGATGCATCAATGCTTCAGAAAACCTTGAAAATCTATATAGCGCCTATGGATTTCGTGTCCAACATGAAATAAATGTATGTGGTGTTTGTTACCATTGCTATCAACACTTTTAGTAAGGTTTTTTTCTTGTCAACTCGTGAAAAACAAAATTGGGTCATTGCAAATGATACAATGGGCCTTTAATGCACAACCAACGGCACATCGAGGAAGGAAATACATCTAGCCCCAAACGGAAGAGAAACGAGGTTGGTTTTGCTGAACTGTCACCGCAGTGTGCGTTAATGGCCATCAATTTACGTGTAGGTTATTGAATGGCGCGGTGCAATAATTATGCCCCTTTGGTTATCACTTCGTTGCCATGGTTACTGGTCAAGATGTACCGTGATGCATCTGACGTAAGTCAATTTGCAATATCTTCTGTATATTTACGGTCTGCCAGAGACAAGTGTAACATGCAGAGAACGTTTTGGTTTCATAACATAAACTCAGAATGTACAAGGTGTGTATATAGTGTTTTACTGTTGTTTGAGCTTGTTCGCAAACGATGCAGCTTTGACATTTGAACGGCATTTCATACGGTTCTCAGAAGCAAACCTGCTGTGTCAGTTTTTCTTTGTGTCTACATTCGTACTCGACCATCTTCATCGAACTTGCATAATTTTGTAATAATATTGCGTGGATTAAATCGCCCAAGTGGATATAATATATGGCTCACGTCTTCATCAATAATTCCAAGGTTTTTGCTTAATTATTCGTCGCAAGCTTTATATATTTGTTTTCATTACGCACAGGTATAGTGATCGTCTCACATCGCCTTGGCCTAGTACCTGATGCCGTTATTTCCAAGATTGTGTTACAATTTGTAGGCTACGCGTGACTGTAGCCGGCCACTTATCAACCTCCGAATCGTGCACAAATTACTTCGCTTCAAGTTGTCGATGGATTTTTCTGGCCCACGGCACGTGCTTGCACCTACAAGCCCAAGATTAGCATTTCGTATTACAGCTCCGACCATCCGCCATCGACCGGTATTCGCTGAGATGTTGTGTTGCTGATGATGCAAGATGCATTTTAGCTTGAGGATTTTTCTTGGAGATGTTTAAAGACTTAATTTCAACCGAAGCTTGCAAGCAGGTGTCCCGTGGTGACCGGGAGAACACGATGGACGAATCGGTGTTGTGCTTCGGTCGTCAACAGCCGTCAAAACCTGAAACTGTGACCGCTCGCGACCAGCTCCGAGAAATACTTGTAAGTACAGCGTTTGCCATATGCAGCACGATATGTGGCAAACGGACTCACCCCCACCATTGTTCCCCTATTGTGTCTCAAACATCCAAGGAATTTCCAAGGAATTCCTTTCAGTTTTTAGGGGGGATTGGTGCGTTAACAAAAGGGAAGAGTGTGTTGAGGTATAGGGGCGTTAGGGAGGAGTCCATTTGCCACATATCGTGCTGGGTATATAGCGTTTGCCATAAAAAGTCCTATTACATCATTTTAAAGACGAAACGTTTTTTACGAACTCTGGAACAACAACATTACAGTGTTGATAAACTGTCTTGTAGAAATTTCAGCCATTATACAGTATACTTCAAAAAACATGTAAAATCAATGCATGTTTTTGTGTTGTAAAGAAATCGTCAATTATTGCAAATGATTTTTTTCCAGGCGCCTTCAGTTGGCAATTTCACCAACAAAAGTATTATTTTACACGGGAAAAAATCATTTGATGTTTGTTACCATTGCTATCAACACTTTTAGTCGGGTTTTTCTTGTCGACTCGTGAAGTCAAATTTTGGGTCACTGCAAATTATGGGGTTTTAAGGAAATAGCCTGCCGGGCTTCAGAGAATAATCACACTCGGCATATAGGTTTTCTAGTTTAGTTTTAACAATGTACCTCCCAAGTTCGTTTCAGATGCATTCGTTTTAGCGCAAATTTGAATGTATTTTGGGATCATCCTTCAAGTATTTAAAGAGAGCATTCAATTTGGTTTTTCGAGCACGCAATCGGGAATATTTCGCACTCAAATTTAAAACTACGCGCATTCAATTTTGAAATATCAGCGAAAATCATTCAAATTCGCCCAAGCCCCGAGCTTGTGCTAAATTGAATGAAGATTCAATGCTTTGTATTTGAATGACGCAATTATAATCTAGATGTCTGAACAAATGTGAATGTCTTTAAACGAAATTGAATAACGTGCATATGAATAAGAACCAGAGAAATTGCGTCCTGATCAAAATCACTTGAATACGAACTTCCACAAACGAAATCGAATGCATCTCTGATGAATTCGAGCGAAAAAAACCTATAGTACATGTAGGCCTATATATGGCCTCGTGAATCTGTTAATTTTTACCAAAAACTCGATGAGAACGATTAATACAAATGGCGTCAAAATCAACATCGCAGCAATTTTTCCCAAATTAATGGATCCTTCGGAAATTTACGATTCTTCACCCTAAACATAATCTTTATTCACTGTAAGGTTCATCGCAATTTATCCTGAATTCGTACTTTGATCGATAGATCTCGGTCGATCTGACAAGCTACGTCCTGTCATAATCACGGCGCAGCACCGTTATCGAACTTGCGTCACTTACAGCAATGCACATTGAATCCATGCGGACTTCGAAATGTGCGTTGTATATCATTTCAAGATAAAACGACTTTTTTGGAACAGCATTGCATAACTAAAGAACAATATTGACAAACTGTTATGTTGAAATGTTAACCACAAAGATGGGCCTAATGCTTCAGAAAAGCCCAGTACGTAACATCATTTCGCAGAGACCTAAATGTTTACCTCATGAGTTGACAAGAGGAAACAAACAGACTAAAAGTGTCGATAATAATGGTAACAAACACCAAATGATTTTCCCGTGTAAAATAATACCTTTTTAGGAGAAATTGGCAACAGAAGATCCTTTAAAAATCGTTGTTTGCAAACGATTTGTTTTACCACTCACTCAACACAACAACCATGTATGGTAAGGTTTTCCGAAGTATTACTGCATCTAGCTATGTGATTGAAATTTCTACAAGTCAGTTTATCAACATTATTCTTAATTTGTAATATTGGTGTTCCTGGATTTCGTTAAAAATGTTTCAACTGCAAGTGATATAATGCCGTTGAGATGAAAGACAAAAATTATTCCAACTGCCCAATGCAATGATTCCGCGAAAATATTTTATAAAAAAACGATAGTTTAAGATTAATTTACATAAAATGCGTGTGCACACGCATTTGTTTTACAAGGGCGCCCGCATGTGAACGAAAGTAGGCCCCTAACTACCGTGGTAACTATGGCTCCGTTTCCGTGCAGTATAGCTATGAGAACCAGCCTTAATAGGACAGTAGTTTTGCACAATTTCTTGAAAACGCTCGTGTATAATTTCAAGACAAAGCCAATGATTTCGGACTCGACTCGGCTTCTTATTATTTTCACAATCTCCTTCTTGCAGGACGACCTAGACCGACAAGACAGAGCTCTGCTCCGCGTTTCATCGGACCTACTGAGCACCATAGCAAGACTAAAGGAGGCCCATGAGTTATCACTCAAACACAGTGGTATAGGGAGAGGCGCCGTGGGAGACGCGGCGGCCGTGGGCTCGGGACCCGGGGCCCGGGATGTCACAGCTCAGCTGAAAAGCGCAACGATTTGAGAAGAATTTTGGATGAAAAAGTAAAAAGAAAACAGCAGAGACTGTAGCCGCATAATCGCGTCATCTTTGCGAAATGACACTTTCTGTCCAACGCGCGCGTACTGGCTAGTCATACCACTTGATTGGTCGAGAAGGTATTCAACGCGTGCGTACTACCTGCACGCGCGCGTAATGTTATCTCAGTAACGTTTGATCATGGAATGCGCTAAAGATTTTATAGAACTATCGTGGCAACTCACATGCACACCACACGTTACAAGTATACATGAAGTAGTATATCGGTGTGTTCATCGGTTTTGCCAAGTTGTAGGGTTCCGGTTAGAGCGGAGTTTTTTGTGAAACATTTTAAATCCGGTAACTAACGTCTCCTTCTAGTTCTCTGTATATCCGCCATAGCTGGGGGGCTTCTAGTGCATGGACTGTGCGTTTTGTGTTGCTGTTAAGGGGAGTTCACACTATCGCAGAAAGAATCACACTGTTCCATTGGTTTGTACACAAACTGGTTTGCCGCTTGTGCGCGGCCTATCGCGACGCGCAAAACGTTTTGAGCTGGGTCAAAATTCAAATTTGTTGAACTTTGACCGCGGTGCGCTGACCTTTCCAACGCGCAGCCAATGAGGTATCAGAGAAGCCCCGAGTTACCAGAGTGGAATTTTCTATTTTGGAATAATCGGCGATTGGGAGCTCATGCAATGCGGTGAGCGCAGCGCAAAAGTGTGATTTTTCCGCGATAGTGTGTATCCGCCTTAACAATTGATCACGTTCAAATGACGTCACTTCCTACAAATTGTCACGTGCATCAGAATTTTGAGCGTAATTTGTTGTGACGCGCATCGGTTGCGCCGTATTTCGAACCAATTTTGAGCAACACGCGCGCGTGTTTGGAACATTTTTCAGGGTGTGAGTGCGCGTACTTGATGGCGTTTAATACGCAGTAGCATTTTTCCTACGAAGATGGCGTACCCCACGAACAATTCTTGGCCTAGACTGCTCCCCGGTCCATGTGATCGCTTGCATTCCACTTAACACATGTAGACTATGATGTAGACTATAGTGAAGACATGATGACCAGTTTATAGGCAAGGCATTGTATTTGGTGGGGTACAATGGCGGACGGTGGCTTCAATTTTATACGTCGTTGCTTCATATAGTGTATATATGTCAATGGCAACACAGCTTTGCCCACAGAGCACCCATAGCGTTAAGCCAAAATGGCGGCGTCCATATCGGCACATCGTGTATAGGGAGTGCGCACTCTAGTTTACTATATATATAACTCTATGGACATACTATAGGTCATTCATAGTCCCGGGGGCGGACGTGCAATAGTGACCGAATTATATCAGTCATGCCTATGTGTTTTACAACATAAATTTAAAATAAGAAAAGAAACGTTTTAGAGATGTATATTTAAACTATTTTATTTAACAAATAACTGATATTAGCAATTTAACAAGTATTATTGAAATTGTAATCTTGGAGCCGGACCGAAGTGATTTTTCCCCACTGAAAAACAATATATTATTCGTTTTGCCGTAATTATAACACAGTACTCTCTGCATGTGAATGTTTATACTGGTTCCCGTCCAAATAATATTCGACAACGTCTGAAAGACGTCTGGAGACTACGTAGGGAACGGGAACCAGTCTAGTGAATTTTATTTAATTAAATATTCCATAGTCCATATTGCAACTTTGTGTAAAAATAGTCTTTTAATGAATGTGCTACCATTGCTATTGTGCAATTCGCTAGCTTAGCTTTCATTTTTGTAGTCTGAATTTTTAAAGGAGCGTGACCAGATTTTTTCACAAACTGGATTTTGTTCTAACCTAACAATTATGAAATACCTCCCCAAAATAGTCTATGGGAAGAAAACAGGAAATTTACAATCCCCAATTTGGATGTGTCAGCAAAAAGGTTGGTGCAATTACTGCACTACTTTATGTAACCGCATAAATTAGTTTGCTAAATAACTTCGGTCATGGGTTTTTGACGATATCCACGGAAATTTACGGAATGAGGCGGGAAATTTCAGAATGGTAATGAGAAATTATAATGGGAAAAATAATTGCCAGACGAATAATTACTAAATAGTATGGTAACGCATATAAATTATATTCAGTGCAAAAATAAAATTTACGAATAAAATGAGTGTAGTGTGTGTGAGACCGGCCGTGTCTGCTGGAAAATTTGTTTTTACGTCCGTTTACAAGACGCGATCTCGTGGTCACGTGTCGTTAAAAAAATTGACGGTGACGGTGCCTATTCCGATATCCAGCGCCCTGTGCATGTGAGGCGCTGGGTACGGGTCACGGACGTATATATATGGGTCTGTCCACAGTAATGGGGTACATTTCTGTAACATTCAAGATCTTAGGTCCGTGTTCACTTCAAATGTCTTAATTTTATCTTTAAATTATCTAGCTAAACTGAGGAAATAACTTTTTCACCAAGGAGTAAGAAAAATAGTCCCACAACATACATTTCTGAAAACCCCGTGCACAAATTTTCCTATTACGCGTGTAACAAAGACGGGAAAAAATGTCACAAAATGGTCTGTCCACGTTACCTACGTAATAGGAAAATTTGTACACAAGCTTTTCAAAAATGTATGTTGTGGCAGAATTTTTTTACCTTTTTGGGCAAAAGTTATCTCCTGAGAACAAAACAAGGACATTTCTTTAATTCTGAGATAAACTAAAGACATCTGAAAGGAATTATTGACTTACTTTTCAAATGTACCCCATTACTGTGGACAGACCCATATACATTCGTGGTACGGGTACGAGCGAAGATTTTGGGTTGGCAGCAGTACGACATGTGAGGGCGATAGAACCTAACTCCACAAAGGCATCGTTTTATTTTAAGCGGGCCTCCAACTGTGCGATTTTTGCCACGAATTTCTTACGAATTAGTACGATTGTGTGTAGAGTCTGTAGACAGTCTCTGGTAATCGTACCAAATCGTACCCAATCGTAGGAAATTCGTGGCAAACATCGCACAGTGGGAGGCCCGCTTTACACCCAAACAAAAATCATGTCGCCGCGTTTGTTACATGTAGTGGGTTTTTCTCGTGAGCTCGCGAAGTAACATTTTGGATTACTACAAATGAAGTACATGTGTACTAGTCTGTACAATGAAATCTTCCTAATTCAAATGTCAACTCTGAATTAAACCATCTTTTCCTACCTCCATGATTAAACGGAGTAAAATTCTGTTACAATTTCGAAGGGAATGAATGTTTACGGGTGCAATATTGCGAAATACATGTAATTTCATGAACCGGTGACAGATTGAATGTTGTTAAAGGAGTACGTGTGTTCAGAAAATTGGATTTCGTTTTAACCTAAACAAACAGCAGCGCTAGCGTAGCAGATCCTAGGCAACTAACAAAAGGTGACATATTCTCTTCGACTGTTTGTTGAAGATGCGCCTTTCACAAGATTTTTCTCCAAGCACGTGACTGTTCAAGTTTTGGACGGCAAGTGGGCAAGTTCAAATTTTTTAACAGACACTATTTGTTTTTCTCTTTAAAGGCACAGGCTCGTCGGCAATGCGCGCCTGCCAAATTCGTGCCACGAAATACCATGGAGGAGGGAAATACGCAGCTCCGTGCCTTCGCTATGGAGCTGCGTATTTCGTGGCACGAATCTGGCGCGCGCGCAATAATGACGAGCCTTGCCTTTAAACCGAATTCAAAATCCACTTAGTGTTTGAGTTGTTGAAAGTCATAGAGTCAGTCTACGGGAAAAAAACAATGGTTTTAGTGTGTGATGACGTCAAACCATTTTGTGCTGAATCATGCAATGTCCATGTGAATGGTGTGTGTCCATATGCTGTAGTGTGCAGTACAGTGCATGTACGAGCGCGCTTTTTATTGACGTGCCTGACTCGACCTACATGTACATGTTATTACGCGCGATGTGTCCACGGCCACAGCTAGCTGCAAAAAAATGGAGAATTTCATCATCAAGGAGAAGACGAACTGTACAAGTTATCCTTTTAAGGGTAAGATCATATTAATATCAATGCATTACCTCATTTGTTGAGGGTACTGGGAAACCCATTTAGTGATTTAAATGTCAATTTTGGATTGGATTTGGTGCGCGCGGAGCCCGACCGGCCGAGTGGTATGGGGAGGTCGCTGGTCGGGACCGGGAGGCTGGGGAATTCCGCGGGGGAATGGCGGGGGAGATACGGGCGTTGTCCGTCTGCGTACTCGGCAAATGCTCGGTGTTTGGTGCAAGAGATGCATGGTATTACTATTATTATCATGCCATAGCGAGCTTTTCCACCACCAGAATGGTTTTCAGGGCTATAGTGCCCCTGGCCCTGGTGGGGAAATTGTGGGGGTCTGACCCTTTTCGACCCCCAAATTCAGACTCCCAGATGACCATTTTTATAACTACACTGTACTCCTGGCTACTCCTTGTGGGTGAAGATGATGTAAACAAATTTGTTTAATTACATGTATTTCAGCAAAGGCCTATAGACTTTCGCAAACAAACATTGGCACAACTATAGAATACAGGGCCCACTATCTCAACGTCTCCGGAGACGGAGTCACCGTCACGCACTGACGCACATTCATATATTGCGCCCTCTCTAGAATGAAATCAAAACATTCACAGACGTCTCCCGTCTCCGCGTCTCCGCGTCACCAGATACCCTCTTGCCCAGAATAATCGAGTCACACACGTCACGCACTTACACATTCATATATTGCGCCCTCTTTAGAATGAACTGTTCAAACCTATATTGCACCCTCTTTGGAATGAACTGTTCAAGCGGCGCGCTCGGAAACGATCCCGTCGCCGGAGACGGAGTCGCGCACTTCTTTTATTTTAATTACCGACGAACTAATCCCCGCCCCCCCCCCCCCCCCCCCCCCCCCGCCCCCCCCCCCCCCCCGCCCCCCCCCCCCCACCCCCCCCCCCCCCCCCCCCCCCCCCCCCCCCCCCCCATGGCGGCACAAGAGGGATATGTTTTTAAAAAGGTAAATAAAGACCGGAAACAGTGACGTTTTGATTCAAAGTACTTCGGTGTCCAGAGAGGGCGCTTTTCTTTTAATAACCGACGGGATACCCCCCACAGTGGATACCCCCCTCGAATTCAAAACATTCACAGCCGTCTCCTGTCTCCGCGTCTCCGCCTCTCCAGAGACCCTCTTGCCAAGAAAAATGGCGGCACGAGAGGGATGTTTTTAAAAAGGTAAATAAAGACAGGAAACAGTGACGTTTTTATTCAAAGTACTTCGGTGTCCAGAGAGGGCGCTTTTCTTTTAATTACCGACCGGCTACCCCCCTCGAATTCAAAACATTCACAGCCGTCTCCGCGTCTCCGCGTCTCCAGAGACACTCTTGCCCAGAAAAATGGCGGCACGAGAGGGATGTTTTTAAAAAGGTAAATAAAGACAGGAAACAGTGACGTTTTTTTTTTCAAAGTACTTCGGTGTCCAGAGAGGGCGCTTTTCTTTTAATTACCGACCAGCTACCCCCCTCGAATTCAAAAATTCACAGCCGTCTCCCGTCTCCGCGTCTCCAGAGACACTCTTGCCCAGAAAAATGGCGGCACGAGAGGGATGTTTTTAAAAAGGTAAATAAAGACAGGAAACAGTGACGTTTTTATTCAAAGTACTTCGGTGTCCAGAGAGGGCGCTTTTCTTTTAATTACCGACCAGCTACCCCCCTCGAATTCAAAACATTCACAGCCATCTCCCGTCTCCGCGTCTCCGCGTCTCCAGAGACACTCTTGCCCAGAAAAATGGCGGCACGAGAGGGATGTTTTTTAAAAGGTAAATAAAGACAGGAAACAGTGACGTTTTTATTCAAAGTACTTCGGTGTCCAGAGAGGGCGCTTTTCTTTTAATTACCGACCGGATACCCCCCTCGAATTCAAAACATTCACAGCTGTCTCCGCGTCTCCGCATCTCCACATAGCCTACAACGTCTCCATTCAACTTTGAAAAGGTGCTGTCGCGTGGGCCCTGTATTCTATAGTTACTCCCAAACATTGCACCTTGTTTGGCTCTTGGATGTTGAAAATATAAGATCAAAGATGATCAAGCAGCATCCACGGCCAGATATTATGCGATTGATTCGAAATGTTTATTATATTATGCACAAAATTTCATTTTTAGTTGACTGTTGCTCCTGTATTTGAGTGAAAATAATTCAATCACTGATATAACAACTATTGACACATGGAATTCATAAGTCCAAAAATATAGCGTAAAAGGTCTCGAGACACCCTCTCTCAACTTCATGAAATGACCCTTAAGCAAAAACTGATGTTCGCGTGTAGAGTGGGCGCAGCCTATTTGCACATTGGCACACCTGGATTTGTCCAGGAACTCCCCTTAACTAAGGCCCTTTCCCCTATCGTCTATCTTTTCGTGGTCTGGGAAGGGGGCCAGGGGGAGTGTGTATACATATAAACGCATTTGGTGAGTCAGGGTGAGCTTGCACAATGTTTGGTAGCATGCAGCGATTTGGTTCCCATACTGACTTTGGCACTGTCATTGTGGGACGTTTCAGAGCGCAGATATTTTTAAACTTGGCAGAAACTTGGATGTCACACGAGAACATGAATTTAGATCATTTAGGGTCTAGGCAGATTCACCAAGACATTTTTCAAATCTCACGGTTCCAATGTATGTGTACATTTCAAGTCTATTTGAACAGTTCCTTTCTGGAAAGGGTAGCTGCTGGGGGGAGGGGTGGACACTGTCCCAAAATTACCCATATTTCATTCAGCCAGTAGGCCCTGCCTGTTTTCTCATTTTGGCAAATATGAGTTTGCAAACACGTTCTTTTTCTTGTGATTTGTAGTACAATGTACCTGGACTAGTACTAGTACAGTGTATGCAGTGTTTACCTATGGTTTTAAGTTTAGTGCAGTGCAAATTGGCTTCCGAAAAAAAGGGCAGCAAAACGGCAAGGCTACAGTTGGGTATATTGTGAAATAATAGACGTATAGAGTACCCAAAACGACCGTTTCTTGCTCTGATTTGAGATAATGGTGTTTCAAGCCTTGACATTCACTGAGGCTAATGGCCTCATGCCCTGCTGAGTTGGCCTCAATGGCAAGATGTACACTTAACCGGTATTGATGCCAACTTGGTCAGCATGCCCCGTCATGAGATTTGTAACACTAATAACCTGTACACGAACACCGTGTTTACACTCGAAACATTTGCCGCGTTTACACTACACCTCAATTTAGCTTCAACCCGCCGTTACCAGTGTCTACAAACCGCAAAAGTCACCGCTAATTGTGACCACAGTGCATATGCGGGCTGTTAAGTGTTACTGCTGCATAACTGCCCCTGGATTCGTCAATTAAATCTACCACACGGCGGGCACTGCCGCAAGGACACTCAAATTGCTGAATCTGTATTTGGGTAGCATTTAAACTACATGCAACCTTGACAATTGCGGGGTTCAACCATGTTCAAAAGGTGACTCAGACTTCAATTCACCTTTTGCGTTTAAACTTAGTGCCTACCGGGCTTCAACTCACCTCTTTGGAAATTGCCGAGTTCGACATCAAATATTTTGTTATGTACATCAAATTGCTCCAAGGGCTTCAATCTAAGTTAGATGAACCCTGACTAGGGGCTTTTGAAGGTGAGTCAGGTAGTTTCGGACCGAAATCCCAGAATCCTGAAGTTTATACGATACCATCCTGACGTGAAGTGACTCAATTAATGGCCTCTCTCAAGTGTGCCTCGTCTCCTTTGTGTCGAAAATTTCTGCTGACGTTTGATGCAGATTTAATTTGAAACAGGAAATGTGCTTGTCATTCTCATTAACGCTCCGGGCTTTTATTTTTGGGTGCAGATTTAAAGGTGTAGTGTACAGTTATGGGTCTAAATTTTGCTGTTGAGGAGGTGAAATTTGGCCTTTCCATTTAAAGGAGTTTAATTATTTGTTTCAGTAAGGGGCCGTCGAAAGTTGTCAATATTTTCACAGTTCTGCAGAGAGTAGTGTTTTTCAAGACCCCCTCTCCCAAATTACTACAAATCAACTTTTTTTTACCAAAGAGTCTACTTGGACTAGTAGTGCCATAGGCAGTGCATAGGTTGCATTGCGTATACCGCTGCCAGTCCGTGTGTACTCGGACTTTGCGACTAGGAGGGAAATCTTGATTAGGCCAAACAAAATAAATGGTGTGTTTACGGTAACCCGACCTACCTGGAATTTGAGGCCAAATTGCCGACCTCAATTGCGTTTTATTGCCAATTTTCAAGTTGATAATTTTAAATGAGCACTATTTGAAATAATTTCCAACGAACATAACATTTTCTGCACTTGTACATGAACATGGTTAATAGTGTTAATAGTGAGTTTCAAACATTGCAAAACAACACGCATTTGCATGAACTGAAATGTAAAATTAGGCCGTTACCGTAAACGCACTATTTATTTTGTTTAGCCTTATTTCTCCTATATTTACACATGTTGGTCAGTATGTTACCGGTACGTGTCGCCGAAGACTGACTGTTACCGGTACGCGTCGGCCAAGACCAAAGAGAACACTGTGACAACGACCTTTGTGTCCTGTGTGAACTTCCTACTGGTACCCTGTGGTTAATCAGTGTACTTAGTCATGTACGTATGCAATATGAGCATATTATAAAATCACAGATGACCTGAAATCATGTGGTTTTCAAGTACTAACATTGTACACTGAATCCCTCCAGTGTACTTAAGCCCTGTATCATCACGAGTATGGCACTTCTCCTGAAGACAAACAGAGCACACGGTTCCTTTCAGAACCACACACACCGGGGTATACATTTAAGAGATTCACATGGTGCTATCGCAAACCCGTACACATATTGATTTCCACCATGCACAGCCTTAAGTCTTACATGTACTTACTAATAAATCATGATTTTTTTTTACATCCGAGTAACAAATATCTTTGAATGTCTTGTGAATGAGCCTTGTCCCATTTGAAAAATGCATGAGCATGTGTGTTGTATGTCATAAACTGTCCCTATTTTTGGAATGACGACGTTGAATATTCATTGTCCAATGCCGATGACGATTCTTTTGTTGCCGAGTCTTTGTCATCGTGGATGATATGTGTAACGTGAATATGCAGGAGACCCACAGTTGGTCCATAGCAGAGACCACTGATTGATCACACATGGAGCTCCCATGACCTCGCATCAGGCCCACGTTCTTGCAGTGTAATGATGACAGGGAAACAAGCGAATCACGAACGGAAGCTCGATTGCAGTTTTCACAAGGTGCAGTGATTTCCTGAGCTTATTACCCCCCAATTAGGGGGCATGTCAACAACCGGGCATCGTATGGGGGACGCGGTCTGCACACTCATGCACCCTGTCTAGTCATATTGGGCTAATTCCCAACTACAAAAGCCCCCGTCACAGCGGTAATTTAGCGTGCAAGAGTCACTTGTTGGAGATCAGAGCGTGTTTCCGTGAAATACCTCGGCCTGGCGAAGTCGGGCTGCCAAGGACCTATTGCGCCGCTTGATTTGGCCCACGTGTCGGCGCAGTAACTACAAGATCTTGTTTTAAAGAGCGAGTATCGCGAATTTACCACCAGACGCCAGTCGATCTTTGTAGCATCAACGTCGGTGACCATAAGAGGGCCTCGCTAGCTTCTAAACCAATTGGATTATAATCAGTGTTAAGCCGCTAGCTTTCCGGTGGATCTAGTCTCGCTAATTCATTACACATCCTCTTCATGCGTTGAGTGTGAACACTTGACACATTGGCGGCGATTTGGAAGGTCGTTGGGCTCGTTATTTTCTTAACTCATATCCTGGTGCTAATGTAAGTTCGTTATCTCGTTTTGGTGCATGGTGTACTGTCATATGCTTGTCATTTTCAGTGGTACATTGGTACAGATGTACTGTAAATAGTATTTTGGTGGACTGTGCAATATGCATGCATGCATGCCTCAATATACAGGTTATACTACACAAATGCATTTTATAAGCACAAGTACATGTAGCAACTTATAGAATTGTCGTTTGTTTTTATTTTGTTCAAACATGTTCACTTGTAGTACAACACCTAGAGAAAAATTGGGTTTGTAGGTAAAACCTGAGGGGGTATACACCTACCACTGTGTCTTATAGCTCATCTGGTAGAGCATCTGCCCGGTGAGCCAGAGGTTTTGGATTCAAATCCCGATAGGCCTGTGTATGATTTTTATGTCGTACCGGGTAGTATACAAATTACATTTCAAACAAAACAAAAAACATTGAAATTTGTTTAACATTGATTATTTTGAATGGCCCCTTTATATGTTTTAATACATTTGCTCATATTTTTCCTCCTAGTATAAATAAATCAAATTTAACTTCCTGCTAATATTGCTCTATACATGTATTTCAATTGAATTCGAAACACCTACATGTAAAGAACACTGTATTATTCCATAACTGTGCAATCCATTCAAACTGCCCGAGGCACATGTGACACAATTGTGTATTTGGATTCTGTGGAGTTGTCCCTTTGTACGAAATTCAAAGCACACCAGTATGTTGAAGAACTGATAAAATAAGGTCTGAAACGGGCGGCAGTTTGTTTACGGTAAATTTATTGCAGAAAGAAGTAACAATTTGTGCCACGCCACGAAATGCGCAGCTCCATGCCTTTGCTTATGGAGCTGCGTATTTCGTGGCACGAATTTGGCGCGCACGCATTGCTGACGAGCCTGCTGTGCCTTTAGGAAAGGTGAAATACATGTAATTGAAAAACGTGACACATTTTCGCTGCTCGTACAATTTTCAGTCTCGTACAAATGCAGTTTGCCGGGCGTGGAAAACACTCATGAATGTGACGTACCATAAGTGAAAGTGTAGCTCTCCTGGCTGGCTACAAATAAATACTGTCTGTAGGCATAGTGTACCATGCATTACCATTGAGCCCACACTAGCTGTAGTTTGTGAAAGGAATGCTCCTTCCAAGTGCATAACGCACCTGAAATGCATTATGCATGACTTTATGGCATGCACGGATCGGAGGTAAACTCGCTGATTCAAAGACTGAAATTCGGTGACGCCTAAAGTGGACAAAAATACTAATCATGAAACTAAAAATGCTGTGCACACCCAAATTGTATTACATGTAAGTATACGGTAGATGTACCATACATGTACGTATGTATAGAACCAAATTACACATACCGGTATGTACAATAAACATAAACGGCATGTACAATGCACATATGGTACATGTTCAGTAGTGCTTTACAATGTGCATTATGTACAAATTTGCATTTTTTGTTTGTGTGAATACAGACACATGTGTGTAAATAATTTCACGGAACTGTTTGAACATATGGAAGCTACATTGTACATGTGTATCATGTACCGTAGCCCATTTGAGCCAACAATATTTTGTTACAAATGAACAGAACTGAGTATAGTTATACTGTACCGGTATCTAGACCCGTTTACACTCGATTCGCCTTTTCCGAATCGAACTCCGCAATTTCCAAAAAGGGAGTTGAAGCCGGGTAGGCGCTATAGTGTAAATGCAAAAGGTGAATTTAAAAAGGCGAATCAGACCCAGGTCTTGAACCCTGCAATTGTCAAAGTCGCTTGTAGTGTAAATGCTACCCGAATACAGATTCGGCAATTTGAGTGTCCTTGGGGCGGTGCCCGCCATGTTTGTAGTAGATTTAATTGACCAATCTGGCACTAGTGCCGCAATACCTAACAGCTCATGCATGCGCTGCAGTTTAACAGTGGCGACTTCTGAAGGCGAGTTGAAGCCGAATCGAGGTGTAGTGTAAATGCTGCAAATGTTCAGTTTTGTATCCACCTTTGCCGGTTCGAGTGTAAACACGGTGTACATGTTGGGTTTTTCTGTTAAGACTCGGTTGAGAAAACATAATTATACATTGACTTTGTAGGCACACCTGTGTACATGTATTAACCACTAATCCTCCAATTTCCTTACGGTTTTTGGAGCTTTATTGGGGATTTAGGCCACAGCAATATGATATGAATATTATATGAATTTCATTATTTGTTATCCGTTCTGGCAAATTGAGTAGAGATGTACGTCAGTGATGTACGGTACGTACATACTTATATGTGCAAAAAGCTAATCTGTAATGCTCAAGCTCTCGGATACAATTCATGCAGGTCGAAATCAAGAAATAAAGAACAGTATTTATTTGTGATGTCACTAACAAGAGAGCAACGCAGAATTAGCCTTTATTGAGATCTCCCGCAGAAAAAAACTGAATTGGTGCGTTCATTGTCAAGGACTTAGCATTTCAGTGTGGGTCATCATCCCACACACTGTTGGCATTGTTAGGCTCGAGTGGAATTGACAATCGCACCATGACTCAACAAAAACTTTCAATTTTATAAATACATTGTACATGTACTGTATACACTGATTTGGTGCCTGCAGTGTATCACTGGCTTTCTACGTACCAGTACGTGTACATGTACCAGTATATAGTGCATGCAGTCAATGTTTTATCAGTGCTGGTTCGTACGTGTATGTGTTTGTGCATCATTTACATGTTTAATGAACATGGTTCACTTGGATAGTACAGTATGTCACAGATGCAGAACTTGAGAAAAACAGGTGTGTATTTAAGCGAGTTTGGACTTTCGATTTAGCTTTCGGCGCATTGCTTTGCATAGTGCAAACACTTCTTGCGTATAAAGGGTGCCCATAAATTTTATGAAAGTTTTCATTTCTAGTGGTATATTTTCGACTTGATTCTTTCGTTAACACCACTGACTGTTAAATATAGACTACATGTACGGTACGTGTTTACACTCCCTCAACATGTTTTATATTTTTTTTATTTTACTTGGGTCCTGAGAGAATGCACTTTTTTCCACCATTGGTCACCGTTCTTTTAATAGGGAGTTTTAGATTGTTACATTGACTATGTGGTCACGTCGACGTTTAGGCTTTGCGCATGTGTCAAGTCGTCTCTCTCGTACACTGCCACAATTGAGAACGCCAAAACCACAGTTGCCGCATTCTCGATTGTGGCAGTGGACGCGGGAGACGACTTGATGCACGTGCAAAGCCTCAACGACGACGTGACTATCTAAAACTCTTTATTAAGTTGCACTACGGATATTGCCTCTGTTGAAAATTAATATTATTAGTATGTGGTATAATATCGTGCATTCATTGTAAAAGTAGCATACGGGCATTAGTCAACCACTAAACCCTGTGACCCTGTCGAGTTGGTGATATTCTTCATGTTCTTATTCAGAACAATGTATTATTTCCTCCCTCTTGTTCACCCACAGGCGATTCATCAAAGGTGCCGTTGACAACTCTCTTGCTCCACGTCATATAAAGTCATTCTTCCGATACTGCCAGTCAGTTCAGGTAATGGAGTCCAATCTTTGCATTTTATCCGGATTAATGGTTGTTTTTATGGATATGAGATGGCATCTCCCGCTATGCCAAGCTTAGACTCGACAATAGAGAGTAAAATCTCTCATCGTAGGACTTGTGGCGGGGCGATGACGTTCACAAGTGATCGTCACCCCGGCAACGCGTTCACGGTCCTCGATGAGCTACGCCAGAAGAAGGATTTATGCGACGTTACGTTGGTCGTCGAGACAGTCAAGTTTCACGTGCACAAGGTGGTGCTGGCGTCGTGCAGCCCGTACTTCAAGGCGATGTTCACCAGGGGATTTCACGAATGTAGCAAACGTAAGATAGAGCTGAAAGATATTCATCCTTGTGTGTTTTCATCCATTATTGATTTTATGTATACCTCCGAGATAACGATCAATGAACACAATGTGTTAACCATACTACCCAAAGCTGTGATGTATGAAATCAAGGATATTATTGAGTGCTGTTGCACGTTTTTAACGGAAGAGCTCGACCCAAGTAACTGCATTGGAATGTCGGTCTATGCGCAGCAGCACGGGCTGACGTCGTTACAAAATGCTGCACGCGAGTTCATTTGTCGGAAGTTCTGCGAAGTGTCCAAAACGGAGGAATTTATGAATTTGACTCTGATGCAGCTGGTCGCTTTAATCAAACACGATAAGCTGAACGTTTGGTGCGAATCTCAGGTCTACAACGCGTGCTTGCGATGGGTGCAACACAATGAATCAGAACGACGACCCTGCTTCGAGAAACTCCTCGGGTGCGGGATCCGTTGCGAACATCTAACACCGGCATTTCTCAAAAAACAGCTTGAAAAATGCGAAATCTTAAAAGGAGAACCGCGATGTAAAGACTTCCTATCCAAGATCTTCCAGGAGTTGCGATTACACAAAATCTGCAAGACTCCCAGACGAAACCCAATCTCCGCATGCGTGATTTACACAGCAGGGGGCTACCTACGACAGTCACTAGTCAATATGGAATGCTATAATCCAGAAGACGACGCATGGCATAAACTTGCGGAGTTGCTAGAACCGCGCAGCGGACTAAGCGCTGCCACTGTGGCTGGGATATTTTATGCCGTTGGTGGCCGAAATAATACTACCGAAATTAACACGGACTCAAATAGACTGGATGCTTACAACCCGTTAAAGAACCAGTGGACAACATTAGCCCCAATGAATGTGCCACGGAATAGAGTTGGAACAGCAGTGTTAGACGGGCTGCTATATGCTGTAGGGGGATCAGAAGCATGCACTAAACACAACTCGGCTGAAAGGTATGTGGAGTAGTCGGTGGTTTTTCGTTTCGCCAATGTTTTTGAAAAAAATTACAGAATAATTGCTAAAATGTAACAAGTGTCCGTCCCGGTTACGAGCGTATATTGGAAATTTGTACATGCACACATGGTTTTTAGAAAGGCATGTTGTAACACTATTTGTAACCCTTTTTGGGCCTGAGTTATCTCTTCAGAACAACTTAAACTTATTTCTTTTATTTTGAGACCAGACAAAGGTATTTCCTCGAAAATATGGTCTGTGTTGCCAAAATGCCCCCTTTACCGTGGAGGACCCATGTAAACAAACCGTGACATAATTATGTTTCAGGTGCAGTTGACTTTATATCTGGTTGTCTCTGCGCCTCATTGCTTACAAGTGTTGAACTACTTAACTAAATACTGTATAGAATTCAAAGAATCCGTAACCATAGACACGATTGAACAGGTCAACTCTATCATTACTACAGGTACAATCCAGATGAAGATAAGTGGACAATGATAGCCCCTATGCACACAAAACGTATCGGCGTTGGCTGTGCTGTGGTCAATAGACTCCTGTATGCAGTGGGTGGCTATGACGGTAACAATCGGTTAGACAGCATGGAGTGTTATCATCCGGAGAATGACGAGTGGACGATTGTGGCACCTATGAAAGCGTTGCGCAGTGGGGCAGGTTAGTAACGCCATTGATAGTGGTGGGACTTACAACCTAATTTTTAAATATTCGGTTTTAATTTTATTACCCGATTTCACATTTGGAAACGGAGCATTTTGGAAACCGAAACCAAACCTGAGAAAAGCTTAGCCATTCAATTTCAACTCGAAGAGAAATTGATGAAAAAGTGCGTGAAGCTATAGGGCGCTTGCACAGGGGGTCCAAAGGTCACGGATCGCTATTGGTTAGAAATAAATGATGCTGCGTAGCACTGTGAATTGTCACAAAAGTTGAAATACAAAATATAAGCAGTGCTCACCGAGAAAAAAATTAAGCTACATGTAAGCTTTCGGTGCGATGCACCTTCTTCAGGGCTTAGTAGGCTTTTGTTGTTGCGCGTTGAGAATGAATGCTTGTCGCTATTGCTTGTCTTCCAGATCGTAAGAGAACAATAGAGCCACGTGGGAAAACGCACGTGGCTGCTAGCAAAAAAGCATGTTCTCTTCTGATCTGGAAGACGAGCAAAAGTGACCCGTAACCTTTTGACCCCCTGTGCAAGCGCCCTATAAATGCAATTCACAGCAAAACCAGTATTGATCCAAACAAAAGATTTATTTGACTTTAGCTAGATCATCCATTTTACTCTTACAGCAGCAACGCCATTATCTAACCATACTATAATGGTGCCAAAGTTATCGGTAACTCTTTTAGCTACATGTACTGGTAACTCGTAGGAGTATTGTAGAACACTCATACACACTCGCATTACATCGTAGTATCTCATTTTAAAATTTTGACTACGAGTCAACACGAGCATCTATGATATACCACGAGTGTCTGTGTGAGTGTCATATGAGAAGGCTTGAGTGAGTTAAGATAGCATTATGAAAACCTATTGATTGCTTTCCGGTGACGTCACGCCTTCCATCCACCATTTTGGGTGTCATTTTTCATGACCCACATGGCTCGAGTGATTACCGGCAAAATAAGCAAGAAAAGCGCATTGGTTGCACTTACCTCTGTTGCTTGACCTTGCTCCATGTTGTTGCGCCATGGCCGTTGTATCGAGAAAGATAAAAATGTATTTCTTCAGACTAAAAATCGTGATCAATTGAAAACACTTTAGTTTTTACAAGCTGACTACATGCTCAATAATTTAAACGTATCGCAATGCGCGCGTGCGACATTCTCAAATGAAAATACGCTGGTATGTTCATGTGCGTCTTTTGGTGTGCGCGCGTAACCGGTGACACCCAAACATTCCTGGATGTTCTACGTCACCGAAAGCAATCAATACTCCACCTGCGCCATGAGAATGTTGAACTTGGTCGAAATTCTCATTACGACAACCTACCGTAAGAGTTATCAAGAGATACTATGATGAGGTCCACGAGTTACGGGGAGTTACAAACTTGTGGATACTCATAGTTCAAACTCTTAACAGTGTACCCGTAATTATAATAATAATAATAATAATAATAATAATATAATAGCAGGTTTTTATATAGATCATGGCGCTGTTGCCATTATTACCGCTGCCGTCAGGAAATCACCAGAATCATTTCATTTCAATAGGGGCTTTGTTTGCTTTTCTTGTTCGTTATGCAGGCGTAAGCAGCATAGCCAACTATATTTACGCAGTCGGTGGCTACGACGGTGTGAGCCAGCTGAATAGCGTAGAGCGTTATGACGTGGAGAAGGACCACTGGGAGTTTGTGGCGTCCATGAACTCACGGCGAAGCGCCCTCAGTGTCGACGTAGTCGGTGGCAAACTTTACGCACTTGGTAAGGATTTAAATATATTTGAAGTCCAAGGTTTTTTTGTCATTCCACCTGGATGTACCTGGATGACCCTTCTCAAGCAGAGCAGTGATCAGTGTGCAAATCTGTGTGCAGAAAAGTGGCGGTCACATGGAGGATTCGAGAGTTACATGTACGTAAATTGTCCAAAGAAAGGACATGTCAAATTTAGCTCTCATACTCCATGATCCTGTTTTGCATCTTACAATTTTGCGTGCAATTTATTATTTTATTTCTGGTACACTATTTTTCCTGTTCACTCGGGCGTGTAATGCCAAACATGTCACAAAGTTAATAGAGCATGTTCAGATCACATTTTTAAGCTCCCCATTTTTCCCATGAGTGTTGAGATTTTGATACCATATCATTTGTCATATTTTTCTCATTAAGACCATTCTGTAATTTCGCACTCTCAATCCATCTTTTCAAGGATATCGATGTTTTGTAAACTAATTTATCGGGTTACATAAGGCAATGCAGTGATTACACCAACCTTTTTGCTTCCACATTTAAATTGGAGATTGCAAATTTTCTCTTTTCTTCCCATGAATAGTATTTTGGAGAGGTACTGCAGTTACATGACTGTTAAGTTAGAATGTAAACTATGTTCTGGAAAAAATCTCCTTAAATAATGGCATGAAACCTAAATCTTTTAATATGTGCGAGTCAGTTTTCCAAATCTGCTATATTAATTTATCTGCAGTGCATGTCAGATTTTGAAGGTTTCACTAAAGTTCAGATTCAGACGTATTATTTATTGTTTCACAGGTGGTTACGACGGCCAAGATTTCTTAAATTCCGTTGAATGCTTCGACCCCGACACCAATCAGTGGACAGTGGTTACGAACATGAGTAGTGGGCGAAGTGGTGCTGGCGTCGCGGTCGGTATGGAACCCTGCGCAACGTGTAGTAATAACAACACATGCCGCAGCTGACAACATGAGAACCAGACTAGCCGGCACGCGGCGGTACCACAGGCTCATAGTGGCTGACAATGGATTACCCATAATGCATTGCTGTCTCAGGTTGTTGCCCACCAGATTTAACCGCAGCGATGCCAGTCATTTGGAGAAACTTTCGGAGCATGTTGGATCGAGCAGCGAACTCAGGATCCTGGTTTTGTGTTGGCAAAACCTGTTTACCCCATAATTGGTTCTCGGAAACGGTAACTTGTACTGTAGTTGGATTCAGTTGAATTGAGCAGGCAGGGTAGTCCTGAGAAACCCTCCGAGTGTTGGCATTCAAATTTACAGGCTCCCAGTAGCACGTATATCGCCTGGCTTCACAGAAATAAAGGTTTGGTTTTCATCAATTTTCACTAAGCCTTGCACAGTTGCATAAGGCTGCTTACACATTTTGTTTTTATAAGTTGTACAACGATATTCTGATACTTACAAAAGTTGCACAAGCTACGCACCTTTTCGTGAAATCAGCTGCTGGACAGAGTTTGAAATTTCAATGGGCCCTGAAATAATCAGTCAATTGATTTCTTTCCGTGACGTAAACATCCGGGAATGTTTGGTGGTCAACGATCACGTGCGTACACGCAAGCGCCAATAGACGCACATGAACACGCGTACAAAATACTCAGCAGCGTATTTTCATTCGAAGATGCCGCACGCGCGCTGCGATACGTTCAAATTATTGAGCATGCACTCGACTTAAAAACGTAAGTTGTAAAAACGAAAGTGCTTCTACTTGATCGCGATTTTTAGCCTGAAGAAATACGTTTTTATCTTTATCGATACAACAGCAATGGCGCAACAACAAAAAGCAAGGTTAAGCAACAGAGGTAAGTGCAACCAATGCGCCTTTCTTGCTCTTTTTGCCGGTTATCACTCGAGCCACGTGCGTCATGAAAAATGACAACCAAAATGGTTGACGGAAGGCGTGACGTCACCGGAAAGCAATCAATTCAAGCTCATTCTTTGTATTCTATGTATTTGCAAAGATTGTTTTGCTAATGTTAATTTTGGTTTGACTTCAAAAGGAAACGGCTATTTTTTATGAATTGTATTTTCTTTGCCAAGAGAGGTCGCTGTTTGTGTCATGTCACTTTAGGAACCCACCAGTGAAAAGCGAAGGGAAAACATTAAAATTCAAACTGAAATTGTGGTAAACGACTGCAATTTCCACCCCCAGTTTTTGCTTGATTGAAAATGGGGAACTTTCAATGCGTGGAAAAATACAAAAACTATATTAAAAAAAACAAAACACAGAAAATAGCCGACATTTATGTACAAATTCCTGTGTCTGTCTTATAGACATAACTCCTCTTGAGATTATGGAAATTCACATTTAGCAGAAAAGCCAAAATGTACAATTACAACTTCAAAACGGTTAGTTTTTATCCACAAAACTTGGAGGAACACTTACCCAGCGTGGATTAATATGATAAAAATCCCATTTTTATGAAAGTGTCATTTTTAAAAGCGTAAAAATAATGGCCTTTCGTGTTGCAATCAAAAATATAATGCAGGCCACTTTAAGTGCCGACATTGTGTAACAGTTGACGTGTTATTTGAACTACATGTAGCCATGAATAGTACACGTAGGTACGTATGTGTACACACACAGGGAATCCCTCTTCTGGTAAAAATTGTCCTCTGAACCTTTTGTCCGCTGTGTGTTCTAGTAATCTCTGAACTTTTGGTGGTTTTAATAGTAGCCAGTGATAACATCATGAGATGGCGTACCGGTACATGTACATGTACTTGCAAGTTTTATCTATGTGCACAAAATCACTCTGAGACTAAGTAATATTCTATACTGCCAGTGGCAAGCTATACGACAACTTGGTACAGGGGCCAGTAAAATTCTGTCATGTCAGCACTGCTTTGTTTATATCAATAATAATAATATAACAATAATGGCATCGTACGTATAGCGCACATATCTATTCTGTGGAATACTCATGGCACTTTACATCATTACCCTGGTCATTGGGCACAACTCCCTGGGGAGTATGCAGCCCTGGCAGCCTGACACAAGCGCTTAAAAGGCCTGTCCGCATTGGACTTTTTTTGGGAAAACTTACCGAGACGATGGGTACATGTACTTTCCCCATTTTAAGTACAAATGGACAGCCTAGAATTTTTTCCGCTCAGTTTTCTTCGTCACCGACGATATATATAACAATCGTACACACTTTGTGCTTTTTAAAAGCCAATTTTCATTTTTAAAACAACTCTATGAAATTGGGTCCTAATTAGGCTTTTGCATGTTTTACAGAATGGCATAAGGAAGCCAGGCTGTGGATTGCTGGGCAATGGCGTGCACCACGTAGCAACAATAGCATAGTACATGTATGTGACATTCTAAACCCCACCTCCATTTGAAAGTGAAGAATTTGTGGTACCGGTACTGCAAATGTTACTCGCAAAAGGCTAATTTTGTGCCCTTTATCATGTCTATAGACCGTATCAAATAGCCGCCATTTTGTGGGACAGTTTCTTTGTTCCTTGATGAGGACATGCCACAGATTTCTATTAACAACAAGATAAGAAATGACTGTGTTATTGAATGGCACATCACCGTAACCGGTTTCAGGCAGTTTGGAACGCGTGCGCGTGTAGCGCGTTTTGTGTTCGAACACAACACGCGGTCGTCACAAACGTTGAGAAAGTGCGCATGCGGGAGGTTTTACGTGTAATTCAATGGGGAAGTGTCCAAAATCATGCAAATGAGGTGCCCAAAAGTATGCAAATGGTGCCCAAAACTATGCAAATGAGAAGGCGCGGTTATGCGCGTACGGCCTTCATTTCTTATCTAGTTATTAATAGAAATCTGTGGGACATGCATAGTTGCACATATTGTGCTTCCAGTGTTGAATAGTTTAAGTAACAAAAGGTGTCCAATGAAATGGCGGCTATTTGATACGGTCTTAGATACAAACCATCCATTCATATCGCATTTCAGTATCTGTAAAAAGATGAACCAAAAAGTATTATGTTTCCAACCTGCATAATACATACATGTACGTATTAGGATAGAATTGTAGATTTATCGAACAAGGTCTGAGTTAAATTAAAATACATGTTATGTACATCATGTATCATGTACATCAGGTAATATTGGCCATTAATGTTGCTAACAATGAACTTTCAGGACGAAACCAGTCACATATGGGTCAATTTTTCAAAAGTGAGATTTTGGGCTCTCCTGAAAGTGCATTTAATAAGCTTTTCAGTGGTGTATAAACTTTGGTGATAGGACAAAAATTTAAGCAAGAAATGGGGGGAAAAAGTTTGCGGATCAGCTGGAGGATTTGAAAGAGGAAAAAAAAAAGTTTTGTTATGTTATATACTACACTTTTTTAACACTCAAATGAGTGAAATATAGACAATTTAAACAGTGCGTTATTGGCATTGACTACAATTTATACTATCTGAAAATACAGCTGTACAGGTATATGATTACTGACTCGTTTTGTGCTGGAGGGTCATCATGTCTGCAAATTATTGCAGTGTTTGCTTGAGTATAGACCAATCCAGTAACTAAGGTCTCCTTCGCTGTATATCCACCATAGTTGGGGGCTTCCAGTGCATGGACTATATACGCGAAGGGGGCGCATCATGTGCGGATTGATCTATTGTATCTGAAATTGTTCATAAAGTATCAATTCACTGCAAACAGAAGTAGAACTGAATTGACCAACTACAATATTACCGGTAGGTAAAATACACTGTACGTCAGTGTGGCATAGTCTTTTGTTGCCACAGGCAAGGCAAGTCTCGCCAGATGGTCAGTATGGTGAGTGGAGAATTTGCATTTGTGTTGTCAGTACGTCTACATGTACACTGTTTTGTAGCAGCACAATGTACACATACATGTAATGTACACATTTGTTGCAAAGACTAAATTTTCATGTGCATTTGTTCACCAACTGAATTTCCAAAATTAAATATTCATATCCTCAAATTATTTCATTATTGATTTTTTAACGTGTTACTGGTTGTCATGGTATTTTAATTTTGTAGGTAATTGTCTGCTGGGAAAATATGTGCTTAAGGTAAAAATGAATGTACCTCATTAAACCGATTGCCAAAAATGTTAAATACTGTAATATAATTGTAAAGATTATAATATTGTTGACGTGTACAAATGTAAACATTAACAGTTATGTTAAGAATGCTTGCCTCATTTCACGATACAGATCGCGTTATTTTGTTGTAAATATCCAAACAATTGCTGAATGGTTTTTGGTATTTCTATTTAATTGTAAAGTCTCATGGCCAGACATGCTGGGGATGCTCGCCCATCGGGTCTGGGGATTTGCCGTGATAGCTCATCGCTGATAGGTTGAACGTTATATCCATTCGTGAGCTGTCAGTGATAGTACGTTCACTGCTATTGTTCATGCGATCAAGTCAGCGTGCTGCCATAACAACGAAACACGCCCTTGCCTGCCCTTGCTACATGTAGTAGTCGGGTGCCAAAGGATGGGTGCGTTATGACGCAGCACGGCGCTATATACAATGCAGCTACTAGACTCCGTCAATGTTTCAAATACTATGCAGTAACTGTTGTGATTGCATTTGACCAAGATTGGCAGGGAATTCTGTGTGTTTGACAAGGGACGACGTCACTACCAGTTACTAAATATGAACCTGTAATTCTGAGCTTTACCTGCGGTGCTTATGATAAAGAGCCAAAAGCTTCGCAGGGGTCCCGCACCGAAATTCAATGCGTGACCCAACCAATCAGCGATGAGCTCTCATGGCAAATCTCCAGACCTGATTGACGAGCATCCCCAGCAGGTCTGGCCACGAGACTAAGTCTCGGCATCTGTCTGAGAAAATTTGTACAAAAAAGCGAGCGAGCAGAGATTTCTTGTATGGGTTTACATGTACTGCCTACATGTTGGGTTCTTCGGAAATTGTTGGGTTTTTTTTTTGCCATGTATGTAGTTTGTAGTTTTCATAGTTGTAAATGGACACTTGAGGTGAATTCACTTTGAGAAAGAGTGGCGAGGGAAATTTAGAGTGAAACGACGCTCTGAAAAACACAGAATCACCTTGTGCGGAAAGTATTTTTGTGATTCTGTGATTTTCAGTCCGTCGTTTCAACAACGCTGCTTTTTCTCAAAGCGACGAACGTCGGAATTACGTGCGAAAAGGCTGTGTGAATACACTCTTATGACCAAGTGATTTGTTGATCATGTACATGTAAACGTATGAGGCTGTTTCTTAAAGGCACAGGCTCGTCAGCAATGCGCGCGCACCAAATTCGTGTTACAAAATACGCAGCTCCACAGCAAAGGCATGGAGCTGCGTGTTTTGTGGCACGAATTTGGTGCGCAAGCATTGCTGACGAGCCTCTGCCTTTCAGTGTTTACTGTACTTTTACCCTGTTTTATTTTGAAAATCGCTTTGTTTACCATTACAGTGTACTTGCAAAATTGCTTTGTTTGAGTGATCTCTTAAATAAATCTTTGTCAAACATTTCTGTGAAATGAAGATGGTGTTAGTTGAAATCGCCCTAAAATAAATTGTTAGAACATGTTTTTCTTCAGTGTAAAGGCAGGCAATAAAGGCAGGCAAAATGTGGAACTGTTTCAAAATTGGGTCTTTCTTTTATTTTACACCTCCACCTTTTTTCCCTTGATTTGACATTTCAAATTTGTTGTTGATAGAAATGTGGACAAAATTAGCATATAAAAAATTTTATATTTTATTTTCTGGATGACTAGTCAATGTTAAATTCAAGGAATATCATCTATGGGTCCTAAGCTACATTTCCTGTCATTTTAAGGAAAATCTAAATCATAACATTTTTGGCCAAAAATTTTAAAAATCACAAGGTGTTATAACGTCTATCAGTTTTTATCAAAATTGGCCAAAAATTGACGTTTTAAAAAATGTCTTAGAAATGACTCATAATGAAAACTTAGCCTGTCTGGAACCTTATTTCTAAGAAAAATGGACAATTTGGCAAAAATTCAACAAATTTTCTCAAAATCTAAAATTTCTCCAAATTTCATATTTTATTTTCTGGATGACCAGTTAAGGTTAAATTCAAGGAATATCATCTATGGGTCCTAAGCAACATTTCCTGCAATTTGAAGGAAAATCTAAATCATAACATTTTTGGCCAAAAATTAAAAAAATCACAAGGGGTTATTCCATCAAGTTTTCTCAAAATTTGCAAAATAATTGCGTTTTTTAAAATGTCTTAGAAATGACTCATAATGAAAACTTAGCCTGTCTGGAACCTTATTTCTATGAAAAATGGACAATTTGGCAAAAATTCAACAAATTTTCTCAATGTTAAATTCAAGGAATATCATCTATGGGTCCTAAGCAACATTTCCTGCAATTTTAAGGAAAATCTAAATCATAACATTTTTGGCCAAAAATTAAAACAATCACAAAATTTTCTCAAAATTGGCCAAAATTGACGTTTTTGAAAATGTCTTAGAAATGACTTATAATGAAAATTATGTCTGGAACCTTATTTCTCAGATGATATTCCTTGAATTTAACATTGACTGGTCATCCAGAAAATAAAATATGAAATTTGGAAAAAAATAAATATTTTAAGAAAATTTGTTGATTTTTTGCCAAATTGTTCATTTTTCTGAGAAATAAGGTTCCAGACAGGCTAAATTTTCATTATGAGTCATTTCTAAGACATTTTCAAAAACGTCAATTTTTGGCAAATTTTGATAAAAATTGATGGACTAACCCCTTGTGATTTTGTTAATTTTTGGCCAAAAATGTTATGATTTAGATTTTCCTTAAAATTGCAGAAAATGTTGATTAGGACCCATAGATGATATTCCTTGAATTTAACATTGACTGGTCATCCAGAAAATAAAATATGAAATTTGGAAAAAGATTAGATTTTGAGAAAATTTGTTGAATTTTTGCCAAATTGTCAATTTTTCTTAGAAATAAGGTTCCAGACAGGCTAAATTTTCATTATGAGTCAATTCTAAGACATTTAAAAAAACGTCAATTTTTAATTGCTGCAACTGGAATTATTGCTGCAACTGGAATTTTTGCTGCAACTCGAACATTTTCCATTTTTCTCAGAAATTTGCTTGGAAAACTTCCAAAATATGTTAAAACAGAGTAAATTTTCGTTAGGAGTCGTTTCTAAGACATTTTAAAAAACATCATTTTTTGGCCAATTTTGAGAAAAATTGATGGACTAACCCCTTGTGATTTTGTTAATTTTTGGCCAAAAATGTTATGATTTAGATTTTCCTTAAAATTGCAGGAAATGTTGCTTAGGACCCATAGATGATATTCCTTGAATTTAACATTGACTGGTCATCCAGAAAATAAAATATGAAATTTTGAAAAATTTTAGATTTTGAGAAACTTTGTTGAATTTTTGCCAAATTGTTAATTTTTCTTAGAAATAAGGTTCCAGACAGGCTAAATTTTCATTATGAGTCATTTCTAAGACATTTTCAAAAACGTCCATTTTTGGCCAATTTTGATAAAAATTGATGGACTAACCCCTTGTGATTTTGTTAATTTTTGGCCAAAAATGTTATGATTTAGATTTTCCTTAAAATTGCAGGAAATGTTGCTTAGGACCTATAGATGATATTCCTTGAATTTAACATTGACTGGTCATCCAGAAAATAAAATATGAAATTTGGAAATTTTTTAGATTTTGAGAAAATTGGTTGAATTTTTGCCAAATTGTCCATTTTCTTAGAAATAAGGTTCCAAGACAGGCTAAATTTTCATTATGAGTCATTTCTAAGACATTTTCAAAAACGTCAATTTTTGGCCAATTTTGATAAAAATTGATGGACTAACCCCTTGTGATTTTGTTAATTTTTGGCCAAAAATGTTATGATTTAGATTTTCCTTAAAATTGCAGGAAATGTTGCTTAGGACCTATAGATGATATTCCTTGAATTTAACATTGACTGGTCATCCAGAAAATAAAATATGAAATTTGGAAATTTTTTAGATTTTGAGAAAATTGGTTGAATTTTTGCCAAATTGTCCATTTTCTTAGAAATAAGGTTCCAAGACAGGCTAAATTTTCATTATGAGTCATTTCTAAGACATTTTCAAAAACGTCAATTTTTGGCCAATTTTGATAAAAATTGATGGACTAACCCCTTGTGATTTTGTTAATTTTTGGCCAAAAATGTTATGATTTAGATTTTCCTTAAAATTGCAGGAAATGTTGCTTAGGACCTATAGATGATATTCCTTGAATTTAACATTGACTGGTCATCCAGAAAATAAAATATGAAATTTGGAAATTTTTTAGATTTTGAGAAAATTGGTTGAATTTTTGCCAAATTGTCCATTTTCTTAGAAATAAGGTTCCAAGACAGGCTAAATTTTCATTATGAGTCATTTCTAAGACATTTTCAAAAACGTCAATTTTTGGCCAATGTTGATAAAAATTGATGGACTAACCCCTTGTGATTTTGTTAATTTTTGGCCAAAAATGTTATGATTTAGATTTTCCTTAAAATTGCAGGAAATGTTGCTTAGGACCTATAGATGATATTCCTTGAATTTAACATTGACTGGTCATCCAGAAAATAAAATATGAAATTTGGAAATTTTTTAGATTTTGAGAAAATTGGTTGAATTTTTGCCAAATTGTCCATTTTCTTAGAAATAAGGTTCCAAGACAGGCTAAATTTTCATTATGAGTCATTTCTAAGACATTTTCAAAAACGTCAATTTTTGGCCAATTTTGATAAAAATTGATGGACTAACCCCTTGTGATTTTGTTAATTTTTGGCCAAAAATGTTATGATTTAGATTTTCCTTAAAATTGCAGGAAATGTTGCTTAGGACCTATAGATGATATTCCTTGAATTTAACATTGACTGGTCATCCAGAAAATAAAATATGAAATTTGGAAATTTTTTAGATTTTGAGAAAATTGGTTGAATTTTTGCCAAATTGTCCATTTTCTTAGAAATAAGGTTCCAAGACAGGCTAAATTTTCATTATGAGTCATTTCTAAGACATTTTCAAAAACGTCAATTTTTGGCCAATGTTGATAAAAATTGATGGACTAACCCCTTGTGATTTTGTTAATTTTTGGCCAAAAATGTTATGATTTAGATTTTCCTTAAAATTGCAGGAAATGTTGCTTAGGACCTATAGATGATATTCCTTGAATTTAACATTGACTGGTCATCCAGAAAATAAAATATGAAATTTGGAAATTTTTTAGATTTTGAGAAAATTGGTTGAATTTTTGCCAAATTGTCCATTTTCTTAGAAATAAGGTTCCAAGACAGGCTAAATTTTCATTATGAGTCATTTCTAAGACATTTTCAAAAACGTCAATTTTTGGCCAATTTTGATAAAAATTGATGGACTAACCCCTTGTGATTTTGTTAATTTTTGGCCAAAAATGTTATGATTTAGATTTTCCTTAAAATTGCAGGAAATGTTGCTTAGGACCTATAGATGATATTCCTTAAATTTAACATTGATTGGTCATCCAGAAAATAAAATATGAAATTTGGAAAAAAAATTGATTTTGAGAAAATTGGTTGAATTTTTGCCAAATTGTCCATTTTCTTAGAAATAAGGTTCCAGACAGGCTAAATTTTCATTATGAGTCATTTCTAAGACATTTTCAAAAACGTCAATTTTTGGCCAATTTTGATAAAAATTGATGGACTAACCCCTTGTGATTTTGTTAATTTTTGGCCAAAAATGTTATGATTTAGATTTTCCTTAAAATTGCAGGAAATGTTGCTTAGGACCTATAGATGATATTCCTTGAATTTAACATTGATTGGTCATCCAGAAAATAAAATATGAAATTTGGAAAAAAAAATTGATTTTGAGAAAATTGGTTGAATTTTTGCCAAATTGTCCATTTTCTTAGAAATAAGGTTCCAGACAGGCTAAATTTTCATTATGAGTCATTTCTAAGACATTTTCAAAAACGTCAATTTTTGGCCAATTTTGATAAAAATTGATGGACTAACCCCTTGTGATTTTGTTAATTTTTGGCCAAAAATGTTATGATTTAGATTTTCCTTAAAATTGCAGGAAATGTTGCTTAGGACCTATAGATGATATTCCTTGAATTTAACATTGACTGGTCATCCAGAAAATAAAATATGAAATTTGGAAATTTTTTAGATTTTGAGAAAATTGGTTGAATTTTTGCCAAATTGTCCATTTTCTTAGAAATAAGGTTCCAGACAGGCTAAATTTTCATTATGAGTCATTTCTAAGACATTTTCAAAAACGTCAATTTTTGGCCAATTTTGATAAAAATTGATGGACTAACCCCTTGTGATTTTGTTAATTTTTGGCCAAAAATGTTATGATTTAGATTTTCCTTAAAATTGCAGGAAATGTTGCTTAGGACCTATAGATGATATTCCTTGAATTTAACATTGATTGGTCATCCAGAAAATAAAATATGAAATTTGGAAAAAAAATTGATTTTGAGAAAATTGGTTGAATTTTTGCCAAATTGTCCATTTTCTTAGAAATAAGGTTCCAGACAGGCTAAATTTTCATTATGAGTCATTTCTAAGACATTTTCAAAAACGTCAATTTTTGGCCAATTTTGATAAAAATTGATGGACTAACCCCTTGTGATTTTGTTAATTTTTGGCCAAAAATGTTATGATTTAGATTTTCCTTAAAATTGCAGGAAATGTTGCTTAGGACCTATAGATGATATTCCTTGAATTTAACATTGATTGGTCATCCAGAAAATAAAATATGAAATTTGGAAAAAAAAATTGATTTTGAGAAAATTGGTTGAATTTTTGCCAAATTGTCCATTTTCTTAGAAATAAGGTTCCAGACAGGCTAAATTTTCATTATGAGTCATTTCTAAGACATTTTCAAAAACGTCAATTTTTGGCCAATTTTGATAAAAATTGATGGACTAACCCCTTGTGATTTTGTTAATTTTTGGCCAAAAATGTTATGATTTAGATTTTCCTTAAAATTGCAGGAAATGTTGCTTAGGACCTATAGATGATATTCCTTGAATTTAACATTGACTGGTCATCCAGAAAATAAAATATGAAATTTGGAAATTTTTTAGATTTTGAGAAAATTGGTTGAATTTTTGCCAAATTGTCCATTTTCTTAGAAATAAGGTTCCAGACAGGCTAAATTTTCATTATGAGTCATTTCTAAGACATTTTCAAAAACGTCAATTTTTGGCCAATTTTGATAAAAATTGATGGACTAACCCCTTGTGATTTTGTTAATTTTTGGCCAAAAATGTTATGATTTAGATTTTCCTTAAAATTGCAGGAAATGTTGCTTAGGACCTATAGATGATATTCCTTGAATTTAACATTGATTGGTCATCCAGAAAATAAAATATGAAATTTGGAAAAAAAATTGATTTTGAGAAAATTGGTTGAATTTTTGCCAAATTGTCCATTTTCTTAGAAATAAGGTTCCAGACAGGCTAAATTTTCATTATGAGTCATTTCTAAGACATTTTCAAAAACGTCAATTTTTGGCCAATTTTGATAAAAATTGATGGACTAACCCCTTGTGATTTTGTTAATTTTTGGCCAAAAATGTTATGATTTAGATTTTCCTTAAAATTGCAGGAAATGTTGCTTAGGACCTATAGATGATATTCCTTGAATTTAACATTGACTGGTCATCCAGAAAATAAAATATGAAATTTGGAAATTTTTTAGATTTTGAGAAAATTGGTTGAATTTTTGCCAAATTGTCCATTTTCTTAGAAATAAGGTTCCAGACAGGCTAAATTTTCATTATGAGTCATTTCTAAGACATTTTCAAAAACGTCAATTTTTGGCCAATTTTGATAAAAATTGATGGACTAACCCCTTGTGATTTTGTTAATTTTTGGCCAAAAATGTTATGATTTAGATTTTCCTTAAAATTGCAGGAAATGTTGCTCAGGACCTATAGATGATATTCCTTAAATTTAACATTGATTGGTCATCCAGAAAATAAAATATGAAATTTGGAAAAAAAATTGATTTTGAGAAAATTGGTTGAATTTTTGCCAAATTGTCCATTTTCTTAGAAATAAGGTTCCAGACAGGCTAAATTTTCATTATGAGTCATTTCTAAGACATTTTCAAAAACGTCAATTTTTGGCCAATTTTGATAAAAATTGATGGACTAACCCCTTGTGATTTTGTTAATTTTTGGCCAAAAATGTTATGATTTAGATTTTCCTTAAAATTGCAGGAAATGTTGCTTAGGACCTATAGATGATATTCCTTGAATTTAACATTGACTGGTCATCCAGAAAATAAAATATGAAATTTGAAAAATTTTTAGATTTTGAGAAAATTTGTTGAATTTTTGCCAAATTGTCAATTTTTCTTAGAAATAAGGTTTCAGACAGGCTAAATTTTCATTATGAGTCGTTTCTAAGACATTTTAAAAAACGTCCATTTTTGGCCAATTTTGATAAAAATTGATGGACTAACCCCTTGTGATTTTTTTAATTTTTGGCCAAAAATGTTATGATTTAGATTTTCCTTAAAATTGCAGGAAATGTTGCTTAGGACCCATAGATGATATTCCTTGAATTTAACATTGACTGGTCATCCAGAAAATAAAATATGAAATTTGGAAAATTTTTAGATTTTGAGAAAATTGGTTGAATTTTTGCCAAATTGTCCATTTTCTTAGAAATAAGGTTCCAGACAGGCTAAATTTTCATTATGAGTCATTTCTAAGACATTTTCAAAAACGTCAATTTTTGGCCAATTTTGATAAAAATTGATGGACTAACCCCTTGTGATTTTGTTAATTTTTGGCCAAAAATGTTATGATTTAGATTTTCCTTAAAATTGCAGGAAATGTTGCTTAGGACCTATAGATGATATTCCTTAAATTTAACATTGATTGGTCATCCAGAAAATAAAATATGAAATTTGGAAAAAAAATTGATTTTGAGAAAATTGGTTGAATTTTTGCCAAATTGTCCATTTTCTTAGAAATAAGGTTCCAGACAGGCTAAATTTTCATTATGAGTCATTTCTAAGACATTTTCAAAAACGTCAATTTTTGGCCAATTTTGATAAAAATTGATAGACTAACCCCTTGTGATTTTGTTAATTTTTGGCCAAAAATGTTATGATTTAGATTTTCCTTAAAATTGCAGGAAATGTTGCTTAGGACCTATAGATGATATTCCTTGAATTTAACATTGATTGGTCATCCAGAAAATAAAATATGAAATTTGGAAAAAAAATTGATTTTGAGAAAATTGGTTGAATTTTTGCCAAATTGTCCATTTTCTTAGAAATAAGGTTCCAGACAGGCTAAATTTTCATTATGAGTCATTTCTAAGACATTTTCAAAAACGTCAATTTTTGGCCAATTTTGATAAAAATTGATGGACTAACCCCTTGTGATTTTGTTAATTTTTGGCCAAAAATGTTATGATTTAGATTTTCCTTAAAATTGCAGGAAATGTTGCTTAGGACCCATAGATGATATTCCTTGAATTTAACATTGACTGGTCATCCAGAAAATAAAATATGAAATTTGGAAATTTTTTAGATTTTGAGAAAATTGGTTGAATTTTCGCCAAATTGTCAATTTTCTTAGAAATAAGGTTCCAGACAGGCTAAATTTTCATTATGAGTCAATTCTAAGACATTTAAAAAAAACGTCAATTTTTAATTGCTGCAACTGGAATTATTGCTGCAACTGGAATTTTTGCTGTGCAACTGGAATTTTTGCTGCAACTCGAAAATTTTCCATTTTTCTCAGAAATTAGCTTGGAAAACTTCCAAAATATGTTAAAACAGAGTAAATTTTCGTTAGGAGTCGTGTCTAAGACATTTTAAAAAACGTCATTTTTTGGCCAATTTTGAGAAAAATTGATGGACTAACCCCTTGTGATTTTGTTAATTTTTGGCCAAAAATGTTATGATTTAGATTTTCCTTAAAATTGCAGGAAATGTTGCTTAGGACCTATAGATGATATTCCTTGAATTTAACATTGATTGGTCATCCAGAAAATAAAATATGAAATTTGAAGAAAAAAAATGATTTTGAGAAAATTGGTTGAATTTTTGCCAAATTGTCCATTTTCTTAGAAATAAGGTTCCAGACAGGCTACATTTTCATTATGAGTCAATTCTAAGACATTTAAAAAAACGTCAATTTTTAATTGCTGCAACTGGAATTATTGCTGCAACTGGAATTTTTGCTGTGCAACTGGAATTTTTGCTGCAACTCGAAAATTTTCCATTTTTCTCAGAAATTAGCTTGGAAAACTTCAAAAATATGTTAAAACAGAGTAAATTTTCGTTAGGAGTCGTGTCTAAGACATTTTAAAAAACGTCATTTTTTGGCCAATTTTGAGAAAAATTGATGGACTAACCCCTTGTGATTTTGTTAATTTTTGGCCAAAAATGTTATGATTTAGATTTTCCTTAAAATTGCAGGAAATGTTGCTTAGGACCTATAGATGATATTCCTTGAATTTAACATTGACTGGTCATCCAGAAAATAAAATATGAAATTTGAAAATTTTTTAGATTTTGAGAAAATTGGTTGAATTTTTGCCAAATTGTCAATTTTTCTTAGAAATAAGGTTTCAGACAGGCTAAATTTTCATTATGAGTCGTTTCTAAGACATTTTAAAAAACGTCAATTTTTGGCCAATTTTGATAAAAATTGATGGACTAACCCCTTGTGATTTTTTTAATTTTTGGCCAAAAATGTTATGATTTAGATTTTCCTTAAAATTGCAGGAAATGTTGCTTAGGACCCATAGATGATATTCCTTGAATTTAACATTGACTGGTCATCCAGAAAATAAAATATGAAATTTGGAAATTTTTTAGATTTTGAGAAAATTGGTTGAATTTTTGCCAAATTGTCCATTTTCTTAGAAATAAGGTTCCAGACAGGCTACATTTTCATTATGAGTCAATTCTAAGACATTTAAAAAAACGTCAATTTTTAATTGCTGCAACTGGAATTATTGCTGCAACTGGAATTTTTGCTGTGCAACTGGAATTTTTGCTGCAACTCGAAAATTTTCCATTTTTCTCAGAAATTAGCTTGGAAAACTTCAAAAATATGTTAAAACAGAGTAAATTTTCGTTAGGAGTCGTGTCTAAGACATTTTAAAAAACGTCATTTTTTGGCAAATTTTGAGAAAAATTGATGGACTAACCCCTTGTGATTTTGTTAATTTTTGGCCAAAAATGTTATGATTTAGATTTTCCTTAAAATTGCAGGAAATGTTGCTTAGGATCTATAGATGATATTCCTTGAATTTAACATTGACTGGTCATCCAGAAAATAAAATATGAAATTTGAAAATTTTTTAGATTTTGAGAAAATTGGTTGAATTTTTGCCAAATTGTCAATTTTTCTTAGAAATAAGGTTTCAGACAGGCTAAATTTTCATTATGAGTCGTTTCTAAGACATTTTAAAAAACGTCAATTTTTGGCCAATTTTGATAAAAATTGATGGACTAACCCCTTGTGATTTTTTTAATTTTTGGCCAAAAATGTTATGATTTAGATTTTCCTTAAAATTGCAGGAAATGTTGCTTAGGACCCATAGATGATATTCCTTGAATTTAACATTGACTGGTCATCCAGAAAATAAAATATGAAATTTGGAAAATTTTAAGATTTTGAGAAAATTGGTTGAATTTTTGCCAAATTGTTTATTTTTCTTAGAAATAAGGTTCCAGACAGGCTAAATTTTCATTATGAGTCAATTCTAAGACATTAAAAAAAACGTCAATTTTTAATTGCTGCAACTGGAATTATTGCTGCAACTGGAATTTTTGCTGCAACTCGAACATTTTCCATTTTTCTCAGAAATTAAATTTCCAAAATATGTTAAAACAGAGTAAATTTTCGTTAGGAGTCGTTTCTAAGACATTTTAAAAAACGTCATTTTTTGGCCAATTTTTTGAAAAATTGATGGACTAACCCCTTGTGATTTTGTTAATTTTTGGCCAAAAATTTTATGATTTAGATTTTCCTTAAAATTGCAGGAAAGGTTGCTTAGGACCCATAGATGATATTCGAATTGTACCCGACGATTAACGGTAACGTCCGGACGACCGGACGTGCATTCGGGTAACTTCGGGAACCGGTCACATTTTTCATGTCCCAGGGTGGGGCATTTGGCCCATTATCTGTGCATTTTTGTGCATGTTTTGCACCCGAGGGTGGGGATTTTTGTCACCTAAATGTTGCCCCAGGGGTGTGGATTTTGTCAGGCAAAAAGTGACAATCCCCACCTCTTAGGTGGGGTAGCCCGGGGGGGGGGGGGGGGGGGGGGGGGAAACAATTATTGATAGGTGCATAGTGATAGACTCCTCACTGCCTCCTCAATAGTTTGAACCGAGATTTTTTCGATCGAAAATACCACCAAATTTTTGAATAGTAAATTATTCGAAAATGCACAGGCCTAATGGGAAAATAATTGACAATTTGACAAGTTCCTTTCCGTACCTTAAAAGTACTCAAATGTACACAAAATGTATGACAACATTTAATATAGAAATAATACACAACCAATAACGAACTTTAAAAACATTAATTAATCGATTAAAATAGACACTGTTAACCTACTGAAAAAGATAAATTTTTTGCTCTTAGTGCGATAACTTCTGATGGATCTCGAAAATCAGAATTGTTCACAGATTTACATATAACCTATACACAATATAAACATGACGACGGTAGAAAACTTCCCCTGAAATGGTTTTGTCTGAAGTGCTATAGTCTTTGAGAAATTAGTCAAATAATTAACTTTCGTCTCATGAGACATTCATTTCGCCCCAAAACCACTTCGTATTGCGTAGTTCGTGGCGAATAGGTTCAGGTCGAAGTGACTGTAAAGCTGTTTTACTAAGTTCTGTTTTAATCATGCATATCTTCAATCACACAGAGAGATAAAGCTATTTGTAACGGTTTACCAATCATGTGTTCTATACCTTTAAGCATAATTTTCTGAAAGTTCCGTTTTCAGCAAATGTAATGTGAAAGAAAATAACCTTAAAGGCATAGGCTCGTCAGCAATGCGCGCGCGCGCCAAATTCGTGCCGCGAAATACGCAGCTCCACGCCTTTGCTACATGGAGCTGCGTATTTCGTGGCACGAAATTGGCGCGCGCAATGCTGACGAGCCTGTGCCTTTAATTCAGGCATACACAAATTAGGTACATCACTGAAACATACTTCACAAATGATTCTACACGTGCATAGCCAGTCTGCTTCTAAAATGTGTAATTTTCTTAGTGAAACAAAAGGGCTGTTTTAGGAAACGATACGAGACGATAATAAGAAAAGCCCGTCTGAAACTTGCACTGTCTCAATAATCTGTTAGCTGATGTCTGGGTCTTAGAGACTGATAAAACTGCACAAGAAATCGCCCAGTAGGGCCTATGGTGGTATTAATGGAGGAAATTAGAAAGCTAATAGGGTAATGCAGGGCGCAGACGGGTCAAATTTGATTTAATTGTGATGTGCAAACTTTTGGGTGTGCAAACTTTGACCATATTATTGGGCATGCATGCATGAGTTGGGGGTGGGGGAAGGGGGAGGGGGAGGGGGAGGGGGGAGTGTGAGGGGGAGGGGGGAGTGTGAGGGAGGGTGGAGGGGGAGTGTGAGGGGGAGTGAGGGGCGCGGGATGAGGGGTTGGAGGGCAGGGGTGAAGGGCGTGGAGGGCAGGGCCCGCAGGGGTGAGGGATTGAGGGTTGGGTGCATAGGTGGGGTGCAAAGGTGAGGCGTGGGGGTCCGACATTTAGGGGAATAAATAAGTGGAATCTAAGGCCCTAATGCAAGGCATCAGTCAGACATGCCAACCGTGTTAAATTTGCTTTAAAAAGGGGGGTTATATGGCCCAGTGCACCAAAATCAAAATCTCACAAGATCTTAACTCTAGCATCGTCCTTTTAAAGCAAGTTTGTGTTTGCGCCCTTAAGCAAGGCACTGTTATGATTGTTTTCTATGCATAGGAACTACGTGTCAAAAAGTCCTACTTTTGATCTTAAATAACTGCCATTTTCCAAAGAATTTAAACCACAATTTCACATCATGCAAGCAAGGCTTGACAAATTTTATTGAGTAAGTTTCATCAGCTTTGACTGAGGGTGAGATATTATAGGCATACAAAAAAAGGTCAATTTCAGAATTCGCCACTTTCGACTTGGCCTCCTCTAATGTCGATACACCGCTGGAGACTGGTGGAATATGCATGCTGCAGCCAAAAGCTTCTGAAGAAATGCAGGATCACCCCTAATGTTATTGCAAACCATCTTGATCGTTTCGCGCAACTCATCAAGAGGTGCAAAGGACCTCAGGCATAGACAATTTCTTTGACAATGGAGGATGCAAAGTCTAAAGTGGCAAATTCTGAAATTTAGGGGCGTTTTTTTTCTTTCTTTTTCGTGTGGCTTTTTAATCTCACCTCTTGTTCAAAACTGATGAAACTTACTCAATAAAATGTGTCAGGCCTTGTTTACATGATGTAAGCGTTGGGTTTAAATCAGTTGGAAAATGAAAAAGTTATTTAAGATAAAAAGTAGGACATCGTTTTGTATTGACACGTAGTACAAGCATTCAGGCACATGTACATATACTTGCAAGTGAAACATATATTATGGGGGTCCTTGCATGCACACTAAAAAAAGACGGCTATAAACACGATTCTTTTATAGATTGGTTTTAAAAGTCCCTGGGCTTCAAAGAAAAATCGGCAGTTGGCTTTAGTTCAACTTCAATGCCAGTATGGACCATCACCCCCTGCCCCTCGAAACGGGGACCAAATTAAACCCAGCCCCATTGTGTTCGTGACTTAGCAGATGTCTCATGCCCAAACAATTAGGTTTACTTTGTTATCCAGGAGAAGAGTTGAGTGACATTGCAGAAATAGGGGGATTTGTTGTGGTATTTGCACAAAAGCCCCCTCGATGTCACTCGTCCTTTGGTACACAGCAACAAGTAGTGCTACTTAACAGTGCTGAATCATGCTGTCTGACATGGTGACCTTTATACTGGAATTAAGTTAGGCTTTTGGCTGTTGAAAGTAATTGCGCACTTGGGCAGGCCAAATAAAAACTTCAGTGTTTTGTGGGGGGGGGGGGGATGTACAGACCTAAGAGCACTGTTACAGCTGGAATAAAATGATGCTGGCCAGAAGAAAAAAAGCATTTTGGGGAAAGTACTTAGTGTACATAGTGCCACATTGTGTGTTAGCAAATTACATCCATTTAACACTGTATGGACCGACACAATAATCATCTTATTCATTAACATCAGGACGCCCCCCACCCCTCCCGACCCCCAAAAATCCCTTTCGTCCATTTTGAAAAATTAGAATGCCAATGTCATTTTGATACCTTTAATTCTCACTATAATAATAATGTCAAATTCTTATTTAGCGCATTTCACACATCTAAATGCGTTTTACATTATTACCCCTGATCATTGGGCTCAGTAATATCATTCCTTATATTAATCCCTCTCAACTTCGTGGGGAGTATACAGTCCCATGCAGCTTACACTGCAAATATGGATACATGCATGCACAAATACAATCACTTAAAAATACAATGCACATGTGGATTTCACTTTGCAGTGGTCAACAATAATATATAAACAAAAATCTTGCCACAATAAATGTCAAAACCCATTTGACTATAAATAAACTAAAAAAACCACAAAATGACACAGCAAATTTTAGAAGAATGCACACTCCCACATGTGTACTATGTTAAATCGTTCAGCGTGCTTTCACTGAAGGACAACAAACAGTGCAGATCTTCTATGAATTGTTCGTTCATGGGTGAATTGTTCGAGTAGGAGAGGGAAGGTTGTGTTAGAGTCGAGCCCCGGTGCATCATTTGCAGTGACCCAAATTTTTACCTCACGAGTTGACAAAAAAACCTGACTATAAAAAGTGTCGTCAGCAATGGTAACAAACACCACATTATTTTTCCCATGTAAAATGGTACCTTTGTGTGAGAAATTGCCAACTGAACGTTGGTAATTCCCATGTCTAAAACACAAAGTATGATGTTTTGTTTTTAAATAAAGTAAATGCTTTGAAATTTCGTTCGGAAAAAAAAAATCAAATTTGCTGAGAACCACAGACTGTATATCTATATGTAATGCCGTTTTTCCCAAAAATTTACACAATTGATACAATTGGCCTTTAAAGGAGCGTGACCAGAGTTTCTGGAAAATAGTTTTCGATGTAACTTACCAATATTATCAAGTAACTCCCATACACACCTCCCATGTCCCAAAAACATTCGCAATTTCCAGTAAAAAATTGAACAAAACTATCGAGTATGCTTCCAGCGTATAAACGTTGATACTGGAAAAATAGTTTACAAATAATCGGTGGATTTTCGACAATATCCTCGGAAATATGCGGCCTAGAAGCGCGGGAGTTTCAGTTTCGTAATCAGAAAAATATAACGGATGTTATGATAGAAAAATCTCATGACCATAAGGTAAGTCCCGGGGAGTTATGGGTAAAAAAAAGTGATCTGGTCACACTCCTTTAAAGCACATGTTACAAATTTACATAATTACGGGCTTTACCATGTATGTGTTTGCGGACATTAAGGCCATTTCACACTTCACACAAATCGGATGTCATCTTACAGTGAATATTCACACAAGTTTAAACGAATTCAACTTTTTGTGAATTTGCAGTGCAAATATTGCCGTGACATCACACTTGTGTTTGCGTGAAATATGCACCCTCTGTTTTTCATTGAAATTATCTATCACTTAACAAAATCTTTAAAAGGCCGAAATGGCAATCTTACAGCAGATCAGCATCTAACTCAATGGAGCTGATAGAGGGCGTGCTTGATGCCAGGTCAACAAGGTCAAGCGTAGGGTCATGCTCAACGAGCGCCGAGGTCGGTTCCGAGAATGCTTCGCTGCTTTCTTCATCTGCTGTGAAAACACAAACATTTCCTTTTATTCTGAACAGGAAATCATGTTGGTGTGTACATGTACACTAATAACCAGTACACAGTTGGCCATGGTGCCTCTCCAGTTGGCCATGGTGCCTCTCCAGTTGGCCATGGTGCCTCTCCAGTTGGCCATGGTGCCTCTCCAGTTGGCCATGGTGCCTCTCCAGTTGGCCATGGTGCCTCTCCAGTTGGCCATGGTGCCTCTCCAGTTGGCCATGGTGCCTCTCCAGTTGGCCATGGTGCCTCTCCAGTTGGCCATGGTGCCTCTCCAGTTGGCCTTGGTGCCTCTCCAGTTGGCCATGGTGCCTCTCCAGTTGGCCATGGTGCCTCTCCAGTTGGCCATGGTGCCTCTCCAGTTGGCCATGGTGCCTCTCCAGTTGGCCATGGTGCCTCTCCAGTTGGCCTGGGTGCCTCTCCAGTTGGCCTCAGTGACCTTTAAATTTGGACAAATCCAAGGCCGGAGTGACCTACCCCTTATTTTCATAACAACGATTTGGAAAATGATTTCTAATGTGAACGCACGTCTCTTCATTCGACAAAGATTATAATTTTTTTTTTATAAAGAGATTGCTTAATTTGACATTTTAAAATACCTTAGACAGTTTACGCATCCCTATTGGCTGAGAGCACGTCACGTGGCCAATCTTAAACGGACAATAAAGATCGCACACGCACACAGAAACTGCACGTTCCCAAAAGCAAAATATGCACTGTGACGAGTACCCGGTCATGTGCATGTGCGTAAAACACGCCTGCATTATGCGTAACCTACGCAACGAACAAAAACAACAACGTCGTGGCATCCCCAAAAAAATAACCAAGGATTCCTCAAAAGTGTCCATTGCACTGTCACTCACAAGCGTGAGGAAACTCATTAGGAGAAGACGATGAATTAGAAACAGCCAGAGACACCGGGGAACCCTTTGCTCTTCACGAAAGAATGCTCCGAGAACTTTAAAGTGCGTTACCTAACACACTGGACCAACGGCTTTACATCCCGAGTATTGCGAGTCAGTGACCCAAACCACTCGGCCACGGCTTTACATCCCTTCCGAAGGATGGAGCAAGTGTGTTTAAGTGTCTTACTCAAGGACACAGGTACCACGGCCAGGTATCAAACCTGCAACCCCAAATTTTCACCCAAGTATTGCGAGTCTGTGACCCAAACCACTTGGCCACGGTACCCCACAAACAAGGCCAAGCACCACTCGCTGAAGGAGGCTACTCGGGAAAGACAGTAGAGGTAAAAACGATTAAGGTTGGAAAAAAAAAAAATCAGTGATGCTGAATGTACGCATTAATTAACAACAATTAACTAATCTTCGTCAATTAAAGTATTTTCTCTATTGAAAGGGGTCTATCTTTGTACCTTTTGCATAAACTCCACGTATATTTCTTCGCACGTTCTTTGCGTAGTGTGGCGGTATGTCTAACGACACGTCGTCATCACTATCTGAGCTTGCTAAGCTTAGACTACTGCTGCTGTCCAGGCTATCGTAGTCATGGCGCTGTTGACTTCGTCCCGATGTGGGTTGGTGGTGGTGTTGTGTTCTAGATTTATGATTGGTTACAGTCCTTCTGTGACCCACAAGGTCTGTTTAGAAAAAAATATAGGTGTATTAGCCATTTATTAAAAGATAGCTTACGGGATTGGAAAACTGTTATAAACGGCATTATCTCCATGTGTTATTGAGGACGTGTATGGTAGAAACTTAGCTGTGTATAAAGGCATGTTCCCAGTGGACTTTCTTTTCCGCTGCTTAGCGGAAACTTACTGCGACCTTCGGTAACATTCCTTCGTGTAATCTTCCCATGCGTTCCCATTTGCAATTGCTTTCAGTGCCCATGCGGAAAGCTACCGCGACCTTGCAGTAAACGTTTGCCGGGTGCAGGCCCATAGTTTACTGCAGGATCGTGTTCATTTTACAGGGCAAAACTGTTCCTATTGGACTTTTCGAGGGCCCTGTAAAACTCCCGCAGCTGAGCGCAAAGTTTCCGCGGCCTCTCTCGCCCTGTAAGTTCTACATCGTGGTTGCGGTAACTTTACATAAATTTCAGCTACATAGATGCATCGATGCTTCAGAAAACCTTTAAAATGCACACATGGTTTTTGTAATGAATGGTAAAAAAAAATTGTGTGCATGCACATTTTTTTCTCAAAAACCACCCTCTAGTTGTTAATTTTCTGACAGTAAGTACCATCTTGGACAGAAATAAATTGATGTTGTATTTATTACAATTGCTATCAATCTTGGCAGCTTGTGAAGTAAAATTTTGGGTCATTGCTAATGATACATTGGGACCGTTCAAGGCCCAGTGTATCATTAGCAATGACCCCAAAAAGTAATCGACGAGTTTACAGGGGAAAAATTCTGAAAGTAAAGATTGAATTAATAGCAACTACCCAATGAAAGGTTTCCACTCAAAATGATATAATTTTACCAGAAAATAATTCGTAAAGATGAAATTATTTAGATCGTTTGCAAATGATTTACTTATTTTTGGTTCACATCTACGCGGTCCAAAATGCATGGGCGCTGTGTACTCCGTGCATTTTTATGGATCGCGCGCACAGAGTGCATGACGCAAGCCACATAGTACCCGATTAACTGAGAACGAATATTTGAAACACCCCGCCAAGACCAGAAAAAAAGCACATGGATTTTAATGTTTTTTTTAAAAAGTGGTACATTTGACAAAGCTGAAATTTTTTCGGATGAGTTTGTCTTTCTTTTGATTTATAATGGTTTTATTTGCAGAATCGCTCAAAAACAGATCATCTACAGGGCCTTTAAGCAATTATGGTACATGATAGTGCAACCTAATGCCAAACCTTTAGCAGGAGGGCTCAATTGACTTTGGCTGCACTGATCCCGGGATATCCTGAGTGATACCAGAAGTGTAAACGGACCACATCTGGAAATGATTCCCAATGCGGAGCGCGCCCAATGGTGTTGATAGCATACTTAACGTGTCAGGATGTTGCCTCCCAAGACATGCTATGACTTGACTAATGAGACGGAAATCGGCGCACTAAGCCAAGACATTAATACCAACCCCTGATTGGTGATTGTGAACTTTAAATGCCGTGAATTGCAACTCTGTCTCTTAGACGTTTTAAAGGCAGATTACACGATTGGGAAAACTGTTACAAAGGACATTATTGGACATTATTGACATATTTCAAATTATCATTGGCAGCCTCGGTTCAGATGTTAAAAGCCCTATAGATGATCTGTTTTTGAGCGATTCTAGGAATAAAACCATTATAAATCAACAAACTCAATTTCAGCTGTCAAATGTACCACGTTTTCCAAAAACATGAAAATCCATATGCGTTTTTCTCGTCTTGGCGGGGTGTTTCTAATATTCGTTCTCAGTCGGTCGCGTACTCTGTGGCTCGCGTCATGCACTCTGTGGCACGCGTCATACTGCGTGTGCGCATGACCCATAGAAAATACATCGCGCTGAAACGGCACACACGCAGTACACAGCGCCCATTTCGGACCGCCCAGATGAGAAGTAAATCGTTTGCAAACGATCTAAATAATTTCATCTTCATGGATTATTTTCTGGTAAAATTTTATCATCTCCGGCGGAAACATTTCATTGGATAGTTGCTACTAATTCAATCTTTACTTTGAGTAAGGTTTCCCTGTCAACTCGTTGATTAACTTTTGGGGTCATTGCAAATGATGCATATAGACCACTAAAGTGCGACGTCAGTTACCAGGGTAATTAGGTCTAAACATTCACTGGTAATCTGAAACGTTCATTGCTAAAGCGCAGGGAAACGGTTCACTGGATTAAGTGTAGACCCTGTAACCATGGCAACACAAATGGTTACTTTTCCCCAAGTACTCTTCTCAAACCATCTTATAGAGCTTCTGCACCGCCGGCCATGACAGGGAACAGGTTTTCTTATTTAAATGATGTAACAATAGAACCACAAAGCATCTACTCATGCATGACACATGGTAACAATGTGACTGCCCCCTGTCATGGCCGCCATGCAAAGGCTCTATAATACCCGACACCCTACCTTTCGCTGTAGTTGACCTGCTCTGCGCACCAATAGCAGACTGGCCCTTACATTGCAGTGACTTTATCTTGAGTGAGTTACGTTGCTCATCTCCTACTCCCCGAGAACTCGTGAGTACTTCACTCTCAACTTGCTCAACGTTACTCATCAGGCGACTCAAATCGGACCTGTACATCGAAGCAATTTGTTCACTTGTTTTTAATTTACTCTGAAAGCGCGTGTGGTCTAGTGGGTATGAAGCGGAACTCCCAATCAGAGGTTGTGGGTTCAAGCCCAACTTCGACCAACGTGTCTGTGTCCCTGGGCAAGGCACTTAAAGCGATATTCGGGAAGCTGTTGAGGGGAATGCCACAAACTAACTGCTGACAGGGTTGAGCGCCTGGCCAGCAGCCACCTAGTTAAAGCGAAATGGTTCTGGTGATTCCCTGACGGCAGCGATAATAATGGCAACAGCGCCAGGAGCACCCTGCAGGGTGGACATGTGCGCTATATAAGAATCCACCATTATTATCATTATTACTCATCTACTAAACAATTATTCTATTAGTCAATAATATCACAAGGCCAGTAAATTACCACAAATCAAGCCAAGTTGGGATATTTTATTTTATTTTATTTCTTTCTTTTTTTCGGGTTGATTTTGGTCCTGTAAGTTTGGGTCAGTTTTCCCATTGATTTTTGTCGAGTTTTTTAGACTTAAGATCTTTTTTTTAAAACCTACTAAAAGTGTTAATAACAATGGTACCAAACAGCACATGATTTTATTTCAGTCCAAAATGGTATTTTGTGTGAGAAATTAACAACTGAAGGTGGTTTTCTAAAAAGTATTACTGCACCTACATGTATGTGGCTGAGATTTCTACAGGGCAGTTTTATCAACATGGGCTTCTAATCACGAGTGGAAATAACGCCCCTTTTAACAGTTTACCAATCATGTGTTCTACCTTTTGATAGCCCTTTTAGTGGCTTAAGTAATCTTTTCAGAACTAGTTAAAATTATTTTTTTTATTTTGATAGAAGCATTTGCAGGAATTATTACTTTTATCGGCAAAATGGGATGTAGAAAGACCCCACTGGACTCCAACACTGACTTACCTGAGTTGGTGCATTTCTTGATCACTAGCACGCCTGTCCTGCAAGGAGTGGTTAAGATCCCTTGACTGATTACGCTGCGAGTCTGAGAAACCAACTACAATCTGCAAACAGATGATATAAGCACCCTCTATTATTCTTGGGTTTCACTTTTTTGACAACCGGTTGCTATCCGCCATTACTGTGTCCATACTATGGCACGCAAAAGCGGAAATAATTCAACACTGATAATTCTACCATCAACCCTGAAAAACAAGTCTCAGCATTTTAAACAAACTTGCCAACAAAAGCACAATATGCCAGTTTCAAACAGTCTATCAACATTTAAAAATCATGCCAACCTTTTTTTCTTGCACAACATTTGCGAAATTATGCGTCAACATTAAATTATCAGTGTTGAATTATTTTCACTTTGGCGTGCCATAGTATGGACACAGTAATGGCGGATAGCAACCGGTTGTCAAGAAAGTGAAACACAAGAATAGACACACTAGCTTGGCCCACCCTCTTTCCAACGTCTATAGATGTTTTGCACATGTGATCATGATGTTTTCATACTTTCAATTACAACCTAGAAAACAAGTGGCCAAAAAGCAGTAAATAGTTTTTGTCAATATTTGTGACACGCAATTTTCTTAAAATATAAATCACAAAAGAAGTCTGAGTAGGCCCGGGTGGACTTGAACGCACAACATTATGATAACTTGGGTATACATGTATAACTCACTCGATCTATGTGATCCAGTCTTCGACTTAGATCTTTGCCGTCCGTCTGGTTGTTGCCGATATCCGCGTCATGCCTCAACAGTCTCGTGTTTAGGCCATCAATCTCACGTCTACACAAGGCCACATCTTCCTGAATCTGACGCTTGCTGTAACATAACAAACATGCAACACAGAAAGCGGTAATAAAGGGGCCGTATAACAGGGTTGCCGATGTCTAAAATAGATGTACAAAGTATGATATTTTTTTGTTAATATAAAGTAAATGCTTTAAAAATTTGTTATTAGAAACAAAATTTGATTTCCTAAAAACCATGGACAATACAACTTTAAGGTTTCAGGTAACGAAATTTCATTGTACTTCTTACATCTTCTTAGAATACTCACAAGTCATGTACCTCTCTAGTTAATGAATTCAAGACATCGTCACCATGTCTGCTATCCAACGAGTCCCAGTGATGACCTTTGACCTGACCCTGCAGGTCATCTAGTTGAACCATGACCTCTCGCTTCCATTCGTCAACCTTCCTCTCCGTGTCCAGGTGAAGGCCGTTCTCTTGCAAACGTCGACTTAGCGACAGAAGCTCTTGGTCAAGCCGTCTCAGATGGGTCTGGTTTCGGTCTCTTTCTTTTTCGAATGCTTCCATCTGCCTGCTCAGAGAGTGAATGGTCTGGTTTCAGCAAGATACAAAGAGAAATTATTTTGAGACTGATAACATTTTTACTTAATTTGTTAATAATTAGGGAATAAAAGTGGGTTTGGCCAGTCTTAAACATATGTTTAAACATACGTGATAATGGCCCGAGTCGCAGGTGAGGGCCATTATCAATCGTCCAGGCCCCTAGCCAGTTTTAAACGTATTGTTTAAGACTAGCCAAACCCACTTTTATTCCCGTTTATAAATACCTTTCGGTGTAAATCAATCAGTACTAAAAACGCGCCACAATTTGCTTGTCATTTTGCTATATTTGCATTGTAATTTTGTATGCATTGCGTTCGTTCAAACTGCTAGCTGTGCGTCGAGTTGTTTTTGTTCGATCGTGCGCATAACGCATCATGCAGGCGTGTTGTACGCGCACGTACACGACGGGGTACTTTGCACATTTTGCTTTCGGGCCCGTGCAGTTTCTGTGTGCGTGTTCTATACGCGCCGACTATGGCGCGGGCACAAATGCGGGCCATGCAATAAAGTGTTTAAGACTGGCCAGCCGGTCTTTATTGTGAAGAGTAAAGGGATTCCCCGGTGTCTGTGGCGGTCAGCTACCACTGACCGATGTATCTCCATATTTAGGTGGAAGACACTTACCTTCTTAATACCCATTAATTTGTGCTGTGCATGTGAACATGTGGAATGTGCGCTATATAAATGTAATAAATAAGTTCAAATGCATAGTTCCGACCTGTCAATCAACCGAACCCGCCGACCAATCACAACAGAGCTAGCAGATGTCACCCACATAGGTCAAAGCGTACATAGGTACGCTCACAACATGAACAACATGATCACGCGATATGTTCTGCCGGCCCCATACAATTTGTATAGTGTTGTATGCGACGATCCGGGTGAATTTTTGGTTTCAAGGCCGGTCGTTTCGTTGTTCAAAGGTACGAAAGCTATATTTCGTGATGATATGATATCCCTGTATTACTGACCCTTTACTCAGTGTGTTCTAAGATAACTGTTGACCCTGAAACATGAATACCTTTGAGTTTTCTTCAATGAATCTGTGCCGTTTCCGTTGAAGGTCCCATTGCTTTGTGCGTTGTGTTTCGCCATTTTTGACGATAGCGTGTGAGCCATAGCAACAATGTCCAAGGGGGCGGGGTTAACTGGGCAAAATCGGAACTATGCATTAACAGAATCACACCTTTGCCTGACTGTCGATTTTCTCAGTGAGCAGAGAAATCACAGCCGGTGAGTCTGATGAACTACTAGGCAGAGAGTCACCCTCGGACGATGCTCTGTACATCGATGGCGCAGAGTACGTCGAATGAGGGCGCCATTCACCCAAGTTGGAATAGTCAGTCCTCGATATGGAGGCTGACGAGCCATAGTTACTGGTCCTTGGGAGTATTGAAGAATTGGTTGCTACAAATGAGTAAAAAAGGAAGTTGATAGCTGGCGACGGCAAAATGGTTACAAGTGATATTTTGTCGGGCATCTTTTCTAATTGGTTAGTATCTTTGATGAGTATAGTTACCAGCACTGTAGGACTTGAGTCCCAATTTTCAAGGACTCAGACTCGAACTCGGCCAGTCAGGACTCGGACTCGGGCGGTAAAGACTCAAAGATTTGGGCCGAGTCCATCCGAGTCCAGTGGGAAACAAAAATTTACAACAGACTCGGAATCGGCCTGCTGATATGTTACACTCTTATTCCACGAATCTGTAAAAAGTTTTATCTTGCAAATGATACATTTTCATAATTTTACAAACCTTGATAGGAACTTGAACTTGTCCGTTGGTTGTATCTAGAACCGTCTAATCGTTGCTGTGAACATACAATCAAGTTACAATCAAGTTAAAAGACAGATTACCATACACCCTCGCCAGTTGATCTGAGACTCCAAGCACTAAGGCTATGGAGCACGACATTAAAAACCTAAGTGTTTTCAAAGAAAAACTTAAATCATGTTTCCTAACCAAATTTACACTTTCTGGGGCATTATCATGTCATATCGGGGAAAATTAGTGGCGAGGGTGTACGGTATTTATACCAACTGCCTTAAGTTGTAGACATTTCAGTAACATAAACGCAGCAGTAGGCCTACTTCAGAAAACCTTAAAAATCCATGCATGGTTTTTGTGTTGAAAGAATGGTAAATAAAAAAAGAACACCTTCAGTTGGCAATTTCACCCACAAAGGTAGGCTACAAGTTTATACAAGAAAAAAATTAGGTGTCTGTTATGCACCTATCAATTGTTTCCCCCCCCCCCCCCCCCCGAAAATGATTTTGTTAAAGGCCGATACTTTCAGGATGACAGAATTTTTGTCCCATCTCGTTCGCAGCCCCAAACATAATCTTTGACCAAGTTTGTTTTTTATAGGAAATTGAAATTTGTTGGTAAAATCAAAATCTCTACACGTTCTACATTCCGCCCTAGCCGTGCTTATACTAGGCATATCAGACCAAATTTAAATAATGACACCATTGCATTGATATTAGTCTCATATGAAAGGTCTTGAAGCAAGCATCACAGAGCAGTTTACAGAATTAAAATATCTGTATCCGTTCCGGAGATATTGAATTTTGAAGTTATGAAAACGGGCAATGTTTGTAGAAATCCATTTATTGTATAGTGTATGGAAAGGTCAAAGGTCAAGTGGTTATTGGTGAAGCCATTTCTTCACTGAATAAGACACAGATTTCAAGATAACTTGGTTAACTGATAACATTTTCTCATGAAATTTTGCAACAACCATGGTGTAAATGTGGGTTATGAGATGAGCTCATCAAATTTTGAATAAATATGCAAATTAGCACTAGTTAGCCACTAATTAGCATAATTACTATAATGAGCAAAATACTTTTGTTGCCATAACTCTGCCATTTGGCCAAATTTTGCAATGAAAATTGGCAGTATGCCTGATGTGACTATTATGAACAAGATGAGCCCATCAAATTGTGGTTAAGTATGCAAATTAGCATCTAATTGGCATAAATATTTCCCATTCATCCACAGATCCGGAAGACGGCCAGTCCAGTGCACCCCCTTGGTTTGGGAACTGTTACCTGCCATTTTCAGGACACTGAAATACAAATTACAATAAATAAATATTTTAAGAATAATTGGAAGATGTCAATTGTTGGGAATCTATACAATATTATTCAGCAAAAAATCACTCGAAAACATACATGTACTGTGCAGCCTACACTGGAAAAAAAAGGGAAAAAAAAAAAAAAAAGAAGATTAACGCCTACTAAGAATTAAAAAGATTAACGTAGTATGGTATGCATGGTATGGGACTATTTTTAAAACGATAATGTTCAGTAATGATAACTTCCTAGTATCAGGAATATAATTCCACTCATAAAAAGTACTCAGATCAGTGTTAAAATCCCTTAGAAATCAATAATAAACAAAGCAACGTGGCCTGTATAGATATATAGAGCAAACCTCGTCCCCAGGTCCAAATGACGCATCGAGCGTGCCCCGTGTATAGGATTTCTTGATCGATAAACATTGGGGGCGAGGTTCGCCGCAATGCAAAAATGGCCGTCTGTTTGTGGCATGGGATGGCCTTACAACTTTGCCAATTCCAACAGAGTAATTCACGTTCAAATAAATATATTTATATCTGTTTATAATCTATGATAGTTGTTCTTTGTCGGGGTATAGTTCGTTTCCGGTGAAATTATTTAGAAAAGTGAAAAAACTTAACTTGAAATCTTCGACCGGGCACAGTTTCTTAACCACTTAACCGAATGAAATGCGAAATACGTCATCGGATACAGTGGAGTCTAAAGAACATGATTCCAAGGTCTCCTCATGAATAATAATGAGGAACACAGTTGGAAACCAATCAGAAAGGAGTGCGACGAAACGAGAATCTCCAAATATGGCCGGCAGCGCGCACCGAGGGAGACTCGGGTGAATTCGGAAGCGAGTTCTGACTTCAACTCACTGTCGTTTTGCGGTGTCTGGACGGATTTTAAAGCTATCATATGCAAATGAAAGATGAAGTTTCATGCTTTTTAATGGTGTTTGTCCTGTTATGACACGATGTTTGTGAGACTTGCTACGATTTTTTGAATACAGATGGGTGCTCTCCTGACGTAATTTTCGCGTGTTTATCGTGACAGCCTGATATGCCTACTTATACTCTCAAAACTGGCGTACGCACATGCATACAAGTCCACAAGTAGTCCATAGACCTTATCGCAAATACCGCTTGGGTGAGTTTTCACAAAAGCAGCAATGTATTGTGGGAAGGTTTTCGGGGCAGACTTTGCCCCGTTTTCCTTCCCACAATACAGTTGTGCTTTTGTGCAAACTTGCCCAAGCGGTATTAGCGATAAGGTCTATAGCAAACCGGCGCTGCCGCTGGCCTACCCGAATTCTGGCAAGATTCGACTCCGTTTCCTTGACGATATTTGTGAAACTCTGTTCCCACTCTCTCGACATCGTAGAGCTACTTTGATCAAACCACCAAACTGTTCAATCTATTCCTAGATTGCGACAAATCTAAGTTTTTAACGAGCCACACAAAATTCCGCGATGGATTCCGCCATTTGTAAACAATTGGCTCTGTTGAAACGGAAGAGGGCGCGCGCACGGCAGCTGAAGCTCTGAGCTAGATTTGTTCGCTTGTGTGGATCATGTGGACGGGAACCAGTCTAGTTCTGAGCTTGCTGCAGGGCCCAATTTCATGGCGCTGCTAAGCAGAAAAATTCGCTTAGCACAGGATTTGTTTACTTTATTTCGCAAAAACGGATTTCCAGCCAAAAGCGTAAGTGATGTGTATTGAAAGGTATTCACCTACTCTTGTGAAGAACACAAGTTAGTGTATAATTTTAGCTTGTAATCCATTTTATAAAGCAAATAAATCCTGTGCTAAGCAAATTTAGCAGAGCTAGCAGTGGAGCACATGCGCTATGCATGAGCAGGGGCCCGTTTTCGCGACCTCAACCAGAAAGATGTTTCTGGCGTGGCTGCGGATTCAACCAATGGCGAGCTTTGGTTGTCGGCACCTGAAGCCGTCCATTGGTCGAACCACTAATAACGTCAGAAACATGTTTCTGGTTACGGTCGCGTAAACAAACCCCAGATATTAGCGTCCCAAAAAAGGTTATGCACCTATCAAGTGTTCCCGGGGTAGTTTTGTAGCCAGACCTGCTGGGGATGCTCGAGCATCTCCATCCTCTTAAAACAGTGCCCCTTTAACGCACTCCCCGATCGTGCGTATTGGAGGCTTGTAACGTCGCTTCGCAGAGTGGACATTCCCCGAGATCTCGGGATGCAGCAGGTCTGGCTACGGAGACTAGCCCCAGGGTGGGGATTTTGACCCAGTGAAAATGTTTTGCACCCGTGGGTGTGGATTTGGTCACCTAAATTTTGCCCCAGGTGTGGATATTTTGTCACGCGAAAAGTGACAATCCCTAGCCCTAAGATGGGGTAGGTAGGAGAGAAATGTACTAAATCAAAACAATTGAATATTTCTTGTGGGAGCGGCGGTACAGAGAAGGAGCGATCAGCGTCCCCATATTCATAAATATTTCGATTGACAGCTGTCGAAACGCAAAACTACTAATTTATTATGAAATTCAGTATGATTTCCAATCCAACAGTTCCAAATCATTACAATATCTTTAAGAAACAGTCCTCAATTTATTTACATGTACAGTTAGTTTAATTATATAGAGATACCATCCATGTCATGATCCGACACTCAAAACAGTCATTAATTTCTTGTTTCATTTTGAATAAAGTCACCTTTTGACTTGAGTGTTGCCACGGCTACTTAGCCAAAGTTTCGTGGAGTGGTCATGAACAAAATAATAGGCGGACAGCTCCACTGCAGAGCACAGCTATAGATGCACTTTATAATTCTCGGGTCCGCAGCGTCACACCCTTTGCACTCAAAAGGGAAAGAATTAGGAAGTTGATCATGGCTCTAGACCTTGTGTGCAAAACATGAAACAGGTCAAAAAATGTGTTTTCTCACAAAATCTTAAAATGTTCCCACTCGAAATTTTTGGGTTTTTTTTCACCAAATCTGTACATTCTAATGCCTGATGAATCATTTTAAAGAAAACAAATTTCGGATCAACTTCCCAACTCTTGCCTCAAACTTTAACCAGATGATGTGTGCAATATCTTACGTGTACGTGCAGCCCATAATAAGCACTTTGTGTATTTATATGTTTTATTGTGATTATGTATATTGTGAACATTTTAATGTTTTAATATTGGTTGTACAGGCCGACTGAATTTCCCCAAGTGGGATAATACAGTTTTTATATATCTATCTCTGTCTACATGTACTGGGTCTACACTTAAAGGGCCTGTGACGTCCTAAACAACTTTGTTCCTAAGCTTTGCTTCATAATGACGGATTACTTGTTCTGCAAGACATACTATTGTTTGTTTGGATGTAAAATCAATAAAAGGTGGCATTTTTCAACTTTGAATATTTCATTGCAATAAATCACAGACAGAGGGCGCTGTTTTGAGTGCATCACATAAGGAAGACAGAAGGGAAAAGTTAAGAAAAAACATAAGACTTCAAGTTGGACTTGTGGCAAATTGCTGCAGTTTCTACCCCCAGTTTTGTCATGGCTTACAGCAGGCAACATGTAAAACAAACTCAAACAGCCATGGATTACAAAAGTTTCAGGAAAATTGAGAAAAAAGTGGAATCTTTTGTGCACAGGTCAATGTGATTTTCCTGTGTTTGCCTCTTGTGACATTGTGACCTTGGTCATGAATATGCATATTTTCATTAGCATAAAAACTAAAAACCTTTGTTTTAACCCCCAAAGCAAGCTCCAAATAGGATTTTTATGACTTTAACTGAGTAAAGTGGTTTTAAAGCATAGATTTCATTGATAAAAATCCTAAATAAGGGGCCCTTTAACCATCGAGATATAGAGTACAAAAGTAAAAACGTCACCCTTTGTGTGTTGCCATGGTTATTGGGTCTAAAAACCAGTGAACTTTTCCCTAGGCTTGTAATGCACATTTCAGATCACCAGCGAATGTTTAGACCCAGTTACACTGGCGAATGGCGTCACACTTTGGTAGTCTATTGATAATAAAGTAAAGTTAAAGCCAGCGAGACTAGTGGAAGGGGTATCCTCGGTCACATATCGTGCAAGATTAGACGGTTTTAAAGTTCAGTTAAAGAAGAATTGGCGAACAAACAGCACGAAATAGCTGGAACTTAAGAACATCATCCCTTGCTGAATAAACTCGTTTTTACCAGCAAACTCCCCTCCGCTTTGGTAGTGGTAGGCCAAGTAGTTGACGACGAAAATGACCACCAAATTGAGTAGGATAGCGAGAATAATTGAGGTCTGGATTGAGCGAGGAATGCGGATAAGACGGGTGGCTCTGAGGAAACGGTACCCGAAAATGACGACATCGGCCGTACAGTTGGAGATGGTGAAGTAGCGTCCGACGAAGTCCCATTCCGCGGCACAATACCAAACGAAAATCAAGGTGGTGAAGTGGTGATATACCTGCACAAAGGGAATCTTCTGCTTCCGGAGCGCGAGGAATAAAGTATCCGCCAAGATTAACGGTTTGACGAGGCAGAACACGACCATGGCCAGACCGTGGACTTCAGTGTTGCAGCTGTAATCCTGGCAAACCGTGGACCCCGCGAGCCGGAGGTTACGGTACATGAAATAATCCTGCCAGAGTCTGTAAGCGGAGGAGCCGTTAATAACAGCTACACTCAGGCACCACAGAGCCAGTGGTCCGTTCAGATTCAGCGCAGGCCGATCTTTCATGAACCTCACGAGACCGAAGACTACGACCAGGTAGACCAAACCCATGTAGATGGAGTACGTCCAATGCGCCTTGAAGAACTCGTGCCAGGACCGAACATTGAAGTCTTTCTCGAAGGAAAAACCGACATATTGGAAGGGAAATTCAGCATCTGCAGCCGCCATATTGATGTATCATGTAGGCTTTCCCTACTGACTCGCACTGAAAGGTCAAACGGAGTATGGTTTTATATATGTGGACACATGCCAGAGTAGTGCTAAACTACACGCACCGTACCCAATGTGTGCCCCAGATCCATTGTGCTTTCAGTATAACCATGGAGGTAGGGTATAACCTTGGAATTCTAGGTACGCGTGCATGCATTCTTTGTGTGGTGGTCATTATTTTGTTTGCTCGTAAGTCGTACACCACCGCCCTTAACACACAGAGGGTGACGTTTTCACTTTTTATGCTCTATTATTTAGGAATTAAAAGTAGGTTTGTCCAGTCTTAAACATACGTTTAAAACCGGCTAGCCTGAGCTTATTAAGCAAGATTTTTGTTCACTCGTTGCAAGCATGGAGGAACCGTGGAGGTAGGAAAAGATTACACAGCGGGGTGCACCACACTAAATAGAGCTCCCATAGGAAATGTCCAATAGAGCTTCTGCACCGGCGGCCATGACAGGTTTTCTTAATTAAATGATGTAACAATAGAACCGCAAAACACCTACTGGTGCATGACACATGGTGAAAACGTGACTGCCCCCTGTCATGGCCGCCGCACAAAGGCTCTATATTAAAAAATCATTGAAATAAAATCACCCACTGGAAGAGTGGCAAAATTGGCAAACAGACCAGCGTCCATTTTTTCTGGGAAATCAAATTAAACAAAGTTGTAATTAGAGATGTAATTCTCTCATTTATTTACTGTAATGGTTAAAAATGATTAGTCATAGTGTGTTCATACAAATGCGTACATCCTCGCGTCTTTCAATACACAAAGTAAACGATAAAGCTTTGTAAAGTATATTTCATTTACAATAATTTAAACAAGTAAACTACATTATTCTTACACTTGTGCTAATTTGTAAACTCATCTGACATCTAAAAATAAAATAATTGGTTCTAAAAATTTAGGAGGAAAATTGAAAACGAACAAAAGATTCAAGATATATTTATAGGGTGTCTCAAAATACATGCAATCAAAATTTAACGGAATACCAAACGTAGAATGTGTAACCGTTATAAATAATATATGCATGGTTTGAAAGCTACAACCTTCCTCTTTCAAATGAGACATCAAACATTCAAATATGATAATTGTGGACAGAGTTATGAGTAATTTCCCAAGAGAGGTCAAATTGACCGTGGGACCAAGTTTTTGAATGCATTATGGTAATGTTGTTTGAGGGAGTATTCTTGGACAAAATGCCCGAGTGACTTTTCATTCGAGAGAAAATCCACCTTGTGCGAAATCGCACATCTGCCTGCAAGTGGTCGACGACCAACTGACAAAAATTACTTCGTCTTGTTCCGGTAAATCTGCTTGTAGCAGCCGATTCCGTGCGCACATTTAATAGTGATGCGGTTACACGTATGTGGTAGGCCCATGCAGTTCATTTCGTCTCTAGTACTGACATCTGGGTTGGTATCCATCTGCGCCTCTACGTATACGATGTTTTGCGCAACTGGCCCGTCCGAAGTCACCCGGAATGCCCTCGATTAAGATTACAATTGGGACATTCTCTTCGCAGGTTTCTCCAATGATTATCACTAATATCACACGCATTCAAAAACTTGGTCCCATGGTCAATTTGACCTTCCTTGGAACATTACTCCTAACTCTATCCAAAATTATCGGATTTGAATGTTTGATGTCTCATTTGAAAGAGGAAGGTTGTGGCTTTTAAATCATGCACATAGAATCTATGTTAGTTACACATTGTATGTTTGGCATTCCGTTATATTTTGATCACATTTATTTCGACTGATTGGGAAGAAAGAAAATCTGCAAGGGGGAAACCAAAATAATTACAAAACAAAATACTTGTGCCACAACAGACAGCAACTGAACACACGTGGGGAAAAAACCCTAACAATCTGGAACAGAATCCCTTCTTTACATGGTTCATTACTTAGTTTTTGGTTATATTTGTCCAGATTTAGCACTTACTAAAAGATTTGACATGCTTTATGTCGAAATTGTTAAATATTTTAGAGCACTATTTTACACAACCTATAAAAATACAAATGTGAATTGTTTTAATTTATTGATAAAGAATAAATTTACCTATTCTTGTGTCAGAAATGTACATTTCATTGTGAGTTGGGAAGGTTAGGGTTAAGCCTGTAAAGCTCTACTGGACCAAGTCCATCCAAATCAAGCCAAACCATGTGTTGGGGTTTTGATGGAGTTGGGAAGGTTAGGGTTAAGCCTGCAGAGCTCTACTGGACCAAGTCTATCCAAATCAAGCCAAATCAAGCCAAACCAGGTGTTGGAGTTTGATGGAGTTGGGAAGGTTGGTGTTAAGCCTGTAGAGCTCTACTGGACCAAATCAAGCCAACCTGGTGTTGGAGTTTGATGGAGTTGGGAAGGTTAGGGTTAAGCCTGTAGGGCTCTACTGGACCAAGTCCATCCAAATCAAGCCAAACCAGGTGTTGGAGTTTGATGGAGTTGGGAAGGTTAGGGTTAAGCCTGTAGAGCTCTACTGGACCAAGTCCATCCAAATCAAGCCAAACCAGGTGTTGGAGTTTGATGGAGTTGGGAAGGTTAGGGTTAAGCCTGTAGAGCTCTACTGGACCAAGTCCATCCAAATCAAGCCAAACCAGGTGTTGTAGTTTGATGGAGTTGGGAAGGTTGGTGTTAAGCCTGTAGAGCTCTACTGGACCAAGTCCATCCAAATCAAGCCAAACCAGGTGTTGGAGTTTGATGGAGTTGGGAAGGTTAGGGTTAAGCCTGCAGAGCTCTACTGGACCAAGTCTATCCAAATCAAGCCAAATCAAGCCAAACCAGGTGTTGGAGTTTGATGGAGTTGGGAAGGTTATGGTTAAGCCTGTAGAGCTCTACTGGACCAAGTCCATCCAAATCAAGCCAAACCAGGTGTTGGAGTTTGATGGAGTTGGGAAGGTTAGGGTTAAGCCTGTAGAGCTCTACTGGACCAAGTCCATCCAAATCAAGCCAAACCAGGTGTTGGAGTTTGATGGAGTTGGGAAGGTTAGGGTTAAGCCTGTAGAGCTCTACTGGACCAAGTCCATCCAAATCAAGCCAAACCAGGTGTTGTAGTTTGATGGAGTTGGGAAGGTTGGTGTTAAGCCTGTAGAGCTCTACTGGACCAAGTCCATCCAAATCAAGCCAAACCAGGTGTTGGAGTTTGATGGAGTTGGGAAGGTTGGTGTTAAGCCTGTAGAGCTCTACTGGACCAAGTCCATCCAAATCAAGCCAAACCAGGTGTTGGAGTTTGATGGAGTTGGGAAGGTTAGGGTTAAGCATGTAGAGCTCTACTGGACCAAGTCCATCCAAATCGAGCCAAACCAGGTGTTGGAGTTTGATGGAGTTGGGAAGGTTATGGTTAAGCCTGTAGAGCTCTACTGGACCAAGTCCCTTCAAATCAAGCCAAACCAGGTGTTGGAGTTTGATAGAGTTGGGAAGGTTATGGTTAAGCCTGTAGAGCTCTACTGGACCAAGTCCATCTAAATCAAGCCAAACCAGGTGTTGGAGTTTGATGGAGTTGGGAAGGTTATGGTTAAGCCTGTAGAGCTGTACTGGGCCAAGTCCATCCAAATCAAGCCAAACCAGGTGTTGGAGTTTGATGGAGTTGGGAAGGTTAGGGTTAAGCCTGCAGAGCTGTACTAGGCCAAGTCCATATAAACCATGCCAAACCAGGTGTTGGAGTTTGATTGAGTTGGGAAGGTTGGTGTTAAGCCTGTAGAGCTGTACTGGGCCAAGTCCATCTTAACTATGCCAAACCAGGTGTTGGAGTTTGGTGGAGTTGGGAAGGTTGGTGTTAAGCCTGCAGAGCTGTACTAGGCCAAGTCCATATAAACCATGCCAAACCAGGTGTTGGAGTTTGATTGAGTTGGGAAGGTTGGTGTTAAGCCTGTAGAGCTGTACTGGGCCAAGTCCATCTAAACCATGCCAAACCAGGTGTTGGAGTTTGATGGAGTTGGGAAGGTTGGTGTTAAGCCTGCAGAGCTGTACTAGGCCAAGTCCATATAAACCATGCCAAACCAGGTGTTGGAGTTTGATGGAGTTGGGAAGGTTGGTGTTAAGCCTGTAGAGCTGTACTGGGCCAAGTCCATATAAACCATGCCAAACCAGGTGATGGAGTTGGGAAGGTTGGGGTTAAGCCTATGGAGCTCTACTGGACCAAGTCCATCCAAATCAAGCCAAACCAGGTGTTGGAGTTTGGTGGAGTTGGGAAGGTTGGTGTTAAGCCTGTAGAGCTGTACTGGGCCAAGTCCATATAAACCATGCCAAATCAGGTGTTGGAGTTTGATGGAGTTGGGAAGGTTGGGGTTAAGCCCATGGAACTCTACAGGACCAAGTCCATCCAAATCAAACCAAACAAGAATGTTACTTTATATACCAATAACCCGGGAATGTCACATTTCCCCCATACCATGTACCACTGAACATTTTAAAGTGGTATGAATCATATATACACATTCACCCTCTGTATGACATAAAAAATAATTTTAGTAGCACCATGAGTAAAAAACTAACTGTACATATCGCATGTGTGCGGTTGCATTTACACTACGGATACTGTACAAATTCACAAATGCATGTTATGATAACTCGTCATGTTTAACCATAATCTTTGTGCATTTGTGGTGCTGTATTAACAAATATATTTAATTTCTGGAGAGAAACAAATCATTTTAAGAGTGGAATGTTGAACTATTTGGTTCCTTTCATTTTCAAGTTGATACAGTGTTAACGACCGTATATGCTATAGAGCTTCTGCACCAGCGGCCATGACAGGGGGCAGGTTTTCTTATTTAAATGATGTAACAATAGAACCACAAAGCACCTACTCATGCATGACACATGGTGACAATGTGACTGCCCTCTGTCATGGCCGCCGTGCAAAGGCTCTATACCCCTACATTTTAATCAACCATTTGACTGGGGGAAACCCATCCTGAGATCTAAGGGAATTTCCACTCTGTAAGCGCCGTTACACGCAAATCTGTGAAGTTAGGCAGCTGTTACACTTAGCGGATGACTACAATTGCTGCATCATTTGGAAGCAATGTAAAGCCGTTGGTCCAGTGCGTTGTGTAACGCACTTAAAAGATCCCGGAGCACTCTTTTGTGAAGAGTAAGGGGATTACCTGGTATCTCTGGCCGTCAGCTGCCAATGGCACCACCCACCTATGTGTGACCGTTCACCACAAACGGGCCGTAAAGTTAGCAAACTTTACTTTGTGCTACAGAACAAAAATACCGTGATGTTATAACTAGGTCCAAACATTGTGTGTGAAATTTGGTGACTGTAGCTTATTGGGAGCATTGTGGTTACTACAGTGTATGGAGATTCATATCTTAACATTTTAAAGTCAAATGACCTATTATTTTGGGTCCTTTCACTTAAAAGGTAGAATACATGATTGGTATCTCGAGGAATCAGAAATGTTCACAGATTTACACATAACTTACACAATATAAACACGATGACAGTAGAAAACTTCCCCTGAAATGGTTTTGTCTGACGTGCTATAGTCTTTGAGAAATGAGCAAAACAATTATTTTTCATCTCGCGAGACGTAAGTTCACTTCGCACAAAACCACTTTGTCCAAACACTACATCGTCCAAATCCCACTTTGCCCCAAAACAACTTCGTGCACAGGCCGTGGTTCAGGGAGCCGTGGTTCAGGGCGAAGTGGTTTTGGGGCGAAGTGACCTTAAAGTGTTAACCAGTTTCCTCAAAAGTTAGACGAAGTACGGAGCTGATTTTTGCTCAGGTTGGTTTTAATCAAGCATACCTTCAATCACACAGGGGGATGAAACTATTTGTAACGGTTTACCAATACTACCTTTAAACCTATATTTCTCGCAATGGTGTATTCAGACATGGCCAGATTCAGTCAACCGTAACTCAACTTCTGAACATCGTATGAACAAGCAGCATTTTAAAGCTTAGAAGTTGTTCTATCTGAAACTGGTAAAAAAAACCTCCCAAATTGACTTGGTGCAGACTTAACAGTTTATTTGTGGTTGATGGTTACATGTACCTGAATAGACACTTGCAAGGTTTACGCAATTCAGCCTAGGCCTGTGATTTTAATGAATATCACGAGACAAGACATCCATTTTCGTCTGATTTTGTTTCATCTTCAAACACCTCTTCTTCAGACAGTTCATGTTCTGAGATGACCCCACTGCCATGCGACGCCAAGCGCTTGATTTCTTGATGGCCGACAGACTGATCGGAGCTGGATGAGGTTCTAGAGTGCGAGGTTCTAGAGTGCGGGGTCTGGGGTGGCGTGACAGCCTTCTCCGCCGTCTCGGCTAGTGCCTGAGCATGTGGACGGAGGGCTATGAAGAGGGGCTTGTAACCTGGGCTGTGGGTAAAAGAAACAAAAAAACAGGTCAATTTTATGGTGTTGTTAAAGGAGCGTGATTTTTATTTTAACGATCATGTTTCCGTAATAGCCCGTTATGTTAAATGTTCTTTGTACATGTACTTTTACTATCTTTGATTTATCTGTACTTTCACACCATGTAGTTATTCACTATTATTTCCTCTTTTGACTGCAATATGTGTTTACTTCTAGGGAATCCACACTCGACAAGCATTGCTTTTTGTGGATTTCCTCTGTACTCATACTTGTTCCCTAAAAATTATTATATATATTCTGTGTATTGAGTATGGAAATAAAGTGATGATGATGATAATGACCAGATTTTAAAAAAAACATGGATTTCGTTTCTAACCTACCAGTCATATAAAATACCTCCCCAAAATACTACCCATGCGAAGAAAACAGGAAATTTATATTCTCCAATTTGGATGTGGAAGCAAAAAGGTTGGTATATTCACTGCACTGCTTTATGTAACTGGGTAAATTAGTTTACTAAACTTTGGTGGATTTTTGATGATATCCCTAGAAATAAACGTATTGAGGACGTAACATTTCAGAATGGTCATGAGAAAAATATGACACATGATATGGTATCAAAATCTCAACACCCATGGGAAAAATGGGGGCAGAGGGGTGGGGTAAAAAATGTGATCTGGACACGGTCCTTTAAGTACATAAATTTGCTAAAAACAAAATTTATCAGTCGGACAAAATATCTGAGTCATCTCTTATTAATGGTTGATGTCAATGCAAGTTGCTTTTTGGAAAAGTGTATTTTCCAACTTTAATTTCAAAGAAATGAAAATGGTTTGAGACAAACATACCATTCAGACTCTGCCCACAGTTCCAGAAACGATAGCCCCTCCCTCATCCTAGCAATGACGTCCAATGGTATGTCCGATGATGTCGCAACCATGACGACCTTTGAGATGAGTGACAAGTCCCTGAGAATGACGGCTAGTAGTAGTGCCCACTCCATGCACAGAGCCGCTAGAAACGTGTCAAAGAGGTACCTGAAATATGGAGGATAATTAATGTAAGAGGCAAGCATGGGCCGTCACAAGGGCATCATAGGGGGTTGCAAAGGCATCATAGGGTCGTCGGAGGATCATCACAAGCCTGTTATAAGCTTGTTATAAGGCTGTTATAAGCCCGTCGCAAGGCCACCACTACTGGAAATCAATTCCTCAAAAATCTGGAATTTCAAATCCGATTTCTAAAGTGGAATCGATTCTACTCAATTCCTGTGTGGAATCGCCCAAGCCTAAAAGCAACATCACCAAATCAATGCATAGTTCCGACCTGTCAATCAAGCCGAACCCACGACCAATCACAACAGAGCTAGCAGACGTCGCCCACAAAGGTCAAAGTGATGCAATCATCACAAACAATCCCGCGATTTTCTGCCCATACAGTTTGTATGTTGTATGCGCCAGTGACCGGATGAATTTTTGTTTCAATGTCGGGCGATTCGCTGTTCAAAGGTAGGAAAGCGCATTTTTATGAAATATATGTCATCCCTGCATTACTAGCCCTTCGCTCAGTGTGTGCTACGGTAACTGTCGACCTCAAAACATAAATACCTTTGAGTTTTCTCCAATGAATCTGTGCTTTCCATGCCGAGTCCCGTTGCTTTGTACGTAGTCTCGCCATTTTTTTGCGATGGCTTGTGAGCACATAGCAACAATATCTAAGGGGCGGGGTTAACTGGGCAATCTCGGAACTATGCATTATAATCTAAACCCAACTGAAGGCCATCGCAAGGCCATCGCAAGACTGATGCAAGTCCATCATTTCAGGTCGAACTAAACTCCTCAAAAAAAGTTCGGAAAGTCAAGTTTGACTGACGATTTATCTCTTGTTACTAAATCATTTCCCTTGAATTTGGTATCATTGGAAAGCCCTGTTATTCCTCTTTACAGTGATGTGTCATTTGTTATGATTAATCAATTGGGGGATGTGCAGTATAGCGGAATACAGGGGTGGGTGGAAAGTGAAATGTCACAAAATTCACTGCTATTGTCATGCAGTGCATTCCCATTTTGCTTGGAGGATGGGAATGTGTCAATACTCTTTTTGACAATAGCAATGCATTTTGTGACATTTCACTTTACACCCGCCCCCGTATTCAGCTATGCTGCACATCCCCCAATTGCTTAATCATAACAAATGACACATCATCGTAAAGAGGAATACCAGGGCTTTCCAATGATATAAAATTCAAGGAAAATTATGCAACAAGAGAGAAATCGTCAGTCAAACTTGACTTTCCGAACATTTTTTGAGGAGTTTAGTTTGCAACAGTCCTGTTAATTAGGTAGATTGCAAAGGTTTCTAAAAAAAAAAAATTTGAAGAAAAAAAAATCAGCACAAAACAAAAACATTTGCAGATAATTAGTCACCTCAATTCCCTGTCGGATTGTTTTGGGCCGCTCTGACTTAGCTGGAGGTAGAATTGTTCCAACTCTTCAAGGTTTGCGCTGCTACCCCATATGCTCTCATCGAATGCATTCTCCCCGTCTCCCAACATAGAACTGCCCTCCGAGGGTTCCGTAGTGCCGATACTGTTATCATCCGAACCTGGAGTATTAAAAGGGCAATTCACGGTTAGTAATGTTGCATATTTATCAATTTACTGGAGTTCTATCCTGTGTTATATCAACACACAAGCCTGTCAGTTTTCTATTTTGGTACCATCAATGCATCTTACCAACATTTGCCAGACAGTAATAATTAAAAAAAATGATTTAGCCGAAGTTTGTGAATTGTAATAACAAATTAAATCTCGATTAGCAGTGTTACAAAAATAGGACCTGGAAAAATAATGCATGTCTTGAAACAAATAGTTTCCTCAAATGGGACACAACTAAAACAAACCATAGGAGATGTGGGGCGCAAGGGGCGGGCAAAGATGTCAATTTGCCCACCCCCTATTTTGCCTCCCATATATGATATAATTCATATTTGGCGGCAAAATCATGGTACTGTCGGCAAAAATATAAAAAAGTTAATGAAACTAATGATAACACCGCTGATAAAACACCACGGCAATGACTGAGCGACACTGGAGCGACCCGCTGTGCACACAACCCCCCACTTTTGAAGAGATTGCTACGCCTATGCAAACCATCATATTTCTTTCATTGCATGTTTACTGGCGTGTGTTTTTGTGTATGACAAGTCACAGCTAATCTCACATCGATTGTCTTAATATAAACGTCAAAAATACATTCAGGTCACAAAACAGGAGGTTATTAACTTGTTGACGACGGCCATAGCTCAGACACAGCTTATGGTCCTAAAAAGTCAGTCGTTAACTGGTCTGTGTCGTCGCGAGGTCGACCTGAGGGCGGCATAAGAAAAACATTGCCTGACCTTTAGCGGATGGGTATCTGAGCATGGCTTCTTCCGTTCTGACTTCACTGAGTGTGCTGTCCGACAGACTGTGCGGTCGGATGAGAACACGCAGATCTCTGGCGCTCGCAGGTAGTGGCGATCGGTCGGTTTCCGTGTCACATGACACCTTCAGCCCGTTGATTTGCGCTTGTATCGTGGCTGCATTCGGCGGGGAAGACTTGACTAGTAAACCTGGTGGCACGAAAAAATTGTCGTGTTGAGAATCAAATGCAACTGGTAAGCTTAAAGAACGACTAAATGATTAGAAAACTTTTTAAAACGGGAATAACAGCATTACAAAACTAAAGAATAATGTTGATAAACCGCCTTATGGCTCGGGCCATTATCAGCCTCCAGGGGCCAATTTCATAAAGCTGTTAAGCAAACAAAATTGCTTAATAAAATATTTGTTTGCTTTATAAAAATGGGTTAATAGTCAAAATTGCATGTCAACTTGTGTTTTTAGCAAGAACAGCAGATATTCTTGTGAAAAACACAAGTTGACATGCAATTTCGACCATTAACCCATTTCTATAAAGGAAACAATTGTTTGATTAAGCACATTTTTTTGCTCAACAGCTTTATGAAATGGGCCCCAGGTCCCCAGCTGGTTTTAAACGTATGTTTAAGAGTGGCCAAACCCACTTTTGATCCCTAATTATTCAACACAGTTGAGTAACTTGACCACAATAACTGTGGAGGAATGTGACATATACCCCAACCCTCCCGGATTTTGCAACAGATTCTTCGGAAAATGACTAATTTTGCGAGTCCCTCCTGGATTGTCAATTAACTACCTTGGGGATTTTTAGATGTGAATGAACCTGTTTTCCCAGATGTCTTCCCCAAAAACCGGGAGGGTTGGCAGCTCTGCATATATACTGACAGCAAGAGCTTTCTGCACGTTGCTTTGCGCACACTTTGACTTGGGAGTAACAAGTCACTCCTTGCATTCAACATGAATTGAGGATACCAATCAATTTTTAGAATTTCATTTCTGGTGGTATATTTCCACTTTATCTTCTCATTAATGCACCTATCAATTGTTCCCCCCCCCCTCCCAACCCCCCGCGCTAACCCTAGGTGTAACAAAAAAACAACAGATTTTTTACCAAAATTTAAAATCATGCAAATAAGGCTTGACAGATCTTATTGAGTGAGTTTCATCAGTTCTGACCAAGAGGGTAGGATTTTATAGCCATACGGAAAAAAAAGGTCACTTTCAGAATTCCCCACTTTCGACTTGGCCTCCTCCAATGTCGATACTCCGCTGGCGACTGATGGAGTATGCATGCTGGAGCCAAAAGCTTCTGAAGGAATGCAGGTTCATCCCTAATGTTATTGCAAACCATCTTGATCGTTTCGCGCAACTCAACATGAGGTGCAAAGGACCTCAGGCATAGACAATTGCCTTGACAATAGAGGATGCAAAGGCAAAAGTGGCAAAATCTGAAATTTAGGTTTTTTTCGTGTGGCTTTTAAATCTCACCCTCTTGTCCAAAACTGATGAAACTCACTCAATAAAATTTGTCGGGCCTTGTTTACATGATGTGAAAATTTGGTTTAAATCCGCTGGAAAAAGTTTAAAGTAGGACATTTTTTTTTAACCACATAGTACATTTTACAGTTTACACTTCCTGAACATTTTCATTTTTGTACTTGGTTTTTGAGAGAACACGCTTTTTCTACGGTTGGTGCTTCCCATTTGTTTGTGTTACGTTTCATTCAGGCTACTACCAAATGACCTTGGAGGTCAACTACATGTGCGCATAACCAGTTGGAACTCTGAATTCGCTCAAACAGAAAAGCAAACAGGACAGTCTTACTGGGTGATTTAGTTGCATTGATGTTGATGGGCGTTGATCCCGAGCTCAGAGTGGGGAGTGGCCACTGGAAGTCACGATGAAGCTGCTTCAAGGCTGCTTCAAAATCTTCAACTTTGGCAACTCTGGTTCTGTAGGAAAGAAACCATTTCATACATTTTTTAACTTTGCTTCGTAGATGAACCATTTCCACATAATTTATTCTATTGGTTGGGATGCCCAAATTTTTCTTTAGATCTAAATGTTATAGTTTTTGTTTGTACATGTCGAGTTCATCCTTTCTAAAACCCCGTTCATACATAGACGCCGCTTCTACTACGATGGAAAAGTGGCCGAGATCGTGGCCAAAAAATCGAAAATGGTCGTGCATTTTGAATTTCAACAAACATACCTCTCTTTGGTAAGCCAAGCTTGCAGCTTAAAGTCCAAGTAGGCAGTGCACAGACCAAGATCCTTCAGTCTCATGGACGTAAGCATCTTGCGAGCATGACGACTGAGAATCACGTCAGTGTAATACTCCTCGGCTGACGTGACTTGGTGTTCGGTTCCTTTAGACTGGGACGAAGTTTGCTTGGATTGGGAAGATAAGCGGCTGTAAAAATGAAATATACAATCAAGCAATGATATTTGGCTGAATTAACACTGAGCATTCTTCATGTATTACGTGCATAAATTTTCTCTGACCCCGCCCCCTTTCCTCTGGCCCCACCCATTTTTCTTTGACTCCACCCATTTTTCTTTGACCCCGCCCACATTTTCTTTACCACACCTCCCCTTTTAATGACCCCTCCTGCCTTTTCTCTGACCACTCCTGCCTTTTCTCAGACCACGCCTCCTTTTCACTGGCCCCACCCACCTTTTCCCTGAACCCTGCCTCCCCTTTCACTGACCCCGCCTACCTTTTTTCTGACCCCGCCTCCTGCTTCTCATTCACTCCTGAGCTCAACCGGCTGCTTTTACTGGAATGCCGCCCCCTCTTGAGATTCGCCATGCCCTCCATGGTCGGCAGCTGGGTGGAGCCACCCAGTGGGAAGACTATAGAGTTGTTGAGATTTGGGGGCGGGGTTCTAGCCACTTCAAAGTCACTGATGCTGATGGAGCGTAGGAATCGAAGCAGGTCCCTACAGAGTTTCCATTCGCAGTGTTCCAGCGCAGCGTCAAGGAGTTGTGTAGCATGCTATCGAGGTAGGAAACATATCTGTTATTCAGAAGTTGATTTAGACTTGCGTCGGGGAAATTGAATGTTAAGTAAGTTTGTTTTTGCCCTTACCCGACGTAATTATTAACACAGTATACTCAGTGCTTTCCCGAGACACTATGAAAAACTTTTGGGAGTCACACGATCTCAACCGTGCACTATAACAGAAGTATGGCAAGGTATTTTACAAGTGTAGTTCTTAAATTTGAAACAATCTCTCTCTCAAAAAACAAAAAAACAAAAACACATGTTTACCATGCCACAGCATTTGGTACTCACATGCCGACTGTCTTTGGGCGGTTCCAGATTCTGTAGGATGAGTAGATACGAAGCAGCCGTCTGCAGGGCACCAGTTTTAATGCATTGCTGTTTAAAAATAATTTAAAGAAATAAATAAAATAAAACAAATAAATAAATAAAATATTGAATTTGGCTGTACATTTCCAAAGCAAATAAATCTTGGTATTATTAAAGGTAGATTCACACCAACTGGTTTTTTTTTACGTTAACTGGCGTAAATTTGGTTGCGTAAATTTGTCACTTAAACTGAAACAATGACCCTGCTGAAAATGACTTTATAACATTGCCACTTCGCAAGAGGTATGGTGTACACTGGTTCAAAATCTGTACAGATATGGTTATTTCAAGCCTCTTGAAATGTTGACAATCTGTTTTTTTCAGATATTTCAGGGTATTTTGAAACACTTCTTTTAAAAACCTACCTCAAACAATTCTTGCGGGCTTCCGATAGTTCCAAAGAGATACGGCCAAAGAGCTATCTCGGTCTTTCTAGCACAGTGGACGATGGTTTGTAGGAACTGGGGGAATTCCTCTATGAACGCGACTACCCTCGGAAGAAGTGCATCTAATGAACAAACGAAACAGGAAACATAAGGCAACTTAAAAATATTCATGCCAATGATTGTTAACAACATTTTCCTTGTTCTATGACTGCTTGGAACAAGTTTATTGGAGAGAAATGGGTCATTCGTTGAAAATGAGACACAGTGACCATCTTGAGTTTTGACACATTTGAAGTTGATTCTCAAAGAACGATTACCGTCACCATATAAACAGTATATGGCTTGTTAATTAAACACATTTACCTGTTGATATTACCCAAAACGGGACGAGGAGGATTCAATAAACTAGTGCAGTCTACTAAATAGAGTGTGACATTTTAAAGTGTTATTTAAAAATCAATTGAAATTTCGTGCATAAAGTAATTTGAATTGATAAAGGTTCTACATGGTGGGTAAAATTAGCAACTACCTTATCCAGAAAGAAACTGGTCAAAAAGACTTGAAATGTAATCGCAAGAGTTGAAACATTCTTTGGAGTCCCCCCATACAAAAATGATACCGAGACATGTCTAACCGTAAATTATTTTAAATATTCTACATTATTTAGAAATTGCACAGAAATTTCTTTAAAAAATTTTGCTAACTTGAAAAGGCAATTTTTTACAAATGCATCAAAATTTCACACTTTGGCTCCTGTTTTTATGGAAATACCCATTTACATGTTATCCAACCTGGTATAGGTTCAGATGCTGTAGCCTCTTCCTCAAGCACACTGTGTAGCATGAGCTCCAATACATGAGGGAAGTATGGCAGTGATGCACAGCTACTGGCTATCTGCAGTGCATGCATGCCAAGACTGCGGAGAAAATACATAAACCATTATAAGAATTTACAATGTCCAAAAAAGTTAACCGACCGCTTGACTGGAAAAACTTCACTCAAATGGCACATGGAAGTGATTCCAATATTGTCCAATGCAATGATTTCACCATTGATGTTTTACTTTTTTCCCCAAATATCAATGGCACTGTGAGAGAGCGAAGAAGCGGAAATGAATACATATTTAAAAAAAGAAAGAAATATTTTTGGTCTTACTTTCTCCTGAGCAGCTGTCTGAGAATATGGTGCAAGTAGATTTGAGTCTGAAAAAAATGATTAAGATTACATAAACGTACAAACATTTTTTCCTCTGTGGGTAAAATGTTATGCTTATTTCTCCCAATTAAAAGCACAGGCTCGTCAGCAGTACGCGCACGCCAAATTCGTGCCACGAAATACACAGCTCCATAGCGAAGGCATAGACCTGCGTATTTCGTGGCACGAATTTGATGAGCCTGTGCCTTTAAGCAAACATTTTTTGTAGGCAATGTAACTGAAAGTTGATGGTAAAACAGCCAATACTTTGATTGGTCCTAGATTTACTGTTGGAAAAATAAAAAATAAATGCTTTTATCCTCTGTCATTGGAATGTCTTGTCCTTTGACAATGGCACCAAAAGACAGATTACATGATTGGAAAACTTTTAAAAACAGTAACAACGGCATTACATAACTAAAGAATAATGTTGAGAAACTGCCACATAGATGTTCAGCCACATAGATGCAGTAATACTTAAGAAAACCTGAAAATTCTATGCATGGTTTTTGTGCATGAATGAACAGTAAAAACGTTTCTTCAGACAACTTTCTCCCACAAAGGTACCATTTTACACAGAAAAATCATGTGGTGTTTGTTACCATTGCTATCAACACTTTTAGTCGTTTTGTTTGGTCAACTTTTGGATATAAAATGCAAATGATGTATTGAGGCTTTCAACTTTAGAACATTTTATGAAAACAAAAATTCCGTGTCTAAAATGTTGTGTATCTCACAGTAACAGTTTTTGTGACTGTTAAATTTTTTTATGGGACACCCTGTATGATACCGGTAATGCACAATTTATAGCAATATTTATAGCAAAATTTGGGAAGAAAGTTACTCACTGTGCGTTCAACTGTTGTAAATGGCAGGATTTTTGGCTTGTTGATATCAGCAGGGCAAGGTGTATGGGGTTCGCAGCTAAGGGTGTCTGTTGCCGCACCCAAAACTACGGCGTCTTCAAACAATACGGCTACAACAAAGCAGAGAAAAAATGTAACTTTACTTTAACAATTCGGGCAATTCGCAAGACAGGCACCACGCTTTCCCGAAACCTTACGTACTGCGCAAGCTATGCACTTTATCGTGAAATCGAAAGCTGGTTGAGCACCACAGTTGCTTGCAACTGGGGTTCTCCGTGGTTTGGCTAACCGGTACAGTAGGATAAGGCAAACCAAAAAAAGGAACTATATTTAGCATAAGTTGAAGTCTACCAAAATGACGCGATGACGTGGCTTTTCTATCTCGTTTGTTTTTTGTTTTTTTGGTTAAGTGGATTCCAAGCAAATGCTAAACAGAGTTCTTTTTTGGGGGTGCCTAAGCACACAGCCTTAGACAAGGCTCCTTCTATTGCTGCTATTTCTTTTTTGGCTTACCAAGAGGATATATTCTAAGCTGGAAGGGTAGCATGATTCGCTTGGACAAGAAACTGTGATGATGTTTGGGGTTATTCTGGGGAAACAGGGGCAGCCACACCTAGAACAAAAGGAGAACAAACAATTATCATAGCTATTAAAACAAGTAATCCAAGTAAATTATGGCATATTACCAATAACTATTATATACCTCATACATTGATTCTCGTTCACTGATTGGTTAAATCCAGATCACGCGACATGGATTAGTTCAACCGTTTCCATGCGGTACTATCGTTTGACCTTCTACGTCATAGATCAAAGGATAGTACATTTTTAAGTACTATTTCCCAGCGCGTACGGAATATCGCGTGCGCGTGTGACGGCGTGCGGGCGTACGCGTGAAGCAATCAGAAGTGGTGTTTGCGTTTATGCAGACAATGTGCATTTTGGCTTGGCTTTCGGAAAACTCAACTTTGTCCTGAAATACCAATCATTTGACACACATAAAGTGGTTATTTGCATTGTTGCAGTTTTTCAAAATCCTCTATTATCGAACAATTAACAATTTTAATCTGGGTTTCTTTTTGTTTTGACACCCTGTATACATCAAACATGGGATGCAAGAAAAATCATATGGTCCTCATCGAGATTCGAACCATTTTACTTATTTCATTACCTTCATCCCCGCTGCACCACACCCCAGCCATAAAGCTTCCATTAAGTGTGGCTTATCCCGACTGCTACGTGATGTAGTCCATATGTTCTCTACTGACGATGCAAGAACCACGGGGGCACAGAACGGCATCTAGAAAGTTTAAATATATCGTCGCCACATTTATGCTTTAAATGATAGAGCTTTAATGATGCATAAATAAATGATGGTATTTAACACAAGGTCAAACTATTCCCCCAACGCAACACAGCTTGGAGAAGTGGTAGTGTTCAAACACATCTTACAAATCTTAAAACAAAATTTCTTACTAGTTATGCACCTATCAATTGTTTCCCCCACCCCCCCATTCGCTGCCCCACCCCCTAGGTGGGGTTTTTTCATGCCCCAGGGTGGGGCATTTGGCCCATTTTTGTGCATTTTGCGCATGTTTTGCACCCGAGGGTGGGGATTTTTGTCCCCTAAATGTTGCCCCAGGGGTGGGGATTTTGTCACGCAAAAAGTGGCAATCCCCACCTCTTAGGTGGGGTAGCCCGGGGGGGCGGGAGGGGTGAGGGAAACAATTGATAGGTGCATTACAAAGAAAGCTATCGTCAAAATTAGACTGAAAATTATGTTTTTCATTGTTGGATGACGCTAAAATTAGAAATCCAAATATTACAAAACCCTAATTTAAAATTGACCGCCTTACAGTTTTTGACTTTGAACCGTCATTATAGAAAATAGCGGAGTGCGACTTTACGGCCATTTCGTTGTGACAGGTCACATATTCCAGCTTGTCCTGAGACACTTTGACTCTGCTTTATGCGTACCTCATTGCGTTTCCGTTTATCCAAGGGCTCATCGGTTAGCGTAGGACTCTTTGGGTGATCTCGCTGTAACATTAACAGTCGACCAGCTGCGTTTATGATCAAGCTTTCGGCTTCTTTGCTGCGATTGGCTACCTCGGGTGAAACTGTCTCAACCAATCAAAAATAAAAGTAACCATTTTAAATTAAGAATCAGATTGTTTTACTGTATATTTTTTAAATGAGCAGATATGTGCCAGGGTTGTAGTCGAGTCCATCACAAGTCTATCACAAGTCCTAAGCCGATAAAATCACAAGTCCGGTAACAAGAAGCAAAAGATGAACACGCACAAAATAATGCCTTTGTTGGAGTTCATTTGAATAGCTTGTGACTTAAATTAAGACCCAGAGACTTGTGGTGGACTTGTGAAGGTTTGTGAGGACTTGTGATGAACTCGACTACAACCCTCTAGCATAAAAGGGTACCCGTTTACAACAGAAACTAAACTTGCAACAGTCTCTATATTATTTTATGGAACCGTAATGCACGTGGGAATTATACGGAGCGCAAACAAAAGCTGCTTTTATCCAATATTTGCCAGACTTGAAAGCAAGTCGAAAGCTGGATTTCTTGGCTTAAAACTGATATTTTTTTGGTAATTTTGGCGTGATTTGGGGATGATTTTTGGAGTAGAAGGTTTTAGAATGCAATGTTCTTTTTAAAAGATTTTTATTTGCTGTTAATTTTTTTGCTGGCTTACTAAGAGAATATACCATTGTGCACAGGGTAATGTTGGCCTTGAAAGCATGTCGAAAACCAAGATTTTTCTCGGCTAAAAACTGGTATTTTTAAAAATTAATTTTGCCGTGTTTTGGGGACAATTTTTGGAGTGACTACTCACCCGTTTCTGATCTCAATGAAGTAAGCGTTAGTGACACTATTGAGGTCGAATGAGGCACAAAGTTTGAAAGAGAAAGATCTTGTATTCTACTAATACTGGCACTGGTACCTGAAATGAAATGAATAACGCAATGAGTAAGATATAAATGGGTCTTTCTATAAATTAGGGGTCCAAAAGTGTGACATTTGGTGTCCCCGTTACACCTAATATGTGTTATTTTTCGTACAAAAATCATTAAAATGGCTTTTAAACCATTTTGTATGAATTGTACTTTATGTACTTACTCTTTGAGATGGAAAATATTTAAAGAATGTGTCCTGAATTTACAAAAACAAGATGTAAAATGTAACAGGGGACTCCAAAATTGGACAATGGGATAACTGGAAAAATACACAACTGAACATTTGTAGATACACAGAACTAGAATAAACCTTGTACGCATTCACGAGGACTTATGTGATTGGATGATAAACATTGCCAGCGAGGTGCATGTAAACCTATGAGACGGAGGCCAACTCGGCAACTTTTTCACTCATTTTCATGAAATCCAAAAAGAGTTCAGGTGTCAATCTTTTAGCATTATTTTCTTTGAAACATACCGAGCACATACTGGTCAACGTGTCCAGGATAGGTAGCAAATGGGAGAAATCATTAGGATTCCCTTCATAGCAGACAAGACTCTGTATAACTTGGAGCAAGTTCAGGTGGGCGACTATAGTTAACCAGACCAACCTACCCTCAAGGCTTTATTCCTCTACTCAGACTAGCTAGTCAAACCACGCAGCATTCGGGTGACATAGAGCAAGTTCGGGCGAATATAGTTAACTAGACTAACCATATTCGATCTAGATGTCACTCGAACGCTGCGTGATTTGACTAGCTAGTCTGACTAGAGGAACCAAGCCCCGGGGGTAGGTTAGTCTAGTTAACTATAGTCGCCCGCACTGCCCATATCGACTATGGTTAAGTCTAGCCGCCCGCTCGAACTTGCTCTTGGACTAGGAGCACCGGCTCACATCTCGGTAAAAACTTGCAAACAAGTTAGTGTTGGACAAAAAGGTTTAACTCCCGAACCAAATAAGCCACGTGACATTTCTTACTTTTTGCATTTTCCTTGGCTTCAATGCTGTAGAGTGAGATGTGACAATCTTGGCAGAAGACGACGAGTAGATTCTTAAAGACGTTGAGTAAGAGAACCTGATAAGGCACCTTGGTGATGTAGGCGAAGCTGTTGTCAAGGTTACTCACTCTGGGATATAACCGTAGCTGCAGAATTTTAAGCAGAATAACACAATTTAAAAACTCCAAAATGCCAACTTTAAACAATTGACGCGGAATTATTTTTGGCCCAAAAAAAAAAATATTTATTTTTTAAAAAGGCAAATGTGATTGGCCAAAAGTTAAGACCAGGGCCCAATTTCATAGAACTGTTTAACCGAGAGTCAGGCTATTTCATAGACATCGTTAACGGTAAGCAACTGAAAACATGCCTTAACCGCAGAGCCAAATTTTGCTTAAGATAGTGACGCAACAATGGCGGTTTCCAAGCGCGTGCGTGCTTAAGCACGCCGCGGCCGTGAAATAGCCTTAACGTTAGCAACATTTTTTGGGCCCTGGTCAAGCTCCACAAATCCCGACTCTTGAGTGTTTTATCTCAAGAGTGCACGGTATCCGCAAAAGCTTCATTTTACATAATAATATCAACTATCCACCCTCAAACCATGTTATATTTGTAAAATAAACCACGATTACAATCTGCAATCACCTCGTAACGCCTCTCATAGTGATTGTAGCATGACATGACGATGAAATCTTTCCACCACGATATGCCGCCCATTACCGACATGTCTCGTTCCTGAGTGATGTTACCGAAAAGCTTCCAACGTTTAGAGAACAACGTACAGTGAGCTAAGCCGTAACGGCCTGCAATGGCCATGCACTGGCCTGATCGGTCCACGGCTGCATACTGCAAAATAAAAATAATAATCAGTTGCCAGTTAGGTTGGGAATTTACATTTCAGTAACCGGTTTGCAATTTCTTCAAGTGCCGGTTAACCGTTCCGCCAAAACTTTAAAGTGGTTCTCAGCAAATTCAAATTAATTTTTTTCGACACACTGGTTCCCTGCGAGTCATATGATATATACAGTGGCCAATTAGTGGCCAATTCACAGCACGATAGCCTACCTTTAGTGGCCAGTTACTGGCCATATAGCTGTATGGTAGAGGTAAGACTTGCCACTGCTTATTGCCTATCAACACACTGGTTCCCTGGGAGTCGTCGCTTGATACTGCTGGAAAAAAAATACAATGTTCATCAATTGGCAGTTCACTTTGAATGAATTATTATTGACAAAGAGTAGTAAAACAGGTATGTAGCTGAGTTAATTTACAGTAAAGCAGTCGTTATATGTTTTCATTACTATTTTTATAATCTAGACCCCGTTCACACTTGAGGTTCAACTTGATTAGTTAATGAAGCATGCATTCACAACTAATTTAACAAAGATCAAATGAAGATTGAACGAATAATGGTATCATTCACAACTGCTTACAAAAGATCAATTTAAAGGAGCGTGTCCAGATCACATTTTTGTCAAGCATGGACCATCAAAGTATTTGATGCTGTGCGTGCTCACGTGAACAGGGTCGTCGAGTTTGTCAATGAGTATGTTATTTTAAAGACCTCAGTTTTAAGTCAAAAAAGTTTCTTTTGACCTATTGTGCTTATCGAGACTGGCATTACAATAATTTTTTTCAGGAATTACGCTTCCATCAAGGTGGTTGAAAAATATGTGTTTAAAATCAAACAACTTGAATATGTGAAGCATTACAAGCCCTCAAATCTCTGAAATGTAAATCTGAATTTGTGGAATTCTGGTTATTTCTCACCTGATTTATTCCCGTGTGACGTTCCGATACCTGTGTCTAAGCCAGTATCTGCATGACTAGTCTTCAGTATTGTGTCTCCGGTGTTTAGATATAACCGGTCTTCTCCTTGTAGAAATAAGTGCTCATGGTTGGTCTGCATAGTGCGGTGAAAGGGAGAACATTTGCTGATGCAAATAACAAACAAACAGCCAATGACAGTGTTTTTAACAGTGTGTTTACACTTGATCCCGAGCTCAGGGTCAAACACCTAGCTCGGGATCAGCTCCGGATCACTAACCGAGCGTAAATGCTCTTATAACCAAATTGGCCCCGGACCAGACCCCGAGATTTGGTCTCACGACGGCGGAGGGTCGAACTCCGAGCTCGGGATCAGTTTGCAGTTAGCAATTAATCTTTACCACATCCGCTGCACAGCTGTTGCGGGTGAAAAGCGTGCGAAATTCAAGCATGCTTGCACATTAGCGTAGTACAATGTACACTTTACGTACATGCACACAAAAAGGTCTAAAAAGGTAATTATAATGCAAGTACTTTTTGGACATGCTTTTCTTTCCAAAATGAATTTTGACTAAAGTAGCTGGACTGGAATGAGTATAACCCCGTTCTCACAAGAGAAATTGCTTCATTCGACGAAGATTTGACGATGCTTCGACTAAGAATTTCCCTGATGTGATCGCACGTCTCTTTATTCGACGAAGATTAAAATCTCTTCATTTTACGAAGCAAAATAGCTTCATTCAACAAGGATATTGCTTACGGTAATTCAACGAAGCAAATTTGTAATGTGAACACTCCCTTCGTTCGACGAAGCAATTTGGCAGGCATGGTTGCACAAGCGGGTCGTGCGTCAAGCAAGCGTTGTTGCACCACTAAAAAACCACACAGCGCATCATGCACTTGAAGCTTGGCGCTTGATGCTCGAAGTGCAAGTGCGACCAGGCATAATGGCATCCTACAGCTTCATTCGATCTTCGTTAGCGGCTACCTAACGTGAACGGTACCGCTCTTGATTCGATCTTCGTTTGATCTTTGTTAAGCGAGATGTGAACGCACATTTCATTAACTAATGATTAACTAATCTTCGCGTCAAAGTGATTTCTCTAGTGAGAATGAGGTCATAGTTTTTGAGATATGGTGTATCACAGAATGTGACCTAACTTCATGTACAAACCCAGCTAGAGAAACCAATTGCATTATGACTTACTAAACAAGGATTTGTAGTCAGCGCACTCTTAAGGAAAGCAATCTGCAGTAACTCCCCTGCTAATTGGTCTGGCTGCTGTACGACTGACGCATAGAGGGTGCTATCACCAGCCTGTTGACTCTTGTCCTTCTTGCAATGCGGCTTTGTCGTCATCCACAAATTGTAGCCTTCGGGATCCCAATCCTAGCAAACAAGATCAAAATTAATCACAATCGAAGGAATATGCAATATTTGAAATATGAAATATTGGAAGGCAAACATCAAGGGAATAAGCTTAAATTGAGTGTTTAAAGAGCTGATAAAAGGGATTTTTAAAAATAACATCAAATATCTGAAAAAACCAGAGTGTCAAAAAGTGTCAAAAAGTGACTTAAAATACCCACATCTGTACAGAGTTTGAACCAGTGTACACCGAACCTTTTGAGAAGTGGCAATGTTATAAAGTACTTTTCAGCAGGGTTTCAATTAATTGTTTCAAATCAGCAAAATTGGTGTTACACATGGGACACCCTTCAGTTGACGCAAAAAGCATTATGCGTGGAACACACATGTACATATATTTCTAAAACAACCATTACAGAATGTAATTTATGGTCACACATAAGCTTGGTAATTCCAAACACACAAGAAATTGCATGAAACATGTGAAATAACTGATAGTTGTTGCTGAGCAGCCTGTTGTAGGATATGAAGAAAAAAAACTGACAAATATTATGACAAAATCAATAAATCATGACACGAAACTCACTCACCATTGACTGGACGTGCAGTGGATATGGCCTGCTCGTATCCGGACAAACCCTGAAATCAATGGTTACAACACAACTTGTTATTATTGGGACCAAAGAAACTTGTATTTCAAATTCTTCCTTTTAGAACAACTGACTGTGAATCAAAAACATGACAATGAAAATATGAAATTTTCTTAAAATATCTATCATTGATCACAACAGAAGTTTTAAATGCAGCAAACTTGTGGATAACAGCGCCTTGAGCACCCTGCAGGGTGGATATGTGCGCTTTACAAATCTCATTATTATTATTATTATTATTATTATTAATTGACCGATCACTTTGGAATCGCTTTCAAGACTGTTGTGCTTCAGTGATTTCCTCCAGGTCCAAAGCGGTTCCCACAGTAATGAAATGTGACATTTTCTGTTCCAGGGAGAATCCTGTAGTTAAGGGCTCAAAAACAGTCCTAGAAGTATATCGAGAGAGGCACTTCATGCAGAGTGGCACACCCTGCCTCAGTGGCTCTTATGGAGGCTGGTGCAGTCAGCCTTGCCACAAGAGTTGTTCATAAATGTTACTGAATATGTTACATCTCTCAGTCTCCTCGAACATTCGGTGTAAAAATAATTTGCGTTTCTATTTTTTGTTATTGTATAGCTCAATTGGTCGAATGCTAATTCCTTAGACCAGAGGTCTCAGGTTTAAAGAAATGTTCATAGTTTGAGGCTGACCTGTGCATTGACCTTACCCATAATCCCCACTGAATGTGCACATGAGCAGAGCTCCGAATACACTCCATAACGCCAATCCACCGTATTGCCATGAACAGGCTAATGCACAGCCATCAGGAGTCCACTTCACCATGGAAATGGGGCCTGCTGCTTGGCAATCATCTAATGTAGGAAAAAAACAAACAATCGTGACCTCACTGTGCAAAATGTGATATCGCACAGACTGGGCTAAGTTTTTGGTACGAGTTCTATAAATCAGTGGCAAATTCAAGTTTATTAAAATACGAAAAATACAATGGGCATTATAAGTGGTACATGAACATTTCAGGCGGTACCCCGGGTACTGCCCAGAATGTCCATTATATTTTCTGGATCACAAACTGAGTGTAAATGATCTAGGGACCAAATTGGCCCCAGATCAGACCCCGAGATTTTGTCGCTGGGTTTTGCATGTCCTATTCAATCTTTGCCATCCCTTATAATTCTTTAGTAATTTTGGCAGTGGTGTACTTGTCAATGCCCAGGTTGTCATGATGCATTACTTTTTACTTAAAATGGCACTGTTTGCCGTATTTTTAAGCCGCCAAACATAAATATCACATAAAAGAGTTTTTTCATCCCATCAAAACAAGGACATCAAATGATATGAACTACATGGTTGGATACAGCAATTTGTTCAACCTTGATTTCCACCAAAACTGGTATGCTTATTTGGTCCGGACAGCAATTTTACAGCATATCTTCTGTCGATGGAAAGACACCGTGGCCGCCCCCGCTGTACCAATTTTTACCAGACATTGATCACGAACGAAATCAATGGTGCCAGAAAAGAGTTAATTCTGATATTATTTATAAGGTATTTGTTACCTGGAAAGTCGCAACTTGAGAGCATTAACCGGTGTGACAAGAGGAGGGCACCAGTTACCTCATCAACAGTGAATACTACACCCTGACCACTGCAGAAAGGTCACAGAACACATACATTAAAAGCAAATATTATACAGATCTACAGTTAACTGCCTATCTCTTGCATGGTAATTGCATGGACACCATTCGGGTGTGTTAATTAATGTAAAATACGTATACACATTTTGAAAATTATGGCATATAAGAGTGTATAATGTAGAGTACCATGAGCTATACATTTCTTAAATGAGCTATACATTTCTTATAATAACTGTACATAGCCTGACTTACTTGGACAGTCCATATACAATCAGACGATATTTGGCATTGATAGCAACGCAGCATGCATTAGTCACATCAGGTGCCCATACTGCATGCACGGCCTGAAAACAAAATTAGGGAGAAATAAGAAAAAAGGAGCCAAAAAACTAAAGTATATTATGTCAAAATATTCCTTGTTCGATAAATTTACATTTGTTATACACGTAGCTACTCTAGTAAAATGAGACAGAATTGGGCATAGTATCGTAATGAAAATAAATGGGGAAAAAAGAGTAGGTATGGTTCTTATTGTTGGTATTTTCATCGTCGATATATTTAGAACCCTTCTTTAAATGAGTTCGTAGGAAAATTATAAAATCAAAAAATCATCTCAGTGTTGAGAATTGTACTTAAAATACACAAATTGATGGAATATAGAATGTAAATCAAATCACCATATGGTCTTTTTATTGACAAATAAATTGTATATTGATCCAAATTTATAAACCTTTCGTTTAACGGTTCATTTATTACAATTTTCTCATTTGTATACAATTATTCAGTAGTTATTAACCTTTGGAATACATGTACAAAAATATACATGTACATGTATGATTATTTCCCCAAGATTGAGATTTCTGAGAGTTGAGAGTTCTGGCTCAATCAAAAACACTGCCACTATTATACCAAATTGTGTCCCTTCCCCCCCCCCCCCCCCCACACACCACACCCCACCCCACACAACCCCCCCCCCTCCCCCAATCAAATGCATATATTCATAAACAGGTTCAAGTCGGTTTGTGGTCACTCCACTGCCCGACAATCTTCACGCGTGCGAGTGGACCATTTTGTTTAAAAGCAGAGTTTGAAATAAGCGGAGGTTTTAATTTAAGATTGACATTCTAACGTTCGCCACTGGTTACAGTTATTTTGTGCAATTGTCTATGGAAAGCTGGGTACCAGTTGTTATATATATGCAATATTTGCATATTTAGAACGCCGCTTAACATTGTGTATTGTTAATAACATTTTAACTATAATTTGCATGTTCATAAGAACCAATTTAGTTTCAAATAAGTACCTTTTGTGAGTGTTTATAATAAAGAATCTTAAAACAAGTCATGGCAACATCGTCGATAAAAATGGGCCAAACGAACGGCAAGTCGGCGATCTGTCAATCGTCATTGCAGGGAATGCAGGCTGCATGCACGTGTACATGTACACGTAAAGAACCACATGACAAGTATAAAGTGTTATGGTGCTTGCCAACTAGACTTGCCAAAGTCTGCTTCGCGACATAACTAAATCAGTCAATAGAGGGCACTCGTTCTATGCTCGGGGAAAAATTGGGCCCATAGGTAGAAAAAAGCAAAAAAACTAAATCTGGCCGCTCAACCAAAAAAGTGAAAATCCCCCGGTATTTACTTTAACGTTACTTGGGACTTCACATACATGATCAGTGGTGCAACTTGCAACACGACTTGCGACACAATTTTGAACATGACTTCTGACATGATACATATGATAACTTGCTTACCCTTGGTTCAAACTTGTTGTTTTCCGATGTAAGAAACGCCGCCCTCCCATCTGATAAAACAACAGCTAAGCCAGCTAGGATCATGCTGTACTCAACTTGCTTGAAGGACAGTGTGGTATTACCAAGCGTTGATTCTGGAAATATCCAAAAATTGCAACAAGGATAACATTATAAGCCGAGATGAAATATACACTTAAAAAAGAAACGCACATTTTGCTCTGACCAAAAATCAAGAAGACCGAAAGATGTTACAGATACACCAGCCTCTGCGCCCTGAGCATCTTTCTGATGGATACCGACGCATTACAAATATTCATTATTATTATTATTATTATGAGCCGCTGAGGCAGGGTGCGCCACTCTGCCTGAAGTGTCTCCCTGAGCACATGCACTTCTTGGGCAGTTCGGGAGATGCGTGGCTCCAGAGGTCAGCTAATCCCAGGCAGGTTCAATCGGTTTTCTGGGAGCCCTTTACTGCATGATTCTCCCAGTAACAAGGAGTCAATTTTCATTACTGTGGAAATCACATTGTTCAAGTAGGTCCTCTTGTCACTGAATCAAGCGATTCCAAAGTGATTGGTCGATCAGTGCCTTGTTATTCACAAGTTCACTGTATTCAACAAACTTCTGTTCTGATCAAGAATTGAAATAAAAAAACAACCTGCAGTACTTTTTTTGAAGAATATATTTGGCCACAATTATTTTTTACCATGCCTTGGCTTTAAATTACTTAAGTTATCAAGATTTTCCACTTAATGCAAGAATTAATACCAAGAGAACAGAGGGGATATTGGACAAGATTTTTTTTTCAGTGCCATACAAACAAATGTACATTTAAAAACCTGAAATTTGGAAACATGTAAATTCTTCCATGCACTGTGAAACAGATAGAATAGACTTTATTATCTATCATGTGTGAATGATACATATTGAATTATTCTTGTTCACATATTAGCACATTCAAGGAGACATTCTCCCAAACAGCTGTGTCTTAATGACTCTTGTCAGTATTACAAATGTTCAATAAATACCTCTTGACGAGTACATTGTATTGTGTAAAAATAAATGACTGTATTGGGCTTATTCACAGTAACGGGGCACAATGTCATTACGTATACATGTAGTTCATATATCCCAAATGATGCAGTTAATGTTTCCAAAAACGATTATAGTTTAATAAAGAAAAAATACTATATAACAAAAATCCTTCTGTAATTACCTCAAAACTTACTTTTTTTCTCTCAGAAAATGTGTCAAAACAATTTACTGTACCTCATAAACATTCATCAGGCAGCCGCGGCATTTCATTGGTCCATTCCAACAACTCATTTCCCTGCGTCTTCGCACGCGCGCGTGACGCGGGGTACTATTACACACTTTGGCTCACTGCCTTAGATTTGTCCCAGTACGTCGTTTATTTGTTTATAATTAAATGTACCAACGATGTGTGCGTTTTATGTGCATACCTGTGGAAATCAGTGGTGAGCACATTGTACCAGTCTATTACAACAGAAATGAAAGTGACGTCCGCGCGGTGCTCGCTTTACGATATTAGAAATGGAGGTTTGGATCCATGAAATACCGCGGCTGCCTGAAGGAATATTTATGAGGTATAGTCAAACAAATACAACGTGGTTTCAGGGAAAATAGTGAAAAATAATGACCCCTAGGTATTGGATGATTGGGCTTGCGCCTCAGGAGATAGTTCCAATCATCCAACACGTCACGGTCATTACTTTTCACTATTTCTCATCAAACCATGTTGTATACTGTCAACAACACAAAATGAATGGGAATTCCCCATTCTTGTCTGGTATTAATATTTAGCTCAGGATTTCCTTTTACTAGGAAGGGTTGCATATGGGACAATTTGAACAAATAAGTTTTAAAAGGTCTGTTATTTTTGTTTTTCACTTTACGTTTTTAAATAATCAAGCTTAATTGTTTCAAACATTTTCAGAAAATAAATCTGCATTATTTGCAGTATTTGTACACGTTCCAGGTTCAAGTTAACATCTGTTAGAGTTAAGACAGTTTTGAAGTACACATCTGAAGAGCAAAGTCACTACTGAATTGAAATTTAAGTAGTGCTAAATAAACAAGACACACTATCTGAATTATTACTTTTGCATAATCAATATGTAAGCTACAATCAGTAGAGCCCCACATATGGCTGGCCTTACAGTTACATGTATATTGTATATTGTATATTGTCCGTGGTTCTCAGCAAATTCAATTTATTTTTTTTGCAAAAAATGCCGTTTTTTTTAAATTCAACTAGCCTTGCCACTAGTTCAATTATTGACGGACCGCCAATAATTCGAAATACTGACAGTAATTGTTCAATAACCAAAACGTTTATGTTTCTAGAAAAATATAAATTTTACAAAATTAATTTTTCGAGGTGCCACTCCCAACGGGAGGTTGGCGGGGGGGTGAGCGCCCTCGCAGGACAAAATATCTAGCGACGCCACTGAAATTATGGGAACCGTATTTCCCAAATAAATTTTTCAAACAAATTTGAGATGTGGTGCTGTGGGATCACAATCAACAAGTTTACAAAATTTCATCAAAATCCAATATGGTTGGGTTTAACCCATTCGGTGATTTAGCATGGAATGACCTATGACTATCTCTTAGTCGTACCCACCTCTGGACTGCTGCAAGTCTATGGAAAACGGAATCGCCCTGATGGAAATTTCCATTAGATTCCTTGCATTGCCGTCCCAGCCAACTCGCATTAGGAGCCCGGTACCTGTCGCTACCAAGAGATCGTCTCTTAGACAACACAAACTGCATTGACAATAAAAAAAAACACCAAGTACGGTATTATATTCCATAAAATAGCCTTTTGTGTGTTTTACATGAATAGCATCTGGTGTATTGACGTACTTCCTTTCATATGCACACTTGGTATCCACTTGACCAGACTAAATGTTTGTTGCTAGGTGGTGTACGGGCAGGTGTGAAGTACAGAATCAATACCATGGCCTTTTTCCAAATCTCGACTTCGTCTCCGGCTCAGTCTCCATTCCACCATCTTGAAGCCGCATACCAAACTTCGGCTCGGCTTTAGGCTTCATTTTGAGGCTTCGTTTTGGCCGAAATGAGGCTCCAAAACGAAGTCAACTTAAAGATGTTATGCCGTGGAGAGAGGAATTTACCAAAATTACACATTAAACCATTAAATACATCTAATTATGCCAGGAAAATTGTTCAGAAAAAAATTAGACTGTGCGAATGTTTTTTTACAACAGCAGTTTTTGGCCCACTTTTCAGCCCAAACTCGAAGCAAAATCTGAACAACAGCCGTCGGGCCTAAAAGTTTTACATTGGAAAATCAACGGATTCGTGACGTCATTTTACGGACGCGTCCGGCCGACGGCTGTTTCTTGTTATTCCACAACGTGGCGTTTTGGAACAACATGTTGACAATTGACTCCAGTGTTGACGTTTTTTCCGATGGAGATAGCGATGTTTGTTGTTGCTCATCGCATTTATTTCATGACGACAGCGATGAAGAATCATCCAGTGAATTTCCTACGGTTGAACCGTATCAGTTTGAGTCATAAATAACCATGTTAACCAAGGAAGAAATCCGAGAACAACGCGAGTCCGGTGTTCGAATCGACGACCGAAATCGACAACAGGAAACTGGAACGGAACTGACTCGGCTTTCTCTTTCTTTCTCAACTTTTTTTCAACCCTTTTTCGTCAATAATTATTTAGTCCTTGGACGTTTTCATGGTAAATGTACCATGTTTGTTTGAGCCGATTGCCTAAATTTTTAGACCATGTAAATGTGGAATTTATATTCATCGTAAAACTTACCATGAACGTACGTTGTTGAGACGAAAACCAAACCCTAAAATATCCGTTTGATGGAAAAACTTAGACCTGTTCTTTCCTCTTCATTTGATACTTGTGTATGTTAAATTTAATCCCAACACTAGAACATTTATCCAGCAGTGTTTTGGGGGCGTCTTGTGATGTGACTGTGTCATGCAATGTAACAAGTTTACGAGAATGTTCAGCGCGCACTCGATGAAACCATACCGGCTGGCGGGCCGTTTGTTCGGCGTGTACTTCACAAAGCACTTGATCACGCACGCACGCGGGCGAGCATACCGACCATAGCGGTGGGATCAAGACCAAACACAGGTTTCTTCTTACACAATGTGTGCGACACCAGACTATTGTATTGGCGCGCGGAGTGATATCGTGCGCGAGCCTTTCTTGGCTAAAAACGTCTCCGTAAAATGACATCACGAATTTGGCCAAATCTGTTTGCTGCCCGCAGCGGCGGGATTTCGACAGTTTCCAGAAAAGAGGAAAATCATGGGTTGGAATTAAGCCTACATTTTCACTTTTTTTATTAATATAAAATGTAAAACGAGATAAGAAATCGATAATTAATATATCAAAGAATAGAAACATGCAAAAATAATTATAATTCCTCTCTCCACGGCATAACACCTTTTGCAGGTTTGCTAAACTTTGCCGCCGACAAAACTCAGCTGCTAGCGCTTCAAAAAAAGCCGGTGAAAAAGAGTGGTAGGCCTACTAGGCCCGACTAGTGTTCCAAACAGTCTTTGGTTTGGCTTCGCTAAAGTGAAGCCGGAGGCGGTTGGAGCTGAAGCCGCATGAAGCCGGAGCCTGGAGCCTGAAGACAGAGTCGAGATTTGAAAAAAGGCCCTGGTTCACCGTAGGAGAGAATGGCATAAAGCAACCAGACTGTTGGCTGCTAGGCATTGGTGTGTACCACATACATGTAGCACCAACAGTGTAGTATGTGACTTTCTAAACGGCACCTCAATTTGAAGGATTTGGGGAACCAGTAAAGGTGCAAAGATTACATGCAACATGCTAAATGCTCAAAGAATGTTAAGCCTGTGCATGAGTGGGTACACTGTAGAATTGGAAATATGTATCCTATTATAGTAACAGTCAGGTTTATGGGTATCCTTAAAGGTAGAGTACATCATTTGCAGTGAACCCAATTTTTTCCATGAGTTGACAAGAAAAACCTTAATAAAAGAGTTAACAATGGTACCAAACACCACATAAATTTCTGTCTGTCCAAAATGGCATATTTTGTGAGAAACTAACAATGGAAGATGGTTTTCATAAAAAAAGTATTTTGCAAAACCCTTTTTTTACCATTCAACGATGAACACTGGTTGAAAATGTGTAGAGATACGGTTATTTCAGGTCACTTGAAAATTTGAAACTCTGGTTGACAGATATTTTATGTTACTTTGAAACATCCCAAAAGTGGAACACAGCCCACATACTTTACCTATTGATTCCACCGTGTATCTGCATTGTGTAAAAATACACTATCTTCAGCATAGCTACTGTGTTGGTATCAGCCTCGGTTGTCTCTGTTCTATAGTGAGATGAACTGCATGAGAAAAGACAGGATAATTACAAGGGTCAAATTTATCTCACAACATTTTATCTCACAATAAGCGTGTTTCTATGGGCCCCTTTAACCAGGGCCCAATTTCATAGAGCTGCTTAAGCGCTAGCTGAAAACGTGTGCTTACTGTAGCAGAAAAGTTGTGCTCACGTTAAGGCTATTTTATGGCACTGATATGCAGTTGAAGTCAGAAGTATAAATACATGTACACCACTACCATCATCACCCAAAATGGTAAACAGGACTACCCGAACCATTGCAAGGTGTACAAGCTACAGTTGAAGTCAGAAGTTTACATACATGTACACCACTACCATCATCACCCAAAATGGTAAACAGGACTACCCGAACCATTGCAAGGTGTACAAGCTACAGTTGAAGTCAGAAGTTTACATACATGTACACCACTACCATCATCACCCAAAATGGTAAACAGGACTACCCGAACCATTGCAAGGTGTACAAGCTACAGTTGAAGTCAGAAGTTTACATACATGTACACCACTACCATCATCACCCAAAATGGTAAACAGGACTACCCGAACCATTGCAAGGTGTACAAGCTATGTTTTAAGTACTGCATGCAAGTGAGGAATTCCACAAAATCAAGACTTTAGTAAAGACTGGTACAAAAATGGTGTAAGTACACCAGTTTTAACACTTGGTTGCATACAGTTGTATTTATACTTCTGACTTCAACTGTAAATGACTAAATTTCTTCAAAGTTCTAAAAGATGCGCTCTAAGGCATAAAACAAAAATATGTTATGTTGGCGTAACGGGTCCCCAAAAATAGGGTAGGTAGGTCAGGATTTTTTTTTTTTTTTTTTAATTTGTTTTCCTCCCAGCAACGAAAATGACATGAAAAAGTGGAAACCAAAATCAGACAAAATGCTGGCCGTTTCATCTGATTCCACATCTTTGTATGGACCCGCTTCTTCCTTTGACGATTGTATTTTCAGCACCGTGTACCCCACCTTGACATCATCGGCGCAGCTCTGGGCGATTAACCTTAGCTGTTGACTCAAATTTATCCGTTTTAAGCGATCGAAAATGACCGCAGATCCACATTTTCCCTTGATGGAAACATATAGATATTAATCAATAAATTTCTTCCCTTGAACAAAATAAAAATATCCAGGGTCGGCCGTATTTTTAGGGTCGGTCGGGTTACGCCAACATAACATATTTTTTTTTTATGCCTAAGCACAAATAAAGATGAGCCAATAGTGAATGATGGAACCATTCCATCTTCACGTACATTACCTTGTTTGCCGCGTGGAAAAGAGCTTTTGACCACCCTCATGCTGGATTCTAAACAGCAGCAGGTGCCCACCTGTTGTCTGTAAAAAACAACAGGTAGATGTATTACTTTCTTATGATCGTTTGTTACACAGTGTGGTGAAAATTATTTCCGGTGGTTTTATAAAAGATGAATAAAAAAGCCAAGTTATTTCAATGTTAAATACAATAGCAAAGTATGGTACATTTTTGATATGATAATATAGACTCACTTATACCACACAAATAATCGGGGGAAATTGGCAGGCAAGCAGTTTTGTGATTCTGTGATTTGCACCAAATTTCCTGCACACTTTTTAAAAGTGATGTGCATCAAATTTTTCAGTGTGAATCCATCTTAAAGGTGCCAAACTTCTCTGTGCTTGCCAAATAGACTGATCCAGTAAGCCCCGCTCATGTAGAAACGTGCCTAGCAATTTGAAAGTGCGCACCATCATTAGATTGTTTGGATCACGAAAAGACCTCGTGGGTCACCACTGTCCTTCAAAATGATTTCGGGGGCGGGGCTAAAACGTTTCTGGATCGGTCTTATTCAAGAACAAGATCAAAGAGACAATATCTACTTTGGCTGTTAGAGTTCCAATTGTGTTTCCGATATTTCTAGGGGAATGGTAATTTTGCATAAGCGCAGTGGGTGATGAACTTGTAAACAATCACTACTGACTACTCACTGCAACAGCAATGGCAGAGCAATCCGGCCTCCACTGTGCACACTGATTGGTCCCCAGTACAATGAGCGAATCGTCTGATCGTCTGTAGGTTACTACCAGCACACAGGGCTGAAAAGAATTGAAAATTACTTTATATTTAATAATGACAATACCTTCCAAAATGATTAGCCATTCAGTACAAGACCTTTAATTCACAGATTATATAGGCTGAATTGCACAAAGCTTATTACATGTACAAGTGTCTTCCACCCATCAGCGTATACATGTGGGTGCCTGGGTGGTGCCATTGGCAGCCAAACCAGAAACACCAGAATCAGCTTCTCTTTGCGAATGAATGCTCTGGGATCTCTTAAGTGCATTACACAACACACTGGACCTACGGTTTGACATCCCTTCCGAAGGATGTGGCAATTGGGGTTAAGTGCCTTGCTCATGTACCTTGAGTGGTTTCGAACCCACAACCTTACGGTGCTCCCACCTGCAGTTTGCGAATCAGTCACCTAAACTACTTGACCATGGTACATGTACTCCCATTTATTATCAAACAAAGAATGCATTCAAGAATGACTAACCCGTTCGTATGAGGATGTGCAGTATTTGCAATGATTTCCTGTAACAGGACATGTACATGTACAAGACATTGGTGTATACAATGTATGTCAACAAACATACACTAGGCACAGAGTTGGGGTGGGGGGACCCTAAATATCGCTTTTTTAACATTGGGGCGTGTCGGGCTATATTTAGGGTCCAAGCGGGTTGGCAGGTATCGGGTATCCATTAATTCATTGGCCAAGACATGCCCAACAAACGCAACAGTTTTCACCCTCAAAATGGTCACAATTAAATACACTTAAAACACCATTCAAGGTACGAGCGTGTTCAGATTATATGGATTACAGTATGTTCTAACAAACGCCTCCCCAAAATACTATCCATAGGAAGAAAACAGGAAATCTCCAATTTGGCTGTGGAAGCAAAAAGGTTGGTATAATCACTGCACTAAATTAGTTTACAAAAAATTGGAGTTTTTGATGAAATCCTTGAAAAAATGCAGATTGAGAGCGCAACATTTCAGAATGGTAATGAAAAAAATATGACATTTGAACTGTTGAACCTCGTTATAAAGAGGTCCTTGGGACTTTGCAGATTACCTTGTTGTAACCTAATAAAAACCTTGTATTATCAGGAATGAAAACAATGAAGAACAAAGGATTGTGACTTCAAATGTTTGATGTTGTAAGCAGAATGTTGTATTAAGGGGCCATCCATGAAGTACGTACGCATGGAGAGGGTTGGAGCCAATGCATACATCCAACAATAAAGTATATGGGTGACGTCAGGGGGAGAGGGGTGTCTAAAAAGTCAGCATTTCGTGCATTTATGGACAGCCCCCTAACAGTGCTCATTACCGGTATTATCAAGGTTCGAAACCAACCCCACAGGCAGGTGGTGATTAGTGCACTCACACACCTACTGTAGAAGGCCATGTTTACATATAATCACTGTCAAATCAAGCTTAGAGTGACTAATAACGACTCACGCTATCTTATTTCTGTATTTCTGGTGCAAAAAGCAATAAATGCCTCAAGCAACATCCAGTGCAGACGTGCCTTAGACACCTGCTATTACTTACAAATCAGCACATGTCTATGTTATTTTTGTACAATACAGCCTCATTTTCAAGATTAAACTTTTTACGGATTCCAGGAATAAGGCCATAATATATCTAAAAAAGAATGTTGGTAAACTAGCCTGCAGAAATTTCAGCTACCCAGGTGCATCAATGCTTCATAACATTCTCAAAATCCATGTTTTTTTATTAAGTGAATGGTTTTTAAAATGTGTGTGCGCACACACTTTTTTAAAGAAATATTTTGAAGAAATCTTCAGTTGTTAATTTCTTACAAGTACCATTTAAATGACAGATTTCTATCAACACTTTAAGAAAGTTTTTTTGTCAACTCATGAACTAAAATTTGTGCTTGCAGATATAACTGGCCTTTAAAGGCACAGGCTCGTCAGCAATGTGCGCGCGCCAAATTCGTGCCACGAAATACGCAGCACCATAGCAAAGGCACGGAGCTGCGTATTTCGTGGCATGAATTTGGCACGCGTGCATTGCTAACTGTGCCTTTAATACATCGTTCTGCTTAAAAATGTTGTCACAATAAAGGAATTTCAAATTGTCATCGAAAACGAGGGTCTCGGTGTTTTCTTTTGTGATAAAAGTTGTAAATGAAAAGACGTGACGTAATACAATGACTCAGCATCCAAGAAGAGGCTGCCAGTGCTAATTTGAAATTTGTCAATTCCCAGTGTTCTTCACTAGCCGTTTTGTCCGCCCAGACAAAAATAATTTGCCGCCCAGACAAACAAAACATTTGCCGCCCGGACAAAAATAATCAATTTTTCCTCTAAAAACACTTCAGAAGTCATTCCAAAATTAGGTGTTTTATCGGTATTTTTTTTGTATACACTGAACAAAGATTTGAAGGAAATTACCTCCTGAAATCAACAGATCATCCAATTCTATTAAAGATATACTTCCCACTTGTACTTCTGTCGGAAATGTTGCACTTCTGAGATAAATAAATGATAAAATTACCGCATAAAGTAATCATCAATGCACAAAATTACGGCGCGAGCGGTCCATGCGTAAGCGAGACAACAGAGGGCGCTGCGCGCGTGCGTGAATGGTTATCTTGTGCACTAACTGAATCAATGCAATTTTTGAAGGAGAAAATGTGATTTTTCTACAGAACAGCAACATTTGCGACAAAAGTGCAAGTGGGAAGTAGGCCTATAAATAACTAGGCCTATGTCTTAAAATTAGATTATCTGTTGATTCCAGGAAGCAATTTCCTTCAAATCTTTGTTCAATGTATACGAAAAAAATACCGTTTTATCATCAAACTCACACTTGTACAATGTCTTACAAGCCATAACAAGTTAAATCTTCAGTGGCCAAATATAAAATTCAACCCACTCGTAGCCCCGCCCCCTATTCTGCTTACTTTGCTCTGCCAGATATGAATCGACTGCGAGGTAACAACGGCGAAAAGCGACCTGTCTGGCGACGCCGAAACTTGTTGAATTGCCTCCGCTGTGATGGCGGGCACATCCAGGTGTTTAGGCCACCCTATCGGAAAGTACATCTTGAACAACAAAGTGTGCCTACAACAGCATTTTTACCACTATTTTTACTGCAAATTAAAAGGTAAACAGTGCGAAGAAACGTCACCGACGACGTGCACTGGAAGTCGCCATCTTCTCCAACTTGTCACAAAAGAAGTTGATGACCGTCTTTGTAACAATGACGGTGATTGGTCATTTGGTTGACAGTTCTCGGTACATGATCGATTATTATGTCCAATAACAAATGATTTCACCAAAGCTTCGGCGATGGGCATGTGTTACAAATTTTTCCCAAAATACGCTAAAATAATGATTATTTTGATAATATCCGTAAACTAATTTCCTTCCTCCGTTCTTTAAAATAACAACAGGCCACCAACATTACGACAATCACGTCAATTAGGCCAACAACGAATATTTACATAGCTAAAGTGGGCGGGGACATGCAAATGTTATGCTAAATCAATCAATTATCTTAAGGACACCTGTCACTTGGTCACCGGTATTTGTGTACGGTTTCTATGATACCGAATCAGTGGTGGCGCTAGATCGTGCGATCGTACATATGTAGTCCGATCCTGCTGAAAAAGCCGGATATGTAGTTTACAGTAAAAAATCTCTTACTTTTCTCAGCCAATTTAGAGATTTCTTTGCAAGTAAATCTTGACGTTTTTAGTGGTAAGTCTAGTGCTATACTGCCGTCTTTGAATTGCTCTGTTTTGGGTGATGGGATATTCATCTAAAAGATTTTTTCAACCATTTTGTGAATCGTCGGCGTCAAAACAAAATATTGCTTTTACAGAACTGTATCACTCTGCAGTATACATGCATACAGGTTACATGTATTGTAGGTACGTGCGCCCGATTAGCTTCCATTATTCTACCTCGACCTACGGATGATCGTGCAAGATCCAGCCTCATTAAAATGCAGGAATACAATAGAATTCAGGGGGTCTGAACACACTAAAATCCATTGTATTCCTGTATTTTAATGAGGCTGGATCCGCCACTGTAAAGTCATGTCAACCAATGGAAGCTAAATGAACGCAACCATATAATAGAACCTGTAAATATGGTCGTGTCTTAATTATTTAACCACTTAACCACAAACGCTCCATCCTTTGGAAGGGATGTAAAGCCATTGGTCCATTGTGTTGTGTTGCATACTTAAAAGATCCCAGAGCACTCATTCGTGAAGAGTAAGGGGAATCCCTAGTGTCTCTGGCCGTTGGCTGCCAATGGCACCACCCAACTTTATATCTCGATGTTTAGGTGGACATGGTGGAAGACACATGTAAGCTTCATGCACCTCATCCTCAGCCTACAGGCTGCAAAATTAAGTTCCATAAAAACATTATATTGTGCAGTGTGCAGCACATGTGAACATACATATATTCAAATGAAATGTGTAGTATGCAAGCATAGTGATGACGTTTGTGATTTCCATTTCAGAAAAAAAGTAATACCAGACAACAAGTTTTGGACAGATGACCTAACTTATAAACAACCCAACAACTCTACAAATGTCGGACAGACAAACATCGGATGTGGCGCGCAACAAAGCCGCCAGACTCCTGAAAAGACATGGCAGTGCGTCTTCGCTGATGAGTGGGAGTGAATATGGTGGGCATCACAAACATGCAGGGTGGGTATAACAAGGCATTTGTTACTTTTAGGACACCGTTCTATGAGAGATATTAAAAGTGTTATTTTTATCGAACCACTTCCCTTAGTGTTACTCTTGACCTTTTTCTTCAGAATGATGAGTTTATTTTCGTGGAAAGAGGGCAGGGTTTTGATTTTTGAGGGAAAATGTGGGGTAAAAACAGGAATAACATGGTAAATGTTTAACGAATTCAAGATGGCGTTTTATCCTTAGTAGGGCAATAGACCCTTTGCACAGCGGCCATGACCGGGGGCAGTCACATTATCACAATGCATGAGTAGGCGCTTTGTGGTTCTATTGTCACATTTAAATAAGAAAACCTGCCCCCTGTCATGGCTGCTGGTGCAGAAGCTCAATTCCATTAAGAGGTAAAATTTCAACAAAAATTTGAATTATATTTGCATATAAACTGACAGTATATGAAAAAGATTCTGCAAAAACATGTTTGGTGTTGAATTGTTGTGGAAAATGTACTACAAATTAATTTGTTTGTGGGAAATGTCAAATGTTGTAGGCATGGGACAACTGTAATGTTATGTTATAATAACAAGGATGTTTCAATAGTTCTTGAAACTGGTGAGAGTAGGTGTGACTTGGTATTTTACAAAAACACACGCCAGTAAACAAACAATGACAAAAATATCATGGTTCGTTTAGATTAAAATCTTTATTACAAGATACAAATCTTTATTACGATTCACAAAATGGGGCTAAATGATTTTAGTTATTACTGTTAGTGAGATGCATTGGTGGTACCAAAATGGAGAACTGACAGGCTTGCATGTTGATATATCAGACAAAAAAACTCCAGTTATTAAAGCCACACGCTCGTCAGCAATACGCGCCCGCCAAATGTGTGCCACGCAATATGCAGCTCCATAGCAAAGGCATGGAGCTGCGTGTTTCGAGCACGAATTTGGCGGGCGCGCATTGCTGACGAGCCTGTGCCTTTAAACTGCCTTGTAGAAATTTCAGCCACATAGACACAGTGATTTTTCAGAAAACCTTAAAAATCCATGCATGGTTTTTGTGTTGAATGAATGGTAAACAAATTTCTGCAGATGATTTTTTTTTTAAATTTCAGGTCACTGCAAATGATGTATTGGGGCATTAAATTTTAAAATCTATATTTCCATGATATTTATACTAAATATAAATAAACATATCAAGCGTATCTAAAAGATAATCATTTCTGCAAACAAATTTAGCCGTTTACGGTGGAAACTCTTAACACCAAAGTACTCAACAATCCATTAACCTAGCCCATGTAAAATTCAGGACTGATACCGAATGCACTTTGGAGTGTGATTAAGAAAAGCACCCGATTTTAAATTGTTCTAATTATCTTCGCTATAAATTATACACAAATAGGCAGTTGGCAACAGGCTTGTGATGAAACCTAACATCTGTTTAGTGAAACAATTCTAAAAGATCAGAAGATTTGATTTAAAATTTTGCTTGAAATTGTGCATCGGATGGTTGTACTGGAGCAGAAGCAATTTTGCACGGACTGAAGTAGCAGCTAATTTTAGTGCTCTCAACCAATTAATTATTGTGTGGGAACTTGAGGAGTTTTTGCTATTTGGTTGCCCGGCTGTCTGCTCCCTAGTAACGTGTTGCCATGGCATTCCAACTTCAGCGTAGTCGATGTTTGACGCTTCCTACGCACATCGGCCTTACGGCCAGATCGCGCACAAACACCATTTCATTTCTCGCCAAAATGAGAACAAGGTAGCTGTTATTTCATTAATTTGTGCAATTCCTTCCAATTAAATTGTTGAAAATTTTGACATTTCATTGTAGTGACAAAAAATGTTGACAAGTAGTATTTCGGGGGGGAGGAAGGGGGTCTTGAGAACTACTACTCTCTGTAGAACTGTGAAAATGTTGATTTAGATGGCCCATCAAAAAAAGGTAAAAGTGTACTATGTTGGGATGGGATATTTAACCAGTTAACCCCAACAAAATTAAAAAATTAAAAACCAGTTTCGCCGAACGTTTAAACGAAACCCAATTTTAAAGAATTTACAGGTTTATTTGTAATGACCTCATGAAATTGAAATAAATTAATAAATGATATGATGGTCTTTAAATTAGGGGTCCAAAAGTGTGACATTTAGTGTCCCTCGTTACACAGATCTATATGTGTTATTTTTCGTACAAAATTCATTAAAATAGCTTTTAAACCATTTTGTATGAATTGTACTTTATGTACTCACTCTTTGAGATGGAAAGTATTTAAAGAATGTGTCCTGAATTTACAAAAACAAGATGTAAAATGTAACGGGGGACACCAAAATTTGACCCCTAATTTATAGAAAGACCCATGAGGTTGTAGTAAAATATTTACGATTATTTTGGGGGCCTAGTGGTATTGTGCACATTGCACATGCATCTATAAACACCAGCAACATATAAACACCAGCCGAACAGTTAACCAGTTAACCGACACTTGAAAGAATTGCAAACCGGTTTCTGAATTAACCGTAAATTTCTATCCTTAGTAAAAAAGGTATAGGGGCAGTAGGGGAGTCAATCTATTGTACCACAAATTGTTCTGTTTTTACAAACCACATCAGACATGTCGGAAGAACAAATAAAAATGTTTCACTCTAACTTAGCAACCGAACAATAAATTCAGAACATTGAACCCATAAACCATATTGAGAAAAGAAATATTCAACCATTGTCCAGTTATAAGTTCCAAAGTTCCGTCGAAATGTGAATTTGATTCCATTGCATAGTTGGCGACGGTAGTTTAAATTGGGACCCCATGGGATGCCGAGTCAGACCATTAAACCAAGTTTATCTTTGAAATAGAGGAATATACTGCAATAACGGTAGTCGTTTGGGCATTTGCGTGCTTGGCAACGGTAACTGCGTTCATACACTGTGGTTGGTTGTATAAATGTTGGATGGTCGTGGCTAATTAAAGTTTCAATTGTAAGCATGGCAGTAGTCTTTAACTTCAGGCGTAGAACCAGTTCCTTCGTTAATAGTGGAATGAGTAAACGGTAAGCATAGATTTGTAGTATAAAAATGTTGAATACTTTGGGCATATCTTGTGACTGGGTCATAAAGTTGAAATGACGTCATTGGGTTGAGTGCAACAGCGGTTAGACACACGAACTATAGATTCTTGAAACTTTTTTTAAAATTGAGCTAAAAATTGTGAAATTGAGTGAATCCAAAACCTTAGTTATAAAGCACGTCCATGGTACATGCACTTGTGCTCTTGGGGGAGGCATTTTGCCATAAATTACCTCTCTCCACTAGGGAGTAAATGGGTACCTGCGATGGTAGTGAAAGCTGATGTATTTGATTAGTCCCTGTGCGCTTAAGCTACACGAGACTGCATGCTCCCTGGCAGTCACAAGAAGCAAAGGATGAACACGCACAAATGGGAAGAAAAAAAAAGATTTTCACCTTTCTTCATTCTCAGTTCGGTCAGCACGGTGTCGTTCATGGACGAACCCACGGACCCCAACAAACAGGCGTCAAGCGCCAAGCTAGAACCGACCTATCAAATGGAACCTACCAAACGATTCCCTGTCAACACAGTCAAAGACATCTTGGGCGAGGTGCTGCAACACTACTTAGCTGAGGAAAAATATGAACCGGAGTTATGTAAACAGATGACAAAGACAATATCGGATGTAAGTATAATATACGGTAACAAAATGAATAAAAACGTTTGGCTAATCACATTTGCCTTTTAAAAAAAATTGTATTTTTTGCCAAAAATAATCCTAGCATCAACTGATTATTTTGTTTGCTTGATTTTGCCGTTCAGGTCGTCAAAGCCAGAGTCAAGGAACTTCAGTTGGGCCGTTACAAGATCATAGCCTTAGTGCACATTGGCGAGTTACGCGACCAAGGCCTGAAGATTAGCAGTCGATGTCTGTGGGATGCTGCACACGATAACTCATCGTCGTACGAATTCCGTAATAATTCCTTGTTTGCGACAGCGATGGTGTATGGTATATACCATGAATGATTGGCCAATTTCATGGAGCTGTTTAACAGCCGGTTTTGTGCTAACGAAGGCTCCAGCTATTGTATGGAGACTATAAACTAAACGTTTGCTAGCTTCAGAATTTGCTAAACACTATAGTGATGGAACAATGTCCGTTTCCAATCACGTGCATGCCTAAGCAGACCGCGGCCGTAATTTAGAGGTAACGTGAGCACAATTTTTTGCTACAGTTAGCACATGTTTTCAAGCTCCATGAAATCGGCCCCTGGTCATATGACCAATAGTTGCATTCGAGTAGCTTACACTGAATTACACAGGGTTTACACGAGGAGAAGCCCTCAAAAGATGCGAAACGTTACGCCATGGAGTTTCGCTTTGAATTCTGGGAACACTTGTCAAAGGTAGCTAGGCAGGGCTTTTAAAAAGCACTTCGATAAGAAAAATGGACCCGAAGTTAGTTGTCCAGAAACTAACGTTAAATTCATTTAATAAGGATTTTAAGAAAAATGCACATAGATTCCATTCTCCTATTTTGTTAATAAATCTGTACATTATTTTTGTACTCACATTGCAATAACAAATTGGACGTCATCACACCAAGCCTTCCTCCAGAGACCTGCCTGCGAGTTTGGGCAGTAGTGTCAGCAACCGGGCAGAGACGTGTATCACGAGATGGCAAAAGTTATTTGAATGCCACTTTCAAAACCTCTTGAGAAAACACTTTATTTCTGTCCAAAATTTGTAATATCAGCTGTAAAAGGCATTTTATTCCGTGAAATTATGATCCTACATTTAATGGCTTAATATGATGCACATGTACATTTCTTGATTTAAATGCAAGAGCATTGTTTCCGTCCAAACTAACTTCAATTTGTAAATATTTTTGTACTTAAAAGATTAATGGCAGTCATTAAGTTGTGTTTTGACAAAAATCATGTTTGCAGCAAAGATTTTGGCTAATAGACCGTATCGAATAGCTGCCATCTTGTGGGGACTGCTATTAAACATTGTTGAACAATTTAAATACATGTACCAAAAACTGCCCCACAAGATGGCATCTGTTCGATACGGTCTATATGAATATATCTGTAGTTCTGTACAAAATAATAAAAAGGTAATTGAATATTAAAGGAGTAAAAAGCTTGGAAGCACCTGCACTTTGTTAAATTTGGCGTAAAAATAACTTCTAAGTGCCTAAATAAGCAAAGCTGGCAAAATTAAGCCCCACCTACACACGCTCGCCGATGATGTCCGCTGACCGAATGTTTGATGGTGTGGACACCACTCCAATCAACATCCAATCAACATCCAACATCATCTGACAAGTTGGGCCATGTAACTATCGCCCAACTTTGTTAGAGCTTGTTGGATGAAATGGACCAATAGCAAAGGTGAAGGCAGCAGCCAAGATATTTTATATCTTCATGTTGGTCCTTGTTGGCCGACTAATATTGGCTCATGTAGATGGGCCTTAAAGATAGATTACATGATTGGTAAATCCTGATTATGTTGATAAACTGCCTTTTAGAAATTTCAGCCACATAGATGCAGTAAGTGACTTCAGAAAACCTGAAAAATCCATGCATGGTGTTTGTGTATGAAATAGTAAAAAAGTTGTCTGCAGACAACTTTTAAAAAAAACAAACAAAAAAACACCTTTAGTTGGCAATTTTTCCCACAAAGGTACCATTTTCACAGAGAAAAAAAATCATGTGGTGTTTGTTACCATTGCTATCAACACTTTTAGTCGGTTTTTCTTGTCAACTCGTAAAGTAAAATTATGGGTAACTGCAAATGTTGTATTGGGCTTTAAGAGAGAGTTTTAATTTTATTCTATGTTTACGTATTTCATGATATTTTCGGGGCCCTCTGTCACCTCCAACATGAGTGAGCTGCCAGCAGATTTAATCGATAAGACGACGTCACGGTGTCTTTTCCCTTCCATATTCTCTCCATTCACTCGCACGATGCGATCACCAACCTACATGACAATACATTGGTCAAGTTAAAGCTCATTAAAGGTATGCGTTATGCGCGTAAAATTTGATGCACATCGCTTTACAAAACATGACACAGGAAATTTGGACTGAAATGATGCACTGAGAACCCCAATCCAACATGGGCGGAAAGTGTGTTCATAATTCTATGACTTTCAGTATGTCGCTTTTTCTCAAAGTGACGCACGTTAAAGGATAGTAACACATTCTTGTGAATATCTATTTCGGGATTAAATGTTAAATTTGCGCGCAATACTTGACGTGCATACGCGACCCATTTCATGCATGTGGGTCTTTCTATAAATTAGGGGTCCAAAAGTGTGACATTTGGTGTCCCCCGTTACACCTGATATGTTATTTTTCGTACAAAAATCATTAAAATGGCTTGTAAATAATTTTTTTATGAATTGTACTTTATGTATTCACTCTTTCAGATGGAACGTATTTAAAGAATGTGTCCTGAATTTACAAAAACGAGATGTAAAATGTAACGGGGGACACCAAAATTGGACCCCTAATTTATAGAAAGACCCATATGTGTGACCGGGCATAGAGTAAATCCAGCTTTAAAAGGAAATTATATTCACGTGAACTAGTTTACATTTGTGACTCTCGACCACAAAACCAGGCACATGGGTAATTATTTTGGAAAATTACATTTTGGGCTCCCCTGAAAGTGCATTAAATACGCTTTCAAAAGATGTATACATTTTGGTGCTAGGACAAAATGTGGCAGAGATGAAATGGACAATTTTTTTGAGGTTCCCATTTTGTCATGGAAAATATGGTATTATTGAGATAAACTAGCCAAAATAAACATCTTTTATTCGATCCTAGGTTAATTCAAACACTTTTTCATCAATTACATTTCCAGTTTAAAATGAAGGATCCATTTTTCAGCACTCGGTTTTCAAAATGTGAAAACGGATAGTAAAATAAAAACTAAATATTTGAAAATTTGGTTTTACTACATGCCTTGAGTGATTGGCTCTGTTCTGCAAGTCCACCAGGGTCGATGTCCGTGATGAACACAGGAAGTAGCCCCGTGGGGCTGTGTACTCCGCCAGCAACTGATAGACCGATTCCGGATGGGCCAGGCCGTAATATCACCTAAACACAGAATAAAAGATTGGAAAACTGTTAAGAACAGAAACAACAGCATTACATAAAGGAATAATGTTGATAAACTGCCTTGTAGAAATTTCAGCCACATAGATGCAGTATTACTTCAGAAAACCTGAAAATCCATGCATTGTTTTAGTGCATGAATGAATGGTAAAAAATTGTCTGCAGACATTTTTTTCAAGCACCTTCAGTTAGCAATTTCTTCCACCAAGGTACCATTTTACATGGGGAGAAATCATGTGGTGTTTGTAATCCTTGCTATCAACAGTTTTAGTGGGGTTTTTCTTGTCAACCTGTGGAGTAAAATTTTGGGTATACTGCAAATGATGTATTGGGGCTTAATCCCGAAAAGGTAATTTTAGTCGTAATGTCACATTTAGTTAAACAGGAAAATCATGCTCAACTGTGTATAAAAGATTCAATTTTTTTCACCAACTAGCTGAAACTTTTTAAATTCTTGGCCGTTTCTGTACATGTTACCTAAAAAAAAATGGGTGAAAAATGCAGCCATGGCCTTTTTCCAAATCTCGACTTAGGCTCAGGCTCCGGCTCCATGTAAACCCTATGGAGACGGAGACGGAGACTAAGCCGAGATTTGGAAAGGCCCCTATGATTCTAATTTGAATGTTTGTTTGTTTGTTTACTCTCCTAAGGGCGATTCATGTCTATAGTTAACCATAGTTCGACTATTTCCAACCGAACGGTCTAGTCAACGATGGTTAGTCGTGTCTGGTCGACCATTTGGAACCAGCCCACAGGCCACGGTTGCGCTGGTCACTGGTACCAATCAGACATTAAGTTGATGGAGCGTTTTGCGCGTAACCAGTTGACTAACCAAAGGTATTCGCGCGCTTACACGTTAATGCGCATGTGTGTTGCCAGAATGACGTTTGACCAGTGGTTAGCTCTAGTTGTGAATCGAACTTGCTCCAGGCTATTGGTTGCTAGGCAATGGTGTGCACTACGTAGCAACAACAACATAGTATTTGACTTTTTAGCTTGCACCTCCATTTGAATGTGAAGAATTCGGGGCGCCAGCTATAGCACAAAGGTTACACACAAAATGCTAATATAAGTGACAAACTCACCTTGCGCGTACTAAATGGTGCAAACATTTCGTAGGGACTTTCCATGGAGTGACTAGATTTTGCGGGCGTAGATGTTCCGGAAGTCGAACATGATGGGGAATCAAAATCGGCCGATGTGTTATCTTCGTCCGAAGAAACTGTAGAAAGTGGGTCAGAGAAAACCTCTTCTATAGACGGAGTCTTCTTTTTCTTTTTCTTCGTGGCTCGAATCTGGGACATCGATACATAGTGATCTGTGTAGACAACACATTTAACAGAGATGTAAAAAGAATGCTTCGATTGAAATGAAATTTTCACCAAATTTTGATTTGTTTGTATTTTGTTTACAGTAATATGGCGTATATTTGTGGCTTTTTGACGTCTCATCAGATATACCTTGTTGCATCATTTACTTAAAAAACTAAATTTTAAAAATGTAAACAAATTCAACACCAATTTTTTTTTAATTATAATGCGGTTTAAATCAAAGCTGTCTGTGCCCTTGGGCAAGGTACTTTGTATTAAGTTGCCTCTCTCCATCCAGGAGTAAATGGGTACCTGCAAGGGTTGCAGCATTTGAGCGCTTGTCTCAGGCTGGCGGGGCTGCATACTCCCCAGGGAGTTGTGCCCAATGACCAGGGTAATAATGTTGCCTCTCCACCCAGGAGTAAATGGGTATCTGCAAGGGTTGCAGCATTTGAGCGCTTGTCTCAGGCTGGCAGGGCTGCATATACTCCCAAGGGAGTTTGGCCCAATGACCAGGGTAATAATGTTGTAAAGCACCAAGGGTATTCTGCAAGGTAGATATGTGCGCTACATTAGACAATACTATCATCATCATGTTTGTGTCCATATGGGCAAGAGACTTAAAGACGCAGGCTCGTCAATGCGCGACAGACAAATTCGTACCACGAATTTCACTGCGCTCCATACCTTGCCCTGGCAGCCACTCTTACAGTACCAAAGGGTGTAGGGCCATGGTGCAGGCTAGTAATAGCCTCGTCCATTCTGCAAACAGGGTGTGTATCTTTTCAAAATCAGATATTTATCACAGAAAACACACCCTTTGTAAGTTCATGACATTTAGTTTCAGCCATATTCACATTATATTACAGATATGGTCACATTTGCTTCAAGAAGGCGTCATATAGATGGTTGAATTGACGGTATATGGGAACTCTTTGGTACAAACGACATACAACACAACACTCGCGGTGAAATTCGTGGCACGAATTTGTTCGTGGTGTATTAATCTCAATTGCCTCGTCAACCTGAGCGATATTTGGGGAGCTGTTTAGGGGGAATGCCATAATCCAAGTACTGATAGGGTTGTGCGCCTTGACCAGGCAGACACCTAGTTGAAGGGAAATGGTTCTGGTGATTTCCTGATGGCAGTGCAAGGGTATAGACATAAGGGCTATACAAAAATCCAACATTATTATTAATTTAAAGAGAAACTTATAAATTGAGTAACATACCTGTCATGTTGCTAATGAAAAGTTTGAGCTCTTCTTCGACTAGCTATGATGGCAAATTGTCTATCGATGGAGCATTATAGTGCCCAAAAATTGCTTCAGCAAAGACGGAAATAACACTACCAGATAAATACGGACCTGTCTACAAAGTACAACTCGGGGTACCGGCTCTATTCTTTTGACAATCATAGAGTGCCATTCCTTTCATACAAAACCACTCCTGCTGTCAGAATCGCTCAAGCATGGAACACCACATAAAAGGTGCATTGTAGTTCAATGCCATGGTTAACATGGTAAAGGATTGGTATGTACATTTGTTTGGACTGTTGTGTGTCATACAACTGGTTTTCAATAGACGACTGGACTACTTTTGTGATATAACTTAAAGAGCCAATGATTAGGGATTTTAACAATGAAATTTATGCTATGAAACTACTCTACTCAGTTACAGTCATAAAAATCCTATTTGGAGCTTGTTTTGGGGTTAAAAAGAAAGGTTTTTAGCTTTTATGCTAATGTATATGCATATTCATGACCAAGGTTGTAAAGTCACAAGAGGCAAACTCAGGAAATTCAGATTCAACTGTGCACAAATGATTCCACTTTTGTCTCAAATTTGCTGCAACTTTTGAGAAAACAGTCAAAAAAGGGTTTGCAGTCATTTCGCCTTGAACCATTTCGCCCTGAAACACGTCCTGTGCACGAAGTGGTTTTGGGTCAAAGTGGCATTTGGGCGATGTAGTGTTTAGACGAAGTAATTTGGGGCGAAATGGCATTCGGGCGAAGTGGTTTGGGGCGAAATGGTTTTGGGGCGAATTGAATTTCATGAGACGAAAACTAATTGTTTCACTCATTTCTCAAAGACTATAGCACTTCAGACAAAACCATTTCTGGGGAAGTTTCTACGGTCATCATGTTTATATTGTGTAAGTTAGGCGTAAATCTGTGAATATTTCTGATTTTCGAGATTACCAATGATGTATACTGCCTTTAAATGTCAAATTTTGATCAGAACAGTATTTGTATTTGTTGAATACAGTGAACTGAAAAATTTTGAAACGAATGTTTAAGAATTTGCTTTTACCCATATATCTCAGATATTTGAAACCTGTTCATATCATGTTGCATATCAATGGAAAGCTCATTCATTGCCTTTCACAACGACACCACATTTGTAACAGTCACTTGTTTGAGGGTCCAGCAATTATTTTGTGAATGCGGGAGGTGTAGCAACATGAAAGTGCACAAAACGGTCGCCATTTTCTTTCCCACAGACGGGTTAGTACAATCAGTATTACAAAGAATGGTTTACACGTCCAGAGAAATATTTATTCAAATAATTTATAATCTGAAATACATACATTATGCAATTGTTAGATATCTGTTGTCCAATATATTTTAAAGGTATATTTTTCAACACTAAAACATTTCACGGTAACTCATCAATTCCCCCTCCCCCCCAAACATTAAAGCCCATTGTATTATTTGCAAACATTTTGCCAACTTTTTTTCGAAATTCTGAAAAAGCGTTTTATATCTATTTCAGAAGAATGTTGGTAAACTAGCAGGCAGAAATGTCAGCTCCATAGAAACACCAGTTTTTCAGAAAACCCTATAAAATCCAAGCAGATTTGTGTGCAATGGATGCTAAAAATAAGCATACACGCTATTTTAAAAAAATCTACATTCATCTGTTAATTTTTCCCAGAAAGGTACAATTTTTGAAAGAAATAAAATTTCATGTGGTGTTTGATACCATTGCACACTTTGAGTAAGGTTTTTCTTGTCGATCATGTAAAGTAAAATGTTGGGTCATTGCAAATGATACAATGGGCCTTTATATTCTTATTTGTGTCTCCCAAGTTCAGATCTGCTATTTCTATAGCACACACTGGGAATAGACTTTTAAAACTGCCTTTTACATGTATAGACAGAGAACGCTAAGAAGTATGTTTTGAACGAGAATTGATTCTAAAATCTAAAATTAATATCAACAAATAATAATGTTCATTCTTCAAACTTTAAAGGCCCTGAAATGGTATTTTTATCAATGAAATCTATGCTATGCAACTACTTGGAAAAACCCTACTTGGAAGTTGTTTTATTAGGGTTAAAATAAAAGTTTTTTATTTTTATGCTAATTAAAATTTACATAATCATGAGCAAAGTTGTGATGTCACATTGAACTGTCAATTACATCTCAGTGGTAGTTTTAAGTTAGAAACAAATCATGAACATTTTTATAAATTTTGAAATGCATTGATAATTGTCGATACAAACAAAAAGTGTTTTTTTTTAATTCATAAAAGTTGTTCTGAATTAAATGTTATGAATAAATATATGAAACCATTCAACACTGTTTTCTGCGTCTTAGGCACGGTCGGTATTCCTCACAAAATTGCCGTGTTTCCACAAACATTGATGGAAACAACGCTGTGAGGTGAATCTTATTGTAAATGTTTCATAAATGTTTCATCAAAAAATGTTACTTAAATTCATTGCTATCAATTAGAGTTGTTTTTTTCCCTACCGACATACAGTTGGAGTCAGAAGTATAAATACATGTACACCACTACCATCATCACCCAAAATGGTATACAGGACTACCCGAACCATTGCAAGGTGTACAAGCTATGTTTTTAAGTACCGGTACTGCATGCACATAAGGAATTCCACAAAATCAAGACTTTAGTAAAAGAAAAGATGGTGTAAGCACACCAGTTTTAACACTTGGTTGCATACAGTTGTATTTATACTTCTGACTTCAACTGTAACTTGTTACTCAGTGCTTCCCCGAGACACTATGAGAACAACTTTATAGTGTGCCCAGGTGGGACTCGAACCCACAGCCTCCTGCATTGCTGGTACCCTGGTACACAGCATGTGTAACCAGTACATAGATTTTACACCGGTCACAATTTAAATTGCTTCAGATTTAAGGCCCGTTTACAAAAAGGGGAGTAAAACCACCCCCTCCCACTATGAGCAAAAACATGTGCCCAATTTCCATTGTTAGATGTTCATAGTGTCCCCTCTCCTAGTTTCAATGCCTTTGTTGTAGTTCATTTAATGTCTTGTGACTTGAAGATCCAGGGAACGTGGCAGACTTTTGGAGGCTTGTGATGGACTTATAATGGATTTGACTACAGCCCTGTTGCATGACTTAAGCAAGTATGTGGGCCTACCGAAGGTTTGCTCCTCGATTCACATTCTTTGACTGATTCTTTAAAACAGTGGAACATTTTCCACATTGGGACACTGATTGAGACCCTCTCTGTACAAAACCTATAGGTCAAGTCAGAAGAACGTCTCAGAAAGCTAGTGGACCCATTCTGGCGAAATGAGTAAGATGTCGTGCAGTCTGGGCGAGTTTTTTCGACCAGTTTTAAAATTCAGTGGCTGATCCGTGATCATTAATATGAGTCTTTCCACGGTAAAGGGGGCATTTTGGCAACACAGACCATATTTTCCAGAAAATACCTTTGTCTGGTCTCAAAATAAAAGAAATAAGTTTAAGTTGTTCTGAAGAGATAACTTAGGCCCAAAAAGGGTTACAAATAGTGTGACACCATGCCTTTCTAAAAACCCTGCGTACAAATTTCCAATATGCGCTCATAACCAGGACGGCCTAAAATGTAACACATTTTAGCACCGAGCATTAATAATACTGTAAAAGCTGAAATATTCGCGGTGGTTTTATTTTCGCGCATTTCGCGCACCAGACAGAGCCCGCGAAAATAACAACCCGCGAAAATATTGTTTGCAACAATTGTAACGATCCCTGTTAAGGTGACATAATTTCCACCTGCGAAAATAACAACTCGCGAAAATGTCAGTACGCGAAAATATTGGCTTTTACAGTAGTGGTTGTGTAACATAATGATCATGTCCACTAAAACAAATTAAAAATAAAAAAAATAAAAAAGTAAATTCATGATTTTTAAGAACGACCCTTGGCCCAAACAGTGTGCAATATCCAACTCACTTTGCTAAAAGTGCATCACATATTAACTATCTACCCTCAAACCATATTATATGTTGAATAGTACAGCATACGTCTTCGGTCAATCCATACTGTTTGTGCATGATCCAATGGTGTCTAATACACGTTTTGCGTAAGCACACACGTCGTCATGAATCTGTCTGTTCGAGACCATGTCGCTCAGTAACTCAAGCCCGCCCTCTTGGACAAGCATGGGGCAGTAGCGTGAAGCTGCGAACAAGAAATACGCGGTCGATAAAATATACAGAGCAACAAAAGAACTGCAGATTTTCAGTTTAGGCCATAAAAAAAGAAGAAGTATGTTTAGCGTTAGCGCACGCGTCACTTTTAACCCTGGGCGTAAAAGGTTTTTTTACTTAGACACGCACCGTCTGTTGAGTGTTTCGATCAAAAACATGACTGTTGGCTTCATGTCAACTTGACTTTAGTGCTTGGAATCCACTTACCAAAAAAAAAAACGAACTAAAAAAAACTTACGTTAAACATGTGCACGAGCACATCATAATTTCACATATTGTGTGTACGAAACTATAGCAGATTCAGTTTCATTTTGGTGAACAGGTGACTCGGACTCGGACTCTAGGAAAGTGACTCGTGAGTCAGACTCGGATTCGAGGCTAATGACTCGAGACTCGGACTCGATATTGGTGACTCGACTACAACACTGCGCAGAGTGCATCACATTTAAAAATTGTTTCAAACAATGTTTTCTTAACACACCGGATTTTCTTGCGCTTCAAAAAACCGACCCCATTTTGGGGAAACAATTTATAAATAATGATAACGAACGCAACATATGGTGCCTAATCACCACTTAAATGAAACAACCAAATGCACAAAAAATTGTAAGGGCCTTATCGGGATTCAAACCAGAGACCTCTGACTCACTGGGTAGACGCTCTACCAGCTGAGCTATAAGGCAGTGGTATAATATCCCTCAAGTATAGGGATATACCACTGTGCCTTTAAGCTCAGCTAGTCAAGTGTCTGCCCAGTGAGTCAGAGGTCTCGGGTTTGAATCCGGATAAGTTTCTTACGATTTTTCTCTCATCCCAAGATGAGTTAAAATAAATAATGATAAGAAATTATCATAAAAACTAATTTTTTTCCCCAACTTACCATTTTTTGTGCAGACGTGTTGCATAGCCCAGACAGACCATAGCTGTACTTCAGTGATGTCACATTTGAGTAATGGAAAGAACGGACTGAAGGAACGATATGCTACCATAGCACCGGCAGGGTTCTTCCATGCTAGGATGTTTCTATGCTGTAATAGTCACACAACAAACATTTGTCATATAACAAAAACTGGCCATTGTAAACAGGTGGCCCCTTTATAGAGGTTGCTTTAGCATTAAACCGGCCGTACACCACGCGTTTCGTCCGTGATCCGATTACGATAGTGCATGTTGTGCGGTCACATCACAAGGTGTACGGGTTTTGCGATGCGTTCCGATGGCGATGTGGTCACGATTTTGTGTACGTGTCCGCCGCAACACAATCGCAGAATTTCGAGCATGCTTGAAATTTGGCGTGTCTGTGCAATCGCAACGTAGTCGGAACGCAAGGTGTACGGCCGGCTTTATACACATGACCAAAGATTGGTGGCCACAGGTGGCCTCTTTATCAAGGTGGCCTTAATAGCAGGTTTGACTGTACTTCAATATCAACTGCTGTTGCCATTTACTACCTACCAGAGATTCTTGAAGTGCCATCCTTAGTTCATGCGATAGTCTCCAGGCTTCGGTTCCTTCATTGAGTAAATGAGCAATGATGCCCGCTGCGAAGTAGCTGACTTCGATTTGACTACTGTCAAGAAGGGTCCTATAGAAAAAAGGTTTTGGGTTTAAAAGTTTATTTAGGGAGAGCCTGCGTGCCCCAATCCAGGGAGAGAACTGTAATGCATAGTTCCGAGATTGCCCAGTTAACCCCGCCCCTTAGATACTGTTGCTATGTGCTCACAAGCCATCGCAAAAAAATGGCGACTCAATGTAAAAAGCAACGGGACTCGGCATGGAAAGCACAGATTCATTGGAGAAAACTCAAAGGTATTTATGTTTTAGGGTCGACAGTTACCGTAGCACACACTGAGCGAAGGGCTAGTAATGCAGGGATGACATATATTCATAAAAATGCGCTTTCCTATCTTTGAACAGCGAATCGCCCGACATTGAAACCAAAATTCACCCGGTCACTGGCACATACAACATGTACAAACTGTATAATTATAGGCAGATAATCGCGTGAAGTTTGTGATGCAATGCACTTTGACATATGTGGGTGTGTCTGCTAGCTCTGTTGTGATTGGTCGGCGGGTCCGGCTTGATTGACAGGTCGGAACTATGCATTAATTAATCTTTGTGGAGCAAAATGACTTCTCTGACGTTAACTGGGGTTTTCCCTAACTAGGCCTCACCGATCATAATGTCAGCTTACCTGCAATGCTCAATAAAATCTGCTCTGATGAGTGTGTCCCTTAGCTCCTTTACTTCGGCAATATTGTTCTGAATTATCAAACACAGGAAAAATATTAAAAGCATAAAGCCAAACAAAATGGGTGTGTTATGGCCGAGCGGTCTAGTGCGTCGACCTTAAGTTCCTGTGCTAGTACTAGAATGTAGGTTCGATTCCGGGCCGCGACGGGTTGTGGGACCTGTGCCCTTGAGCAAGGCACTCAACCACACTTGCTCCCATTCCTGTAATTGGCGGTCTCTCCGCTGTTGGATGTGGTAAATAAATAAATAAAAATAAATAAAATGAATGGTGTGTTTACGGTAACCCGACCTACCTGGAATTTTTGAGGCCAAATTACCGACCTCAATCTTTTTATTGCCAATTTTCAAGTTGAAAGGGAAAAAAAAAAATTGTATGTCTCTGGTCGGCACGCGCGTCGATTTCAAGCATGCGCGTCAATCCTTTTTTTTTTCTGCGGCAGCTAAAACAGCGCCCTCTATTGCCGCACCGCCTCACATTTTCTAGACTGATCGCCAATCCTGTACACTACGTAAGGAATGGAAACAAGTCTATGTATTTTCATGGGCAGCTCGACCCCCCCTAAAGTAAATCCCCTAAAGTAAATCGTAAAGACCACCAGACATTGTGCAATCTACATTTTGGATGCTAAAAATAAATACTACTCACAATGAGTCCCAGAACTTTTGTCTGTAATGTTGAGTCATCAGGAAACATCTGTAACAAGAAAATTAAATCAATGTCTAAGGCTGAGCATATACACAGAAGCTCGGCAGAAATTCGAAAAAAAATGTTCCCGTACAACGGTTCTATCATAATCGACTTGTGTTTATTTCACTTGATTGGACGGAACAATACCACTGTTTGGTTCAAATCTGAGATATACGATCTTTCTTTTGAACCAGATTAGCTCACCTCCAGGATGTGTATGAAAAGATCCAATCCCCCTTCATTCACAAATATTGCACACGTCGATGGTGATTCATCCGTTAGATTCCATAGGGCACTCAGTGTGAACTTGAGAGTGACGTCAACAGACATGGAATCAGCCTTCTGCTTGACAATGTGTAGCAGTTTCTGTAGAATTGAGAAAATCCACATCAACCAGGGTTAACCTCATAAAACCCAGCCTTGACATTAACCAAGGCCACCAAGGCCGACGGCCTCATGCCCTGCTGAGTTGGCCTCGATGCCCCTTCAAGATATACACTTTCTGAGGCCAACTTGGCCAGCACGCCCTATCCCAGGCCTGGACATTAACCAAGGCCACCAAGGCCGACGGCCTCATGCCCTGCTGAGTTGGCCTCGATGCCCCTTCAAGATATACACTTTCTGAGGCCAACTTGGCCAGCATGCCCTATCCCAGGCCTTGACATTAATCAAGGCCAATGGTCTCAATAATTTTATTTTCAATAGAATATTCAATATTCGATGCGTGAAATTTTGGCAACAAATCTGCTGTGAAATTATCACGCCCATTCAGTTTTTGCAAAAATTAATCTCGGCTCAAATTATAGACTTTATGTTGCATAATGGTCTCTCGCCCAAAGAGGTTTTGCAAAAATTTTCGTCGGCTCTAACCATAGTCCTTGTGTTCAATGTGTTGTATATCTTGTATAATTGACTCGTAGCTGGACACAAATGCGACATCAAAGCAGCCGTTTCGGCGACGGAAAAAGGTTTTTCACCTTTTGTTGGTTTGGAGTAGCAAAGCACATACCGAATGTTCGGTTTGGTAAAATGCTATTCGAATAATCGATGGACGATCGAATATTCAAATATTCAATTCGTTAGGCACATCCTTACAGAATTTAGCTTCAGTCTGCCTACCTGCATGTTGCGCTTGGTACCCAGTAACGTGGTCTGTTCAGTGGATATTTTGGCAGCTAATATAGAGCAGATTGCAACAGACATTCTAGCCATTGGAGGATCATCAAATAGGAAGAGACAGTCCATAACCATCTTGGAGGCACGATAACGGTCAAAAGTCTGAAAAAAAAGATGAGAAAAAAATCTCAGGGGTGAGATTGGAGGAAAACTAAAATTCCGGAAGAAAACGTGGCTTCCTTGTGGGAGGGGGCGGGGGAGAGACGCAGAGACCACGAAGACTTCAACTTTTGGGATCGTTTTAAACACCACCATTGTGCAAATTGCAATGTGCGCCCCGGGGTGAGTGCGCCCCTGGGCGAGTGCGCCCCGGGGCGAGTGCGCCCCAGGGTGAGTTTTAGAACAACAAGTGTGAATCGATGCAGGGTTCAACTCGGGGGCGAGTCACCCTTGGGCAGCCCCGGGGTGGCCGGGGGGCGAGTTTGCCCCAGGGATGCTAGTTCTAGTGGGGAAAAGCCTAATACATGTATAACATCAGGGGCGTGTTTGTTTCGGATGAATCCGTATCCCGATCAGATCTGTGATGAACTCGTTCATTTCACGCAGATCCTGATTGAGATCTGTGATCTCTGGGATCCTTCCCGAGCAGTGGTTCAGCGCTAGATCCAAAATGGCATCGTAAACATTGCGAAGATTTTTGTGTGAGTAAACCGTGTCGTTTCAATTTTCAGAGGCAACACATGACAAACAAATATAGGCTGCTTGTTTATTTACGATGAATGTCTTGGATGAAATTTGGAACAAAAATTTGACAAATTTGGTAAATAAATTGCAATCCACATGATTTGAGATCTGAGTTGAGAGCAGTTTCGTTTGTTTCTGTGCAGTAAAACAACTCGGGATCTGGATCCGTCATGAAACAAACACCCTCTGAGAGCCAATGGCTGAGCCGATTTCATTTCCATCTTACCACGTCTTGTAATATCCGATCACTGCACAGGGTCAGTAAGGCATTCTTCTGCAGCTGAATTGTATAAAATGGGAATCATTCAATATTAACAAACTACATGGTGTTCAAAAAAAAAAATGCAACAGCTTCAAAAACGGTCTCAATTGCAAGTCGATCACTTTCAGCATGACTAAGTCAATCATTGTTTGACTGAGGCAGTGTCGGATCCAGCCTCATTAAAATACAGGAATACAATGTATTTCAGGGGGATGTAGCCCCCGCTTTTCCCTTTGTATTCCTGTATTTTAATGAGGCTGGATCCGCCACTGTGAGGTGGGGTAGTATGACAATTGCTGCAAGTTAGAAACTAAAGTCCTCAAAAAAAGTTTGAAAACTCAAGTTTGACTGACGATTTCTCTCTTGTTACTAAATTGTTCTTGAATTTGATATAATTAGAAAGCCCGTTTATTATTTTTTACAATGATGTGTCATTTGTTATGATTAAGCAATTGAGGGGTCTACAGCACAGCTGAATATGGGGGTGGGTGTAAAGTGAAATAGCAAAAAATTCACTGCTATTGTCATACAGTGCATTCCCCTTTTGCTTGGAGGATGGGAATGTGTCAATACACTTTTTGACAATAGCAATGCATTTTGTGACATTTCACTTTACACCCGCCCCCGTATTCAGCTGTGCTGTACATCTCCCAATTGCTTAATCATAACAAATGACACATCATTGTAAAGAGGAATAACAGGGCTTTCCAATGATACCAAATTCATGGAATAATATTTTGCAACTCGGTTTTAAACTTCTTTTGAAAACATAAGGTATTTTTAAAACGAAAAAGTATGTAGCTTGCGCAACTTTTGAAAATGGCATAAGCCCCATAGCTTGTATGTAATTATCGCAAAAATGTTGCGCAACTTACGCAATAAAAAGTGCGTAAAGTTTCGTGAAATCGGCAACGCATTCCAACAACAGTGGATAAAGGCAGTACCATAATGGCTTTCTTTTTACAATTTAAAAATATCAATTGTTGTTTGAAATTTCTGTGGTATATTATTACCTGTTGTTGCATTGAGAACCTCTCCATGGCATTGAGTATTAGCTGAACCATTTCACTGAGATCTGAGGTATGAACGCCGTCCGCCAAATGGTTCTTGGTCAGGTTGTACAGGCAGGCACTGTACAATTTAAAAGTTAAAGGAAGGGACAACACTTGTTTGAAGTTATCGACGAAATAATCAAAAATATTACCAACGTATTGCCCGGTGCATAAACCTTCACGAGAATCAGGGAATCTTGTTTTTCACGTCGGCAACACAATTAATTTTGATGATAAACTCTGCAACTAATGCAACTATGTGCTGCACCATATTTGAAATGTTGAAAGGGTAATGACGTCAACCATGCAATGGATTTCCCCGACTCCCACACGACGTGAAGTGTGCAAAATCTGTTGTGACCTGACTCACGCCCTCTCAAGTCCGAGCGCCGAACTGCAAAAGATGGCGACTTACATCAAGCACACAGAGTTAGGCAACCCTTTACAATTGTTGTCCCTTCCTTTAAAAGACTCTGTTCAGATTTTTCCAGAAAATTGATTTTTTTTTTTCTTTTTCTTTCTAACCTAACAATCATACAAAATACCTCCCCAAAATAAACCAACTTGGCTGTAGAATAACTGACCACCTTAATATGGATGGCCAGCAAAACAGGCTAACATATTAAAAAAGGAAACCTTTTTTGTCACAAAAATAACTCCACATATATTTGCAGCATATACCCACCTTCCAGCCATTTGTACTCCAAGGTGACGTGGGTAAGCCTTCATCTCGGGAAGAATTGTCTAAATGTGCACACACAAACAAATTTCTGTATTATAGACCATTCCCATAACCATGGAAACCTTCCCTGTATGTCCGCCATAGCTGGGCGGCAGTCAGTGCATGAACTACATGCATTATGTGATGATGCTCATTGTGTTGTCACTTTGAACAATTTGTGCATTTGTTGTAATAGTGAATTCACACTGAGCCTTTTCGCGCGCGCGTAATTGCTTCGCTTTGAGAAAAAGCGATGTGAAGGGAATTTTAAGTGAAACGATGCACTGAAAATCACTGAATTATGAAAAGACTTTCCAAGATCGTTCAACATGTCCAAGCTTTGTTTCACCCCAAATTCCTTCCACAGATTTACCTCGGACGGAAAGTGTTTTCATAATTCAGTGATTTTCAGTGCATCGTTTCACTCTAAATTACTTCCACACCACTTTTTCTCAAAGCGCGTGGTAATCACGCACAAAGACGCTTAGTGTGAATTTGTGTGTGCGAAGGGCGCGTTGCCTGCATCATGGATGCGCGCTGTTTGATTTAACAACAACGCAAAACGCACAGTCCATGCACTGGAAAAAGCTGTGTCCCAGCTATGGTGGCCGTGTACAGAGAAGGCGTCCTGGCAAAGGGCTATTGTAGCCGAGTACTTTCACCCGAGTATCAAACACTGTTGAGTACCAAGACAGTAGAGTACCACTTAAGATTGAGTATTTGAGACTTTTGAATGAGAGTACGAGAGCCTCCAAGTACAAGTGGCAATATGAGTACTTAAAAATCAAAAAAAATTCTTGAAATTGTTTTGACAGACCAAACACGGAAAGTCTAGGCAGGGCGCAAAAACGGCTATTTAAAAACGGCGTTGTTTACAAGGTTGTCGTTACTGTTTAAAATACAAAGTATGATGTTTTTTCGTTAAAATCAAGTAAATGCTTTAAAAATTCGTTCGAAAAACAAAAATCAAATTTGCTGAAAATCACGGACTGTATCTTTAAAGATTTTGTTTTAAAGAAATGGAGTAGGAATTACTTCCAAAAATGTTTGATTTACCCAAGCCTCATGTTAAGCCAAGGGCTGCTTGGGGGGAAAGGGGAGGGCGGAGGGGAAAGGGGGAGGGCGGAGGGGAAAGGGGGAGGGCGGAGGGGAAAGGGGGAGGGCGGAGGGGAAAGGGGGAGGGCGGAGGGGGAAAGGGGGAGGGCGGAGGGGGAAGAAGGAGGGCAGAGGGCAGAGGGGGAGGATGGGGGAGGATGGAGGAGGAGGGCAGAGGGGGAGGATGGAGGGGGAGGGCAGAGGGTGAGGATGGAGGGGGAGGGCAGAGGGGGAGGATGGAGGGGGAGGGCGGAGGGGGGTGCGTCCTCTAAGCCATCTTACCCTGATTACATGTGGTTGTGCTTTCTCCAGAACTAACGTCATGTTGAATAGACTACATAGCAACTTGTGGACATAGTTAGGCCTATTGCCATAACGACAGAGGGCCTCCATTACTTGCTTTTCAGTAGCATGACCTGAAACCTACAGGATGAAAATATTCATAAACATTTCATAAAATCAGGAAATACCTAAATACAGGGGGTTCATAAAAAAAAAGAAAATTATCAGAAATCTGTGCAATAGTTCAAAAAGAGGTGTGTATGTAGGGAAAGTCCAGACTGTCCTCTGTCCAATGGTACCAATGACCATGGCCATTGTTTGAAATTAGATCTCATAATTTGTGTGACCCTGGCCTAAAACACTATACATGTACCTTAAGTCTATGTTGATAATCTGGATGGTTCTCATTTGTCAGAAAGTTCTCCTCACACATGTCTTTGGTTATCTGTCGCGTCTTTGTGGTTCCTTGCGTCAACGTCAGACCGATAAATCGTAGCCTCGTCCCTCGGTGCTGGACGAACTCTTCCAAGGACGAGTCCTGAACATTATCCCTGCCGGAAATATCCAACGATACGAGATGCGGCAACGATCCGTGCGCCGTGAGCAGCGTGTTGACATTAGGAGTCTGGTGGTTGTCCATTGTTGGGTGAAAATCCTGCGAAATGTCCAAGTGACGTAGTTCTTCTAACGCGAGCACCACGGGAATCAGGTCCTTTTCTGGAACTCGCGTTTGAAACATGCAGAGAGATTTTAAGGTGTTTTTGAGTTTAAGAAGCGACTGGATGCTGTAGACTAATGTTCCTGAGATGTCTAGGGCTTCCAAGTGCATGAGACCTTCGGCAACCCACTCTAGGCCGAGATTATTGCCAAATTCCGTGTAGCTGACGTTTAAGTGTCGCAAGTTGCGCAGCTGGGACAGCGATATCACAATGCAGAACTTGGAATTGTTTAAAAATGTGCAGTTGCCGACATTTAGCACGCGGATATTCTTACGGGTCCATTCTCCTAAAGAACCAATGATGTCGTTCACGTTGACGTTTTGGACGCCCGCGGCATCGAGCTCGATGAGCTGATGACAGGACAGCGCCCTCAGGCCTCGCGATGTTAACGTCGCATTCTTGAGGCACGCTCTGCGCATGCACATCATACACTGGCTGGAAAATAACGTTAAAACGGTGTCTGATAAATGTCCGTTTTCGCAGAGTTTGAGTAAGAGGCGCTCTGCAAGTTCGCCGTGTATGACTGCGTCTGGACTCTTGAAGACGAGTCTAGACTCGACAAAGTCTCCGTCTCCAGCCACTAATATCTCGCTACACAGTTTGGAGAGATTACAACTGATATACTGCAGACAAACCGACTGCAGGCTATCAGGAGAGGCAGTACCCATGTTGACTGGAAAATGTTTACCTGAAAGTGAGAAATATGTAAAAGTGAATGTACGTCTGTATGTTGCAAAGAAATGTTTGTAATACATATATTGACCCCCTTCGAACACGTGCGAATACGCCATTTTGGGAGTCAAATAATGCTGAGTCATTGTGGAAGCGATGTGCGTGCGCTTTGTGTGTGTCTCTGGTGGGCGTAACGCGGTTTAATTCACCAATGGGAGCCTCAGTATAGCGCGTTACGCGCGCTATGGACACACACAACGCGCACGCACATTGCTTCCAGAACGACGCGGCATTATTTGACTCCCAAAATATCGTCATTGGCACGAGCTCAATAGGTAGCCTATCAGCAATTTGGATTTTATAGAGCTGATTCAGGGAACATCGGATCAAAAAAAGTACCAGGATGTGCGACCGACAGAATATAACATATGACAATTACCCAGAGTTCTCAACAGTCTCAAATGCAGTGAAGCAAAGTTGCTGAACACCATAACCGAACTGTTTTAAATGAACAACAGTTCATCAAGCGTGTGAAGGTAGTACACATTCCGTTCCGCCGCTTCAGACATTTAAAATCCAACTTTCAAGAAGTTTTTCCGTATTGTCAGTAGTTAGCTACAACGTTGCCGATTTAATGACGAATGTCGACTTCGATTTCACTAACTAGCAATGTCCATGCAAAGTACATTGTACAACAGGATGTGTATACAGTAATGGGGAAACCGTGCTATCATTCAATCAAATTCAAGATAAAACCAGTGGTTACTGCAGATATCCAACTTTCTTTGGTGTCCATGTAGAACTTCCTTTTTATTATTTTTGAAGGATGTTTCCTTAAAGGAAGTGTCGAGGAGGATCAAGGCCAAATAAATACCCGGGACAGTCAACTTTTATAAGTCAACTTCATTTTTACATCACTGTTGTATTGTTGTCGAATATTTTGATTTTTGTCTACATTTAAACATATATTTATCAAATATATATACTTACTTTTTACAGCATAGGACGACCGTTTTGGGCAGAGTGCTCCGGGGGACCACTAAAACGACAAATTTGTCGGCAAAAATCTCTGCCGTCGACACCAATTTTCTCGACTTAAAGTTCTCATAAAAATGTTTTTCGACCTAGACCGAAATGGTTACAAACCTAATAAAAATGGTGAGAAACCTAATAAAAATGATTTTTGACCTAAAAATATGGTTTTAGAGCAAAAAGTCGTTAAGACGACCGACGATCGGTCGTCCTAACACAGCCGGTCGTCTTAATATCCCTTTTTAACCCCTAACCGGTCGTCCTATGCTGGAAAATGTAAATATATATTTTATGCATTTATATATAAATATTTTAAAGTTATGTACATACATGTATTTCCTATTCTGTGTGTTACCTCTTCAAGTTAGGATTGGCAGGCTTTCGAGTCAAAGTGTTTCATTATACTTTTGTCAGTCCTGGCCAACTTGGATAGGGTCATTTTGTTGCTTAGTTTATTTTGGAATTGTATGTTGTATGTTTGTACTTTGTACCCTGTTGTTGAAGGCCGAATAAATAATAATAATAATATAACGCAAACAGCGATGCAGCAAATAAACTACCCCTAGATAGAAGCATGATTTAGCACAATAGTAGCGCAGCAATATTTACCTTGTGTGTGTCTATGGATTTTGGAGGATTTTTTCTTACGTTTCTCGAAAATCCACCTTTAAAAGTCCATCACAATATGTCATGTGCAAAAAAGTGCATGTTGCAACCGTTATTGTTTCCCAAATTATATAGAAAAATTCTGCCCAAAATCCATAGACACAAGCTAGGTAAGGTCCTCAAGAACTATCAGACGAATTTGGTGGAGATTGGGCAGCGGGTTATTTCGCAAGCCATGTTTCAATGTTCGCCTGTTAAAGTTGCTGCATGAACATATTGCTAAATCACGCTTCGGTAAGAATATACAAGTCGGACATTACTATTTTTTCTCTAAAAGTACTAATTAGCCATCAGTAAGTGCAGATCTAAATAGAAAAACAAATATTTGACAGGAAAAATATGATTTTACTTAGGGAAAAAAAACTTTTCAGCCAGTCTCAATTTCATAATCATATGTTTTGTGCACGAAACCTCAGATAGGCCTACGTGATGTCCGACAAAAATGTAAGTTGTGGGCCTATAGACCGTGTAAGTCTGGTTTCGGGTCACACTTCCGGACACCAGTCAGGGAATGGCAATGGAGTTTTAATGTTGTGGCGATCTTCTTTGAATTATCACTTTGCCGTACCGCGTTTTTAAACGCCCAAAAACCAATAAATGACAACCAACCACCTACATGAAAGGGCAGTTCAAAAACTAGCTCGCATGTTGCTCGATGCGAGCAGGCATTTGTTTTCACCGCGCTCGAGGTCACAGAACCGGAACTTCCGGTAAAGTTGCGTCCCCCTATATAATACACGTATGCTCTTACTGCATTGTACTGATATGGTTGTTAAGACATTTTAAGGAAATAACAGTTTTGGCCAACTTCTAAATTCTTAACCAGGTTTGGGTCCGAAAAAAACCATCTAAAAGGCCAAACATGATCCAGATCCAAAACAGTCAATCAATGTGATCAGCTGAGCTGACCATCAATCTCGAGCTCCGCGCTGACCGACCAGGTAGACTGGTTCCCGTCCACATATTCCACATAGGAGAATATAGGGACAGGTAAAGGGTGCTTCATCTTGATCTGTGATTGGTCGTCTTTGCCCGTGCGCAATTGTGTGTTATATATTTTAAACTTGGCAAGTTTAGGGAATGTACTTTATTTACATTTGGATTATGTTCTACACGCACAGCCGGGTTACAGATGTCAATGCAAAATATTCACACTAATTAAAAAATATATAAATAATAACAACCACGTGACCGGGCAGAATTCTGCCCGGTCATGGCTGCCCTTTACCGATCCCTATATTTTCGCAATAAGCGATGGGATCGGGAACCAATCTAACCGACCAGGAAGTCATTGGAAGTCTAATCTACATCCGACTCCGAGCATGGAGGAAGGAAAGTCTTTCCTTCCTCCATGCTCCGAGTAAATCATGGAGGAAGGAAACAAGATTGTAATACTCACCAAACACTATTTAGCACATAGTATGTAATAATGTATGTAGCAACATATGATTCAATCTGCCAAGATGTGGCTCGTAGGAAAGCAAACAAAATGTGATTAATTAATAATACATTTTTGATGACACTGTAGCGTTAGATTTAAAGTGATGACGATGACATAGTGCTGATGACTAGAGCACAGCTGTGATCGATTGCCGACATGAATTGCGCCCTCCTGTGTCGACAATCGGCCAGTGAATCGTCTTTACAACATTTGCAGTGACCCAAAATTTTATTTAATTACGAGTTGACAAGAAAATCCTCGACTAAAAGTGTTCACTGTTGATAACAATATGGTATCAAACACCACATGATTTTTCCCGTATAAAATTGAAATGGTACCTTTGTGATTGTGGGAGAAATTGCCAACTGAAGGTGTTATTTTGTAATCGTTTGCAAACGATTTTTCAGGTTTTTTTAATTTTTACCATTCACTCAACACAAAAATCATGCATGATGTTTTCTGATGTTTTACTGCATACTATGTGACTGAAATTTCTAAAAGGCAGTTTTATCAACGTGTACATCCTGAGATGATGAGTGTGTTAAAGAGGCCCTGTTGCAAGATAGAGGATGCAACATGTAATTATTATTATTATTTATTTCTGGTATTCATACCAAGGATTCCTCAATAGTGCTCATTGCACTGTCACTTGCAAGCGTGAGGAAACCCATGAAGAATTAGAATTAGAAATGGCCAGAGACACTGGGGATGATCCCCTTGCTCTTCACGAAAGAATGCTCTGGGATCTTTAGAGTGCGTTTCCATTACCTAACACACTGGACCAACGGCTTTACATCCCTTCCGAAGGATGGAGCAAGTGTGGTTAAGTGCCTTGCCCAAGGGCACAGGTACCGTAGCCGTGGGGAGGTTCGAACCTGCAACCCCAAGTTTTCACCTATTGCGAGTCAATGACTCGCAATAGGTGAAAACTTGGGTTTGCAGGTTCGAACCTCCCCACGGCTATGGCTAATGCTCTTGACTTTTGAAAGGATCGACCTCTCTCAAATTACGTCATTTAATACAGATTGCCACGGACAACGGACACCTCACCTACCAAGGCAGTACCCTCTATCAGTGCAGTGACTTGGAACCAGAGCTAGATATTATGGGTCGAGCTTGGACCACACGTATTGTGCATGTCACGCCGGAAAATGGCAAACTTGCTGCTGCTGCTAAGATCATACGTGGCAATGAGCCAGCGGCGAGGTTTAACAGGGAAATCAACGCCTTGCACATGGTGCAGGATCATCCGTCTTTCGTCCAGTTGATCGGCGTAGTAGATCAATCGCCAATGCGGTGCGTCCTCGAGGAGTTTGTGGGAAATGATTTTATTCCCGAGAATCCGACACTGAGAGATGTTCTCAACGATAACAAGATCAAGTGCTCGGAGATCCCTCGCAGGGAATGGCTTCAGGTAGGGTGTTTTAAAATAACACAATTTCAAATTCTGGTAAGAATTTACAAGTTGGACATCACTACTTAGCCATCAGTAAGTGCAGATTCAAACAAAAATTAGCAGGAAAAAATACGATTTTACTTGGACAAACCTTTTTTTAGCCGGTCTCATGTTTTGTACACAAAGCCTCAGGTGATGTCCAACTTGTTAACTCTTTTCCAAATGCATGCCTTGTAATAGGCTGCTCATAAATAACCATCAGATGTTTCATGAAATGTCTTGTGTGTTGGGTGTTACCAAGCTTATGTGCACCCACAAATTTCATTTAAGCACAAAATGCACGTCATTAAGAAACAAAGAACTGCCCTACAAGATGGCAGCTATTTGATACGGTCTATTTTCACACTCTGGTTGACAGATATTTCATGTTGTTTTGAAACAAAACAGATTGCAAAGGACATCGCCGATGGAATACAGCACCTCCATCAGCAAAACTACATTCACGTCAACATCAAACCGGAAAACATTTTGCTGTGTGCTACCAATGGCAGTTGGAGAGGCTGGCGGCCCAAGATTTGCAATTTGGAAGACACTACATCTGCAAAACTTGCGCCGAAGATTAACTCTACTCTTGAGCTCAGGCCAACTGCGGAGGAAGCCGCAAAACCATTTGTGGCTCCGGAGTGGTCACTGTCCGTACACGACAGCGGCGGACGTATTCGCCCTGGGACAAGTGTTGCGGTTATCGGGAGGAAAGCCAAGATCGGTTCGCTCTTAAAGATTGGCAAGAAATGCTCGTGTAAAGCGGCAGAAAATGGACAGTCGAAAATATTACTGAAATATAAATTATTTATTCTTCCAGTGCTTGTCAGCCATTTTTTTTCACTTTTAAAATATTGAAAATGTTCACGCCCCAGCTTTTGCCATTGTAAATACAGAGACAGAAAAGTGCGGATGAAATTTATGCAGAGCATACTATATAAAATGATATATTGATGATCAATTATTTTATAACCAGTAAATATTCAAATATGAACAAGAAAAAACACCTTCAGTTTTCAAGATTGTAATTAAAGTCGTTTATTGATTGCTTTACAGTGACGTCATGTGGCCCGAGTACTAACAGGCAAAAACAGCAAGAAATGTGCATTAACCTCTGTTGGTTAACTTTGCTTTATGTTGTTGCGCCACGGCTGTTGTATCAAGAAAGATAAAAATGTCCTTCAGGCTTAATCATGATCAAGTAAAAACACTCCCGTTTTTTACAAGCCGAGTACATGCTCAATAATTTTAACGCAACGCGCGCGTGCAGCATTTTTGAATGAAAATACGCTGGTGGGTATTTTGCGCTTGGCCGGTGACACCCAAACATTCCCGGATGTTGCACGTGGTCGAAAGCTATCAATACAGTGATTTTGGCCGACACTGCAAATAAATCATTTTTAAAACACCGGTATACTTGAAATGTACAATCAATGATATTTTATTGAACTGCATTAAAACCAAATTTGTATTGTGTGCTGCATCAGTTCTACATACATGTAAATAATAAAATACGAGAACAATCCATTTTGTTGTTTGAGTGAAGATGTGATATTATATAAAGACGAATTTTTTTCTTTTTTAGTACACAAAATTTTTCAGTAAAACAATTTCCTTCAATATTTTTTTTATATAATATGAAGCTTTTGCGAATACTGTGCAGCACAGAGCCCTTATCCGATGCGCGTCCACGTTGGGCGCACACGCGCGTCATGCTGTGCGTATACGCGCTCGTGAAAAACAGTAACAAAAGCGCTCAATGTTGCACATGAACTAAAGTTTTCAACACCAAATGGGCGGAAATTTTACAAAACAAAGAAAGTATTTATAAGCTTCATTTTATATAACAATAATAATATTAGATGTCTTTTCGGGTGATATAAAAATATACCGCACTAGTCATGAAAACACCGAACTCGGTATTTTCATGACTCGTGCGGTACATTCTCATATCACCCTCAAAGCCGTCCAATATTATATAATTCCTGCCTTTTTGGACAAACATGTAATAATCTTTAGTACACAGAGGCAAGTAACTTTCAAACCTTCTTAATGCCAGTAAAAAGTTAACTATAATGTGCGTTTTGCAGCAAAAATGCAAACAATGGCAATCTTGTGCCGTATTCCCATTGAACATTTTAAAGCTTGTGCGGTATTTCGGTAATACCATGTAGTTACGGTATTTTTAAAATACCGATTGCTCTCGCGGGAATAATACCGACTACCACGGTATTCCTGAACTGTTCATGGAAATCCAATAGACCTTATGCATAGCGGCCATGATAGAGGACAGGTTTTCATATTTAAATGATCCACAATGTGCCTACTCGTGCATGTGACAATGTGACTGCCCTCTCTCATGGCCGCTACGCATAAGGTCTATAAAAGGTAGCTAATAAACCATACCGGTATTTAATGTTCCCCTTCTTTGCCGGTCTCAAAATATGTTTTGGACGTGCATAAAGTCTGTCAAATGGCTTTACCAATGACACAGCACGGTTCCAATTTCAATAACAAATTCAGGTTAAGCATGCACACGCTTGGAAATGGCTATTGGTATGTCACTGTCTTAAGCAAAGTTTGGCCGTACAGTTGCTTACCGTTAACAATGTCTATGAATAGCCTGATGCTCTTGTTAACAGAAAATAGGCAGTTAAGGAACAAGGGAGGCAATTACTCTTAGGCATCCCATAATGTTCTTGCCTGTTTTGTCTATCTGGCTTCCTCAGTATACCGTACATCAATGTGGCTGCGGTACATGACCATCTACGTAAAAGTTCCTCGTTGCCTGCGGGAGTTTCACCTCCATTCCTTCTAATTCCTTGCTGAGAATTATCTGACAACCTGAAAAAAAGCACATAAAAAAACCATTGCAAAGTTAGTAAAGTTCATCTAGTATACACATATGGACTGGCAATGAGGTCACTAGTGCACGTCTATGAGAGGGTCCTATTTCCCCGTGGCCCATATACCATGAGGCCGAAAGAACTTTCAGGCGATAAGCCAATGGTTTATTTTATTTTATTTATATACCACATCCAACAGCGGAGGGACCGCCAATTACAGGAATGGGAGCAAGTGTGGTTGAGTGCCTTGCTCAAGGGCACAGGTGCCACAACCCGTCACGGCCAGGAATCGAACCTACATTATAGTACTAGCACAAGAACTTAAGTTCGACGCACTAGACCGCTCGGCCATAACACCCCAGGGCTGGAGCTGGAGCTAGAGCCCAATTTCATGGCGTATATAAGCCACAAAAATTTGGTTAGCAGAGAATTTATTTGCTTTATATTGCTAAAATGGGTTGCCAGCCAAAATCGTATGTGATGTGTATTTACAGAAAATTATTTTGCAAAACGACTCGAGTAAACTTACTTAGTCTTGATGTGGGGGTTAAAAATGGAGCTAAATCCAACATGTCTTCTTCTCTGTAACAAAAAGACAAATTAACCCGTTTGTTATCACAGTACACTTTTTGCCAGTTCCATGCTGATAAAGTGCCATAACAAATTTCTTATTTTGGTATTTTATAACAGTTAGGTACGTGTAGATTCACAAAATGCAATGCTGAGGGCACATTCCATGATTGCCAGAATTTGTGCTGCCAGAATTAGCCCGAATGCCTCTGTTTGCCGGCCAGAGCAGTCGACCTTCCCCGGTGGCCGGATTATTTTTGTAGCGAATTTGCTACATACTTTGAGTGAGATTATCCTCTCACCCAGGACAGAGATTTCCAAAGTTAGGGTACCTACACATAGAGGAACTCATACTTTTTTCCAAAACATGTTCCCTTATCCAGAAATCTTCATCCACCTGGCCAAGAGGCGACACATTTTTAAGTTGCTTACCGTTAATGATGTCTATGAAATATATCATTGATGCCAAGTTAACAGGAGCCAATTTCATAGAGCGGCTTAAGGACAAGCAGTAATGGCGTGCTTACTGTACCAGACGATGTAGCTGCGGCGTGGTTAAGTATGCGCGCTCTTGGAAACGGCTATTGTTGCATCACTATCTTAACCAAATTTTGGCTCTGCAGTTAAGGCACGTTTTCAGTTGCTTACCGTTAACGATGTCTATGAAATAGCCGGACGCTCAGTTAAGAGAAAATAGGCTGTTAAGCGGCTTTATGAAATTGGGCCCAGACACTCGTCTTAAGTGTTAGTCAAAATGTATGAGACTTACTCTTCTTCAATTACTGGTAGTTTGTTGTAATATTCTTCTTGTATAAGCGCATGACATGTACAACATGCAAGGGATGCCTCACATGCACCTATAAAAACAACACAAACATACTCTATTGATTCTTGATCAGAACAGAAGTTTGTTGAATACAATGATTGAACTTGTAGATGAGGCACAGAATGACCATTCATTTTGCAATCGCTTTCAAGACTGTTCCACTTCAGTGATTTTCTCTAAGTCCAAAAGGACCTGCTTGAAATGTTCCGTTTCTGGGAGAATTCTGCAGTTTAAGGCTCAACCAGCTGAGCTATGAGGCACAGTAGTACACTCCCTCAGGTTTTCCCCCCAAGACTTCTGACACACCAGGCAGATGCTCTACCAGCCGAGCTATCAGGCACAGTGGTACACCCCCTCAGGTTTTCCCCCAAAGACCTCTGACACACGAGGCAGATGCTCTACCAGCTGAGCTATGAGGCACAGTGGTACACTCCCTCAGGTTTTCCCCCCAAGACCTCTGACACACCAGGCAGATGCTCTACCAGCCGAGCTATCAGGCACAGTGGTACACCCCCTCAGGTTTTCCCCCAAAGACCTCTGACACACCAGGCAGATGCTCTACCAGCTGAGGTATGAGACACAGTAGTACACCCCCTCAGGTTTTCCCCCAAAAACCTCTGACACACCAGGCAGATGCTCTACCAGCTGAGCTATGAGACACAGTAGTACACCCCCTCAGGTTTTCCCCCAAAGACCTCTGACACACCGGGCAGATGCTCTACCAGCTGAGCTATGAGGCACAGTAGTACACTCCCTCAGGTTTTCCCCCAAGACTTCTGACACACCAGGCAGATGCTCTACCAGCTGAGCTATGGGACACAGTGGTACACTCCCTCAGGTTCCCCCCCAAGACCTCCGACACACTAGGCAGATGCTCTAGCAGCTGAGCTATGAAGCAAAGTGGTACGACACACCGGGCAGATTCTCTACCCTCAAGACCTCAAACACACTGGGCAGTAAGCCTGTGCCGAATATTCGATCGAAAATCGAATATTCAAATTTTTTTTTCTTCGAATTCGAATATTTGAACAAAAATGGGAGATAAGAAGTTTCATGATAATTTGGGTTTGAAGAGAACCAATTACACAATTGTGAGAGAAATACACAATTGTGAGTCACATAATCATGTCAAAGAATGGTATTGGGGCCTTTTCTTTTGGGAACAAATACATGATCGAATATTTGAATATTCGAATAATTTAAAAATAGAATATTCGAATACTAAATTATTTGAATTGACTCAGGCTTACTGGGCAGATGCTCTACCAGCTGAGCTAGCTATGAGGCACACTCCCTCAGGTTTTCCCTCAAGACCTCAGACACACTGGGCAGATGCTCTATACCAGCTGAGCTATGAGGCACAGTGGCACACTCCCTCAGGTCCCCCCCCCCCCCCCCAAGACCTCCGACACACCAGGCAGAGGCTCTACCAGCTAAGGTACGGTATAAGGCACAGTGGTATACTCCTTCAGGTTTCCCCTATGTATGAACCCAATTGTTATCTCGGTGTTGTAAGGAAGTGCAACTGAGTAACCTAACAAACATACTTGGTATGGTGCTTAATCACCAATGAAATAAACCAACCAAACGTGGTATAAGAGAAACTGTATGGGCCTTATCGGGATTTGAACCTGAGACCTCCGACTTTCCGAGCAGATGCTACACCAGCTGCGCTACGGAGGCTGGTGCAGTCAGCCTTGCCACAAGAGGTGGTCATACACGTTACTGACCGATAAAATGTTATATATTTTTATCTTGCGGTGTTTTTTTTTATACCTTTTTTTCTTTCTTAATCATATATCTTACCTTCGATTTCCACGTCATGTCTGTGAGCCAGATACATCACGTTGTCGCCTACTTTGCCCTGCACAGGAAATCTGTCTCCATTTCTGTCTATGTATGTTATATTCACTCTGCAGACAGGAAAACAAGTGTTAAAAGAATCTTGTCCAGATTTTTCCAGAAAATGGATTTTGTTCATACTAAACGATGTACAAAGTGATTGGTCGATCAGCGTCTTGTTATTTAAAGTTCACTGCATTCAACAAACTTCTATTCTGATCAAGAATAGACCTTATGCGTAGCGGCCATGATAGAGGGCAGGTTTTTCTATTTAAATGATGTGACAATAAATCCACAATGTGCCTACTCGTACATGGCGCACTGTGACAATGTGACTGCCCTCTATCATGGCCGCTACGCATAAGGTCTACTGATATTTTTTTTTAAATTGCATTCATTTTTTGGAAAGGGCATATGCCAGAACAGTGTATCAAACCAGTAGAACTCACATTTCATCTGGTGACTTTGGGTCCTGATATTCATAATCACCATGCCTCAATGGACCTGTATACAAAATGAACGAATATTCCTGAATAATATTGCAAGAAAAATAGCAGTCCTGGATTTATAAAACTCTTTCCTAAATAAAAATTGGCCCAAGTACAGACAATGTCCTTTGAACTGAAATAGTGTAGGTTTTATGTAGCCAGCTAAGAGCTTGTCACAGCAAAGGGTCCAACTCGGTTTTTAAAATTCAGAAAATGAAATATTTTGATGAGGAAAAGAATTACTAGGGAATAAAAGTGGGTTTGGCCAGTCTTAAACATACGTTTAAAACCGGCTAGGGGCCTGGACTAGTGATAATGGCCCGAGCTGCAAGGCGAAAGCCATTATCACTCGTCCAGGCCCCTAGCCGGTTTTAAACGTATTGTTTAAGACTGGCCAAACCCACTTTTATTTACATTCATAAATACCTTTTTGTGTAAATCAGTAAAACTCACAAAATTTGCTTGCTGCTTTGCCACATTCTGCATTGTATTTTTGTATGCATCGCGAGTTTGCTCAAATTGCAAGCTGTGCATCGAGTTTATTTTTTCCCGATTGTGCGCATTACATGTAAATTCGTAACTGCCGGCGTGTTGTTAAATATTCCGTTTGGGGCTGTGAATGGGATGGGAGAAAAATTCTGTCATCCTGAAAGTATCGGCCTTTTATTTTCAGTTAAAAAAACAGGCTGATACTTTCATTTATCTGGAAGTAGGCGGCGCGGGGCTCAGGAAGGAAGGGGCGAGTTGGATCATAGAGGTTGCATGAATTAGCGAATAAGGCGAAATGACCGATTGCGCAATACAACCGGGCAATCAACTCGTATTCGCCATGCTCGCGATCGCGCTCGCATTCACTTACCGTTATACGAATGAAAATATCGCGTTTTCCGCCATGAATGTTTAAACTGATGGTTTAAAAGAGTTCTACTGTAGCAGCAGGTACTTATTGCAGACTGGGATGGTCTATGCAACCGTCGAAGTTGACAGCAAATTAGTTTCGTAACTTGTTCGGCGACCTTCATCATCGCGTTTGTGTGCAGCGCCATCTTGAATTGTAGTGACCTTTGACACGCTACGTACCTTTAAAGGAGCGTTCCAGATTTTCGGGAAATTTGATATCTAACTCAATCATATAAAATATTCCACATACAACGAATGAATCTCATATTCATTTGTTTTTACAACACTGCAATGGTTTGCCACTTCAATAACACATGGGAAATTTCAAGGCATACTTCGATTGATGTTTTTGTATGACATCTTTATCTATCTGATACGGCAGCCAGACTGCAAAATTGGCCTTTTGCGTGGTGTCCCGCATTCTTCACTTTCAAATGGAGGTGCAGTTTAGAAAGTTACATACTATGCCGTTGTTGATATGTGGTGCACACCATTACTTAGCAACCAACATTCTGGTGGCTTTATGCCATTCTCTCCTACGGTGAACACGGTATTGATTCCGTACTTCACGCTATGATGTTACGTGGTGCACACCAATGCCTAGCAACCAACAATCCGGTTGCTTTATGCCATTCTCTCCTACGGTGACACGGTATTGATTCCGTACTTCACGCTATGATGTTACGTGGTGCACACCAATGCCTAGCAACCAACAATCCGGTTGCTTTATGCCATTCTCTCCTACGGTGAACACAGTATTGATTCTGTACTTCACACCTGCCGCGTGCACCACATAGCAACAAACATTTAGTCTGGTGGATACTATGTGTGCATGTGAAAGGAAGTACATAAGCATCTCACTCGTACCATTTTGTTTCAACAATGTTTTATTGGATTATCTCTACCTATTAAAACGAATACAATATTCTACTGCAGCATAAAAAATGGATGGCACTATCTGATTAGAAAACATCTAGCATCTCTTTGGCATGTTGTAAGTACAGTGGTCGAGTACTAATTCACAATAAATACAAATTATTCAGTCTGAAACTATTACAAATTAAATCTAAAGAATTGAGCCCAAGAAATAAGATACCGAGTTCAAAGAGTTGTCCAGATATTTCCAGAAAATGGATTTCGTTCTAACCCAACAATCATATAAAATACCTCCCCAAAATACTACAAATGGGAAGAAAACAGGAAATTCGCAATCTCCAATTTGGATGTGGAAGCAAAATGGTTGGTGTACTGCACACTACTCACAATAAGTTAGGGATATTGGTATCTTGTCAATTTTGGATTTTTTTTCTTCAAATGACTGTGTCTGTTATGCAGATACAATTGTCTAATCATATACAAAATCATTCAAGCGGAATGCATACCCTCAATATAATATCTGTGTACACCCCACAATATCCCCAACTTAAAATGAGTATAAAATGTGCATTTCTTTTTGTTGCAGTGTTTAAACAATTGTAATTTTTAAACCAATAGTCATAATCACATGGGATTTTCACTAATATAATAAGGAGAGTAAAGTACGCTAAAATGAATGTGTAAAAATCCCAAAATTTACCACGGCCTACTTCAAATTAATTTTGCTTCATCGCACCACATTAATTAGTTCAAGTATGCTATTTCTTGGGCTTAGTTTTCCTCAAAAAGCGGCTTTTTTTGCTACGTTGTACTCTAAATAAACAAGACATTAAAACAGTAAAACTTCCATAATAATGAAACAGAAGCATTATACAGCCTATTTACATATCTACAATATTTAAAAACAATTATGCATTTTATGAGGGCCTTATTAGAAAATATTTGGCAGTGACCGGTAATAAAAATCACACATTCTCGATTTGGCACACCGATTTCTGATAATATCCAGTATAAAAATTGATCCTCTTAATTGGGAAACATGATTTCTGCTACATTTATCCTACACATTTATGTTGTTTAAGAAAAAAATGCATCTTGAATATTGTTTTGATAAAATAAAAATGTGTTCCTTTTTTACTACAGTGCAAGTCAAAACAAAATACACTTTTAAAATTACCTGTTGTGTTTTAGTGTACCAATATTTATATGAGATGTTTTGACATGTATTTTGGATAAGTTCTCCTGTGTCTTTTGGTAGAAGTTTAATTAAATTATGTTTTATGCATGACCGCACATGAGGAAAATAAGGGTGTCAGGTACACTAAAACACAAGTAATTTTTAAAGTGTATAGTTTTTTTTGTACTCACTCTGCAGTATGCATTATTTAGAATTTAAACTAGTAAATAATCACACTTAATTATGATTTTGGAAAACGGATCCTTTTTTAGTATTTCAAAATCCTCCTGAAATGTTGGACTTAATTAAACATTATAAAGTACAATGCCTACTAACTTGTAAACACAAAATTATGAAGTCTAATTTTCTAATTATTAGTTTTTATTTTCACCTGAGTTGAATTTCAATGTACTTGATTTTTTTTAATCATTGAATACAAAATATATATACACACAAAATGCTGACACATTACATTTCCACATAGGATACTACAGAGTATGGATATGAATAACAAAATAACTTCGGATTGTGACGTTTCAACTGCAATCTTCTAGACCATCGCTTTAAGAATTGTATATTGGGGGTACCGTGGCCGAGTGGGGGGTACCGTGGCCGAGCGGGGGGTACCGTGACAGAGCGGGGGGTACCGTGGCCGAGTGGGGGTACCGTGGCCGAGTGGGGGGTACCGTGGCCGAGTGGGGGGTACCGTGGCCGAGTGGGGGGTTACCGTGGCCGAGTGGGGGGTTACCGTGGCCGAGTGGGGGGTACCGTGGCCGAGTGGGGGTACCGTGGCCGAGTGGGGGGTACCGTGGCCGAGTGGGGGGTACCGTGGCCGAGTGGGGGGTACCGTGGCCGAGTGGGGGGTACCGTGGCCAAGTGGGGGGTACCGTGGCCGAGTGGGGGGTACCGTGGCCGAGTGGGGAGTACCGTGGCCGAGTGGGGGGTACCGTGGCCGATTGGGGGGTACCGTGGCCGAGTGGGGGGTACCGTGGCCGAGTGGTTTGGGTCACTGACTCGCAATCACACGTGAAAACCTGGCTGGGGTAGCTGTGCCCTTGAGCAAGGCACTTAATCACACTTGCTCCATCCTTCGGAAGGGATGTAAAGCCGTTGGTCTAGTGTGTTAGGTATCGGTAACGCACTTTAAAGATCCCAGAGCATTCTTTCGTGAAGAGCAAGGGGATTCACCCAGCGTCTCTGGCCATTTATAATTTATAACTTCATTATGCATGACTGCATAAAGCTGTGTGCTAAAAATACCCACTCTCGGATTGACTTTTGTTTTGTTTTGCAAACGGCAGTTGAGTCGTCCTTGTTCGATTATCACAATGAATAGCCTATTTTATATCAAGTACGGATAAGGCTACTAATAAGACCTATACATCACATATGTACAATATTGACAATTAACTGTTTGTGTGTTCTTTCAAGTACTGCCTAATTTGGAAACAATTGTTCGTATCCTGAGAAAAATCTTAAATAAAAACATTATACATGTCCAAGGGTTAGATCTTTAATGCTGCGTAATACTGAAGTTTATATCGATAATATGTTATAATGCATTGATTGTTCTGTTTGGTTCGTTATGTGTGGAATTAAATGTTTAAATTATTGGTCATTGGTCCAGTGAATTCTCGAAGATGCAAACACGAAAATTGACTAATAAGACAGGTCAGACCACACTTAACCCCAAAATTAGGCAGGACATTAAAAGAAGGGACAACACTTGTTTGAAGTTATCAACGAATTTAATCCAAAATATTACCGATGTATTGCCCGGTGCATAAACCTTCATGAGAATCAGAGAATATTGCTTTCAACGCCAGAAACACAATTAATTTTGATGATAAACTCTGCAACTAATGCAACTATGTGCTGCGCCATATTTGAAATTTTGAAAGGGATGATGACATCAACCATGTAACGATTGCACAGATGATGTCAAGATTGATGCCTTGTTTCCCTCGACTCCCGCACGCCGTGAAGTATGTAAAAATCTTATGTGTACTAACTCACACCCTCTCAAGACCGAGCGCTGTACTGCAAAAGATGGCGACTTACATAAAGCGTACCGAATTAAGCAACCCTTTGCAAGTGTTGTCCCTTCCTTTAAATGAAAACACGTTCTAAATCCCACTTAACTTTGAGATTTGAATTAAGTCCAGAATTTAAGCGGGGCACTCAATTTTATTAACGAGTCATTTTGTGAGCACCTGCCCAGTGTGTCAGAGGTCCTGGGTTCAAATCCCACTGACCACATTTGGCTGTACACATGAAATTTTCATAATTCATTTGATAGTTACGTTTTGGACTCAATTGTGTAACATGAGCTAGGCCTTGACATTAACCGAGGCCAATGGCCTCATGCCACTTTCTGAGGCCAACGTGCCCTATCCTCTTAAATTTCACGAAGCTTGTTATGTACACTAATAACCAGAACAAAGTTGGCCGTGGTGCCCCTCCAGTTGGCTTTAGTGCCCTTTGAATTTCGGACAAAACCGAGGCCGGAGGGACCTGCCTCTTTTTTCGTAACGTTGAGGCTTGATGAGTTGTGCAGATAAAGTATGGAGCAAATATGCTCCTGAGGCGGTATTCAATTCAATACTTAATCCAAATATATAAGGATTTTACTTAGTTTTTGGCTGAAGCAAAATTAGTATTTAATTCGTCAGTGGCAAAGTTTTTTACTTCAGTAAAATACCCGAGTATATTTGGTATTCAAATGGTTCTTTTTAGCAAAGTATTTTATTTAACTTTGAGAAGGCTGGGAGGCACGTGTAAGCAAATTATACATACATCACACACACACACTGTAACCGGTTTTGACCGGTTTTGTTTGGGTGCGCGTGTAGCACGTTTTGCGTGAGAAAAATACTCGAGAGAAGGTGCGGATTATGGCACATACCACGCAGTATTCGATTGGCTGCTTAGAGAGTTCTGTGCCCAGCGTTAATTTGTAACGTCACAATTTATCTTAGTATATTACTTACCAAAGTAAAATTCTTAGAAGACATCTGAATACGAGATAGGTCATTTTCTTAGCCAAGTTAAATAAGTAAAGTTTTTACTAAATCTAAGTTTTGAATTGCATACCGCCCCCGGATTCTAAACTAGCACATTGTATCCATAGCATGTACTTGTGCTTTCACCAGCGCCCGGCGACTGGGAATAACGGTTTGGGGAGGCGGGTCTAACCTGGGCGGAACCTCGCCGACGTCTTTAGGGGGCGTCTGGGACAAATCAAGGAGAGTCGCGGTGGGCGGTGATGACGCCGCCGACTTGGCGTGCTTGACGCGCAGTGTGCCTGGAGGAGGGTCCACATTGTGTCTTTCCGGATCCACGTGTACCATGATCGGTTCGGGCTCGACGTACTGGTACTCAGAGTCTTCGTGGGGCGTCATGGTGCTGTAGCCGTGGTCGCTTTCGCTGGGGGTTCCGCCGGGGCGGTGGCGCCAGACGCGAATTCCGTAGCGGGCGCGTTGGTGGTAAGGGCTGGGTTGGTTGAAGGCTGCAAGGAGAATGTTGGCATGACCGACTGTGGATTGAACAACATACACTAATCATTACATTTTAGTTCATTAAGGAATGTTATATTGATTAAATTTCCAAATGAAAAGAAGTGTTTCAGTGCTAATTTGAAATTTTTTAAAATAGCTGCAGCCGATTTCACGAAACTTTACGCAATTGCGTAAGTCCACTTATGCCATAAGTTATTGCGTAACTTGCGCAATAAGTTAATAAGCGTTTCACGAAAGATGCGCCACATCAGGATGTGGCGCAACTCGCCGACTTACGCCATAAAATGTGGCGTAACTTGCGCAATGGTTTTTGGTGGCGTAAGTTGGAAAAATGTGTCGTCGGTAGGACAGTGGAAAATGGCGATAATGCAGCTAGCTACACGTGCTTATTTACCGCATCGTCAACGAACTGAACCCCAGCCTTCCGTTTGTAGAAAACGGCCTTTATCGGTGAAATCTGCGACTCGACGCATATGACTCGCGACGGCAGCCATGATGACCGTGCAAAATTTGTGAAAAACAACGACGTATGTTTTATGTACGACTATTTTATCAAGCGCAAGCATCAAATAGTCGTTGATAAACTAGAAATTAGCCTCGTCCTAGAAGTTACAAGTGCTAAAGTGAAAAAATAAACGTTGCGCAGCTAAGAAGAGTTTCGTGAAATCGATTTTAAGTAATTGCGCAGCTACGGCATAACTTTATGGCGTAAGTCTTGCGCCATAACCGTTTATGGCGCAAGTTACGCACTGTTTCGTGAAATCGGCTGCTTGAAACTTTAGATAAAACCCTTGGCCAGACTGCAACAAAGAAAATCACAATGTCTTAAAGGCCCATTGTATCATCTGCAATGACCCAATTTTGTTTTTCATGTTTTTTGCGATAACATTTAAAAACCCCCTCCCCACTTACATGCTCCTGGTGCCGGTGGCTGATTCTCATTCTCCGCTTCCTCCTCCCCCTCCGGCTCCGCATCACCCTGCGACATTCTCACTGATGCGTCTGAGCCATTCTGAGCCAGCTCGCGTCGTCGTGCGTTGTTGTGGACGTGATGACGGTAGGCGTAGATGACCAGAGCTAAGGCCATGATTACCCCCATAAAAGCACCGGCTACTGGCCCCACCTGGGCTCCTTTCTGGGTGTCAAAACCACTGGCGTTGTCATCAAAAACTGAAGAAAATCAGGTTTAATTCAAACATTACTATACCAAATAACAATAAGCATTAGTAAGAATTCACACTTTTTGTTCCCTTGTAATCTGAACAATAGGTTTGAAAGAGAAGTAGTTTAAGTCCGAGAATTGACTCAAAAGATGGCCTGTTCAAATCAAATAATGTCCACTTTTTCGTAATTTCTCCTTAACGCAATGCCCAACACATAAGACATTTCATGAAACATTTGAAATAACTGATAGTTATTGCTGAGCAGCCTGTTACAGGGCATCAATTTGAATTATCATGTTATTTACAAACACCCTAAATGCACTCTGTGGTATACTGACCAATTTCGTCGCCGTACGGTGATTTGGCACCGACTACTCCGCCGAAGCATTCTCGTTGAGTCGCGCAGTAAGGCACGGTCAGTTTACGCAGTTTGCCTTGGCTTGTGATGGTGGCAACGCACCATTCGCAGTCGACCACGCCAAAACAATCCCTGGAAAAAGAAGATAATAATACTTTAAAACTCGGCTTGAAAGAGCCAGCCCAAATTTTTCCAGAAAATGGATTTCATTCCAACCTAAAAAATCATTCAAAATCACAAACAGGAAATTTACAATCTCCAATTTGGATGTGGAAACAAAAAGGTTGGTGTGATCACTGCACTGCTTTATGGAGCCGGATAAATTAGTTTACAAAACATTGGTACTTTTTTAACGATATCCTTGAAAATATACATATTGAGAGTGCGAAATTTCAGAACGGTAATGAGAAAAATATGACAAACGATATGGTATCAAAATCTCAAAATGCAGTCGATTTCACAAAACCTTACGCACTGCGTAAGCCCCCTTACACACTGCGTAAGCCCCCTTACACACTGCGTAAGCCCCCTTGCGCAACTCTTTATTATATCGATAGACACATTCAAAACTTGATTAAAGACTCACTTACTCAAATCTATAGTTAGTGCTTAGAAACACCCGTTAAAGCGCTTTATAAATGCAATGTATTATTATTATTATTATAAGTTGCTCAACATTCCTGCGATAATTACACACAAACTATGGGGAGTAGGCCATTTCAAAAAGTTGCGCAAGTTATGCAATTTTTTCGTGAAATTGGCTACATGCCAGGCCAGGCTTGATTTCTTACCTAAATGTCTTTCTTCTCCTACAGTTGTACTTGTAGCACTGCGGCAGGCCGTCTGTCACGCTGGAATCGAGATCCGGTAATGTGGCATTCTCCTCCTTGTCGGAGCAACTAGGATTCCTACACGGAGGACACAATCCCCAGGATTAGGCCTACTTGTCCAGTTTTTAGACAGATTTGATTAAAATTTGACGTTAAATTGTTTATTTCATAGACGTGCTGAAGTTATTAGGACTGTGGACAAATACTGGCCTTTTTTGTCTTTCTTTTCCCCCTCTGGCTTGAAAGCGATTCAAAAGTCTGGATTTCTTTGTTCAAACATTTAAAAAAATCAGAATTTTTGCAGTAGACCGTATCGATTAGATGCCATCTTGTGGGGCAGTTTCTTTGTTCCTTGAGGACATGCATGGTTGCACATACTGTGCTTACATTGTTGAACAGTTAAGTAACAAAAGGTACCCCACAAGATGGCAGCTATTCGATACGGTCTATTCGATACGTGTGCCTATCACGAAAACAGTGACCTATGGGGACCGGCATTTCGGGAAAATGGCTGCTTCCCTTTGGAATTCATTGCCCGCACATCTGAAAGAACTTAACAATCTTGATAGTTTTCGTAGGGCACTTAAGACGTATCTTTTTAAGAAAGAATTTCTTTGTTGAGGATTTTAGCATTTGGTATAGAGTACCGGAGTGTGTGCCGTTGCCAGGGTTGCTGGGTTCCTGGATTTCTTTTCATTTGGCTCTGGCTCACACTGGTGCTCTATAGAATATTTAATCTTTTTTAATTTAACGGAATACAATATTTTTAATTGATCTTTTTGTGAAGTTTAATGGGATGTCTTTTGTTTGTGTATAGGGGGCCACATAATGTAGTTGATGTGTCAATAGTAGATCAATTGTTTTAAATTCATTGGTTGTCAAGCGCCTTAGAGCGTTTATTTTTAATGAATAGGGCGCTTTATAAATTTTGTATTATTATTATTATTATTATTATTGCTCCCCCACTCCCCCTTGTGGGTACAACATGCAATGCCCCACCCCAACGGTCCTACAAGCCCCACCTACCTGCCCTGTCCCTGTTGTAGCGTGCCGTGACAGTGGTCTAACTGCAGTTCACATTCGCATGGACATTCACACTCCGTTTGCTCCATGCGGTTGCAATTCAGGCACAGTCGGTCGTACTGCAAGTAAGATGCATACAAATATTGTCAATTTAAAATTGTCAAACATGCACTTCTACACCAACGAATTAGGCTTGGGCCTTGGGATGTCAATTTCCAGCATGAAATACCATTTTGGACGGAAATAAATTAATGTGGTGTTTGTTACCATTGCTATCTACACTTTGAGTAAGGTTTTTCTTGTCAACTCATAAAAAACAAAATTGGGTCATTGCAAATGATACAATGGGCCTTTAAAGGCCACATAAAGTGATTTGAAGCTACACATTTCCAATCTACAGATTGTCAGTTAATGAACTTACCATGCTACATGGACAGAAGGTGGTAACCTCACTACACGTATCATTCACAATACCCACGAATGCGTTGGTACCCGGCACATGCACGATGCGATATCTACTGCAGTATTCACCATGGTACAAGTTGGACAGGACACCGACTAAGCTGGTGTTGAACGAGTAGAAACGTTGAATGGTGCGATCTTCGTAGTTATTGCACCGTAGCTTTTTGACGAGATGCGTGTGGTACAAAATGTCGTTGGAGACCAGAATTTCCTAATTTAATGGGATACAAAGTGAAATTGGGTCATTTTATCAAATTAGTGTTTTGCATTTGCATAATGGCTGGCACCCCGACTTCTTCCCTTTCAAATGGAGGTGCAGTTTAGAAAGTCACATACTATGCTGTTATTGCTACGTGGTGCACGCTAATGCATGGCAATCAACAGCCTGGTGGCTTTATGCCATTCTCTCCTACAGTGAACTTGGTATTGATTCTGTACTTCACACCTTCCACGTGCACCACATGGCAACAAGTGGATACTAAGTGTTTATGTCAAAAGGAATGCGCACCAGGGAACGCCTGGGATCCTTGGTGACGCGCACAATGCAGCCTAGATTGTATGAATTTTCTCACCAAATCATTGTTGACACTTTGAGTCAACTGCCCCTGTGACTATACATTGCCGGAACGTGGTTAATCTTTTGCATAAATTTGCATAAATTCTCACCTGATGTGTAATGTGCTGTTGCTCAACTGGTCCCCTGCCGGCCGGTTCCACTAGCCTCGGGTGTGCAATGAGATAGCCTCTATCATCCATGATGAAACACCGCACATTGTCTCCTTTGCAAACCGGCATAATCTCCAGTAGGACTTTGTAGAAATAGCGAATGGTGAAGTCGATGCCCAGAATTCCGACAATGTGATCCGTCTCTTCATGGATACCTTCACTCCTGTCAAGTGAAAATTACATTAAAGGAATTGTACATATTTTTTTCCAGAAAATTATATTCTATTTCCAGACAATCATATTAAAATACCTTGCCAAAATACTAGCTATGGAAAAAAACAAGAAATTTGCAATTTGGATAGGGAAGTAAAAAGGTTGGTGTAAAAAAAAGTGATCTGGTCAAGCTCTGTTATGTCCGACTTGATTCAATTGAATATACTTTTCCAAAAGAGAAACAATTTTCTTAAAATATCGAATCTTGATCAGATCAGAAGTTTGTTGAATACAGTGAACTTGTGGATAACAAGGCACTGATCGACCAATCACTTTGGAATCACGTTCAAGACTGTTCTGCTTCAGTGATTTCCTCCAGGTCCAAGAGGACCTGTTTGAACAAAGCGATTCCCACAGTGATGAAATGTAACATTTCCTGTCTCTAGAAGAGTCATGCAGTTGAGGGTTCACAGAAAACATGGCCTGGGTGTACCAAGGCACGTTTATACATGTAAGAAGTAATCCCGATCCAGTTCAAAGCAGATGTTTGCGTTCACACACACACGTTTCCCTTACCTCCCTTGATAAACAACATGACTGAGCGTAATGACGTAACCGGCCCCTCCCATATCCAGATAGGGAGATGACAGCGTCACACGGCTTGGGTGTGCTATAGCACGTTTATACATGTAACAAGTAATCCGGATCCAGTTAAATGCAGATGTTTGCGTTCACACACACACGTTTCTCTTACCTCCCTTGATAAACGACATGACTGAGCGTAATGACGTAACCGGCTCCTCCCATATCCAGATAGGGAGATGACAGCGTCACACGGCTTGGGTGTGCTATGGCACGTTTATACATGTAACAATTAATCCCGATCCAGTTAAATGCAGATGTTTGCGTTCACACACACACGTTTCTCTTACCTCCCTTGATAAACAACATGACTGAGCGTAATGACGTAACCGGCTCCTCCCATATCCAGATAGGGAGATGACAGCGTCACACGGCTTGGGTGTGCTATGGCACGTTTATACCTGCAGGAATAATAGTGGTTTTGTGAATGAATGAATGGTGGACAACTTTTAAAAATTTTTTTTTTTTTAAACACCGTCTGTTGGCAATTTCTCCCATAAAGTTACTATAGGCTTTCTTACACATTTTAATATTTTTTCAATAAAATTAATAACCAGTCCTAACTTCAATTTTGTCCCAAGACGAGTGAAACACACAAATGCTACAATTTATTTGGTTATTGGTCTTTCCAAATGATCAATGACCAATCCATTTCAATATTTGTCCATTCAATTTTGTAAGATTTTAGTCAAATTCGTCTCATCTGAAGATCATCTACATCGTGTAAAGATTGAATTCGTCTGTGTTCAATCGTCTTTTCTCAATGACGAAATTGCTTCATTCGTCATACGTTTGGCAACTGCTGGCGACGAAATTGAACAGTCTTTTTCGAAAAAGTATGCGAACGTACGAAATGGTTTGGACAAATACAATCATGAACAACCAAATACGAAATTGAACATGGGTAATGCAAAGTCGGGAATTTTCAAGACGAAATATAAGTTAACCGGTTGTGAATTTGAATGAAAAACTTTTAAAAATATGCGGGAAAACTTATATTTTACACGAAAAAATTCTCTCCTATATTTTAAAAACTTACCAGGGTCGTTTTGACGGATCAAAGCTCTTGTCAATCCTAGAGCCAGGAAACATCCATAAGATGCCGCTGGTTGTCGCAAGATACCTGGTATAAGAAAAAGAGTGTTAAAGAGTGCAATGTTTTAAGACCAAGTAACCAAAGACCTCAGACAAAACTGGACCGTCGGGTTGGCGTACTAGTTCTTTCCCCGCCTTTCACTTCTGGCGTCCCGGGTTTAATTCCGGGGCTTGTATGTGGATTGAGTTTGCAGTCCCTACTCGACCGTTTGAGTTTTCCCCCCAGGAGATTTTCCTTTGAGTTTTCCTCCCACTTCTAAAACTGCATCTCCTTCTTCGTCATTTAAAGTTGATAATAAAGTAAAGTTAAAGTTAATAACGTGTAGATGATGGCATAAAGTGCCTTAGTTGCCAAAAATTTCATAAAAACAGACAAAACAGCAAAGTATCTAGTATGAAAATGATGATGCCGGACTCTTGTATAGATACAGGGTACTCCTGGTGCTGTTGCCATTATTACCGCTGCCATCAGGGAGTGACCAGGTGGCTGCCTAGCCAAGGTGCACAACCCTATCAGCACTTAGATTGTGTCATTCCCCTAACAGCTCCCCAGATATCACTTGGGTTGACGAGGCAATTCAGACTAAGTCTCGTCAGGCACAAACACATTGGCACACGTGCACCACTTGGCACGGTAATGCACCAATATTTATAATGAACCATGAAACCTTGAACACACCTTCTGACTATGTAGTCATTAAGTCGACTCTTCTTGTACTGCGTCAACCAAATGCTTTCTAGACCACTTGTTGCCAACACGTCATTCTTAATCGAGTTCTACAGAAAAAAATAGAAAACAAATTACAGGTTTTGAACAGCAAGCCTGTTGAGTATAACATTCTTTAAATAAGTAATTGAATATAGACTGGTATTACGGTGCTCTGTGAGTGCCATCCCACATGTTTAGATACGGGATAATTTATCTCACCAAGTTGACCTATAATGTGGATTAAGTCGACTTGGCATAATATTTTATGTTGCCAAGTCACCCCTCCTGAATTCAATAATTCGACTTGGCGGGATATATATGTTGCCATGTTGACTTAATAAATCAAGGAAGTCAACTTGGCGAGATAATTATGATAATAAAGTTCAGTTAACTTGACAAAATATCTCGGCAAAATATTTTGTTAAGTCGACCGAGTGGATTTGGGAAAATCGTCTCTCAAAATTTGGTTCCATTCTATGAGACAGTAATCGGCTTAAAGGCAGTATACATCATTGGTAATCTCGAAAATCAGAAATGTTCACAGATTTACGCCTAACTTACACAATATAAACATGATGACCGTAGAAAACTTCCCCTGAAATGGTTTTGTCTGAAGTGCTATAGTCTTTGAGAAATGAGTAAACAATTAGTTTTTGTCTCATGAGACAAAAATTCAATTCGCTCCAAAACCATTTTGCCCAAGTGCCATTTCGCCCCAAAACCACTTCGCCCGAGTGCCATTTCGCCCCAAATTACTTCGTCCAAACACTACATCGCCCAAATGCCACTTCGCCCCAAAACCACATTGTGCACAGGCCGTGGTTCAGGGCGAAATGGTCCAGGGCGAAGTGGTTTTGGGGCGAAATGACTGCAAACCCTTTTTTGACCGTTTTCTCAAAAGTTCGACGAAGTACAGAGCTGGTTTTTCTCTCAGATTGTTTTTAATCATGCATATCTTCAATCACACAGGGGGATAAAACTATTTGTAACGATTTAAACTAATAACTTGGTGGATATCTGATAAAGGTTTTAGAGAAGTAATTGCTTACCTTGAGGCCAGGATTAGCAATAAGATTGGTGTTATCGCTGAGATAGGCCATGTAGGTTTGTACAACGAGCTTCGTTTCTCGCTGACTCAGATGCTCAAATGGGGAGGAAAAACTACTAGGAGCTAGCATTATGGTGCTGGAATCTGGAATTAAGATGGTCAAAACAACATGTTACAACTTGCATAATGGTATTATTATTTATTTATTTATTTATTCACCACATCCAACAGCGGAAGGACCGCCAATTACAGGAATGGGATCAATTAACACAGATATTCGAATAACTATCAACTTCTAAGTTGAATTAGAAAAGGCCAGAGACACCGGGAAATCCCTCCCCTTGCTCTTCACGGAAGAATGCTCTGGGATCTTTAAAGTGCGTTACCTAATACACTGGACCAACGGCTTTACATCCCTTCCGAAGGACGGAACGAGTGTGATTAAGTGCCTTGCTCAAGGGCACAAGTGCTACAACCCGTCATGGCCTGGAATCGAACCCACATTCTAGTACTGGCACAGGAACTTGAGTTCGACGCACTAGACCGCTCGGCCATTACACCCCCTCCCCCCCCCCCAACCCCCACCCCCCAAAAAAAAAAATTAATTCTTTCTGGTATTGAAACCAAGGATTCCTCAAAACGTGCCCGAGGCACTGTAGCTCGTAAGCCTGAAGAAACCTGTGAAGAGAAGACGATGAAGAAATGCGCAGTTTTAGAGGCGGGAAATTTTCGTTGTGTTTTTGTATTTTAATGATCCGCCACAGATTTCTTCTTATGGCCGTGAAAACTCGACCTAGCATGCGCGACTTATACTACCTTTTTCCAGAGCGGGTCACATATTAGGAAGAATTTATAGTGGCGAACGTGTACGGTATTTATACCGAGTTTTTTGCAATATAAGAGAATTGCAAGTTTTCTACGGTGAGGATGTTTGGTGAATGAATAGTGTTTACCAGTGGTTGCCAGTAGCTTGAGGTGCCTACACGTGTTGTCTGGTGGCAGGAGGTCGAGTCGATGGTACAGGAGGGTCTGACCAGACGGAACTGTCGTAAGAAAAACAACAGACATTATAAATATTTTAAATTGTCATCAAAAACAAGTGCAACCAAGAAACATACTCCACTAAAAAGTGAATAATATAAAATTAACGAAGAGTAGTAATTAGCCGTTTGCGCAGGGTTTGCGTATAATATTTGCATAATGGCTGGTGCTCCGAATAAATTTCTTCACTTTGAAATTGAGGTGCAGTTCAGAAAGTCACATACTATGCTATTGTTGCTACGTGGTGCACGCCACTGCCTATCAACCAACAGTCCAGTTGCTTTATGCCATTCTATCCTACGGTGAACACGGTATTGATTCTGTACTTCACACCTATTGTGTGCACCACATAGCAACAAAACAATAGTCTGGTCTACTAGATACTAAGTGTGTATGTGAAAGGAAATACACTAAACGCTATTCACGCGAAACATGCTATTCACGCGAGACACGCTGTTCACGTGAAACACAGCGATGCCTTGTAATATAGGCACCGCCAAAACTATTGAACTATATTTTTTTATTTTCCCGCAAACTCCGTACTAGCAAAGTGAATTTTTACCATGCATCTTTTTCAACTGTCTGAGTTTGAAATCTTGTTCCATAATGACGACACACACTGTAAGTGGGGCATTGTCAACCTGCAGTAAACAAAACAAATTGTAATCTTTTATGAGAAAACAAAATTTAATCAGGACCTTTTTGTATTTAAAGGAGCTTGTCAAGATTTTTTCCAGAAAATGGACTTCATTTTAACCTAACAATCATATAAAATACCTCCCTAAAATACTATCAATGGGAAGAAAACAGGAAATTTGCAATCTCCAATTTGGATGTAGAAGCAAAAATATTGGTGTAATTACTGCACTGCTTTATGGAACGAATAAATTAATTAAAAACATCTGTTGTTTTTTGACGATATCCTTGAAAATATACCGATTGAGAGTGCGAAATTTCAGAATGGTAATAAGAAAAATAGGACAAATGGTATATTATCAAAACCTAAACACCCACGCGAAAAAATGGGGAGGGGAGAGGGGTGCTCAAAATGTGATCTATACACACTCTTTAAATGTTTTTACATTTTTCAAGAATTTGGAAACTGAGTTGTGCAAAAATGTCGAGTCGGACCACTTACAGGTTTCCACGTGTAATTGACCAAAGTACTGTCATTGGCCGCTCTCTGTAGCTGCATGGTGCCACTCTCACCCCTGCACAAAACAAATAGTATGATGCAATCAATTATAAAGGAAATAGTATCACATTGAAAAACTACACAAAATCTCCAAACTGTCCATTTCCATCAATAAATTAGTATGGCACAGTTTCACTCGGTTTTGCTGAACATTTAAACAAAACCCAATTTTAAAGAATTTACAATAGTTTTCTGATGGCTATTTGTATAATGACTTCATGAAACTGAAATAAATTTATATGGGGTCGTAGTAAAATTTTGATCAGATAAAGGTTCAATGATTATTTGGGGCCTATAGGGGTATTGTGTGTATTGCACATCATCTATAAACAATCTTTAGTGTCGGCCGAACAGTTAACCGACACTTGAAAGAATTGCGAACCGGTTTCTGAATTAACTGTAAATTCCCATCCCTAGTACTGACAGAAAGATATTGATAAGTAGTATTTTTTTTGAGAGGGGTTGGGGGGTGGGGGGAAGGGGATCTCGAAAAATACTACTCTCTGTAAAGATGTGAAAATGTTGACAAGGCATAAACGAATCCTACCTGAGCATTGACTGGCGAACCCTGTCAAAGTGGACGGATTGCTCAAAGTGGTTGATGTCTGCATACAGAGGCGGTTGGGATGCAACGATCGGCCTGGCTAGTGATGGGTGCATGATGGTCAGACCTACATACAAAAACAGAATAGACTCTTTGCATGAGCGGCCATGACAGGTGGCAGTCACATTGTCACTGTGCTTCATGCACGAGTAGACACTTTATAGATCTATTGTGACCTCATTTAAATATGATTTCCTTGTCAGGGCAAATAACCAAAGTTAAACATAAAAGAGGATAAATCAAGAGGATAAAGAGAATAAATCAAGCTATGTACATGCATATAAATTGAGAACATTTTGCAGAAACTTGAATTTCACTGAATTGAACATGGAAGAAATACTAGGCGGTTTGGGGCACTTTGAGAAGAAGGCTGCAGGGCGGTTTGGGGCACTTTGAGGAGAAAGCTGCAGGGCAGTTTGGGGCGCTTTGAGGAGAAGGCTGCAGGGCGGTTTGGGGCGCTTTGAGGAGAAAGCTGCAGGGCAGTTTGGGGTGCTTTGAGGAGAAGGCTGCAGGGCAGTTTGGGGCACTTTGAGGAGAAAGCTGCAGGGCAGTTTGGGGTGCTTTGAGGAGAAGGCTGCAGGGCGGTTTGGGGTGCTTTGAGGAGAAGGCTGCAGGGCGGTTTGGGGCGCTTTGAGGAGAAAGCTGCAGGGCGGTTTGGGGTGCTTTGAGGAGAAGGCTGCAGGGCGGTTTGGGGCGCTTTGAGGAGAAAGCTGCAGGGCGGTTTTATGTGTTTCGTGGACTAATGTGCGCCTTTCCACATGCGCATTTTCAGTACGTTTCGTGTTACACCCTGCGCACTACCGTGCTTCCGGAACGCACGCAGAGTGCACGCAAAACGGACTGAAAACGTACCTTTTCTATCAACAAGGAATGCATAGGATCGATCTCCTTCTTTGAAGTACGTGATATCTTCCAACAGATCCACCATGTTGACGTCCAAACCGACGACTCCGATGAGTCGACTGTTGACGTAGCACGTCTGTGCGATGCTCATCACGAGGCCTAAATGGGTCAAACAATTTACAAATATATTATCACTCGCACAAACCGGTCCGGTTATTTCAACTTGAATTAAATTGATTAAATGCAAATAAAACACAAACAGTGGAATATTGATAAGTCAGAATGAGTTTTGTTAAATTAAAATTCTGTTCAATCAAACCAAGAATATATCCATATCAGACAACCATATTTAACTAAAAATTTGACTTTCGCAAACTTCAACCAAAAACAAGTTTGATTCACAACTATACTTCACTATACACCAATCCGGTAATAAGGTCTTCTTCCCTGTACATCCGCCATAGCTGGGGGGCTTCCACTGAATGAACTGCATGTTTTTGTTGTTGCTGAAGCTGCATTTGTTTACTTCGAACAAGTTGCGCGTCTTTGTAGGGTTGTGTGCGCGCAAAGGCGGGCGCGTCGCGTGTACGCAAAGGCGGGCGTGTCGCGTATACGCGAAGGAGGCTCGTTCGTGCATGTAATGGATGAGCGCTTTTCGTTCTAACAGCAACACAAAACGCACAGCCCATGCACTGGACGCCCCCCAGCTATGGCGGTTATGCAGGGAGGAGATATTAGTTACCGGATTGGTGTATAGTTAACTATTTCCAACCAAACGCAGTCTAGTCAACAATGGTTAGTCGTGTCTGGTTGACCATTTGGAACCAACCCACAGGACACGGTCGTGCTGGTCACTGGTACCCATCAAGCAATGAGATGATGCTGCGTTCTGTGCGGAACCAACTGACTACCCAAAGGCATTCGCACCTAAACATCAGTGCGCATGTGTGTTGCCAGAATGAAGTTTGACCAGTATTTGACTCTAGTTTTGAATCCGACTTGCTCTAATATTTACCTCCTCCGATTGTATCAAAATGTGGCAATGAAAACACAGGCCTAGAGGTCGTGTCCAATGGTAAAATGGTGTAGAACCTCCCCACTGTGGATGGCAAGTTACTCATCTGGTTCAAGACTGTCATTACGCCTTTCTGTAAAGACAAGAAATGGTTCAAATTAAACATAGCCGTGCAACCTTCGATTGGTTTTGTGCTGGAGGGTTACATTTGTCAAAACAAACCACATTTGTCTGTGTGAAAATGTGAGCATCCCGAGATCTCAGGGTAGTTCCACTCTGCTAAGCATATTACAATTAGCTGAGGAAATACGAGCAAATCTTTAAAGTTAAACGGCGTTAACATTTCAGTCGCTGCTTGCAGAACGAAATAGGATGAATTTCAACAGGGGCTCAGAGTAGAGGAGTGCGTTATAGAAGACCTGTTGCAAGGGGACGAGATGTGAATAGTTAAGAAACAAATTTTGATCAATACCAATACTTCTCTACATTTAGAATGTACCTGTTTAGGGGGAAGATTAGCCAACTCTTGGTAGCTGGTTCCGTTGTCCAGCTCGGCAAGATCCCGAAGAAATGCTAATTCCTCCAGGCCAGTCACACCCTCTGTTAATTTAATTGATGAACAAAAATCAGGGGCAGGTCATTTTTGGCCAAATATACCAATTTTTTTTAAAGGCAAATGTGATTGGCCAAAAGTTAAGACCAGGTCAAGCACCACAAATACTGACTCTTGAGAGTCATTTCTACATTCATTGTATGAATCTTCTGACCAAAAGATCATACTTTGCAGCACTCTGAGGTAGCCGCCACGGAACGAGATTTGCTACACTGACAGGCCGTCCACCGCCATCAAGTTCAAGTTCAAAACATGGTGTGTACAAATAAATGGTGGACAATGGAACCGCGGAAGGCAGCGGCAAAGTTGATGTTTTAACTCGTCAACAGCCCCTGTGACTACACATTGCCAGAACGTGTTTACACGTTCTCCAGGGTCAAGTGGTTAAAACAGGCCCTTTAAGACTAACATAAAGATATAAACGTCTTCTTTTCATACACACCTTGCACCAAAGCGTACGTCATGACAATGGCTCTATTGTTCACAAGTCTGTTCTCGTTAATAACGGCATTGATAATAGATGTAGCGCCCTCGCTCTCCGATACATGTCCAGCACTTATGTAGACGATTACGCTATCTGTAAAACATGAACGCAAACAAACATCGTCACTACAAAAGCTTATTAAAAACTGTTGCCTAACTTGCCTTTCTCCACTGAGGTGTATAAATTTAACGCGAGTTGTTAAACCGTTTATTTTTGAGTAGGAAAATTTTAATATTTTGCAAGGAAACACTTCCTAATTTGTTAGGGGGAATTGGTGCGTTAACAAAAGGGAAGAGTGTGTTGAGGTATAGGGGCATTAGGGGCATTGGGGGGAGTCCCTTTGCCATATATCGTGCTGGGTATAGACATTCTTATCAGGTGATCAATCTTGATCCTGAGCCAGTGTAAACACAGTGAAAGATAAGCACTCCGTAATAACACGCAGCAATCTATACCAACATTCAGAATTTACCTGCTACAGTGGTGTTGGGTTGTTGAGGAGTCGTTGACCTCCGGAGCAAGCTGAAAGCCTTCTGTAAGCCCAGTGTATGGTTGGTTACGCCTGGTCATGGAAAACAAAATTAAATTTACATCAAGGATTACACAAGCATGCAAATAATTGAAACTATCTTGTCATTCCTTTTACATACAGAAACATCTCTGGTGCAAGCTTCAAGAATTGGTGAATTCAGGAAACCTCTTGGTAAAACCCTTGGCGTCACAATGTCTACGTGTATACTATAAGCGTACTACGAGTTGGTTTTTTTTTTTCCGAGTTGGTTATGAGTTTTTCGAGTTGGTTATGAGTCAGTTACGGAATTGATACAAGCTTGGTACGAGTTGTCCCAAGTGTTATTACAAGTGTTGCAAGTTAGCTAAATGTTCCAAAGTGACAAACCTGTGTCCCTTTTCACTGTTCGGATGTACTGAACAAGCTGTCTTTTAGTATCCATAGAAGCCATGGCTAGGTGGTTTTCATAACACCCATCCTGTTGACACGTCTGTACATTGGAGCCTATGCTGAGTACTCCCACCTGAAATACAATGAAATTTATAAGTAACTGATCGATTCAAACTGCAATCCGTAGAGACGACTCACTGACTGAGAAGCCTGTCAACGACTATCACTACGTGCTTAGCCTGAGGTCATGCTTAGCCTGAGGTCGTGCTCAGCCCGAGGTCGTGCTCAGCCCGAGGTCGTGCTTAGCCCGAGGTCCTGGGGCCAATTTCATAAAGCTGTTTAGCAAAACAATTTGCTTAATCCAAAATTTGTTTGCTTTATAAAAATGGGCTAATAGTCAAAATGTTATATCAACTTGTGTTTGAATAGCAGAACACCAGTCAATTATAATACATATCACATAAGATTTGGCTAAAAACCCATTTTTAGGAAGCAAACAAATTTTGGATTAAGCAAATTGTTTTGCTAAACAGCTTTATGCTCAGCCGAGGTCGTGCTCAGTCTGAGGCCGTGCTGAGTCCGAGCTTAGTTCGAGGTCGCGCTTAGTTCGAGGTCGCGCTTAGTTCGAGGTCGCGCTTAGCCCGAGGTCGCGCTTAGCCTAAGGCTGTGCTTATCCTGAGGTGGTGCTTAGCCTGAGGTCGTGCTTAGCCTGAGGTGGTGCTTAGCTTACCTGATCCTTCTCCGACAGCGAGGCCAACGTGACTTCAGCCGCGTCCCTTGCAATCTGTAGAGACGATTCGCTGACTGAGAAGCCCCTGTCAATGACTATCACTACGTGCTTAGCCTGAGATCGCACGGTAGAGGAGTATATTGGTCTGCAAAGAGAAAGTTGATCAACTGTCTTGTAGAAATTTCAGCCACATAGATGCGGTAATTCTTCAGAAATCTAAAAAAATCTATGCATGATTTTTGTGCATGAATAAATGGTAAAAAAGTTCTCTGCAGACAATTTTTTTACCCTAACTCCCGTATTGATTTGAGGATTTAATTGGCAATTTCTCCCACAAATGTACTATTTTACCATTGTTACCATTGCTAATAAACACATTTAATATAATAATGTAATGGTGGACACTTGTATAGCGCACATGTCTACCCTAGGGTACTACTGGCGCTGTTGCCATTAATTCCGTTGTTTTTGTCAACATGCGAAGTAAAATTTTGGGTAACTGCAAATGACGTATTGGGGCTTTAAAGGACCTATGTATCATTTGCAAGATAAAACCTTTTACTGATTCGTGGAATAAGAGTGTAACATATTTAAGGAAGAATGTTGGTAAACTAGGCTGAAGAAATTTTACCTATATAGATGCATCGGTGCTTATATACGGATTTTGTGTACAAGTGAATGGTAAAAAATTCCCGTGCTTTTTTTAGAAAACCACCTTCAGTTGTAAATTTCCAGCATGAAATACCATTTTGGACGGAAATAAATTCATGTGGTGTTTGTTACCATTGCTATCAACACTTTGAGTAAAGTTTTTCTTGTCAACTTATGAAAAACTGCAAATGATACAATGGGCCTTTAAGCAATCCAAAACTCACTCATTCCTCATGTCTATGTCCTGCTTGCATCGTCTTGCATTAGAATGACTGGCTGTGTATGAGGTAGCAGGAAAGATCACATAGACACCGTCCTCCGAGGCAAAATACTGCCACTTGAGAGTTGGGTTGGCCATCTGGTGTCTCTTGAACACTACAACAGGAAATAAGGGATAGAGCGATGTTGACAAATTTGTCTCACGTACGGATGGGACTTTCTGCCACATCCAAATCTACACTGTAAATAACACACAAATCTGTGGGATATGAAGCCGTAGCCAAGTAAGCATGACACAGCTTAAAGCCAACCTCACGTCAGCCTGCCAATCTCTCGTGCCGCACCAAGCAAAAAAGTACCACTCAGGTCACAAACCTGAACAAATCGTTTGAGTATCGCTGAACAAGCGGGAACTGAACAAGCGGCAACCATGCTCATGTCAAGCATTATTCTATGTCACAAGGATTCCATGGCGTGATTTTTCCGCACGCTGATTGCCTGTGGCGATCGACATGACGTCGCAAAAGTTTAACATGTTTTACTCTTAGGATAGTATATTTTTCTGAGCGTCGCCTCAGAAAAAAAGTAATGCCGTTGGAGCTACACACAGGTCTCAAAACAATTTGATGCTGTCAGGCGTAGCTCAGGCGTAGTTTGAACTTAAAAAGTCAGTCACCAACTGTTATGTGTCGTCCCAAGGCCAATCTAAGGGCGGCTTAAGCCTACCTTGGGAAATATTCCGGACTGGATTGAAGGCATTGTTAGGAGTGACAGGGGAAACCCGTTCACACGCGGACTCTTTGGAGATGTTAGCTTGGAAGACGAAATCATACCTGTACACACCAAAACACAAACACATGTTAATACATTCTTCAGAGTTTTGAATAGACTATAGGCGTGTTTCTAATAAGATCCATTTACCGGATTTTATCCTCTATTTTCCAGTAAATGGCGGGGAGAATTTTTACCGACAATTTTTCTTTCTCGAGGAAGAAAAATGCCGGGGAATTTATCCGGTAAGCTCAAAATAGAAACACGCACTGTTATGCCCGAGTGCGCATACAGGGCAGAAAATATAAACATGTGACCACACAATGACTGATCCAATGCACGTGCTTGACCCATGCATGTGACCTTTACCCGGCAAATCCACGAATCGTGATGGAATAGAGCTGCTCAGTAGATACTTCGCGTTGCTCGCTATTTACCGGCATGTTACAGGTAAATGGGTTTACCGGTAAAATTCCGGATCTTCAATAGAAACACACTAAATGGTTCCTCTTTTGTTAGCATTTCTTGGAAACCGTACTGTTATTACTTGTGTTGCGATTATTTGCAAACGGAATATCCGAAACCAAACAAGAAAAAAAAAATATCCTCCATTTTCAATTTGAAATTACTTTACTGGAATTTGGCCAAATACAAAGCTCCCGATGTGTTACACCAGAAAGTGTATTGAACAGCTTATGGACCAGGGACCAATTTCATGGCGCTGCTAAACACAAGAAATTGCTTAGCACAGAGCTTTTTCAAGAACTCACTTGAAATACTCGTGTGGAAGTTGACAGCAGCTATGGTCGGCAGTGATGGGGTCCGAGCGATGAGCGCGGTATAGATTCTCCACAACCGCCCGATCAACGTTGAGTAAATGTAGAAATTTCTTCAGCTTCAATTTGATGTTTAATGTTAACTGTGAACAGAAATCATGGAAAGGGAATTAAAGTGGGATTGTGGTATTTCCTTGCTTTCTACTCCAGTGGCCCTGGTTCGAATCCCATCCAGATTAGTTTGTGGTTTATATTTTTATTTTGTGTGAATAGGTGATTTTTTAAAAGAGATAATTTTAAGGATAACCCATTAATTTGATACAAATGTGGACAAATGTCTATGAGTTTGGGAAATCTGGATGCAGCGAAAAGCAACTTGGCTCCACCGGGATTCGAACCACTGACCTTCTGCTTAACAAATTTAGTGGGTCTTGTCCTCCTATGAAATGGTTCATTGTCTTCTCTTCATAAGTATTTTTTTATACCTTATTTTTTTACTACTGGTATATCTTGAAATAAGAAAATACTTTTAAATGCTTCTGTGCCAGAGAGTCGCATTTATGCAACAGAAAACATGGTAGAAGAACAACATTAAGCCTAGCGTACATCGACCTTGCAACTGGAAGCAACTAGTGGCAACTGGCATTTCCGGCAACTACAAGCAACTTGTGGCAACTATAACCAACTGATCAGTTGCTTAAACAGGTCGATTTACGCGTACTTGCAACTACTGGCAACTGGAAAAATCCTAGTTGCCGTGAGTTGCTCATGTTCTACTTTCTGGCAACTAGTTGTACCCAGTTGCGGTCAGTTGCGTCGATGTACGCGTACTTGCAACTAGTTGCTGCCAGTTGCACCTGTGCATCTGATCATGAGCGCGCACATCGACAGCAACTGCAACCAACAGTTGCTTCCAGTTGCAAGGTCACTGTACTCTAGGCTAAACCAAGTTGCCGTGTCGATGTGCGCGCTCTGGAAATGTAGACATAGCTGGATGCTCCCAGTTACCGCTAGTTGCTCAACTGGTCAGTTGCTGTCGACAAGCACGCTACGCACACATCGACAGCAACTGATCAGTTGGGTTGCTTCCTTTGCAATGTCGATGTACGCTAGTCTTTACAAAATATATTTTGACCGAAAGTGGTTTTAAAAGTTAGCTTACTTTATCTAACTGGTGTTGGGCATTTGGCTGATTGTCCTCATACGACAAGGAATCATAGGTGCTCTGAAAAGAGAAGAAAAAAGGGTAAACTTACGAGTTAAATTTATAGTCTCTGGGTAGTTTAATACAGGTGGGAAAAAAAATACTTCAGTTTCAGACATACTAATGTTTGGCTGCAGCGTACTTTTTTAGAATGGCTTTATAATACATTTTTTTCAGGAATTACACTTCCATCAATGATGCTTGAAGAACATGTGTTTAAAATCAAACAACTTGAATACATGAAGCATATTACAAGCCCTCAAAGTCTCTGAAATGTCTGAATTTCCGGAAATGACTGTCCTCATGCACAGTACATAAACAAACCTTAAATGGATATAAAAAAAAAAGAGTTCAAATTTCCAATTTTTGCTCAGCCAGGTATGTGTATATAATACACACGACTGACTAAATCTTGCACTGAAATCTGAATGTGGTTACTTGGCAACAACATAATTAAGTCCCGTTAGGACAGACTGATCCAGCATAGTGCACTACGCACACATCTGGTCAATAATTAGTGAACTCAAGCGCACACAAACGGTGTTACAACTTGCATGAAAGCTCTGGGTTGGCAGTGCAGTGTCAGTGATCTTTGTACTACGCACTCCAGGCTCATTAATTTGTCATTTGTGGAATGGCATGCACAGTAGGCTTTGCAATCTGTGTGTCTAACAGTCCAAATGCACAGTATTTAGGCAAGAATTTCCTGAACATGACCACATACAGGGCTTTTTTTTGTTTCGTAAATTTGTATACATCTCCAAAACTTGCCTCGATATTTTTTCTTAGACAATGTAATCATGTTAATATGGATACCGAATCACTGATGGTATTGCATAACAGACACAATTCTTCCCTGGGTTCTGAAATACCGGTAGCTACCAATGTTTGAGAATCAATTTTAATGGTCAAGTTCGGGCAGGCTGTTTATACATCAGGCAATTCATAGGTACCATTTGCTATGAAATTTGACCATATTTCTCTCCCTTTAAAGGCCCTATATATCATTTGCAAGATAAAACTTTTTACAGATTCTAAGGAAGAATTTTAGCTACTTAGATGCATCAATGCTTCAAAAAACCTTAAAAATCTATATATTGATTTGTGTGACTTTTTTAGAAAACCACTTTCGGTTACATTTCCAGCATGAAATACTATTTTGGACGGAAAATAAATTCATGTGGTGTTTGTTACCATTGCTACATGTATCAACACTTTGAGTGAGGTTTTTCTTGTCAACTCATATGAAAAACAAAATTGGGTCATTGCAAATGATACAATAGCTCTGTAATTGTTGGTACTGTACAATGCAGCTTTAATAAAGCATGTTGGTATGAACTACATGTTACATGTACAAATCACAAGGCTTGCCTCCAGCACATTAGACCCATACTGTGCTGTAGCAGTACTTCTTTATCAGGAGGGATTAAATTCTCTCAGTGTATGCTGTGTGTACCAGCTTTGCACAATGTATGCATGACACACCATACCAGAGGTGCTGTGGTCAATATGTAAGGTTGTTTGCAGAGACCACAATACCCAGTGTGCTAGGAGTCTAGAGGCTAATAAGCAACACAGTGGGAAATCCACTTCACAAGTACTGAAGATTGCCTGTATATAACAACACATACATATTTAACCATGCGTACATGAACAGCAGTGACGATTTCCCAGAGTAACCAGTACCAGAGTAACGTATCGCGACGGCTTACGGCAGGGTTCTCCCAACGCACAAACGTGCACATCGGCCCGATACGCTTAAATTCCGGTCCGGCGCGCAGGAAAAGTTGCTGATCAAAAACCCAGCTCCCAATACGCACAACAAAATTATCAAAATTATCACACATGGTGCTGCTAAGTAAAGAATTCACATAAATTATCTTTCATGAAAAAAAGAACCACGGAAAGAACTGATAGTGTTTCCTCGCAAAATATTAAAATTTTCTCACTCAAATTTGGAGTTATTTCATCAAATTATTATTATTATTATTATTATTATTTATTTCTGGTATTCATACCAAGGATTCCTCAATAGTGCTCATTGCACTGTCACTCGCAAGCGTGAGGAAACCCATGAAGAATTATAATTATAAATGGCCAGAGACACCGGGGATGATCCCCCTTGCTCTTCACGAAAGAATGCTCTGGGATCTTTAGAGTGCGTTTCCATATTACCTAACACACTGGACCAACGGCTTTACATCTCTTCCGAAGGATGGAGCAAGTGTGGTTGAGTGCCTTGCCCAAGGGCACAGGTACCGTAGCCGTGGGGAGGTTCGAACCTGCAACCCCAAGTTTTCACCTATGAATGATTGCGAGTCAATTACCTAAACCGCTCGGCCACGGTACCCCACTTGCAGATGCTTTATTAGTCTTTTAAAGAAAAAACATTATTTGGCCTCCTGTGAAAAAAAGCTGTTAAAGCTACAGTCCCTTTGTAACCCCAGCAGGAATGCACCTGATTGGCTCTCCTATAATTCCAAGCTTGGTTGACCCAATCTAATTCTTTCATCCTTGGCTGACCTCATAAATTCTGCTTTTAATTCTGGTCTTGTTTCTGTAAAATTCTTGCAAATCCCTGAAGAACTGGGGTTAGAAAGGTGCCATAAAACCTGGAATGTACTTTCATCAATGTGGTGCATATTCCTACAAATGAAGATACATTACAGGTTCCTTCCGCCATGGAGCTTGTCCAAGGAGATTGTCAAGATTTTTTCAGAAAATGCATTTTGTTCTATTAACCCAATCTATAAAATGCCTCCCCAAAATACTATCCATGGGGGGGAAAAACAGGAAATTTGCAATCTTTAATTTGGATGTGTTCGCAAATCTAAAAAATCCAAAAAATTATAATTGTTCCTTCCGCCACGGTTAAACATGGTAACTTTTACTTAAATATGTCTACTCATGAAGGGAATTGATTTTTGATTAGGTAACCCGGTTAAACATGGTTTTTGAGTGATTATTAATTTGCTTCATAAGTGACTCAAAAACTTTAAACTTTACAATAACAAACACAATACCTCACACTTCACTGCATTTTGTTACTTGTATGATTCGTTATATTTGTGATGGTTACTTTTTTTTATTTTAAAGACAACAGCTAATATTCCAGACTGTGAAACAAATAGGAAATATTTTCACGTTCGTACCCCTTTATCCTTTCGTAAACACACTGTAAATCATAGCGCAGTGTTTTAGTTATCTTCTGCGAGGGCATGCAATATTAAAATGCAAGCACTTCACTTTATGATGATGGGAATTTCGCAGCAGCCACGGAGGTCATGGGGTTTTTGTCTGTTTTTTCAAATGCTTTCATTTAAAGGAGTTTGTCCAGATTTTTACCACAAAATGGATTTCATTCTAACCCAACAATCCTGTAAAATATATCCACAAAATACTATTCATGTTAAGAAAACTGGAAATTTGCAATCTGGTTCTTTCCACAGTAAAGGGGGCATTTTGGCAAAACAGACCATATTTTCCAGAAAATACCTTTGCCTGGTCTCAAATTAAAAGAAATAAGTTTCAGTTGTTCTGAAGAGTTAACTTGGGCCCAAAAAGGCTTGTAGTGTGACAACGTGACTTTCTAAAAAAACCTGTGTACACATTTCCAATATACGCTCGTAACCGGGCCGGACGGACACTTGTGTTACATTTTAGACTGCTGTGTGTACTCAATGCAAAACGGTCGAGTTGGTAAATGGTTGAATTGGCACAATGGTCGAGTTGGGTCAACGGCGAGTTGGGATACGGGAACCTGCCTAATAAATAACACGCGCCAGTGCACTCAACTTCATTGACTTGGCGCATAAGGAACATGCAAAGCAGATCTTCCCAAGATTTGGTCGAGATCGGACGTTTTATGCGAAAATTTTCATTTGGACATGCTTCTTTCTTCATGGTTGAGTACCGAGATATGACAGACAAGTAGGGAATCTAGCAGAACGATAAATAGAGTGAGTAGCACGCATTTTAAGAAGAAATAGGAATTTCTAGGTGTGATGTACCGTAGCTAGTCGACACCTTGTGCAGAAGGTCTTAAGAAAACAGCAGAAAAAGTCAAAGTTTCAGATTTGGTTGCTTTATAATACACTATCAATGGGAGACACTTGGTGGCAGCAAACAAACCGGTCCTTTTCCAATGTCTACGTCATACTGAGCATGCACACTTTAGTTCAAACGTGAAACTAAAGTGCTGCCACTACGCGTTTCAAAAGTATCCCATTGGTAATGAACTCGAAAATACTTCAACTTTTTCTGCTGTGTTCCATAAACTAACACAGAGTGTCTCAGTGGCAACCAGTGAACAGAATTCATACAATTGCTCATTTGTGATACCCTAGTCTTTTTCAAGTCTTTTTCGTTCTCTGTGCTGTGTGGTTCGGTTAACGAAATGCATGATGCCATAGCAAAGACGAAGAAAGTGTTTAGAAAAAGGCCATGCAGTGGCATCATGCGGCGATGCTATGTTGGTATGCATGCTCCGCGCGGCGGCTGGCTGGCCGGCCGGGCTAATGTCCATCTGTTCATGGAGGTCATGGAGGTAGGAAAAAATACACGGACCCAAATTGAATAAAAAAAAAAAACATTTGAAAGTAATAACAACAACAATGTTTCACTGAAACAGAAAAGTTTGGAAACGAAGTGTGCCACGTTATACTGGAACGGTTAAATAGCTCTCAATGGGCATTGCCGGCAACGGTGATGTCATAAATATAGATCAATCACTCAGAAAAAGGCTACCGGCAGAATATCATATCAGACGTTTACTGGCGACGGCACAATATCCACTGGCAGCACTGCCTAAAATAAAAGCAAATCTGTGTAAAAATGAATAAAAACGTATTACTAGCCTCACCTGCAATGACTTTAACCCAAGCTCTGTGTCAGCAATATATTTGAAGCGATGAGCCAGTATTTTGGCTTGCCGCAACAGCGAGGCATCAAGGCCGAGCTCCACGCTTGGCTCTCGGCCGCGCTTGCTGGCGGCGCCCGCTGCCTCGCGGCCCGACCGGTACAACGAAGACGACAGAAAATCAGGTTGGTTGAAGTTAATTTTGGTCATCGAAAGACCCTTAATACCAGTTCTTGACTTTTCCTCTGCAGATTCTGTTTTCCCGTTGTTCTGTTTTGATTCGGGTTCGCAAGAGATTGTGCTTAACATCACAATTCCAACGATTAGGACAATGCATTTGGCGCTGTCAGACGCCATTTTGCACAACGACCACCGGTCCAAGTTTGTCACAAATCAACCCCAAAATTCAGATTTCTTCACAATTATTTATACACGGGGAATAAACAGCTCTTGGTGTATCCCTTCCCGTGACATTTCTGGCCTTTGTGGCCCGAAAACGAACAATCGATTCACAGCAAAATCACCGTGAGAACACAAAATCGCAAACACACGGCCGGACATTTTTTGCATGCATGATTAGCTTTGCTCCAGGGCGAGCGTGTCAAAGGTCACTACGAAAGGTGGCGCTAGACACAAACGCTGGTCAGTGCATTTGGCATTTAAAGGCCATTGTATCATTTGCAATGACCCGATTTTGTTTTTCATGAGTTGACAAGAAAAACCTTACTCAAAGTGTTGATAGCAATGGTAACAAACACCACATGAATTTATTTCCGTCCAAAATGGTATTTCATGCTGGAAATTGACAACCGAAGGTGGTTTTCTAAAAGAAGTTCTGTGCACAGGACTTTTTAACCATTCACTTCCATATAGATTTTCATGTTTTTCTGAAGCATCAATGCACCCAAGTAGCTAAAATTTCTTGAGGCTAGTTTACCAACATCCTTCCTTAGATATGTTACTCTTATTCCACGAATCTGTAAAAAGTTTTATCTTGCAAATGATACATAGAGATTTTGATACCATAAAATTTGTCATACATTCTGAAAATTTGCACCCTCAATCCGCATATTTCCAATATCGTCACCAGGTATCGTCAACAATCCACCTAAATTTATTAAAATAATTTTTCCGGTTACATAAAGCAGTGTAGTTATTACACCATTGCAAATATCCTGTTGTCTTCCCATGGACAGTGTTTTCGGGAGGTTTTTTAAATGGCTTTTTTTTTTAAGAACAATCTATTTTTTGGAAAAATCTGAACAATCTCCTTTAAAGGTAGAACACATGATTGGCATCTCGAAAATCAGAAATGTTCACAATATAAACAAAAAACTTCCCCTGAAATGGTTTTATCTGAAGTGCTATATAGTCTTTGAGAAATGGGTAAAACAATTAATTTCACTTCGCCCAAAAGCTACTTCGCCCCAAAACCACTTCGTGCTCAGGCCGTGGTTCAAGGCGGTTCAGGGCGAAGTGACTGTAAAGCTTTTGTTTTACCGTTTTCTCAAAAGTTAGACAAAGTATGGAACAGACATTTACTCATGTTGGTTTTATAATCATGCATACCTTCAATCGCACAGGGGATAAAACTATTTGTAACGGTTTACCAATCATGTATACTACCTTTAAAAGAGAAATATTTTCAGCCAGAAATAAAACAAAAACATAAAGTACACCAGACAATTTAGAATGCTATGTCTTTATTTTTAAAATAAAAATCTACATTTAACTGAATACAACTAATGACAAGATGCATGCATATTGTGGCCAGCCTTTCCATTTAAGTTTTGGCAAAAAATAATTGCTTTTGCATTAAATACAGCACACCGACTCGTTATAAATGTTAAAATATCAAACAAACATCCAATAATATAGCAAAAATGTGACATGTCAGCAATATACACGCCTTTACATTGATTTTGTTATAAATATGTAATTGTGGGAATGAATAACATAAATAAATGCTTAAAATCTTAGGTATGATAAAAAAAAAAACTGGTACTATCACTATGAGCAACTAACAATGGATATTAGGCACACACCATTGTTAATAACAATGGTGTGTGCCCAATTCCCACTGTTAGTTGCTCATAGTGTATGAATATTAGCACCAGTTACTTTAAAGTATAAAAGTGGTTATAAAAATACACTTTGGACGTATTTGGCAAAAAGGAAAAACAAAACTGAGCTGTCTAACTTTTTGGAATAGACATCAAGTTGAAAAAGTTGTACAAAATGCACTGCATAGTTGACGTAAAAAAAAAATCTTTTTTTACAATTTAAAAAATATTGACCACGCTACACTTCACAGGTGTGGAATGTTATAGTCTTGATAAAACCAAATCTGGCTGCAAAAATGCCACACGGGCCACCTTGCATTAGACTCCAGCGAATAAACAATTGTTGACTGGTGTGGTGTGGAATATGGAGTTTTAGCACCCAAGGGAGCTCGATCATAGCACCCAAGGCAAAGCCGAGGGCGTTAAAACCCATATCTCACAAAATTGTTTTGTTATATTATTTTGGTCTCTGTACAGAATATTATCTGTATTATTTGAAATTGGTGGAATTTTAAATTGTACAAAAAGTTCAGGGAAATTTGGAGTATCGAGGTGCTTGATTACCTCTTTAAAACGGCTCAAAAACATTTTTTTCGGTGGAGACTGTGTGTCATTAGTGTCCCAATCTATTCTCAGGCTAGCATTGCATGGGATTGGGACAGATGAGCTGGGAAAGGTTGGTTTGCAAAATACACTGCTGAAAATGCTGCAAAAGCAATCCGCATGTACCGACATGACAAATGTTTCAGGTTTTAATGCCGATGAAGACCACATAATTTTTCAGTCATACCATACTTTGTCTAAGTCTACACCTTCGGACAAATCACAAAATTTTGAACTCATGGAATGATTTCTGAAACCACATTTTCTGTAGAATATGACCCGCTCTGCGAAAATGAGTTGGATGTCACACGCAGTCTGGGCCAAATTTTGGCAACCATGAACAGAAATCAGTGGTGGATCCAGGTAGTACCTGTGGTGGTACCGGGCACTGCCCAGAATGTCTATTATACTTTCACATTTTAATGGGCCTGGATCCTCCACTAATTTCTGGTTATGGTCGCAAAAATCACGGCACAGACTGTGTGACATCAAAACTCATTGTCGCAGAGCGTGTAAAATATAACCACAGTATTGTGACGTAATTCTGGCCGTGAAAAGTATGCAAAAATTACACACATGATTGAAAGATCATAGACCTTTCCCATTACCATGGAAACCTTCCTTGTGTATCCGCCATAGCTGGGACGCGGTCAGTGCATGAACTACTTGCGTTATGTGATGATGCTCATTGTGTCCTCACTTTGAACAATTTGCGCATTTGTTGTAATAGTGAATTTACACTGAGCCTTTCGCGCGCGCGTAATTGTGATGCACGTCGCTTTGAGAAAAAGCGATGTGGAGGGAATTTCGAGTGAAACGATGCACTGAAAATCATTTAACAACACTTTCCGTCCAATATATGTCCAAACTAATTCTGTAGTTTTCGATGCATTGTTCACGCCAAATTCCCTCCACAGAATTAACTTGGACGGAAAGTATTTTTAAAATTCAGTGATTTTCAGTGCACTGTTTCATTCAAAATTCCTCCACATCGCTTTTTCTGAAAGCGACGCGCGTGGCAATCATGCTCAGTGTGAATTTGTGTGTGCGAAGAGCGCATTGCGCGCGTCATGGAGGCGCAGTGTTCGATTTACAACAACGTAAAACGCACAGTTTATGCACTGGAAAATGAGCATCCCGGCAATGGGGGACGTGTACGGGGAAGGCATCCTGGGAAAGGTCTATACCAAGACTATTAGACACGTAGCATTTGGTATGCAATATTTAATAAAGGCGCCCCTCCATGGTCCATGTACATGCACACTTTTTGGCACAAAAGACTTGCGGAATGAAATATGCGCATGCATTCTAGGTTCGCTTTTTAAAAAATGTTTAACACATAGATTTAGCAACATATTGAGTTTGCTCGTATATGGATGTAGAAAATTCTCGCTGTTTGCAGCCGTTATATTCATGGGAATGTTTCAAGAAAGCCCACACAGGCGATAATAGGAATGTCTTGCATAACATAAAGGGGATTTTCCGGGAATGCGGCGAAAAAAGGCCAGATCCACCGACACTCCTGAATTTTTTTGGGGTAAGGGCAACAACAATTTTTGTTAGGCCTTACGAAAGCAGAATTGATCCGAACATGTTTATTTTAACTAGTTCATCCATGTTGCTCTAACCCTGAAATGCAGCAGCGCTTTCGTCTAACAAAGGTGTCAAACTTCTCTGTGCTTGCTAAAAGCAGTGTTCAAGAAAAAGATAAAAAATATGATTCCTTTTTGCAGGTAGAGTTCTGATATTGGTCCTGACTTTTAAGGGGACAGTAATTTTCAAAGTCTGCAGTTACTTTAATGCATTGGCACTCGCACGCATGGAAGTAGGCCCATTTCAAACGTCGCGCTTATGTCATGTCGAATAAAATTCAATTAAACGCGACGTTAGCACAGCATAAGCACGGTAGTTGTTTCAAACGTTGAATTTAGATGCAAACTCCCAGTCAAACTTAATTACATCCAACATGGCGGACGAGTCGTGTGCACATCATGGACGTTGTGCACGTGCGTTATCCATTCTGTCCATTGTTAGTCGCCATATTCGGTTATTTCTTTGCTCGCATACGCACTGCGAGCATGCACATTCATAACTGTGAACACAATTGTGGACCAACTTCGAATTGGAATTAAATTTGACACGGCAGAAGCACAACGTTTGAAACCGCGCCGTGCTACTGTTGCACTAAATTGAGTTAGCACGGCAGACCCTGTCGAGCTAAATTCTTCTGCCGTGCCGAATTCATTTTGCCGAGCCAAATGGTTTCAAACGTCGTGCTTGTGCCGTGTCGAATTAAAACAAATCAAGTTGAATTTAATTCGACACGCCACAAGCACGACATTTGAAACGGGCCTTTGATTAGCTAAATCAGAGGTCAAGTATTCCGTATCAAGAATACAACCTAAGTCTTCGCAGATCGTTGCAAAGTTCTTTTAGCTCTAACTACATACAGCAACCACAAACTATCAGCTATCGAAAACATTCCGAGTGGATTTGTTTGAGTTTCCACCCTTGGCCGATTTTATTTGGCGATTTTGGGGTTATAAACCTGTCTCTGTGAGCCGTAGGATATCCCTGATTGGTTGGCACCTTGGTTGGTTCCCATCTGAAGGCCAATGACACTCTTACCGGCTTGCAGTGTCTCCTCGGAGAAGTCCCGCTTGTTTTGAGTGGAAAGTTTGGCTCCGAATGCAGGTCCGTGAAAGTGCATGGCCCGAGCCTGATGAAATGGGGTAAAATTATTAAAGTGAAGTGAACACAAGACTGCTATACAACAGCAAAATTAAATTCGACACAAATTAGCCATAGTTTAAAGCTGAAACAATCTTAATCCTTCAAAAAGTTTGGAAACTTGTTTTAAAAGCGAGCGTTGGGGTCAACTAGCTTAATTGTGTAGTTCCAGAGTTATGTCAAATTGAATTGATCCACGCCTGTTGCACTGAATCGACCAAAAAGCTGAGAGATATTTCATTAAATATTAGTGATAATCAGGGGCAAGCTATGATTCACAATACAATAGAAAATAGCAATGGTAAAAACAAAGTGCCCTCAAAAACTAAATGTGCCCCCAAAGTCCCCTTAAATACAAATTGTTTTAACCATTTTAATTAACCACGCGACAGGGAACTGCATATGCAGTTCTTAGTAAGAGTGTCCTGGGGGTGGTTATACAGAATTAGCCCATGAAAATAAACTAGGGCAGAGCTGGTCTCTTGTTAGCTTGGGGTCAAGACAGTTTTTGGTTTTTGACCTGTGACTTGACTCTAGAGAAAATGACTTGTGACTGGACTAGAGAAATAAGATTGATTCACGACTTGAAATAAAAACTAGTCATTAAGTCTCCAGCCCCAGAGACATACATGTATACTGCTTAACCAAAACTGCTAGTGCAGTCTCCCACTTCAGGGAGTGGTTATTAAGAGGTTTATACACAATGCCTCTAAAAATAAATAATGCATATAATACTAGATATTTGTGCAGCATACTTACTCTACGGCCCAGTGCTTCTAGTCCCTGCAGAACCTGTCATATCAAACATACAAGTTAACATTTTATTAGGTGATCGGGCTCAACCCGATCACCTATTGATATTGTACGATTTCTTTGTCTTTTTTTTTTTTTTTTTTTTTTTTTCTTCTTTTTCCACTCAAATGTTTCCAGAGCTTTTCTTCAAAACGGTTCAAGCTATCAACTTGAAACTTTGTAGGAACATCAACCCCAATGTGAAGGTGTGCATACAAGTGTGACGTCATTGTGACGTCATCGGGTATCAAATTACAACCCAAATATGACTAAAATATGCATGTTTTAAAATGCTTCCGTCTAGAAAACCACGTGACCCATGATCTTCGTATTTGACAGGCTTATATATCAGATCATGGCCTACAATTTTCTTCGTGTGGGCATTTTCATCTGACCCTTCCTTCTGGGGTCAATCTGAGGTCAAAGTTCAACGAAAACGAAAATCTCAATTTTTGCACTTATTTAGCAACAATGCCCATCAAACCAAGCTGAATCTTTAGGGAACTAGGTACAGGCATAGGTCCTATGGCAGACTTTCACCAGCGTGTATAATATTATGATGGCATCAAGCGTGACGTCATCGTGACGTCATCAAGTATCAAATTACACCCCCCAAAAAACCAAAATATGCATATTTTAAAATGCTTCCGTCTTGAAAACCACGTGACCCATGATCTTCGTATTTGGCAGGTTTATAGATGACATTCTGTTCTACAATTTTCTTTGTGTGGGCATTGTCATCTGACCCTTCCTTCTGGGGTCAATTGGAGGTCAAAGTTCAACGAAACTGAGAATCTCAGTTTTTACACTTACCAGTAACAATGCCCATCAAACCAAGCTGAATCGTTAGTAAATTAGATACAGACATAGGCCCTACGGCAGACTTTCACCAGAATGTATAGTATCATGATGGCATCAAGTGTGACGTAATCATGACGTCATCAGGTGTCAAATTACAAAAATTCAAAGGTTATTATTTCCAAAATTCATATCTCAAGAACCGTAATAGATACTTGAACAATTCTTTCACAACATGATAAGTCTAAATGAACTGAACAAATCATACAATGTCATGACCCCTGTGTGACGCCTACTTCCGGTCCAAACCGGAAGTTGTTCGAAAATGTGCATTTTTTAAAGCGTTTTGAATGCAAATAGATTCAAAGTGGTAGTGAATGTGACCATATTTCTACGGAACGAAATGTTTCCACACATGTGGACTTTTTGACTATACCATTGGTGACGTCATCACATGGACGGTAGTTACGTAATGTGGTGTCAAAATACGCAAATTTGGAGCTGAATTGTTTAAAAATGCTGTATCTTGAGAACTACAGCATATATTTGCATGATTCTTTCGCCACATTTAAGAACTTTATGTTTATCAAATTGTTGAACAATTTGTGCACAACATTGTGACGTCATGATATCGTCACAGGTCTCAAATTACAAAAATTAAATGGTTATTATTTCCAAAATTCATATCTCAAGAATCGTAATAGATACTTGAACAATTCTTTCACAACATGATCAGTCTAAATGAACTGAACAAATCATACAATGTCATGACCCCTGTGTGACGCCTACTTCCGGTCCAAACCGGAAGTTGTTCGAAAATGTGCATTTTTTAAAGCGTTTTGAATGCAAATAGATTCAAAGTGGTAGTGAATTTGACCATATTTCTACGGAACGAAATGTTTCCACACATGTGGACTTTTTGACTATACCATTGGTGACGTCATCACATGGACGGTAGTTACGTAATGTGGTGTCAAAATACGCAAATTTGGAGCTGAATTGTTTAAAAATGCTGTATCTTGAGAACTACAGCAGATATTTGCGTGATTCTTTCGCCACATTTAAGAACTTGATGTTTATCAAATTGTTGAACAATTTGTGCACAACATTGTGACGTCATGATATCGTCACAGGTGTCAAATTACAAAAATTAAATGGTTATTATTTCAAAAATTCATATCTCAAGAATCGTAATAGATACTTGAACAATTCTTTCACAGCATGATAGGTCGCAATGAACTGAACAAATCATACAATGGCATGACCCCTGTGTGACCCAAACCTCCGGTCCAAACCGGAAGAGGTTCGAAAATGTACACTTTTTTAGCACTTTGAATGCAAATAGAGCCAAAGTGGTAGGGAATTTGACCATTTTTCTACGGAACGAAATGTTCCCTCACATGTTGACTTTATGACTACATATATACTACTGATGACGTCATCACGTGCACGGTGGTTACGTAATGTGGATAAATTATTTGTTGGGTCCCTTGATAATTAAGCTAACTCAGTCGTTTGAGGGCGCTATGCCAAGCCTCCACTAATCTGACGATTTGCGCCCATATATAGTGCTCGACTTCTAATAATAGAACTTGTATCTAGGCGCCTGTCTCGGGTCAGAGGTCATAATGTATCTTTTAGTAGTGAATAAGTCAGACAGACGAGACATAATAAGCAGGGCTTGATTTACAACTCAGAAAATTTGACTTTTGAAGATGTAAAACTGCTCGTTGCCGTGGCATCATCGCCATGAAAGTTGAATAAACACTAGATAGCACAAGGGCATTTACTTTTGGTGACTTAGCTGTTGTATCTTGGGTGTAATTATGTACGGCTAGCCTTAGTCGGCGGACCAGCGTAAATATGTCTTCTCACCGAAAACTGTGAATGTGACATGCTGGAAATCGTTGCTGTGTTGGAAATAAAATGGACATGGTGGACCGCAACTCAAGTTGACTGGAGCGTCAGTTTATTCTAGATGCAATTGAACCCCAACTCCCCACACGGCGATATACTACAGTAATATGATCTCAAATGACAAAATCTTTAGAACTGTAATAGATATTGAAAAGATTCTTTCACCACATATACATGTCAAAATTTGTTCTTCAGTAGATACTTGAACAATCTGTGCACACAATAGTAACGTTATGATGAGATTGACAATGATGACGTCATCAGATGCACAATTTTAGCGTTGAATAGTCAGAGTCATGTCTTGAGAATTCCAATACTTTTTCAACATCAAACAACTCAAGTTTTCAAACAATCTCAAAACTGTGTCGTCATCATCATTTCAATGTTTATGTCACCCGATCACCTTGCGTTTGTAAAAAACACAAACGCGAAGCTCTAGTTTTATAATTGATTTAATAAAATCCATCTTTGCTGTACTGAGAAGTGAATTACAATCAAGTATTTCAATCAACTATGGACATTATAACAGTAGGTAACAAACATGGGGTATTGTATGAAGATTAGCTAAGTAGTTCCTGAGATGAGTGTTCAAATATAGGTGGCCACAAATTTTATTTATTTAATTTGATGGGTTTAACGAACTTCAATTTGCAACCTGTAGTGGGTATAGCGCCATTGGCAGCCAACAGCCAGAGACATGCACCGGCTTTACATCCCTTCCGAAGGATGGAGCAATTATGGTTGAATGCCTTGCTCAAGGGCACAAGTTTTCACCCCGTTGCAAACCAACGACCTTTAAACCCCTTTGCACCAGTGTCCATGTTAGGGCAAGATCCATTCATAAGTAGTGCCTACTCATGAATGACAGAGTGATTGTCCCCTAAGATGGCCGCCATGCAAAGGGTCTATAGCGAACAATGTCACTTAAACCACTGGTCTGACTAGTCAGATGTACAATTTCAGATTTCAGAGGGATCCCAATCAACAAGTATACCGAGTTTGATCAAAATATCAGGTTTAACCTATTATTTGATTTGACACGGAATGACCCTTGAACTATTGTGCACGCTCAAACTTGCCCAAGTCTACCGGGCTTAATTCGGCCTTTAACTGACAAATGGCCAATTAACTCACACTTTTCATATTACGGGCCTCGTACAAGTCTACCGTCTGAAAAAGGTCCAGTTTTGGCACTCCATACTTCTCGCAAGCCGTCAAAAAGTTACCAACATTCTCCATCTGAATGGAGAAGGAAACAAATTAGTCACCTGTAGTATCGTAAAGCTTTGCATTAACATTAAGTACTTTTTTTCTAGGTAATGCAATTTCACTTCACTGTCTAACATTAAAGGCGGATACACACTATCGCAGAAAAATCACACTTTCGCGCTGCGCTCACCGCATTGCATGAGCTTCCAATCGCCAATCTTTCCAAAATAGAAAATTCCACTCTGGTAACTTGGAGCTTCTCTGATACCTCATTGGCTGCGCGTTGGAAAGGTCAGCGCACCGCGGTCAAAGTTCAACAAATTTGAACTTTGACCCAGCTCAAAATGTTTTGCACGTCGCGATAGGCCGCGCACAAGCGGCAAACCAGTTCGTGTACAAACCAATGGTACAGTGTGATTTTTCCGCGATAGTGTGAACTCCCCTTAATATTTTCAATTTTGCTTGAAAATTTCACTTTCTATTCCTCATTGTTCCATGTACACTGCTATTTATTTCCTCAAGTATTCATTTCCTCAAGGTACTCCGGAAAGATTAATTTCAAGGCCTACTTTATCATTTGGGTCTTTCCACACTAATGGGCCTATTTGAAAAATAAGTCAATAATTCCTTTCAGATGTCTTCAGTTTATCTCAAACTTAAAGCAATTCCCTTGTACTGTTCTCAGGAGATAACTTTTGCCCAAAAATGTAAGAAAATGCTGCCACAACATACTTTTCTAAAAAGCTTGTGTACAAATTTTCCATATATGTATGTAACGGTGGACAGACATAAAAGTCACACTTTTGAGAACAGTACAAGGGAATTTCTTTAAGTTTGAGATAAACTGAAGACATCTGAAAGGAATTATTTACTTATTTTTCAAATAGGCCCATTAGTGTGGAAATACCCATTTGCAGCTAATTTGTTTAAAAAATTTTTCTGGAATGACTGCCTTATGTGTGTAAAGAGTCACAGTGAACTAATCTCAAGAAATCTCGGCTCCATAGATGGTTTAAAGGCTCTATATATCATTCGCAAGATTCGTGGAATAAGAGTGTAAAATATCTAAGGAAGAATGTTGGTAAACTAGCCCGAAGAAAATTTAGCTACATAGATGCAACAGTGCTTCAGAAAACCTAGATATTCTATATATGGATTTTTGTGTACAAGTGAATGGTAAAAAAGTCCCGTGCACAGGACTTTTTTAGAAACCTACCTTCAGTTGTCAATTTCCAACATGAAATACCGAAAATAAATTCATGTCCATAAAAAATGTCACATGAAAAGGACAAAAACTCACCATTTGGAATGCTATTTTACTTTCATGGACTTTTTTGACACTTTCTGGTTGCAGTATATTTATCAGCCTGAAAAGAAAATAATATAAAAAATTATTTCTGTATTCTTGGTGAAAATCTGACTGAGGCTGGGGTCACACAAAAAAATTCTCGTAATTACTCGATTGTGATACGATTGTAATATTTCCAACAACGACCGGGGTCAGACGACAAACTTATTATAATCGGATTGTAATCGTATTACAATAAAGTTGGGTCACACGAACAACACAATCTCGTAATCGTATATGGGTCATTCTATAAATTTGGGGTCCAACGTGCGACATTTTTCTGTCCCTGTTACACCTGACATATTGCTATTTGCCATACAAGTATCATTAAAAATGCCTTCAAAACATGTTTTTATGAATTGTACTTTAAGTAATCACTCTTTGAAATAGAGAGCATTTAAAGAATATGTCCTGAATTTACAAACTACAGCATTTTACAAGGACTTTTTTTGGAAACCCACCTTCGGTTGTTAATTTACAACATGAAATACAATTGTTATCAATACAGTAAGGTTTTTCTTGTCAACTCGTGAAAAACAAAATTGGGTCATTGCAAATGATACATAACTCAACATCATGCAATGGCCCATTGTGTGTTTTTTTGACAAACACCTACTTGCATAAGATGACGCCACTCTTGAGAGCAGCTGAGAAGTTGTTCCATCCTATCGCCTCTGGTACAAGCAGATCCCCTGTAATAGCCTCAATCCAGTATCTACACTCGAGCTCTTTATCTTCAGAATAATTCCCTTTGGCCTGATAATAAATTCAAATAAATATAGAAATCATATTAGTAAGAGTAACCATTTCAATGCATAGGGCAAAAGGTTTTTGGGGTTTGGGGTGTCTAAAATGTAACACAAGTGTCCGTCCCGGTTACGAGCGTATATTTAGGGATTAAGAGTAGGTTTGGCCAATCTTAAACATACGTCTAAAACCAGTTAGGAGTCCTGGGCACTGATAATGCCCGAGCCAGCAGGCGAGGGCATTATCAGTGCCCAGGACCCCTAGCTGGTTTTAAACGGGTTGTTTAAGATTGGCCAAACCTACTTTTAATCCCATTCATATCGTGTAAATCAGTAAAACTCACCAAAATTAGCTCGTCGTTTTGCCATGTTTTGCCTTCACTTTCCAGGCAGGCGTGTTGCACGCGCACGCACACGACCAGATATAAGTGCACAATTTGCTTACGGGCGCGTGCAGTTTCTTTGTGGATGTGCATGTTCCGTATATATGCGCTGACTAGGGCACAAACGCGGGCCAGCCGGCCGGGCATTTTCACTGGTCATTATCGCTAGTTTAAGAATGACGTGCTCTCAGCCAACAGGGATGAGTAAACTGTCTAAGGTATTTATGAATGGAAATTTGTACACAGGGTTTTTAGACAGGCATGTTGTCACACTATTTGTAACCCTTTTTGGGCCTAAGTTATCTCTTCAGAACAATTGAAACTTATTTCTTTTATTTTGAGACCAGACAAATATGGTCCGTTGCCAAAATGCCCCCTTTACTGTGGAAAGAGGTTTTTCTGCTGAAATTGTTGATTAAATTTTGGGACACTGCAAAATTCCTCTATTATGGACTTTATTTCTGGTTGTTCATTAGCAGCTGTGTGCATCTATAGGACTTTATTTGGTACAGAAAAAGAGATCTTTCTAAGATTTACCTTAGAAAAAAAGACTTGACATCCCAAATTTGTGGCATTGGGATTTTTTAATGGACTTCATCAATTATTAACACATGCACTTGACATGTGCATTGCCTCTCAAAGCTGCCCAGTTTACAAATTGACTTGCACTCGACACAGTTTTACATCATAAAGCAGCCCGCCTACGCCCAACCCGCAGGCTATGGCCATAGAAATCACAGTAGGAGACTCAGAGTTTGGCAAAAGGTAGCCCTTGTATGGAACTAGCTTGGGTGAGTAGCCCCAGGATCAAAGGTCTGACACGGTGTGACACCACCGCATTAAATAGTTAATGTATATTTGACTATCACAGATGGAATGCATCTAGCCCAAATGCCACAAATAGTTGTGGTATAGTAACAATGGATAGTTCCATGATAAAATGCAGGAAATAATTATTCAACTGATGAATATGTGCAATATGCAGATAGTGTTTTACTTTAAACTGTACAAGTTAACAAGAAAAAAAACCAACTAAACCTGTCAATTCTGTCGGTCGCACATCCTGGCACTTTTATGACCCGGTGTCATATGCCTTTGTATACGGGCATAGCACAGTGACTGGAGTGAAAACAAATTTGTTCATGCTTAGATGTGTACATGTATCTAGGGCACACCGTTGTTTTCACTCCAGCCCTACCGGATGCGGCGCAGCCGCGACCAACAGCATAGCAATGGTAACAAACACCACATGATTTTGCCCTGTGTAAAATAGTACTTTGTAGGAGAAATTGCCAAATGAATGTGCCTTTAAAAAAAAAATCAGTTCTAAACTTTTTTTGACAATTCATTCAACACCAAAACCGTATGAATTTTAAGGTTTTAAAGTATTACTGCATCTATGTGGCTGAAACAAATACCCTTTTTACTACCGCTATCTAATCGAAAAGTACAATCTAATTTGTATCCTGAATGAGATATGGCCCTTATGCATATTTAATGAGGTAAAAAATTTACATTTTCATCAGAAGTTAACTGTACACAGTAATAAAGAAAATGGGTTGAATTCCAGAGCCGGACACACGTCCCACTAATGGTTTTATCAGAAAACATGACAATTGACCACTTATTTATTTGACTGCACATATATACGTGTGCGCATTCCACCGTTCCACCGTTCCATTGTTCCACCGTTCCGCATTTTACAAACATCCATTAATCTTTGTCATGTTTGTTGATGTCCAGAATCTAGATGTTATTAAAGTCTGAGCTAACATTTTTAATAAGAAATATTTCAAAAGTAATTTGCTTGGCTTTATTACTGTATTCTATGCACGGACACCCAGGACTTGCCTTTCTATGATCTATAAATATAATTATAAACCGTGTAAACATTTTAGTTTGGTTTGATGATAAAAACACAAAATTAAGAAGGAAAACATTTCATAAGGAAAAACTTAGAATTTTACAGAGTTATCTCATACATGTAGATTTAGTGCGTGGGGTCCCAGTGGCATAATATTTAAAGCAAGTTGAAGATGAGTAGGCTACGGATTCAAAAGTACGGTGATACAGCAAATAAATGCCTTTACCTTTCTCTCCAACTCTGCCGAAAACCCGTAGGACCTTCCTTTGTTCATGACGTCTTGATTAATTTACACACAACAGGGTATTTCTAAAGTAATCAGCGACTTATGCCTGCGTTGTCGTCTTCAGTAATTTGCAGCGAGTCGAGGCTAGGCCATGCACACCGTATTATAATGACATTCCTGCCTCACGCATTGAAGATACTAGTCGTAATAACCTTGCGTACGTGACACTATATCCCGCCCTCAAGAATCTCTAGCCACTATTAAGACACCCACGACTGTTCCATGCTCCGTTGCAAAAATTTCCGCGACCATATCGTTTTTCTGGAAGTTTACAAATTCAAGCAGTTTGTGCATTTGCAATGAGCCAAAGACCAAAAATATTACTTAAGTTGTTACGGAAACCTTACACGGCTTTTTTGTATAACAAATATCATGTACCCTGTTATTGAAGGCCGAATAAATAATAATAATGTGCATAGTTATTCTATAAAGTGGCATCGTTTAATTAATTTGGACGCATTCAAATCAAATTTTCAGCGCACCTGGGACCAAGACGTGCATGTTCTGCCCCCATGGGTGGGGATTTTGTCACCTAAATTTTGCCCCAAGGTTGGGGAATTTATCGCTCGAAATATAAAGTGACAATCCCAACTTCTTAGGCAGGGTAGCATTGCAAACACACATTAAACCAACACCACTGCAAACCTAAAAATATTCTTTAAAAATTTGTACAAATTAGACCATTTTTCTGTTCAATATTTCGCTTTTAATCCAATTAATGTATATTTTATTCTACAGTTGTACCCCGCAAAGTATATTACCAGTAATTGGCATTTACGGTGCAATATATTTCTTTAAAAGTTTGTAGCAATTACACACATACAAAAGTTAATTTAGTGCAAAAGGCCACATGACATAGAATGTTAGTTTTGCGAGGTAAAAAATATTAAATAGGCTTATTCTAAACGGATGTTCTCTAAATACCGTAGTTATATTAAAGCGCTTTACTAAACACCCGCAACAAATTTGCTAACCCTGTTAAGTTACAAATGCAAATGCGTGCGTAGGATTTTTGTATACAATCGGGTCGTCAACAGCAAAATAAAACGAATGAACTCTTATTTTACAAAAGGTCTGAAATTAGCATATAACACTCGTCATGGAATGTGAAATTTGAATGTTCGTTTAGGACCTATTTGAAAATGTTGACGTTTTTAGAAAGCTCTCGGTACAATTTTTTTAAATTGTAGGAAATCTGATCCTACACATTCTCCCCAGTCCGCCATATAGCTGGTGCCATCTAGTGTATGAAATGAATGTTGTTGCTAAACCAAGCAGTTCACACTGTCAATGATCTTACAAAAAATACATTTTGTTCGAAGTAACAACGAAATAAAAAAGTGAAAAACATTAATTATACGAACTGGATGACCCTGTACGAATGGCCCACATACAGAAGTTGCTAAATTTCCAAATGGTCTATCTTAGGCATCAAAAATGAAGGGGACAGGAGACCAAAAAAAGTGATGGATCTTGGGCCATTAAAATACAGAAATAGAGTACTAAAGTGAAAGTGTCACCCTCTGTGTGTTGCCATGGTTATTGGGTCTACACTAAAATCAGTGAACCTTTTCCCTGCACTTTAGCAGTTTTCCCCCCATTTTGTATTTCTGCATTTTCATGAGCATGGATACACCACTGACAACCCCCCACCCCTCAACAACAAAAAAAAGACCCAAAACAAAACCAACCCCAATTCTGACCCAAAAATATAAAATTTTCTGGAAATGGTTGTGAATCGTGAAACATTCTACACTTATAAAACCGTTTTTTTTTTTTACCTTGACACCAAAAATTAATGAGACATTAAAGGTACACACCGGCCTACTGTTTACATGATTTAGTGATGTAGCAACATTGAAAATACTTTTTTGATGGTCGTTGTAAAAACAAATCATCAAAATATCCCGTAATTTACTAAAATGCAAAATTAACAAAAACTGTCAAAAGAAGGGCATTCAGAATCTTGTATGGGTCAATTTCGAGCCCAACGAAGCCGGTGTGTACCTTTAAGTGTGCTTTGAATTCTACAACCTGTGGAATGTTACACGCTAGAAGAAAATATTACATTTATTATGTGAACGTTAAAAAGTTGGAAAATTGTTTTTGAACATTTATCTCCGAGGGAATATAAGAAAATAGAAAATGGAAGACATCTTTATATTTAAGCTTCTGCAAAAATAAAGTTCGAGTATAAGGAATATAATAGAAAGAATTATTTTGTTAATTTCAATAAATGATTCCATAATACAAAGAAAAAACAAATCACAGAATTAAGGCACAAAACAGCAGGAAGCTTACGATAACTAATTAAATAATTTTTGCGAGGAAAAATATAACTTGCAAATTTATGTAAACGATGAAAAACTTTTGACAGCACTTGCAAGACTAACTCTCTAACTCTCTGAGATTTCTAAAGTGAGAAGCACTCATTCAGGAGCCAAATTTGGGACAACGGTTAAGTGGCCATTTCACTCATTTAGAGCATATTTTTACCCTTTAAAAAGCCACACCCCCAAAAAAGTTTGAAATGTTTTTTCCAAAATTATTTGTCCATTTTTGGCTCCAAAAAGAGTGGGTTTCACTCTTATGCTGCTCTCACACTGTGGCGAATATGCTAGCGAATGGAAATATTTTACAATCGCGCAACATTCGCCGTGTCTTCGTAAGCGTTGGTAACAAATTCGGAACGTTCACAAGTCATTCTCCACCTCCTTACGAAGATCGGTCAATTTAGGAAGCGCTTCCTAAATTTCAGCGAATGTTGTGAAGACGGTCATTCGCCGTCGATTTTCGTAAGCATTGGTAAGCCATTGGTAACGTTGGTAAAGCGTGCGTAAACGTTGGCAATGTTCGTTAGCTATTCGTAAGGCATTGGTAAGCATTCGTAAGATATTTAGGGAGAGGTCGAGGGACGACCGAGATGAAAATATTCACTATCAAATCGCAATTTTTGGGCGAATTCACCGCGAAATTTAAATATTTATATTCGCAAGAATATTCGCCACAGTGTGAGAGCAGCATTAGATTTTACAGCAATTTTCCCAAGGGATAGTTCAATTGACTGTGATGTGCAATAAGGCACCAACTTTAGTCATTTTTAATCTGCCGACCAAGCCCGAAGTTTTGCCCCGACTGGGATGCCCCTTTGTTTGAGCCCATCTGAAGTCCGATCACATTTCGACCCTCTTTCAGTTGCTCTTCGCTAAATTCGCGAGACGATTTTTCTGATTCTTTTGGTCCCAGTGTGGGGCCATCAAATCCCTTTGCCTGTGCCTGCAAGTGATAAGAAAAGCAAAGATTAAAAACGTTTATTCTCCGAAAAAAAGAATCACTTTTTTTAAAATATCAATTCTTGATTAAAACAGAGGTTTGCCGAATGCAGTGAACTTGTGAATAACAAGGCTTTGATTAAACAATCACTTAGGAATCGCTAGAATCCACTTCAGGTCCAAGTAGACCTGTTTGAGCAAAGTGAATCCCACAGTAATAAAATGTGACAATTCCCGTTTCCGTGAGAATCTTGTAGTTAGGGGCTTTCAGAAATCCAATTCTGTTAGGTTTTCAACCAGACTGAAGTTGTGTTGGATAAGGTGACCTCTGAAGCTAGCTGCGCATCTCCCAAACTGCCCTAAAAGTGCAGGAGCTTTATAGAAAGGCACTTCAGCCAGACTGGAACACACTGCCCCAGCAGCTCTTATGGGGATGGTGCAGTCAGCCTTGCCTCAAGAGGCGGTCATAGGACAATATGTTACATCTCGGTCCGAAAGCGATTCACATAATTCCTTAAAAATAAATCGTTTGGCAGACACTGTAGATTTGTGTCTTTCGAAACTTATATTTGGTAAAATTTTCTTTTAATGTAATCCGAAGATTTTTGCCAAGACGAGAAGAAGTAAAAACATAGATAACATTTTTTTAGATCGCCGCGATATTTCACCGACCATGCATACTATGTCGAATAATGGTATTTTGTCTGCAGTAAAAATGGCTACGGGAGACTTGAGACTTATTGAGCATGTGCACCTTAGCTCAAACAAGACATAATCAATGGAAAAGGACCGGTTTGTTTGCTGCCACCACATGTTTCCAAAGTCTTTCATTGCATCGTCAGTGATGCTGCCAGTAGACATGCTCTATGACACACACACACACACATACCTTACGTCCAAGGGCTTGTATTCCGTTGATCACCTGCAAATTAACAAAAACAGGAAAAACACTTCAGCCAATTTTTACATTATCCAAAGATTTCATGCTCAATTCTGTGAAAGATCTTCACATAGATTTTAGACAGTGTTGTAGGACTGGAGTCCGACTCAAGTCACAATTTTCGTGACTCGGACTTGTCTTGAGTCACATTGGAAAATTACTCGGACATGGCCATGACTCAGACTCGAGCATGGCGACTTGTGACTCACGAGTCGCATATTTCAAAGAAGAAAATAGATATATATTTGTGAACTTAATGTGGGATTCTTGGGAAAAAAAAAAATATGTCCAATGCGGGATGTGTACACTGCCCAGCCAGGCCAGCAAGGAGGGCACAAGTATGTCATCATTTCACACATTGTGCAAACGAAATAGCAGATTCAGTTTCATTAATTTGGCAAACAAAGATGACTCGTACTCGAACCTAATGACTCGAGACTCGGACTCGATATTGGCGACTCTACTACAACACTGCCACTGTGCCTCTTACATGTAGCTGGAATAAAGCATCGGCCATGAGAATCAGAGGACTCGGGTTCAAATCCCAATGAGGCCAGTGTGATTTTTCTCATCCTTTGGTCGGTTGCTTCATTTCAATGATAAATGGGCACTGTATTCAATATTGGGCTCGTCATTTCAATTTAAACTACCGTAAAAACTTTTTTTCACTGCGGCCAAAAATTGGGGATGCGCTTCATACATGTGTGCACCCTTCCACATGAGATTTTCATCAAATACCCGTTTATAAGCAGGGCTGTAGTCAAGTCCCCACTTTCCGAGTCCGAATCCCTGTCCCGAGTCCTTACTTTAATTGCAAGTGCAAGTGTCAATAATCGTGTCTGTGATCTTTGGCAGCTCGCAAGTTTGCTTTAGGCCGAGAAAAATGTTTCTTTGGGAGGTGAGATAATTCCGAGTGCTCAAAATTAGTTTAAGCATTAGAAATGATTTATTTTACATTCTCAGAATTTTATTTCACATGTTCGAAATACTTTCGGCCCCAAAATAAATTACAATAGACACTTCAAATAATTTTCGGCACCTGTATAAATATTGTATGTTTATTTTTTTCACTGGACTCGGATAGACTCGGCCCAAATCTCCGAGTCCTTACCGTCCGAGTCCTTGAAAATCGTGACTCGAGTCCGGACTCAAGTTCTACAGCGTTGTTTATAAGGCATACTTTTTCTCCACTGTGGCAGCCAGGGATGAGCCTTATCAACAGGATTTTACGTTAATTTATACTAATCTAGTTAAATTTATACTTGATTTTTACTAATAAAACCGCTGCAAATAAAACTTTACGGCTTTGTCCCGTGCACTAACTCACATGGAGTAAAACGTAGATGTTTTTTTTGTAAATTTGATTAAATATGTAAGTTTGCAAGTGTGTAGACTGTAGACTTACCTGTGGCATGTTCTGAGCTTCGTACAAATCAACAGTCTGAAACAGGTCCGCTTTACTCAAACCATAAGCTTCACAAGCCGACAAATAGTTGCCAATGTTTTCCATCTAAAGAAGGGAGAATAGGAATTATATATAGTAATTTGTATGAGATTGGTATAGTGAAATTAATGGTGGATTCTTGTATAGCACAAATGTCTCTCCTGCGGGGTACTCCTGGCACTGTTCCCTTTGATATCGCTGCCATGATCAGGGAATCACCAGAACCATTTCACTTCAACTAGGTAGCTGCCCGGCCAAGGTACACTATCAGTACTTGGATTGTGGCATTCCCCTTAACAGCTCCCCAAATATCTCTGGGGTTGATGAGGCAATTGAGATTAAGCATTTTGCGCCCATGTACATATGCTCGATCATGAGCATGACTGTACCCACTAGACCACACAATAGATCACCAATGTTAAGCCACCCCTCAGGTTGACCTGCGATTCTCTTGTGCTGCGATGGAACAAGTCAGGGGTTACTTTTTCCTGGCCAAAAACTACCCCCTTTCTTGGCAAAATTCGCGAGATGCTCGAGATTGTGGCCGTGATTACTGTGGCAGTTCACTGCATCAAAAATTGTTACATTTTGTGTTACTATTACACATTGTGCTGGACGCTACATTTTGTGGGGTAACATTCCACTTGAGGCTGTGCCCCTTTTTTTTTAACTAGTTAGAGCGGCACCACACGTCGTCGGCAGTTGCTTCAAACATTGAATGTCTGCCTCGTCTCCAAGTTCAAATTGTGGGTTTAAATAAATTAGACACAGCATGTAGAAAAAATATCTAGATGCGAGTGTATGACGGAACAATTTGGATTCACAATGGTCTTTGAAAAGGCAATACATATCCATCGGGGAAAGGTGCACAACATCGGCCGAAAACAAAATATGCCTTTCCCAAAGAAATGCCCCAATAAGACTTCCCCCAATAAGTCTACTGCAAAATCTGTTTTCAAAGTGCCGCAAGCACCGATTGACTCACCATTTTGAACGCCATCTTGCTTTCGTTGATTTTTTTCACACTTCCGGGCTGCAGCACATTAATGAGCCTTAAAGAAGAAAAAATACGAGAGTAAATTCTTTACTGCGCGACGTACGCAAAACAATCCTGTCTTTTTATAGATTTTACGATCTCTGCTAGAAAACATTTAGGATTTAAACGTATTGTACCCCAAAAACATGCTTAAATAGAAATGTGCTTAAAATGGTAAACATGAACTTTTAAAGTTTCAATATAAATCACATAAAAATATCAAAAATGGCATTTTATAAAATTATAAACGAACAAACATGTCTTTCGTTTGATCCATTCTGCTTTTGTGGACTACAATAAAAGCTTCACACTTTTTTTTCATGAATTACGTTTCCAGTTTAAAGGAGCTTGTTCAGATTTTTCCAGAAAATGGGGTTCGTTCTAACCCAACAAATCATGTAAAATGGCTCCCCAAAATACTATCATAGGGAGAGAACAGGTAATCTGGAAACCAGCAAAAATGTTGGTGTAATATTGCACTTTTTTGATAGATTAGTTTACAAAACAGTTTTTTTTTTGACGATATGTATCCTGGGAAATTTCAGAATGGTAATGAGAAAAATATGACAAAGCTAATAAAAATCTTGACACCCATGGGGAAATGGGGGGCTCAAAAATATCATCTGGACACAATGTCTTTTCTTTCTACCATCCAGTTTTGGATTATAAATCGACTTACAAATGTGAAAATGGACGGTGAAGTCAAATCCAAATATTTGATAATTCGGTTTCAGTCCCAATGCAAATTTGACAACTCACTTGCATAAAATGATTCCATTCTTGAGTCCCTCGTGAAACGTCCCTTCGATAGTCTCATGAGTGACTGCTTGAATCCACTGCTTTGTTTCTTCCTCTAGCTGGGGATCGTGCTTTGAATCCGTCTGTAAACATAGGTTTATAAAATTAGAAACCAGGACACAATCAAAAATGAAGTTGGCTTTTAAAATGTTGTTGGAGTTGAGGCATTGGGCCAAATACATTTATAACTAGAAATTGCTTTTTCTACACTCCTACTCAGTGGTTTTGCGCGGTTTTTCCGCACCTAACCACTGCTCAACTTCGCATGAGATCTTGCGAAGAGTTGCGTGTCGTCACCCAGTACCTGGCCTGAATAACACTTGCCATGATTGGCCAGATTCTGTCAGGTGACATGTTTACCATGTCAGGTGACAGAATCTGGCCAATCACGGCAAGTGTTATTCAGGCCTGGTATTGGGTGACGTCACGTAGCTCTTCGCAGGATCTCATGCGAAGTTGAGCAGTGGTTAGGTGCGGAAAAACCGCACAAAACCACTGCGCAGGAGTGTAGGCTTTTACTTACATTCTTACACATAAAAATAAGCAAGTGGTAACAAGCAAAAGCTTCTACTGGGCAGTTCCAGTGTCGGGCGTACATTTTGGACACTTTGAGAGGATGTACATGTATGTATTCTTAAAGCTAAAATTCGAAAGTGGATTGTCAGTCCATTAACAGACTAGTGGCATATGCTTTTGCTCGGTGCTTCTTATTAGCAGTAGGTATCTTTTATGTATTCGACCCAATGTCTGGCAATCGTTGAAAGGCCCATTGTGTAACTGCCAGATGAAACAACTGCAATACATATACGGGTCTTTCCACAGTAAAGTGGGCATTTTGGCAAAACAGACCATATTTTCGACGAAATACCTTTGTCTGGTCTCAAAATAAAAGAAATAAGTTTAAGTTGTGCTGAAGAGATAACTTAGGCCCAAAAAGGCTTACAAATAGTGTGACAACATTACCTTGGAAAGACTTAAATCTAAAGATGATTGTTGGTGCAAGATATCCCGCTAAAATGTACAGGTACATACACGTACATGCTGCAGTACAGTATCTTAAAAAAACCTTGGAAAGAACTGAGCAGTTAATCATGGCTTCAGACCTTGTGCACAAAACATACAAGGTTGAATGAAGGTTGAAAACATTTTCTATAAAAAAAACAAATTGTTTTCACTCCTAAATTTCGGTTTTCTATAAGTCAAATCTACACATCCTAATGTCTGAAAAATATTCATATTCAACTTCTCAATTATTTCCGTTTTTCTAGTTATTAGCACGAAGTACGACTTTTTGGGCATTACAATAGATACAATGTTCACCTTAAAAAGGCACAGGCTCGTCAGCAATGCGTGCGCGTCAAATTCGTACGACGAAATACGCAGCTCCATGCCTTTGCTATGGAGCTGCGTATTTCGTGCCACGAATTTGGCGCGCATTGCTGACGAGCCTGTGCCTTTAAAGTCGTTGAATAACCGAGTATGGTATAAGGCCGAATCACCATTGAAATGAAACAACCAAACCCCAGAAGAGAAAAATGTGATAGGAAAAAAATAGGAGTGAAACAAAATTGAAGATTTACTTTGGAAACACTTTGGCCTGCCAATCATATGCATGTTTTGCACACAAGGTCTGAAACCATGGTCAACTACTCCATTCTTTACTTCACGCCTTATGGATCATTTACCAATTTTCCTCCGCAGATACGTGGTTTAGATAAAGTTCAAGCACGCGAACAAATACCCAACTTCCTGTTAATGAATCCCATAAGATAACATTTCTTCATAGGGCTACACCCATTCCTTCCTCCATGTACATACCAGTAGGCCTATATGCCACTTCCAATTTATTTCTTCAGGTTCCGGCCCAAATGGTTATTTTGATACACCCACACATCCAGACATTGCTGGTGGACTCGTCATGTTTCGTTATTTTTCCTGTCTCTATTCACAATAAATAACCCATTTAAAGGCCCTACATTTGCAAGATCAAACTTTTTACAGATTCGTGGAATGAGAGTGTAACATATCCAAGGAAGAATGTTGGTAAACTAGCCTGAAAAAATGTTAGCTACTTAGATGCATCAATGCTTCAGAAAACCTTAAAAATCTATATATGGATTTTGTGTACAAGTGAATGGTAAAAAAGTTCTGTGCACGGGACTTTAGGAAAGCACATTCGGTTCTCAATATCCAGCATGAAATACCATTTTGGACAGAAGTAAATTTATGTGGTGTTTGTTACCATTGTTATCAACACTTCGAGTAAGGTTTTTCAAAAACAAAATTGGGTCTTTGCAAATGATACAATAGGCCTTTAAAGCCCCTAATACATCATTTGCAGTGACCTGAAATTTTACTTGACACGAGTTGACATCCAACTACGCTAAGTGTTGTTAGCAATGGTAACAAACTAAAGTTTTACTGCGTGGCTGGAATTTCTACAAGGCAGTTTATCAACATTCTGTAGTTATGACATGCTGTTTCCCAATCATGTAATCTGTCTTTAATCAACTTTCCAGGATGCTGACAGTGAAAGGCATTGTCAGTGTAAAGCGGGCCTCCCACTGTGCGAAATTTGCCACGAATTTCCAACGATTAGCTACGATTTGGTACGATTGTGTGTAGAGTCTATAGGCAGTCTCCGATAATCGTACCAATTCGTAGGAAATTCGTGGCCAAAATCGCACAGTGGGAGGCCCGCTTAAGGGACATTGTTTGTTTGATGAAAATCCTTGCTTTTACTTTCAAAAAGGTGCCAAGGACAATACAAGGTCTGAGGAGAAATGGAGGTCACGACCTACTGTTAAACTAAAGTACCACTGAAGGGAACAAATGAACCATGAAAAGTCTGACAATTGGTTAGATTGATAAATGACAAAATAAAGAAAGATATACAAAAGATAAATAAGCCATATGGTGCATTTTAAAAAAGTGTGTGTGGTATACTTGGTGCTATTAATTGGGTATTCGTCCGCACAATAAAGTAGTGTCGTTTGTATAAGGCTCCATAAAAAATATTGCTTGATTCTCATCAGCGGCCGGGTCAAATTTGCGGCGCCGGATCGATTTTTTTAATATTTTGTATATAAATTATAAAACCTCCGGATGCCACATATGCCTGCAGAAATGTCAAATTTATATTTTATAATGTTTAATATCCCAACTTTGAAAAACAGTTGGTGGATTATTTTTCAAACATCATCTGCTATTCCGTATTCCCCGGTGGCCATGCATGGCCCGAGGTACTTAAGCAGCAGTTCCGAGGTACGTAGGATTTGCCAGCGGGATCGTGGTTCCGCCTACACAACGGACAGACTGAACCCAATGGCACATATTAAAACTAGTACCCTGTCCACACGGTGCAATGTCGACCGCGCACGTACACGAACCAAGCAACGTAAGACAGTCTTTCACAACGACTACCTGCAATAAGGAGCGTTGTGTAGCTAGCAAAGCCAGGGGACCAGTCTACACGTGGCTCATCGGCAGTGTTGTCAAGCGCAGACTTGAACCTTTTGCACGATGCATGAAGCCTACAGGACCAATCTAAAGCTGGCCGCATTTCGGGCCCGATTTTCCCAGCCTCACTTTTCAGCCTCAGTTTAACACAGTTGACTTTGTACAAGAATACATGCACTGCAGGATGACGAAAAATTGAACAAGATTTGCCACGCAACTGTTTAAATTTGACTTTTTAGGATGTGTTATTGCTTTCTGAAGACCAATAAAGGCTGTGCTCAGAGTATGAGATGATTTTTTTGCATGTTCATCTCGGAATGTATTGGGTCCAGTTCCACATGACTCTCAAAATATAAAATATAAAATGGCCTGGTCATCGGAATTGATCGGATTGTGCTGCGAGAATCCGCTTTAATACCCAAAAAATATATATAAATTATAAAATATAAATTGCCCTGGTCGTACAAATTTTTACCCATGTTCTGATGAGAATCAAGCAATATTTTTTATGGAGCCTAAGTAGTATATTTTTATAACTTGTATATTAAAGTGTATCGAGTCTCAACTGGTGAGAGTTTATGGTATTTTTTCTGAAATCATGTGGCGTTTGTCATGTCATTGCTATGAATATTTTATAGTCGTGTTTTTCTTGTCAATAGACCATAATACATTGAAACCTGCTATAAGGCCACCTTGTTAAACAGGCCACCCACCTTTGGTCCCAAATGCCATGTAAATGCTTAAAGGGCCTGTGACATGCTAAACAACTTTGTGCCTAAGCTTTGCTTCATATAGACGGATTACTTGTTCAGCAAGACATACTATTGTTCGTTTGGACGTAAATTCAATAAAGGGTGGCCTTTTTCAACTTTGAAGATTTCACTGCAATAAATCACAGACAGAGGGCACCGTTTTGAGTGCATCACATAAGGAAGACGGAGGGGAAAAGTTAAGAAAAATCATAAGACTTCAAGTTGGACTTGTGGCAAATTGCTGCAGTTTCTACCCCTAGTTTTGTCATGTCTTACAGCAGGCAACATGTAAAATAAACTCAAACAGCCATGGATTACAAAAGTTTCAGGAAAATTGAGAAAAAAGTGGAATCTTTTGTGCACAGTTGAATGTGATTTTTCTGTGTGTACCTCTTGTGACATAGTGACCTTGGTCATGAAACCTTTGTTTTAACCCCCAAAGCAAGCTCCAAATAGGATTGTTATGACTTTAACTGAGTAGAGAGGTTTTAAAGCATAGATTTCATTGATAAAAATCCTAAATAAGGGGCCCTTTAATGCACTTGTCAATTGTAATCCCGGCCCCGGGGGACCCGGGACTTTGGAGAAAGTAGCGGGGACATAGCCGGGGATGTCCAAAAAAACGTGCCCCGCTAGCCGGGACAATAGCGGGGACTTGGCCGGGGTTGTACAATTTGTTGCCCCGCTATACCGGGACAATAGCGGGGACATAGCCGGGGTTGTACAATTGTGTTGCCCCGCTATACCGGGACAATAGCGGGGACATAGCCGGGGTTGTACAATTGTGTTGCCCCGCTCTACCGGGACAATAGTGGGGACATAGCAGTACAAATTTTTTAACAAATCTTAGGAACGAAATGTACTTTTTGGACACTCTTGCCGGACGCGAATTTCATAAAGCAGTTGAGTCGGGGCCGAGATCGGGCGGGAGTTGTACTGTTATGCCTAGCATGTTGGGGCTGGGACAGCGCGGGGGTTGTCCAAAATGCCCCGCATGTCGGGGCCGGGATTGTGCGGGGGATGTACTAAATGCCCCGCATGTCGGGGCCGGGATCGTGCAGGGGTTGTACAATAATGCCCCGCATACCGGGGCCGGGGTATAGCCGGAGATGTACAAAATCAAGTGCCCCGCAGGGCCGGGCACGTAGCGGGGACGTAGCGGGAGTATCACGCTGGGCCACTTGGACATCCCCGGCCCAGTCCCCGCTAGTCCCGGGTCCCCCGGGGCCGGGATTACAATTGACAGGTGCATAACCTCTATAAAGAGGCCACCTCTTTAAAGTGGCCAGTTTTTTACGGTCCCGAGGGTGGCCACTATACTCTATAGACAAGTTTTACTGTAAGTTGACATCAAGAGAATAGCTGGTTTGACTCTCGAGAATAGCTGGAGCCTGGAGAGGCTCATATGTACTGGCGTTTATGCACATACTGCCCTAAACATTTATACCAAGTCGTAAAAAATACAGAAATGTCAAATTGCTCGCAGCACAAGCAGAGTGAGAGCGTTTGATCATAGGTTTGATATGAACAATTTCCCCCGACCCCGGCCGGCCTACCTTTGCACGCAGCTCCGCTGACATTCCATAGCCCTTTGGTCTCTCCGCCATTTTTATCAATCAAGCAAAACTAACTGGGCAGACGAAGTGATAATATAAATATGTAACTGTTCGCAATTTACAATGTATCACCAAACTTGCAGCCTGTCAGTTTAGAAACCACCTGCAGCCGCCGTACCTACATGTGTAGTTTGTTAAAAACGACGGACCGCTCCCAGTTTTATTGGTTTGGTTTAATGGCGCATGGATTCCAGACACTGTGACGTCATGACTCATGTGCGAATAATGCCCTACTTGTTTGTCGGCGGGAAATAATCGTGCCGTTGACCTCGTTAGCAGCGTCCGCGAGACTCGTCGACTTCCGGGGACCTCGTATATAAGTTTTAACACATGCAGCGACCGTTTTTTCGGCACCATTTTCACACACGTCAAAATAAGCACTTTCACCTACCGTTTGCGTAATGTGACCCGAGTGCAATGCGCACGCATTAGTAGTACTTCGGACTCGATCGAGTAGCAAGAACTGTAGGCCCTACGCGCGCCCGCCGAACGTAGCCAAAATTACTAGGTGACGTCATTACACCAGAGACGTAGAAAACTAGACGTAGAGAGAAATATCATATCGTGCTGGATAGTTGGTATACCATAGAGTTGTATTAGCAAACTCGACAGAGGAGTCTGGCCACCTCGCTAAGAGATGAGCACTCTTTGGCGTAAACAACTTTATTTTATGAGAAGTTAGTATGAGAAATTAGCCTCCATCTTGTTTGGAAAACAGCAAAATCTTTCAAAGCTTTCCCCGAAAGCATTGAGCCGGGAAGATATATAAAACAATATTGTAATGAGTACGAGTAGACATGGATTCGTTTGAAGATAGGAAACTTATGAAATCTCGTACGAAGAAAATTGCTAGAGCAGAGAACACATGTGCCGGATAATCAAATGATACCTTTTGTTTTTTTGGGAAAAGAAATAAACACCGAGAACCTAAGGATGAGTTGGTCGCTTGTTCATCGTTGACGTACGTAACCAACCATATGGTATTTTGTGCCGGTTTTTCTAATACACGAACCGCATAATTAACATCGAGACACATAGGCGGATTGCGCCTTCGAAAGCCAAGCCAGAAACGCCAGGAAAATCCCCCTTTTTTGCGAACGAACGCTCTGGGATCTTTTAAGTGCATTACACAACATACTAGACGGCTTTACATTCCATCCGAAGGATGGAGTATCTGGGGTTAAAGGTTTAGTGAAATGAAAATTATCAGTCAGCTGGTTTTATACACAAATCAAAAGATCAAACTGATGTAGACAAAAGGGCAAACTCAAATTTTTCTCTACTTAAAAATCTTTGACAGGCGAGGGCGCTGTTTATCACTGGTCATGGCGGAGGGAACCCACAGTTAAAAAACAAAGAAAGAACATTACATTTCAAACTGAAGCAGTAGCCCACTGATCTATTTCTGACCCAAACAAACTTGTTGGGATTGTTGCAAATGACATACTAAACAAACTCACTAAACTGTTACAGATAACACCAAGAATTCACTGAAAATGACAAAAACTTTTGTACACAAGTCAATGGAGATTTCCTCTGTTGTCCCGAGATGACATCATTGATTTGCTCATGAATATGGAATTTCTCATTAGCATAAAAATAGAAAACTTGCAATTACACCAAAACGGAACAATCAAATTTTCTGAAATTGACAGAAATGTATAAAATACACCCTCTACTATTATTATATTTAATAAAAACCTATTTTACACGTCCTTTAAGCACTTGCTCAAGGGCGAACGTAGGCCTACTTGTCGAACCCACAACCCGAGGATGTTTTCATCTGCCATTTGCCAGTCAATGACCTAAACCGCTCCGGACACGGTACACCATACGGTTACACGCTCAAATATTACCCACGAACATGGACACAGACCGTTACCACAAAGTCATACACTATGCCATCCTCTTGCAACAGTGCCCCTTTAACGCACTCCCTAACTCCTGCGTACAGTGGCCCTGTTGAAAAAGGCCCCATTTGGCGGGAACGGAACCCAATACAATTTCTGGAAAGTATAGAAATTGTTTCTTTTCGGCATAACCGAATTGATTAAATTACATCAAAATGACTCGGGCGTGAGTTGGCTCAAGACAACAGCCGGCTCGCTCCACAGATTTGCGTGTATTTCCTCAGGGTATTGTCACGTCGCTTTGCAGAGTGGAAATTCCCTGAGATCTCAGGATGACACTATGCGGACTTCTTTTTGTACTCGTGCACTGTAGAAAATCTGGCCGAAAATATTTTTTATCTCAAAAACGAAAGGCAGGATTTCGCCCTAACTTTACAATTTTAAAGTAACACACCTTATATTTGTTTTGAACCCCACCCCAAACCCCCCACCCCCTTATCCTTTTTCAAATGCTAAGACAACTCGTCTGTGAACCTGTACCTGTGCAAGTCCACACAGTTACGGTGCTACCTGGTTTATGCGGACCTCTTTTGTCCTACACGCTTGTACACATACACACACAAGGCTCAAACAACGTGCATATCGGTGCCACAAAATTGCTAAATTACTTCAAAAGCTTTGTCATAAAAATGTGAAACATGCATGTAATTGTGACCTGATTGGCTGAATTTGGTGCTTCTTCAATTTAATTTCATTGTCCGTGAAGGGGACAATAATTGATCCATCCTTCGTTCACCGAAAAAAAAACCACTTTTCCCTCTCTCGCCATGGACAAGGGTGTTTTGTGCATCATTTTTAGGGTCACTATTTTCCGTCTCATTTATCAATTTTTCCTCATTGCTAAATTCAAGTTTAAATTCAAATTTACACTCACTGCTGGCCGATCATAAGCTTAAAGGGCCTGTGACATGCTTAACAGCTTTGTGCCTAAGCTTTGCTTTATAATGACGGATTACTTGTTCAGCAAGACATACTATTGTTCGTTTGGATGTAAAATCAATAAAAGGTGGCTTTTTTCAACTTTGAAGATTTTATTGCAATAAATCACAGACAGAGGGCGCTGTTTTGAGTGCATCACATAAGGAAGACAGAAGGGAAAAGTTAAGAAAAAACATAAGACTTCAAGTTTGACTTGTGGCAAATTGCTGCAGTTTCTACCCCCAGTTTTGTCATGGCTTACAGCAGGCAACAAACTCAAACAGCCATGGATTACAAAAGTTTCAGGAAAATTGAGAAAAAAGTGGAATCTTTTGTGCACAGTTGAATGTGATTTTCCTGTGTTTGCCTCTTGTGACATCGTGACCTTGGTCATGAATATGCATATTTGCATTAGCATAAAAACTAAAAAGCAAGCTCCAAATATAATTGTTATGACTTTAACTGAGTAGAGTGGTTTTAAAGCATAGATTTCATTGATAAAAATCCTAAATAAGGGGCCCTTTAAAGGACCCCTTTAAAGGACCCCTTTAAAGGACCCCTGAAATGCTCAATAACTTTATGCACAGTTTTTGGCATTTTTCAACTTGAAAATTTCTTCACATGAACTCAGACAGAAGGCGCTGTTTGGGGCATGTCACTTTAGGAACACACAGCAGAAAAGCAAAGAAAAAACATAAGACTTCAAACTGGAATTGTGGAAAAATGCTGCAGTTTCCAGCCTTAGTTGTTTTTTCATGGTTTGCAACAGGCAACATGTAAAACAAACCTAAACCATCATGGGTTACTTACAAAAGTTTCAGCAAGTTGGAGAAAATTGTGGAAACTTTTGTGCACAGTTGAATGGGATTTTCCTGTGTTTTCCTAAAGTGACATCACCACTTTGCTCATGCATATGTAAATTTTTATTAGCATAAAAATCAAAAACCTTGATTTTAACACCCCCAAACAACTTCCAAGTGGGGTTTTTATGATTGTAAATTAATGGACTAGTTCCATAGCACAGATTTCATTGATAAAAACACAATTTCAGGGCCCTTTAAAGGAGCGTGTTTAGATTTATTTCCCCCAGAAAATGGATTTCGTTTTAACCAAGCAATCATACAAAATACCCCAGGCCTACCCAAAATACTATCCTTAGGAAGCAATAGGAAATTTGGATGTGTAAGCAAAAAGGTTGGTGTGTAATTACTGAACTGCTTCGTTATGGAACCAGATACTAGTAAATTAGTTTACAAAACATCGGTGGTTTTTTGACGATATCCTTTAAAATATACGGATTGAGAACGCAACATTTTAGAATGGTACTGAGAAAAATATGACAAATGATATGGTATCAAAACCCATTGGAAAAATGAGGGTGTCAAAAATGCGACATGAACACGCTCCTTTAAGAAATTTGAGTGGCATCTATAAAGTTCAGATATTAAAGCTTCCAAAAATATCAGATTTGTTCCATCGATACTGTCCATTTTATGAATCAAATTCAATTTTGATTTACAGCTTAAACTGCTGAAACATTTATTTGTAAGCTATTATAAAATATATTTTATATTTCATAAACTTGGACGCGTATACGCGTTTACGTGCGTTTCACTTCCTTAGCAGTATTCAATAGGCCTATTTCCACACTGTAGACACAAGGCAAATAATGTACGAGTTTAATAATAAGGTCTCAAAGCACCTCCTTTTCAGAGATCCGTGTACGTGTTTCTGGGTTCCTTGTCTGATGATTTAGATTTTAAAAATGTATATAATTTGCCTAAAATTACGTTTAACGTTGTGGTTTTGTGGTCGCGTGACGTCACTGTCCTTACGTGAAGTTTTCTTGCACTCGACAAAGCTGGCGCGTAAACGTCATATCCCATAGTTCCATTGGGCATTTCGGGAAATCGTTGGGTCGTGATGTCTGTGTGCGTGTGCTGAGCAGGAGGTGCCGCACCTCGGCTCAAAAACACTGGGGGGAAAGACGGTCAAATGCCGCCAACCCCGAGCCAGATCCGGGAGCAGCTGCTCAAGGCAATAGACCAAGATGCCAAAGTAAGCCATAAATTCGGTCAGTTCGGTTCAGATGGGTCGTCAACTGGCCAAAAAGTGTTCCGTTTTCAAGCGGTCTGTGCGCGATCATGCAAGCACCGGCAAAGCCATATAAAATCGTATACCTACGCGCTTTCAAGATGGCCGATTTTTCCAGACGGAGCCGAATTTTTGGTCCGAAAATACGCGGCGAGTCGTCATTGTCAGAAGTGTCCGTTACAAGGAGCATGTGGCCCGGCTCCTATAGATCGTCCAGGGTGCAAAAATCGAAAGGAAGGATGAGGTAAAATGGGAAAACGACGACGTTTTCTGAATCGTATCTCGAGAGCCGGGAACGGTAAGGGGTTCTCTTCACTCGGCTGGTCCGCTGCAGAATGACTGTTGCCCGCGCTGAGAGCCTATGAGCGGGGGCCCAGCACGCATGCGTGTTGTAGCCTTACCAAACACGTCTGTGTTTTTCAGTGCATATTGTTATGCAGAAGTTATGGCGGATGTGTTGCTGAACCCATGCGTGGCTGTGGCTGTGCACCTGCTACGGTCAACGTATTGCCGTCTGCTGAATGTATGTACTGCACCGTGCACGCTATGCCTTGTGTTGTGTGTACCACAGGCACAGGTCCGTGTGAACTGGCTATGTATCTCTGTGTATCTTTGTACGTTCATGGATTTCAAAGTTACAATCTAAAATTTAGCCAAAATTTCATTTTAAAAATCCCATTTTCGAGTTAAATCTGGTCCAGATATCTCTTTAAATACGAATATCAAGCTTGATATAGTCCTAGGGTTCTAAGAATAAACAGAAGATGACCAACTTTGATGCAAAAATTACCTCAAATTGATAATCTGCAGTGTGTACCTCCATGATTAAACCAACGACCAGATAATTGACAATGCTCACATTTTGGTCAACAGCATGCATTCTAGCAGGATAAAAAAATTCTTTATTAAAAATCAAGTTTTAAATCTAATATGTTAAAGTATTAAAATTAGAAGCGATACCTTTGTTTAAACCCTGATATTCGCATCAGGGCAAATAGAAGAGCCAAGTATTAATTTATTCTGATATTGAAACCAATGATTCCTCAAAAGTGCCTGCAGAACTAGTCTATGAAAAAAAATATGTGAAGAGAAGACAATAAAGAAATGTACAATTTTAGAGGCGGGAGAAAAACCACACACAACAAATGTCCAGGCCAAATCAACCTCAAAACCTAAGTTTTCCCGGATCCTGATATAGGAAATCTTCGCACATGAAAAATGGTTTTTATTTCATCAAAGGTTGGGATGAAATTGGGTGAGGGTGAGGGTGGAGTGACGTCAGCCAGTGAAAAGATCAATGTTATTTTCTCTGGGTGTCTGAATAAACTTTTTCACGGTTATCGACGCTATGTTGTTCACGGGGCAGTTCGAACATGCGTTGCTGTGTGGTACGTGGATCGTATATGAATGCATTGTATTTGTTAGGTCATTGTGCATTAGTTACGATCTGCATGAGCACACGGCAACACGTGTTCAAAGTGCCCCGTGAACAAGATGGCGTTGATAACCGTGCATAGCAACTGATGAAAAAAGCAAGTTAAAAAAATCCTAGCTACGCTGCTGCTTTTAAAAACATGAACAACAGCATTACATAACTAAAGATTAATGTTGATAAACTGCCTTGTAGAAATATGAGCCACAAAATTTTCTGCAGAAATTGTTTTTTAAAGAAGCATCTTTAGTTGGCAATTTCTCCCACAAAGGTACCATTTTATACGGGGGAAGAAACGTGGTGTTTGTTACCATTGCTCGTTTTATTCAGGTTTTTTTGGGTCAACTCCGCGTGAAGTAAAATTGTGCGTAACTGCAAATGATGTATTGGGCTTTAATTGTGTGTTTTTTGTCAACAGGTCATTAACATGGTTTGTGTGTTGGAGGCCATATCATGCCTTGAAAACACAGCAGTTACCAAGGAAGCTCTTGAGGTATGTAGCATGCATTGGTGTAAGTACTAAAGACTCGTCTCAAAACTGGTCTTAAAGGAAGCACAAATATTATTGAGAAAATTTGAGAGTAAGTTAACAACTTGACCATACGACCCGGCGGTATGCTGTTACGCTTCCATACCAGAATGGGAAATCGAACTGTTTGCTTTGACTATTTTTTCTTTGTGTCAGTAAAGCTGTAGCATAATTTCTACTCGCATTGGAACCTCCATGCAAAATATCCACAAGCACAGGATCATTATTTCCAAAGAAAAAAAGACGGTTATAACTGATTTTTTGAACTGACGTTGACAAGTAGAAGATCTCAAATGGATGGACATGTGAGAGGCTGGGACCCACTACACTGCACTAAACTGTTGGTAACCAGCGGCTACAAAATTGTATAGCGCCACCATGTGGCGCTTCACAACAAGTTCATAGTCGGGAGACGTTCCGGTGTGCATGTTTGTGCAAATTAGGCTGGGGTACCGTGTTGCTTTGCGCGGAAGACTTTCAAAGGAAACTGTTGGATTTTTTTCACACCGAAGCTCAAAAAGTCAGTCTTTATTTCTCAGGAAATATTGTGATTCATATCCTGGGATTCCTATCAACGCAGGTATTTAAATCATAGTTTCATGTGAGCATCTAACAGTTGGATTTGACTGCAAACCTGACTTAAAGGCACAGGCTCGTCAACAATGCGCGCGCGCCAAATTCGTGCCACGAAATACGCAGCTCCATGCCTTTGCTACACAGAGCTGCGTATTTCGTGGCACGAAATTGGCGCGCGCATTGCTGACGAGCCTGTGCCTTTAAAACAATTTGATTTGACTTTGAGTCTTAAGCAAGTTGATGAAATTTTCATAATGTAACGTTTTACAGGAGACCCGTCTTGGCAAGATAGTGAACGACATCCGGAAAAACACCAATGACACTTCGCTTTCCACGAGATGCAAAAAACTAGTTCGGGTGTGGAGTAAACAGTTTGTTCGTGGAACAACGAGTTCCGGTGGTGGAAACACTCAGGATGCGGCAACTTCTAACAGGCAGCCTAACCCACCTACTCAAGGGAAATCAAAAACTCCTTCGCTCAAATCTCAGGCATCGACTACCCCCGTTTCAAGCTCAACAGTGGACAAAAACAAGTCTGAGAATCGGAAACGAAGGAAGGCAAGTGCCTCTCCGGGCGCGGGTTTGTCCCCAGGGTCCACCCCGACGTCCACCAAGAAACTAAGGCCAGCAACTAGTAGCATGCCCACCTCGCAAGTAGCCAAAGACAACACCAGTTCATCAGGGACCAAAAATGGCATGCCAGCCCAACGGGAGGCGAGCACATCCAATCTGCAGAGTTCAAAGTCGGCTTTTACGAAGGTCAAACCTTTGGACTCCAAACCACCTTTAAGAACTAGTTCCCCTGCTGCAAAAGCAAAAGCGGCATCTTTGTCGCCTGGCGTGAGCAAACCCAATGCCAGTATCAGTAAAGCTCTATCAAAATCGCCTTTGGCAAAACAAACGTCGACTTCAGTCAACAGTCTCGGTGGTAAAGTGGCTGTCGAACCTGCTAAAAGTGGTAAATCCTCGCCAGTAGTCAAAACAAAACAGCAAAAGGACTCCAGCACCACAAGTTCTCTTGGAACTAAGGAAAGAACTGACCAGCCTTTTGCAGCCGAAAAACTTCAAATCAAAACCACAAGTACACAGAGAAGCCTTATACTAGACTCAAATTCCAGTTCAGCCACGGTTAAGTTACGGTCACCCTCGACGACAACCGCGGTGCCCGTTGGTGGTCAAACGACTTGCAATTATGACAAACGGCCAGAGTCGCCGTTGACAGGCTCATTGTCGCAAGAGAAAGACCTTCCAAAAACGTTTTCAATTTTTGATGACGATTATGACGAACCGGACATTCACAGTGACGAGAGATACGTCAAAGTTTTGGAGGATTCGGACAAGGGTGTTGCCTTGCAGCCCAGCATTACGCAAACGACTCAAAGTGACGCGCCGCCTAGACCAAGCTCAACTCACAGTGAGATTGTCGATACTCATATATGCATCGAAGATCCTGATTTGAAGGTTGTCCGAATCGAAACGCCCGTTCAGGAATCAATTCCAAGTGATCATGAAATGGACGAAGTCCCCTCAAAACCTGCGACCGAAGAAGACTTGGCCAGAATTCACAAAGAGCAATGGGCGGGTGTAAACGGTAGCTACAACCACCAAAATGAGTGGTTCGATTGGACGCAAACCTACTCCGTTCCCGTACAAGACGATAATGCGTTGCATATATTACCGTATATATGCTTAGACTAATTCACGCTAAACATGAAAAATCTAATAAGCTAAATTTTTCCCTTTCAGTTTCCAACAAAGTTGGATGGAGTTTTGTTCCAAATGATTCAAAACTTAATTGTGTGCACTATTTTCCAATTATATGTTTAACATTTTGTGAGTAATTTTTTGGTAATATTTAAGCTGGATGCATACATTAGCTCTTCAAAGCCACAAATACATTTTTTTAAAAAGAGAAGTGAAAAAAGTAGGTTTTATGGAATAATTTCTAATAACTTCAGAAAGGCACGTACATGTATGTGAAAGATAGCCAATACAGTATATGGTCTTAATTTGGTCTCTCTTGCAAAGTATAGTGTATAACTAAACGGAAAGTTAAAGCAAATTTAACGTTTACTGGAATACATCTTCAACTAAATGTTAAAGGGGAAATCAGAGTTTGTAGTACTGTTCGAAGACTGGGCCTCGCCAAAAATCACGATTTATTTGAACCATTGGATAGTCTATGAAAAAAAATACAATCCTCCCAGGGTTCTCCCCAGCATATTTTGAAAAGTGTGGGGCCCATTGCGATAAGGTTCGAGAACACACGAAGCCACGGCATCAAATTTGTCAAAAGACTTTTGAAGCTATCTGGTGCATTTTAGAGCTATTCTTGAGTGACCTTTGAAAAGTATTTATAAAGGGTTTTTTATGTGAAAAATCCTACCTTTTTAGATCCATCCACTTTATGATTCGAGTATTTTCCCAATGAAAAGTATTAGGTCGGTGGGCAATTTATATGCAAATAGCAGTGGATACACGCGCAAAATCTGTTCTACATATGCCGTTTTCGAAATACTCGGTGTTTTACGGTCAGGCTCGGTATTTTGAATTTGATGTCTTCCTTTGTGTGTAGTTTACCTTCGTGGATGAATAAATATGCTCAAGAGGGGTGAAGCTTAAATTAGCATTGGCCCAAGATTTTTCTTAAAAATCCCATTAATATTGCTGGGATACACCAGGCTGAAGTCACAGATAAAGATGGTGTTTTCAAAAACAGGCAATATGTCGGAGCAAACTACAGAGGGCGCTGTTCACCGCGCAAAGATTAACAAGTTACCGTCTGTTCGCATTTTTGGAGGGTCAACTTATGATGAACATTTGTCCTTAATTTTTAACGGGTGGAATTTTATTATTCGGAATTGGTCTTTAGTAACCGAGGATCAATACAATACCTTTTTATTCTCGTGAAAAGCGGAGAAATTAACTCTGATTCCCCCTTTAACCAAAAATGATATATAACGCACAAGAAAGACCACTCATGCAAAAAGTAAAGTACGAAAAGGCGCCATTTGAATAAGCAGACTACATGTAGGTGTGCCTCGTGCGTTGTGGCGAAAAGTTACAGGCAGCATCCGCGACAGTCATGTCAAACACGAGGCACGTCTACTTTGCTTACCCCTGGTACTCAAATGGCATATTTTCACGCATGAGTGGTTTATCTTGATTTTCACACCAAAATCTGTCACTTATCACCAAAACATTGGTTTGTTTTTTTTGCCATTGCAAAAACCCCAAACCACACACTCCCCATTCAGATTGCACTAGACAATCGACTGCTTTCTAAATTCATTATTAAAAACTCCATTTTATGTTGTATCTACATGCACAGTTCTATCAATTGTTTCGTTTCAAGTGACAATTCCCAACATATACAGGGTGTCCAACAAAAAAATGAAACCATCGCCATCAATGGTTAAGATGTCTGCCTAGTATGCAGGAGGTCTTGGGTTCGAGTCCCGCCCAAGCACGCTATGAGTTTTAGCGTGTCCTCGGTAAACCCACGTAGTATATAGTGCATACCGTGTCATGATGGGCACAAATTATTTCCACTTATCCAAAAAATAAAACAGTTGCAAAAATTGTCACTGTAAAAAAGCACTTTTTCAGGCGCATGTGGTACATGAATCATAAAATGTTAGGGCCAAATTACGTCAATTCCTACAGACATAAAATTTTTGCAAACTGTGCGCACACATTCACCCGAAAGCGTTAAAAACGCAGTTGTAATTTTCCTACAAAGAAGGCGGCTATGAGAGAGGTCTATAGATGAATTTCCATATTGGTCTGCGCACTTCCACATTAAAACCGAGGCTCTTCGCGTCAAGTCGGCAGTACGCATGCGCTACAAGTACACCGACTGAATGAGTGATTGTGCGTACCTTAGTTCACTTCATAATTCAGTTGCTTAACACGAAGAGCTTCGTTATCAAACCCGGAAGTGCGCAGACCGGTCTCAAATTGGTTAAGTCCATACATACCTGTATTGTGGTTGAAGATGCTGTCAAACATTTTACGGACTCCTGGAATTTGGTTCTTAGCGAGTTCTGTATCAAATGTAGACCATGGCACAAGATTGGTTTATTTTGAATGCTAACAACACATCAAGTACATTGTGCTGAAATATTGAGTTTCCTCCTGACATGCACATGCATCATGATTCGCACAATTTTAATTTAAGAATGAGTTCATGGGTGAAATCGCTGTTTAAATGATCACCCCTTGCCGCCATTTCTGTTGTGCAAACTACTTTTGCAAAACATGGTGCATGCACACAACAGCAGGCATATTTCAACAGAGGGCAGTTTATAATGTAAACAAATGCCACATGTATGGCCTGTAGAAATTTGAATATTTGCTTGAAGCACTGATCTGCAATTAAAAAAAACATGAATGGGCTACCGGGGTATGTATGTTTGCAATCAAAATAAAAACCCTGCAGTGACTTCAATTTCCTTCATATCACTAAATTAATTTTTGACTACCGGTAGCAAATAAATTGTTTTAAACAGCTTAAGGAAATTTTCCTCCTAGTTAGGTCAGACAACTGTACTTCAACCTCTTTCATAAAAGTATACATTGGCCTTTTTCCAAATCTCGATTTAGGCTCGGGCTCCATGTGGCCCACATGGAGGCCACATGGAGCCGGAGCCCAAGTCGAGTTTTGGAAAAAGGCCATTATTTCTTAGGAATAACCAATAAGGTACATTATATAACTCCCAAGTAGATCCTTGTCATTTGATTGGCAATAGCAGGTCACATGGCGTTTAATGCTACGTCACCAACCGTGCATTTTTTCCATATGATTTTGTTCATGGCACGCACACTGCATGCATTTTTACTGCAAGCGCGTGTTCGTGTAAGACGCTTGTGTGGTAGATGAGTCGAAATCGATCATTGTGATGCGAGGGATGTCAGGGACTTGGTTACAATCATTTTTTGATTGGGCGCCCTAAAATTAGGTAAAATCAACTTGTTACCGATTTCTACTCACAAATGCCTCTTCTTGCCTAGACTATACTGATCCGGATGGGATTCGAACCAGGGCCACAGATGTGGACTGGAGGATGAGTAAAGTACCACTACGCTAACCTGGTTTCCCCATTTTTGACTATGATAAGTTATGATGCAATGTGTGCCACATTTTCAAGAAAGAGGCATTTGTTTTAATACAAAGTACATGTACATTGTATACTAGTATGTTTTTTTCCACAACATACAATTCAAAAAATAAAATTAAATGATTCTTTAACCTATAGATCGAGGAGGCTGACAGATGTAACATTTTATCAGTCGGTAACGTGTATTATTATTATTATTATTTCTTTCTGGTATTCATACCAAGGATTCCTCAATAGTGCTCATTGCACTGTCACTCGCAAGCGTGAGGAAACCCATGAAGAATTAGAATTGGAAATGGCCAGAGACACCAGGGATGATCCCCCTTGCTCTTCATGAAAGAATGCTCTGGGATCTTTAGAGTGCGTTTTTCATTACCTAACACACTGGACCAACGGCTTTACATCCCTTCCGAAGGATGGAGCAAGTGTGGTTGAGTGCCTTGCCCAAGGGCACAGGTACCGTAGCCGTGGGGAGGTTCGAACCTGCAACCCCAAGTTTTCACCTATGATTGCGAGTCAATGACCTAAACCGCTCGGCCACGGTACCCCTTGTGGCAAGGCCGACTGCACCAGCCTCCCTAAGAGCCACTGAGGCAGGGTGCGCCACTCTGCATGAAGTGCCTCTCTCGGTATACTTTTAGGACTGTTTGTGGGATTCACTACAACATGTAGCCTGATAGCATTCTTTTTTTGGCCATTAAACCCTGGTTGTTCAAATAACATTTTATTAATATATCAATTAAATCTGGTTATAAAAGAAAACAAATACGTATACAAAAAGGCAAAGTCAAAAGTACAAAAGAAAAACAAATCAAAAATTAATGTGATGTTCACATTTGCCAAAACAAACTCGTCTTTGAAATACAGTGAACTCCCACAGCACCCCCCATATAAACTGGGGCGGAATGCAATATGCGGTTTAAGACCAGTTGTAAGGCTACATGTAAGCCAGCTAACGCAGTGTGGCCACTAAGACTGGTCTTGAATTATAGCCCGCTTGCGATATCGTTGTCTTAAAGTTAAACCATTCTTAAAATTTAAGCCCGCAGCGAGCAGGCTATAAGTTTTGGACACAGCGCTACATCTCGTAATTTTGCATGAAAACAGATTTACGAAACGCACATTGTGCCCATTTAGTGCTATTTCATAACTTTCGCGGTCAGTTTCTCTGCAAAAACTGCACCACACACGCGTCATCAAGTGGCTTCGTGAGGACGTTTGTTTGGCTTGAAATCACGCAAGGATAGCCAGCTGCGTCACTTTCCGTTAAGATGTGCGTGTTTTTTGGTTGGCGCAGCCATACTTCAGTTAGACTGGTTTATTGCAATGGGCTAAACCAGCGACTAAGCTGAGACTGCTAAGTTGTTTAGCCGGCTGTAAAAGACCGGTCTTAGACCAGTGGCCGAGTTGGTTTTATTGCAATCCGCCCCTAGGGCCAATTTCATGGTGTTACTTAGCACAAAAATTTGCTTTATATTGTAAAAAAATGGGTTTTCAAGCCAAAATCGTATGTAATGTGTATTAATTGATATTCTGCTACGGTTTCTAAAAACACAATTTGACATTCCATTTTGGCTGATAACTCATCTTACAAAGCAAAGAAATTCTGTGCTAAGCATATTTGTGTGTTTAGCAGCACCATGTAATTGGCCTATATATATGTACTGTGCATACAGTGATGCTGGACTCTTAAGGCAAGAATATAGACTGATCCATGCTTGGTTATAGTAGTGCTCTACAGTTATAATGTACAAAGCTTACTAGGTTAGATTTTGCAAAAACTGCTTTAACAAAAATTCACTAACAAAAACAAGAGCAAATAAAATTGATTTAAAAATTTGAAAACAATTCTATACATGTTCATCCGCTGAAACCCCATGCACTAAAGCTCCGTCCGCATTGGACCTTTTTGGGGAAACTTACCAAGAGGATGGGTACTTTTTTCCATTTTAAGTCCAATGCGTACAGCCTAGGACGTTTTACTCACGGTAACTTTTCCCAGAGTCCAGCTGTTACTACTTCTAGCCAACTGCTGCCCAGGAAAATTGACCAGGGAACTTTTCCTGAGACTATAAGTCCAGTGCGGACACAGCAAGTCGGTAAAAGTGCTCTGGAAGCGTACATCCGGGCCGTGGAGGTCAAACTGCGAAGGAACACTGTGCATGCTCTTCCACAGTCTCGGTAACATTTTCCCGTGTCATAGGGTCCAAATGCAGACAGCAGTTAAAAGTTAGCCATTTTTCATTTTACCATCGTCTCGGTAAAACCTCCCAAAAAACAAGTCCAATGCGGACACGGTTCAAGTCTATGGAGCATGGTATAAAATTGTACGTGTTTTTAAAGAAAAACTGAAAATTTTCTCACTACTCAATTCATGTTTCCTCCCGAATTTACACGACATTGTTATATTACGACATTGTCATATTAGGAAAAATGTCAATAATATCCAAAAATAACTCATTTTGGAATTTAGTAGAACTATTTGCACAAACTGTACAATACAAACATTTGTAAAAGATTGATTATTGACAACTTAGAAAGATTCAATGCAAGTACAGGATACAAATGTGTTATCAAAATTAACATTTCAAATACAAGGACATTTCAAATACAAGGACATTTCCTTCCACTGTCAAACGCAGTATACACACAAATCTTTACTTGATATACACCGTTTAAAAGTACATTCACACACTAAAATATCAAGGTTGCCCGATAATTATATAATATATTTTCCATATTTTATTATTGTTATATAAAATGAAGCTTTGTTTTGAAAGATTTTCGCGAGATTTATGTCTATTTTGTGTTGAAAACTTCAGTTTACAACTGCATGTGCTTTTGTTATTTTTTTTTACTGTACTCTTGCGCGTGTAGTACACACGCGCAATCCATTCACTCGATGCACAACATGCTTGGGTGCGCCCAGCGTGCAAGCGCATCAAATTGGGGCTCTGTGCTGCACAGTATCAGAAACACACGGTATCCGCCAAAGCTTCATTTTATATAACAGTGTGGGAATTTCACTGAGGCCCTGCCCTGGAGGCCATTGCCTCCGTTGCCCCTGCCTTGGTGCCCTTTTGCAATACTCTCATAGACTTTTTGATTTTCCAATGGAAGTACCTTTTCTAAACACAAAAATGGCAGTGCCCCTTCAGTAACGAAATTCCTACCCTGTATAATAATACTTATTACAAAATATTTGTAAGCACAATATTTAACTTGATACTTTTCTGAAATTCAGAATGGTAAAAATATACTTGTACAAATATATATACATAAAAAATAAAAAATATAAATCTGGCACTGTGAAAGAATCAACCCTTCGCCAAGTCCACATTTTTCTTAGATCCTCTCTCAGAATGTCTAAATGAAGGGTTTTCAAATTCTCGACTGGTATCTTAAATCCAAAAATGCACCCTTCAAATATCAACATGAAGGGTGCAAAAAGTCTTGATCCTCCAAAATCCTCCAACATAGTTTTCTCCGGTATCCCCAAGTTCTAAAATGTGACTTGACTGTGTAAAAACCACTAACCACAAATCGGCAGTGAATCCATGCCCGTATTAAAATGCAAAAATACAATGACAATTCTGGGCAGTACCTGGGTAACATCTGGATTTTTTTCAGTCACCACCTGAAATTTCCATTGAATTTTCGTATTTTATTGAGCTTGGATCAGCCGATAATTTCTGAAAACTGGTCACAAAAACTTGGCCTAGAATGCGCAACATCCGACCCATTTCCCATGGTCGGGTCACATATGTACATTGTATAATCTTCCTCAAGCCTCTAAATTGTTCCAATGAAGAATGCCCAATTAATGCCTAGATCCCTCACAGTCGTTCAGCCTCAGTCCTCCAAAAATAACAAATAAAAGGATGATTCAGGGTTTGAAAACATATCATGGGTCTACATTTTCACATTCTCTTCAAATGTGTTGCATTTATCTCAAAATTAAAGAAATATCTTTGAGTTGTTTTGAAAAGATATCATGCCCGAGACGTACACGCAGTCGTACTATGCAGTGGGGAACAAGACAAAGATGGCTAACCGTGATAAAGGTCTATACAAACATCAATTGCTACTATTTTGAAATTTAAGTCATGTCAATACAACTTATAATATATCCCGAGTATAAAAACGTTTTACTGTACAACCGAGCAACTATAAATATACATGTACTCAACAAAAAGAGAAACCTTTTTTTAACTGCCACCAATATTTTGCAAATTACCTACCACGGAGCAGCCAAATTTCACACCATTCATGTGAAGCATTGTAAATTTCATCTGCATCAATTATCTAGGCTTGTGACCTTGTTGGGTCTGCTAGCCATGTGTTACATAACTTTGGCAAAATTGAATTGAAATGTTTTTTAAAGTTGTAAATGTGGGTTCAAACAAAATGTACAACTTGCCTATGTTTTTGTATTTATGTATTGAACCGGATACTGCTTACTGTTTTGAAAATGTTGAATATATACTTGTATTTGTTTAAATGGTGTATTTTCATGCACAAGTGTTTGTTTTAATTGGTGTCCGAATATATTTATTTATATACCTCATGCGTAGATTCCAGTCATCTGATTGGTTAAAAGTGGGGGCATTGAATCGGCTAGACCCGGCGCGTATGCCAACTGGTCAATAGTCTTTGCCATGCCCCGGGCATAGTCATTTAGCGGGTTCCGGACGCGCGCATTACATGTGTTAGCATATAGCTAGTTGTGCACCAACTATGCAGCTGGGCATAGTCATTTAGCGGGTTCCGGACGCGCGCATTACATGTGTTAGCATAGCTATAGCTGTACACCAACTATGCAGCTGTGCGCTTCACGTAAACATTCATCAGGACGGTAATGGCGGAATCTCGACGTCATTTTGTCGTCTGTCGTAGATGATGAAGTCCTTAAGAAAGTAAGAGAAGTGGCCTACAGTTAAAACTGTGTCAAGTGAAATGTGCTACTAAAGTGCCAGGTGATTATGCTACAATGTTTGCTGTAAATATACAACTTTTCCGCCGTAGACCAGCTTCCGAAATCGAAACGCGAAGGACCACTGTCATGACTGTATGATGTCTCGTTACTTTTAACCAACCAGATGACAACAATCTACACATTCGGTATATAAAACAAATATTGACTGCTGTTTATTCGGGTCATGGTTAAGATTATAGGCCCTCGGTGATCTCGAAGCCATGACTATGCCCCTCGGCTTCCGCCTCGGGACATAGTCATGGCTTCGAGATCACCTTGGGCCTATAATCTTAACCATGCCCCTCATTGCAGTCAATATTTGTATAATATATAGGACTCAATCTGTAGCCTAGGATTGTTTTGTGTTTTCCACACTACACGTAATTCCTAAGGCATATCTGAAGAGTTTATGCTAACAATAATCATAAGATATACTTTTACTACATGTATATCATTTTATACTGCAATATGGGGAAAAAGTCGTATTCAATGTAAAAATTAAAATAATTAAAAACAACTTATAAAGATTAAAGGTACATTACAAACTGGGCAATTTTGGGCAATAAAACGTGACCCCCCAAAAACAGATAAGATGCAATATTGACATGGGTATTTCTTTAAAATCCATTGTTTGGCTGTAATAAACCTTATTGATATTTGTAACGTGTCTGACATATCATTCTGTTTATTTGCAGATGATACAAGCTTATTGTATACACATAATAATATTGACATTGCAGTTCAAAATATTAATTATGAATTAACACGAATAGACTCCTGGCTCTTAGCGAACAAACTTTGTATTAATGTGCAAAAAACAAATTACATTATCTTCTCAATGAAACAAAGAAAATTTACACAATCTTTTCCAGTTATGTTTAACGGAGTTGAACTAAAGCGTGTCCAGAGTACTAAATTTGTGGATATTATTATTGATGAAATTTATCTTGGAAAAAACGCATCCAACAGGTTTTAAGTAAAGTATCAAAAAATGTTGGTATCATGAATCGACTGAAGTTTTATCTACCAACTAGTGTATTATTATCATTGTATAATTCATTGGTACTCCCTTATTTAAATTACTCCATTCTTACATGGGGTGGTTCAGCTTCCAGCTGTGATAAACTACTTAAGATTCAAAAGAGAGCTGTTCGCATTATATCTAAAGCAGGTTATAAAGATCATACAGCACAGATGTTTGCAAATTTAAAAATACTCAGATTTAGTGAATTATATGACTTTAACTTGGGGAAGTTTATGTACAATTATAAGAACAATAATTTACCCCTTGTTTTATTTTAGCACCTGAAATACATGCCTACAATACTCATGGAGCCTCTTGGGATAATCTTTACATACACTTTAGTAGGACTTCTTTACATAAAAATAGCCTCAAGGGTACAGCGTGGTGTTCTGTATTGGAATAGTCTTACCCAAGCCTTAAAATCAGCCTCTTCTTCCAGAGTTTTTGCTAAAAATCTTAAAAGGGAACTTCTACATACTTATTCATAATGTCCATTAATGTAGAATATTCTTACATTGGTGATGGTGCTCTGCCTTGTCTTAACATCTGTTCATGAGGTCTGTTTTTGTCTTGTTTTTTTGTCTTGTTATTCATATTTGTCTGTCCATGGTCAGGGCACAAAAGCTAACGTTTCACCCAGTACCTAATGTTGTATTCTTTATAATGTACTCGTCATTGGTATTAAGATGTTTTCTACAGTTTATTGTAGTAAATTATCTTTGTATTGTGTGAATTCAACATTTAAATAAATTAATTGAATTGGATTGAATTATCGACGTTCTCAATGCATCATGGGATTGGATGACAAAATTGCTTGGCCAGGTGTGTGTAAACCTATGAGGCGGACGCAAACTACGCAACCTTTTTTTTACTCATTTTCACAAAATCAAAGACTTCTGTCAAAGGTCTTGCCGACACCTTACGAGATCCTTTTCCCCTACAGAATTGATCGTAAATATTACGTATATTTAGTATATGTACAGGAAACAATAGTACTATATGTCAATTCTAAGGCCCGCTTCAAACGTCGCGCTTATGCTGTGTCAAATTAAATTCAACTTGGCACGTCGTTGGCACGGCAGTGGCTTCAAATGTCGTACTTAATTGCAAACTCCCAGTCGAGCTTAAATACATCCAACATGGCGGATGGGTATTGTGCACGTCATGGACGTTGTACACGTGCGATTTCCATTCTGTCCATTGTACGTCGCCATTTTGTTATTTTGATGTACTTGTTCGCTGGTTATTTCTTTACTCACATACGCGCTGCGAGCATGTGCATTCCTAGTTGTGAACAAAATTGCGGACCAACTTCGAACTGGAATTAAATTTGATACGGCAGAAGCACGACGTTTGAAGCCACACCGTGCTACTGCCGCACTAAATTGAGTTAGCATGTACGGCAGACCCTGTCGAGCTAAATGGCTTCAAACGCCGTGCTTGTGCCGTGTCAAATTTTTTAAAGAATCAAGTTTAATTTAATATAGACACGACATAAGCGCGACGTTTGAAACGGGCCTAAGCTTTAGTAAAAGATTAAATACACGATTACAAATAGACTTACTTTCTTCATTATCAGGTAATTCTTCTGATTTATTTAAAAGATTTCGGGATGGTTTCAACTACATCCTTTGCGCCAAAATGTCGGCACTAACAGTTGGTGTTCAGTCGTTCCCAGTGTAGTTCACATAGATATTGGAGCTGTCCAGGTGTGCTTGAATCACGTCGTAGCACATCGCATAGTGATCCTGCCAAAATACATGTTTCGCAAAAAATAATACAAATTATACTGTGAAAGATCAGGGAGACCGAGAGATTTAACATTTTATTGATCAATAACGTGTTTGACCACCTCTCATGGCAAGGCTGACTCCGTAAGAGCCACTGAGGCAAGATACGCCACTCTGCCTTAAGCGGTGTTGTAGGACTCGAGTCCAAGACTCGGACTCGAATCAATACACACCGCTTTTTTTCAAAGCGACACGCATGAAGTTTACGCACAAAATGGCAGCCTATAACCTACCTTAGAGTACATCATGTTTTCGTTGGCCATGCGCAGCCGATGGACGGCCTGAAAAACGTCCACGATATTTTCAACTTTGACTTGTTCCAAAACTGCCATCAGCGTGCAATACACTGCAGACCTGCCCAATCCATCACTGAAACAATAATATCATCAATATTAGATTATCAAGCATCAAGTGCAAGATGCTGTGGGTTCGACTCCCACCTGTGCATGCTATAAAGTTTATATCATTGTCTTGGGAAGAACAAATGTCTCCAAGTTTCAATGTACATTATTCAATTATATTAACAGGGGGCCAATTTCATAAAGTTATATTAGCCGAAAAATTTGAGTTAAGGCACAGGCTCGTCAGCAATGCGCGTGCGCCAAATTAATGCCACGAAATACCCATCTCCATAGCAAAGGCATGGAGCTGCATATTTCGTGGCACGAAATCTTATGTGATGTGTATTGCAATTGACTGGTGTTCTGCTATTCTTGCTAAGAACACAAGTTGATATAATTTTGATTATACATGCCTCTTTCTTATTCTTAATCCTGACTGGCTGAAACGCAGTCACGTGAGGTTCACTCATCTAGGCTAGTGCATGAAATTTGCGCCATGTGAACTAAATGTGCATAATAAGCTACAGAATCATTAACATCATTAACATCATTAACATGAAAACAAGCTTTGAAATAAATTAAATTTTATTTCAAACATTAAAAACAAGTCAATTAGAACGGCTGTGTCACTGAATGGGTAAGCACCATCACCCCCCCCCCTGTTTACCCGTCAATTGAGGGTGTGTTTGCAGAAACTTGAATTTCATCGAGTTAAAAGCCAAGGGCTCGTCAGCAATGCGCGCGCTAGATTCGTGCCACGAAATACGCAGCTCCATGTAGCAAAGGCACGAAGCTGCGTATTTCTAGGCACACATTTGGCGCGCACGCATTGTTGACGAGCCTGTGCCATTAAAAATGCAAGAAATATTGGGGGGCTTTGAGGAGAAAGCTGCACGACAGTTTTGGGTGCTTTGAGGACTAATGTGTTAATGATCCTGGTTGCCAAAACTCGGCCCAGATTGCACGACATCCGGCTCATTTCGTCATAACGGGTCACATTTTAATTTTTTTTACAGATTACTCCTTAATTTCCAACATGTTTATGTCTCTGCTACTTACATGCAGTGAACCAGGATTGGTCGTCCATCGTTCGGCAAATCGGCGGTGCGTTCCATGAGTGCGAGCAGTCCGTTTGGCAGCCGGGGGACCTCCTGGTCTGTTGGCCAGTCCTTGTACTGGTACTGTGTCACACACTGCTCCGACTAAAACAAGATTATTAGATGTAACATTTTATCGGTCAGTAACGTGCACGACCACCTCTTGTGGCAAGGCCGACTACACCAGCTTCTGAAAGAGCCGCTCAGGCAGGGTGCACCACTCTGCCTGAAGTGCCTCCCTGAGCTTCTGTATTTCTAGGGACGTTTGTGAGATGTGCAGCTCCAGAGGTCAGTTCATCCCTCACAAGTTTAATTAATCAGTTCAAAACCCAACCAAATTGGTTTTCTGAGAGCCCTTAAAGGCCCAGTGTATCATTTGGAATGACCCCAAAAAGTAATCGACGAGTTTACAGGGGAAAAGTTCTGAAAGTAAAGATTGAATTAATAGCAACTATCCAATGAAAGGTTTTCGCTCAAAATGATATAATTTTACCAGAAAATAATCCGTAAAGATTAAATTATTTAGATCATTTGCAAATGATTTACTTATTTTTGGTTAGCATCTACGCGGTCCAAAATGCATGGGTGCTGTGCATGTTCCAACTCAATGCATTTTTCTCGATCAGCTGCAGCAGCTAATCGCGATCAGCTGCTGCAGCTAATCGCGATTAGCTGCTGCAATGGCTTCGGCAAGAGTGGAATGCAGCGCCCCAAGCCTTCCCTCTGCAACCTGGTCTGCTCCATGCGACAACACTGTCTTGGATTTCTTTAAAAAAAACAAAGGCCAACCGCGCTACTAACACTTTGTCAGAGAAACTGTTGTGATTTTGAAATTAAAGGGTTGTTGAAGTTTAACAGCCTCTAGCTTTGTTTTCACTGCACCATTTGACATGGAATTTTTTGTAAACGCTTTTCGATTCTTTAATGAAATAATGGACAGAACATTAAATCGTTGGGTGTTGTCATTTCTGTACGTCATGCGTGCGAAAAACCGGTCCTTAACTTTTTTAGATGAGTATATTTCTCTATTGATACTAACCTGTGCTTTCGTGTTCGTCAAGGTGAATGTCCGCTCAGTTATACTCTTGGAGTCTTTAGTTTCGGTCAGCTCCACCAAGAGCGGTCCAAACTCAGCTCTTTCTTGATCTTCTGGCCAGTAGCAACACACCGTCTCATTAAAAAAAATAAGAAAGGAAAATTATTTATCAAAAAGGCAGGATGATAAACTTGTTTCAGGGCAAAGAACGGAATATTTTGCAGTGAAACAACCAAAAGAAAAAAATATATGGTCCTCATCAGGATTCGAACCTAGGACCTCGGACACTCTGGGAAGATGCTCAACCTTGAAAGAGCTTGCACAGATTTTTCCAGAAAATGGATTTTGTTCGAACCCAACATTCAAATAAAATACCTTTCCAAAGTACTATTAATGGAAATAAAACAGGAAATTTGCAATCTCCAATTTGGATGTGGAAGCAAAAAGGTTGGTGTAATCACTGCACTGCTTTAGGGAACCAGATAAATTAGTTGACAAAACTTTGGTGGTTTTTTGACGATATCCTTGAAAATAGACGGATTAAGAGCGCAAAATTCCAGAATGGTAATGAGAAAAATATAAAAAATGATATATCAAAATCTCAACACCCATGGGAAACTGGGGGAGTCAAAAATGTGATCTGGACACGCTCCTTTGAGACTTACTTGGTCGTTGGCATCAATGTTGTTCAGCATGACGATGTTGCTGACTTTGTGGTCGTACACCAAGCGCCACAGGTCGGCTACGGTGTTAGGCATTGGCGTCTGAGTTGTGATGTATTGGTTCCTTCTGCGGTAACTCTGTTGGGCCAAAAAGTGGGTCAAACTGTTTATATGCCGAGGGTAAATGTTCTCAGAGTACAAATGTCCAATATACTCTAGTAACCGGGACTGACACTTGTGTTACACTTTAGGCCGTTCCGGTTACGAGCGTATATTGGAAATTTGTACACAGGGTTTTTAGAAAGGCATGTTGTCACACTATTTGTAACTCTTTTTGGGCCTAAGTTATCTCTTCAGAACAACTGAAACTTATTTCTTTTATTTTGAGACCAGACAAAGGTATTTTCTGAAAAATATGGTCTGTGTTGCCAAAATGCCCCCTTTACCGTGGAAAGACCCAATTATAAGAATTAAAAAGGCCTTGGTGTCTCAAATATCAAAACCTTTATGCCGAGACATGTCTAATTGTTTGTAAATTATTTTTAAATGTTCTACACTAATTGGAAAATCCACAGGAATTTGGTAAAACTATTTTTACAAATGCACCAGGGGGTTGGGTCCAGGATTTTAACAGGTTTATAAAAAGGAAGCCTATGACATGCATACTAACCGGCAGGAATGTTGCGTTGATGTAGTTGGAGTCATCTTTGTTCACTCTGGTCATCAAAAACGGCCTTTTCCGGTCGCCTACAAGTAATCAAACAGAAATCAAACTATAAATGTACTCGTTAGCAAGTAATGAACGTAATATTCGGTGTGGTGCCTAATCACAATTGAAATGAAAAATCGTAAGGGCCTTATCGGGATTCGAACCCGAGACCTCTGACTCACTAGACAGATGCTCTACCAGCTGAGCTATAAGGCACAGTTGGTATACTCCCTCAGGTTTTCCCTATGAACCCAATTCTTCTCTCGGTGTTGCATGGGGGCGCAAGTGGGCAAATTAACGAACGCAACATCTGGTATGGTGCCTCATCACCATTGAAATGAAACAACTAAATTTGGGATAAGAGAAAAATCGCAACGGCCTTATTGGGATTCGAACCTGAGACCTCTGACTCAGCTGAGCTACAAGGCACAGTGGTATACTCCCTCAGATTTTCCCTAGTGCACAAACTGAGCAAAGTCACGAACGCATTATTTGGTATGATGCCTAATTGGTCTCTTATCCCATGTTTTGCTGTTTAGCAAGTGAGAACTTAAAACCTGCGAGTTGCATTATTTCAGGGTAATTGAAACCTTTCTGAGACATTTTAAAGGTAATCTACTTGTTTGGTAATTACCCTCCAAACATTTTTTTGAATTATCATCTTTAAGCTTACTTGTTATCAAGATGGTAATGGTAGTAATCATCCTGTGAATTGTCTGAATTGCCCCCATTCATGAGAAAAATTACAAAACTATTTGAAACTATTTGGAGCCATTCATTCATGCACAAAAAACGTACTTGGATTTTTCAGGTTTTCTGAAGTATTACTGCATCTAAGTGGCTGAAATTTCTACAAGGTCGTTTTCTCAACCAGTTTACCAAACGAGTATACTACCTTTAAAGATTCTGAGGTTCATGTTTTTAGCTAGAGATCAGTTTGGTAAACAGAATCAATTTTACTTTGTGAGTTGACAAAGGGGAAACCTAACTCAAAATTGATAAAAATGGAAACAGATGCTATACTGACTTCTTCTGCCCAAAATGGTATCCTCTTTGGAAATTAGCAATTGAAGGGGACTTAAAAAAAAAACAGAGTGTGCATGCACTTTTTATAATTCCTTATTGCAAGAGCCATGCATAGATTGTAAAGGAGACTATACTCAGATATGCTAAGAACACATTAAAAAAAATTCAAGGCAAAAAATAAATTGGAAATTTTGTTCGATTTATTATTGCGAGTAGTGTAAAAATAAAGTTAAGTGAACTTACTGGGAAGGAATCCTGGAAACCGGTTTTTGTCGATGTTTTCTGGTTCCGCTCCCGATTTCTTGCTTTCCCTGCTGTTGTTCATACTCAGCTTGCTCAGGCTCTGTCAAATCAGGGAAATTTAGGTCGTCAGTTAGGCAATAAAAACAATACTCCCTTAGCCTTGGTTAGGCATTCATCGATAGTCCAGGGCGTGAGCTAACCTTCCTGTTGTACGTGGCAGTGGCGCGCTTCCAGCGTAAACAGCGACCTCACATGAGTTTATGCAAATTACCTTCAGTGTCAAGCGCGATGATCACCTTATGTTTTTCTTTATTTTTGCGCTGAAAATCCAATGTCTGGACAAAAATCGGTACAGCGGTTGCGGCCACGGTGTCTTTCCATTGACAGAAGATATGCTGTAAAATTGCTGTCAGGACCAAATAAGCAAACCAGTTTTGGTGGAAATCAAGGTTGAACAAATTGTCATTCATATCATTCGATGTCGTTTCTGTTTTTTGATGGGATGAAAAAACTCTTTTGAACGACGGCCGCACACCCGGTGATATTGATGTTTGGCGGCTTAAAAATACGGCAAACAGCGCCATATTTCAAGCAAAAATTAATGCATCGGGACAACCTGGGCGTTGACAAGTACACCACTGCCAAAATTACAAAAAAATTATAAGGGATGGCAAAGATTGAACAGGATATGCAAAACCCAGTGACAACATTTGAAAAGATTAGCCCAACTTTTTAAAGTTTTGCTGCGCATGCGCAAACCGTGACACAGCCCCTTTAAACAATCACTGAATGAGAATATATATAAATACTGTTAAATCCCATTGGGTGTTGTTAGTGCTAGTATATGTACCTGGAACTGTTTCTCCAGACCGCTTTCGCTGGATTTCTTGGCTTTCTTCTTCAAAGAGCTGAGTTTGCTACGAAGCTCGGCACTGTGGTACGATGCTTCTCCAGTCACATAGGCTGCATGTACAGCATCATAGAGGAACTTGTATTGTTCCTGTAAAGGGAGTAACCACTCAATGGTTAGTTCCATTCTGTCAATCAAGCTAAATAACGTGACCATACACCGTTTCATCTAGTCACCCGTTGGGACAGGTATGTGTGATTTTAGACAGGCACTTTGCGAAATGGACAATAAAACATGACGGGTAGACTTTTGTCAAATAGACATTAATAATGGATTTTTGGTTTAAAATGTGTACATACTTGAGCGACTAAATTGCACTTTTGTTTAGAATGAAAACAAAAAGGTCTTGTAATCTGTGCAGCAGGCCGCCGCAACCGGCCTGCCGTGGTATCGAGTTGTGACTCTTGTACATGTTGTATGGACACCGTACGTACGTAGTGCCCTACGTGACCACATGGTGATGTATCACGATTTTACACTTGCCAGTCATAGGACGGGTAGTTTTTAACTGCACCTATGTAGGACAGGCAGTTTTGGAAATCCTAGATGAAGCAGCATAGATAAAATGATCTTACCGGAGTTTGAACCATCTTAATGCGGTTCTGTCTCATTTTGTAGATGTAGCCCAACACATCAACTTGCCCCTCCTCTGCCATCTGCTCCAGTAATGAATCTAGGGCAATGAATGTCCCGGTACGGCCAACACCAGCACTGTACATATACAAAAAAGAAAGAACCACACATCTACTGTCATCTTCCAATTTCAATTCAATTTCAAAAAAGTAACATAGCACATGGCTGGCAGACCCAACAAGGTCACAAGCCCAGATAATTGATGCAGATGAAATTTAAAATGCTTCACATGAATGTTGTTGAATTTGGCTGCTCCGTTGTGGCTAATTTGTAAAATATTGGCAGTTGCAAAAATGTGCATTTTGTTTTTTTTGTTCAATATATATTCTTTTCATATCATCATCATCATGTGCCATCCTCAGATAGAGGGTAGGTGGCAGCCAACTGTGATGTAGATCTCCAAGCGTGACGATCTTGAGCACGCTGGATTGCTGTGTGGATAGTAAGTCCAGTCCATTCCTTGATGTTGTCCTCCCATGTGGTTTTTGGCCTTCCCCTTTATCCGTCCACCTTGCCTTCGAGGATCATTTTCCCTTATCATATCAGATTAGCAAATAAACTAAAATATTCAACTTAACAGGCCTTGGGGTCTTTGTAACCCAAGACTCAAAATATTGTGCTCCTTCCACGGATGCATTCAAAAGAAGGCTGTGTACATGCAAAAGTGCATCATGTATTACATTAATTTATATTTCCAGAATTGACATTTCCAGAAAATTGCGTTTGAGTATATTTGTAATCATGAGAATCCTACCTGCAATGCACCACAGTCCTGCCTTCATTATGGTGGCTGTTTACCAGACGTAGGAAGTTCAGCAGTGGGGCTGGGTATTCAGGTGGCTTCATGTCAGGCCAGGTGGTGTAGTGGAATTGCTTTATGGTTCTGCTGCCTTCCAAACCAACCTAAATACACAAGATGGACATTAAATCATTATATACGATATATTCCAAAGTATTCCACAGAAATATTTCATTATTCTTCAACAGGACCTGCCACATTAAGAATGTTTTACATATTCTGATGTATTTTATACAAATTCCTCAAACATTCCGATGGCTGAATGATTTTACAATTAAAACTAATACCAAAACATACAATTATAAACACAAGAAGCCATATTATCTAACTAAGGCCCGCTTCAAACGTCGCACTTATGCCGTGTCGAATTAAATTAAACTTGATTTGTTTAATTCGACACGGCACAAGCACGACGTTTGAAGCCATTTGGCTAGGCAAAATAAGTTCGACACGGCAGAAGATTTTAGCTCGACAGGGTCTGCCGTGCTAACTCTATTTAGTGCGGCACAAGCACGGCTTGGCTTCAAACGTCGTGCTTCTGCCATGTCGAATTTAATTCCAGTTCGATCAAAATAATAAAAGTGCATCAAAATAATAAAATGGCGACGTACAATGGACAGAATGGAAAACGCACGTGTACAACGTAGTTAAGCTCGACTGGGAGTTTGCAATTAAGTTCGACGTTTGAAGCCACTGCCATGCTTACACCGTACCAACGTCGTAAGCATGGCAACAAATGAAGGAACAAATTTTGCATCAAATTTGCTAGAACACTTTATAAATCCCAGTTTAGTGGTTACCTCTGGGAAATCCATAACCTTTTTAACAAGTTAACTGTAAAACTGACATGTAGAAAGAGTACACTTTTGTTGAATGAAATGTTGACTTTTGAACTATTTAAAGGTAATTTGAATGCAAAATTTGTTCCTTCCATCATAAAGTGATTAAAGTTGCGAAACAAACTGTTGAGCTTCGTATGATTGTTAATCGAAACCCACAATTAGATGAAAACTTGTTTTAGATTTTATTTTATTTTAGTCTGGCCTGCAGTCAAGGCAGAATACCATAGAAATACTGGACTTAATTTTTATGACAGTTTTTGCGGTTGGCAACAATTGTTTTTCTTCAAAAATTGCTATTAATACATTTACATGTACATTTCACTGCAAATGTACTTCTAGGTACAGTATATACGAAGCCTTCATGTATGTAATGATGCAATTTATAAGAAAAACAGTACATCCATACAAGTGTAACGATAAAGTGTTATTGACAAAAGATATGTGCTAACCTTGTGGACACTGAAATCGCGAATGGTGTAATCCAGGAATGAATCTTCCCTGTCAACTAACACCGAGATGTCAGCGTACGTAGCCGTTCCGGAATCACTCCAGTACTGCAAGCACTTTGTCTGAAAGAAAAATTGTCAGAGAAAGTATTAAGATAAACTCGGGGCGACATGTCGAAAAACGTTACAAAATATGTGCATACATTTGATTGGACCTTTTTGGGCAACTTTCCCAGTTGTGGCTTGACTTGTGATGAATTCGTCTTTTTATTGTACAGGGATTTGTAATGTTTCGTTGTGGATTTGATTAGAATATTAAAATGAGCCAATAGATCTTCCCCTTTTCATAAATCATAGAGCATACTGTAAGCTTGGTAAACAGGGTATCGGTAGATTTGAAACGGTCAAAATTAATTTTGAAATTTAAAATGGAAAAATAAGTACTCTTGAGTAGGAAAACTTTATAGTTCCTGGAACTATATTAATTTGAACACTTAGCTTGTATGCGTACTTATGGGAAAAATACCTAATGCCAATTTGTTTTGGATAATTTAACAGGGCCTTAAATTAAAGACTCGTAGATACCTAGTTAAAAAAAAATCAAACCTGTATTGATTTTACCTTGCCGTTTTCTATTGGGTTGGTCAGCATGATGATTTTGTCTACATCCAACTGCCACACCATTCTCCAGATGTCTCGCAACGATCCCTTGTTGGGGCCTTACAAGTCAAAATAGAAAACAGAAGTGTTAAGATTAGACATTATGGGTGACAAAGGATGACCACATTGAAAATCTGCATTGAAAATGAATACTGACATATGGGTCTTTCTATAAATTAGGGGTCCAAAAGTGTGACATTTGGTGTCCCTCGTTACACCTGATATGTGTTATTTTTCGTACAAAAATCATTAAAATGGCTTTTAAACCATTTTGTATGAATTGTACTTTATGTACTCACTCTTTGAGATGGAAAGTATTTAAAGAATGTGTCCTGAATTTACAAAAACAAGATGTAAAATGTAACTGGGGACACCAACATTGGGCCCCTAATTTATAGAAAGACCCATATGCTGCTTCTAAAGGTGAACCTTGAGAACTTTCAAAACTATCAAAGGGTTTCAAGATAGTGTCAATGATAACACCAGTAGAAAACAAATATGCTTTTCCAAGTTACCCAAGATTTATACTTAGCCGGCTAACGCGGCGTCCATTAAGACCGGTCTATAATTATAGCCCACTTGCAATATCGTGGTCTAAAGCGGGCCTCCCACTGTGCGATTTTTGCCACGAATTTCCTACGAATTAGTACGATTGCTAGAGACTCTCTATAGACTCTACACACAATTGTAGGAAATTTGTGGAAAAAAATCGCACAGTGGGAGGCCCGCATTAGTCTTAAGCCCGCGGCGAGAAGGCTATAATCGGTCTATAATTTTTGACACGGCGCTGCAGTGCTTAAGCAGTGCTTAAGGTTACGGTCTCCATGAAATAGCCAGAGCCTCCATCAGCACAAAATTGGTTGCTAAGCAGGGCCATGAAATTGGCCCCTGTTTTTTTACAGTAAATTAAATCAATTTAACAAATACCTTGGCTGGCTATAAACTTGTCCTTTGCTCTGTAACCCTGCGAATGAAACAAAGGTATATTTAACAAATTCAAATTATTAAAACATTTCTAGAAGGAATAGATAAGCAGCCGATTTCACGAATCCTAACGCAATGCGTAAGCCCGCTTGAGCAACTTTTTATCACGTAAGCTGCGCAACATTCCTGTGATAATTACACACAAGCCTACGGGGCTCATGCCATTTTCAAAAATTGCGCAGGCTACGCAATTTTTCGTGAAATCGGCTGCAGCAGCCAAAACAATTTTCGTCGCAAACGAATGTAAATTATTTTGGTGCAGTGAATGGACTACTACAGTGAGACGTCAGTTGTCACGGTAGCTGGATCCTAACATTCACTGGTAATCTGAAACGTCCCAAGCTAAAGTGCAAAGGAACAGTTTACTGGTTTTAGTGTATACCCAGTATTAAACCATGGCAACACACAAAGGATGACGTTTTTACTTTGGGGTCAAAGCCCCAATACAACATTTGCAGTTACCCAAAATTTTACTTCACGAGTTGACAAAAAAAAAAGACAAGGTGTTGATATCAATGGTAACAAACACCACATGCCTTTTTCTCTGTGTAAAACAGCACCTTCGTAAGAGAGATTTCCAACTGAAGGAGCTTTTTTTAAAAATTGCCTGCAGAATTTCATTTAACACAACAAAAAAATCACAGAATTTTCAGGTTTTCTGCAGTATTACTGCATTTATGTGGCTGACATTTCTACAAGGCAGTTTATTGACGTTATTCTTCAGGTATGTAATTATGCTGTTCCTATTTTTTTAAAAGTTTTTAAATCATGTAATCTGTCTTTAAGAACAAGCTAGGGATCTGAATGCTGATAATGGCCTAAACCAAACACAGGCTTTGTGGCCCCATGATTGATGAAAAATGAAGGCCGTTAACAGTTGAAACTTACATCAATGTAGCATGCGTTGATATAGTCCGAGTTGGGATCGCCATCCAACAGCTCCAAAACAACACGGGAATGGTCATCTGTGCATAAAAAACAAAGTATATACTCGGTGCTTCCCTGAGATACTATGAGAAAAACTTCATAGCGTGTTCGGGTGGGAACCCATGATCTCCTCCATACTACTCAAATGTCTAAAGTCACAGTCACAAAAAAAAAATCTTTCAAACTTCCCAGAAACATTCCGATTTCAGCTTCCAACAGATTTCACTTTTGTCAATATTCTTTGTTTTCCGATAAAAATGAAACCAGAGGAATTTGAGGTCTTACATGCAATAACGTTGACGTATCTATTCTTCTGTTTATTCTCTGGTTTTGCCGCCACCGTCCATGGGTGCAACTGCTCATCGGGAAGGGACTGCGGATGAAAAAATAAAACTGTCAGTAAATGTTATTTTATTTGTAGACTGCAGATTTATTTATCTGGTGAAATGTTTGTTGTACTGAATATGGCTAAGTGCCCAACAATTTTCACTGACAGTTTTTAACTGACAAATTTTCTCACAGATTATAAATTTTTTTAAGCGTTTCGGTTGAGAAAACAGCTTTGTGCTTTTTTTGTTTTTAAATATTAAATTTTATTCTATTGTAAGTACTTGGTACTCGTACTCGGATGTTGAAGTACTCGTACTCGGATGTTGAAGTACTCGGTACTTGAACTCCTGTACTTGTACTCGGTTGGCAAAATACTTGGGACTGAAATGGTACTCGGCTGCCCGAGTACTCGGCAGTACTCGGTACTTGGATGAAAGTACTCGACTACAATGCTGATAATTACATGTTTTACATCATTTTTACATTAATTACATGATGTGCATTACAATCGACAGCTTTATGAAAATAGCCCCCGATGAGTGCTTACCGGTATATAAATTCTATTTACCAAAATTATTTATTGTGAAGAGGCACCGTATGACAAACGAAGCGGGACTCCCAATCAGAGGTTGGGGGTTCGAGCCCCACTTCGACCAACGTGTCTGTGTCCCTGGGCAAGGCACTTAATCCCAGTTGCCTCGTCAACCCAAGCGATATATGGGAAGCTGTTTAAGGGGAATGCCACAATCTAACTGCTGATAGGGTTGTGAGCCTGACCAGCAGCCACCTAGTTGAAGCGAAATGGTTCTGGTGATTCCCTGATGGCAGCAGTAATAATGGTAACAGCGCCTTGAGCACTCGCAGGGTGGATATGTGCGCTATACAAAAACTATGAATGCTAGGATAGGGCAAAAATTTGTGTGTAAAAAAGGTATATTAGGGCGACACGCTCAATAGGGCGACATTTTGGTGTCGCCCTAATATTTTTTTTTAAAAACCATTTTTTAAGGTCAAAAACCATTTTTTTTAAATCGAGAACCTTTTTATTAGGTTTAGAACTGTCTCTCTTAGGTCTGGAAGCATCTCTGGAAGCTTTGAGTAAAAAAATAAGGTGTCATTTTGAGTGGTTCTTGCCAAAATTTCGGTGGTCCCCGGGGAGAGGCTTCCCGAAATGTCGACCTATTGCGGCATCCAGAGAGTTCTTACAAATCTAATCATTATTATTATTAAACATTATCAACATAAAATAGCCCAATAATAACGAATCAGTTTCCTTACCTTGTAATCCGCTTTGAAACCGTTGTCGCCTTCAAGCTCCTTGGTGCGAATGTATTTTGCTAAATCCTCGATGCGAATCGGCTTCGGTGGGACAAACATCTTCTTCCCGTCTTCGCTAGGGGGCGCTGCCGCTTTGATAATGGATGGTTTAGGGGGAATCTTGGGTGATTTAGGCGTTGGGGGACACACAACCTCTACCACGTCATTGTTTATGTAGATATCTGTTGATTTTGTGTCTGCTCCTGAAAAAAATTAACGATAGATTTCATAATGAGAAAACTGTTACAAACGGCGTTATCTCCATGTGTGATTGAGGTGCGATTAAACCCACCCCCGTGTATAAGTTAGCTCAGTACCTCATCTACGTTCCGAAAACTGTGTCCACGCTTTTAGGAAATAGACCTTTATCACGACGGGGTACCGTGGCCGAGTGGTTAGGGCCATTGACTCGCAATCATGGGTGAAAACTTGGGGTTGCGGGATCGAATCCGGGTTCGAATCCAGCTGTGGTACCTGTGCCCTTGGGCAAGGCACTCAACCACACTTGCTCCATCCTTCGGAAGGGATGTAAAGCCGTTGGTCCAGTGTGTTAGGTAACGGTAACGCACTCTAAAGATCCCAGAGCATTCTTTCGTGAAGAGCAAGGGGATTCCCCGGTGTCTCTGGCCAGTTCTAATTCTAATTCTTCATGGGTTTCCTCACGCTTGTGAGTGACAGTGCAATGAGCACTATTGAGGAATCCTTGGTATGAATACCAGAAAGAAATAATAATAATTACGATATCCATGAAAACATAAAAATTTAAAGGGCAAAATTTCAGAATGGAAATGAGAAAAATATGACAAATGATATGGTAACAAAATCTTAACACCCATGGGAGAAAAATGGGGGCTTAAAAATGTGATCTGGACATGCTCCTTTAAACAAAAAAATATGAGGTCATACCAGAAACATATGTCTTTTGTTCAAGTTGAAGACCGGAGGAGTTCCGCATTTCGTCAGAGTGATCCTTAGTCTGATTAGCACGTCTTCTGTTGAAATGTATAAAATAGTGTCGGAATTTGATATTAAAAATTGGATAATAAATGTAAAACAAGTAAACTGTTTAACAGCGCACTGCTCACAGGGGCTTCAGAAACATCTATGTCTGGCCGGAAAGCCGCTGCCAGCAAACATTCCTTAAGAGACCTTGAACAAAAAAATTCCACATTATGTGAGTTAACTACTTGATGCCGGAGGGCGTGTAAACACATTCTGGCAAAGTATAGTCACAGGGGCGGTTGATGAGTTAAAATGTCAGCTTTGCCGCTGTCTTCCACGGTAGACGTGTAATTACGTCAACATTGTCCACCATATATTTGTACACGCCGTGTTTTGAACTTGACAGCTGTTGCATGGCCTGTCGGTGTAGAAAATCTCGCTCTGTGGCGGCCGCCTCGGAGTGTTGCAAAGTATGATCTTTTGGTGAGAAGATTCATACAATGAATGTAGAAATGACTTTCAAGAGTCAGTATTTGTGGTGCTTGACCTGCAGTCGATTTCACGAAACATTGCGCAGCTTGCGCAACTTTTGAAGAATGTTGCACAACTTACGCAATAAAATGTTGCGCAAGTGGACCTACACAACTGCTGGTCTTAACTTTTGGCCAATCACATTTGCCTTTTTAAAAACTTTGTATCTTTTGCCAAAAATAATCCAAGCGTTAACTGGTTAAATTAGCAAATTATGTACTTTTTACAGCAACAATTTACTACTCTGATATACCCAACAATATTTGATGTGGTGTCTAATCACTAATGAAATAATGAAATAATGAAATGAAATAAAACAACCAAACTTGGTTTTGGTCACTCTGAAATAATACAAACGAAAAAATTAAAACAAATTTAAAAAAAATCCAAGTAAAATGCTACAAATGAAAACCAAAAGTAGGCAAAAATACAAAGCTTAAAATGAAAAACAGTATCGTGGTCAAGAAAATTAAAATTCTGCCACAAGGCCGGCAGGATTCTCCACTAGCTTTTTTTGTCGGGGCGCACTGCCCAGACAACATTCAGAAGTGTTATTAGCACCCGGACAAACATTTGCCGCTTGGACAACAAATATTTTCCCTCTAGAAACACTTCAGAAGTAACGCCGACTCATTCCAAAATCAGTTGTGAAGTCACCAAATAATGACCAGCCGGCATCATTAGTTGACTTATCACACATATCGATCGTACCAGCGAACCCAGTTACATGCATCCACACATACATGCATCCGTTTCGAGAAGCGCCCTCACATGGCAAACATTGGGTTGGTCACTGTTCACTGCATGAGGGCGCTGCTCACAACGGCGTCGCTAGAGGGGAGGTGTGACTCCCCCCATCATTCATTTTTGTCGGCAAAATCATGGGACTGTCGGCAAATTCATGGTGGTGTCTGCCCAAAATAGTATGAAATTAAAGTGATATAGCACAGCTCATCAAAATTCCGGCTATATCAGCAATGTTATTACGGCGCTGGTAATAGGCTACAATACATTATATGTCGGCACGCGTTGTCCCGCGAGGGCGCTCAACTTGTCTTGTCACCCCACCCCACACCCCACCCCACCCCCACCCCCTGCTGAGCGACTCCAGGAAGGCCGGTCAGCCGTCTTTTTTTTTTCTTCAGCCGTCTGAAAAATTGTTGTCACCGTCGGCAATTTTGTGTCACAACCCCCCATTCAAAATGGTCTAGCGAAGCCGTTGGTTGCCCAGTGTGCCTGGACAAAACGGTATCTATGAGCAAGTTCGATCCACGATCAATAGTTAACTATAGTTCGACTATTTCCAACCGAACGCAGTCTAGTCAACGATGGTTAGTCGTGTCGACCATTTGGAACCAGCCCACAGGGCACAGTTGCGCTGGTCACTGGTACCCATCAGGCATTGAGTTGATGGAGCGTTTTGCGCGGAACCAGTTGACTAACCAAAGGTATTCGTGCACTTACACGTTAATGCACATGTGTGTTGCCAGAATGACGTTCGGCCAGTGGTTCACTCTAGTCGTCAATCAAACTTGCTCTATAACGTGTATTTTTGTACCAACCCTGCTAATATTTTGTTAAAATAGTTAGGACAGAAACCAATTTACCTTTTGTAGAGGACAACAAACACGACGAGTGCAGCCAGAACTAAAAATGCAATAATTAAACCGGCTACCAGTCCTGCTGAAGAAGTAGGTTTCTGGGCTGTACATTTGGGAAAATGTGTACAAAAGTGACTGCAATAAATTACAAATGTTCAACTAATTCAGGCATTTGACATTGCAGGTGCCATCAAGAGTTTGATAGGGAAAGGCGACATTAGCTGTCATGTGAACAAAAGTTGACACGAGCATTGCTAGGTGCGTCATACAGCATAAAATGATGTTGTCTATTCTCGAGAAAGGAGCATAGATTGAACCTTTTTTCTTCGCAAACAGTGTTAACTGTGTTTAAATAATCTAGATACACACGTGGACAGATGTCAATGAGTTTGGGAAATCTTGATGCAGTGAAAAGCAACTTGGCTCCTTCTGCTCAACGTGCAGACGCCCTACAAATTGAGCCCATCTTTTCTCTTGGTGTTGCATAGATACGCAACTGAACAAAGTAACAAACGCATCATGTTTTTGCTTAATGTACCTGTTCTGGTTATTGGAAGAGAATACGTCACAGAGCCCTCCTGTAAAAGAATAAGAGAAATTTCAAATAAAATATGGAACTATTTTCATTTTAAAGACAGATTACATGATTGAGGATGTGTACGATAAAAACCAACCTGTGTATAAGTCACCTCAGTATCTCGTCTATGTTTAGACAAACAAAAAAACTTTTGAGAAACTGTGCGAAGCCGCTGTCAAACTTAGTCCGGGGTCGGACGAATTACGACATCCCAATTTATTGTAGTATTACTACATGTATACATGTAGTACGATTACAAGATTTTGTGTGTGTGACCCTAAATTTATTGTAATCGTATCACAATCGGTCAACGATCAACAATCGGTCAACAATCGGTCAAATTCTCATCATTTGATTGTGATACGATTGTAATCGTATTACAATAAATTGGCAAAACACGCATGTGACCCCATCTCGTAATTGTATTACAATCCATTTCCCCTCGCACATGCGCGCTTTCTGCCGCACTGCACGTGCCTAGCCTACTTTTTCCAGGGCGCGAGGTGCAGCGCATGCATGCGGCACACTGCAGGCAGCAAGCACGCACACGCAACACGCGCACGAGGAATGGATGATTACAATTTTATATGATTAAGAAATTGTGTTGTTCGTATGACCCCACTTTATTGTAATAAGTTTGTATTCTGATTATAATAAGTTTGTCGTCTGACCCCGGTTGTTGTTGGAATTATTTAATCAAGTAATTACGAGATTTGTTTCCGTGTGATCCCGGCCTGAGGCTGGTTCTGTAGTTATACTGCACGGACAACAGAACCATAATACCACAATAGTCAGGGGCATAATTTCGTTTACATGAAGGCGTCCTTGTAAATGTGTGCAGTGTGTACACACATTTATATACAATTACCTTCAGTTATCAGTTGTCTTTAAAGTTTTGATACTGTATCAAGGCTTTGAAATAGTTGAAATTATGGGATGGCATACCGATTCGTTTCCCCTGCTAACAGCCCCAACGTATATCGCGTACTCAGACCCCGTCAGCAGCGGCGCATTGTAGTAGCCTCCGTGCATTTTTCCATCTCCAACTGTAAACTTATTTGGCGTCTCTTGCTTGAGCATTTCAGCCGCTATGTAATCGTTAGGAGAATCTTCATGACGGTCCTCCATGAGTACTTTTCTCTTTTTCCTTGCCGAAGTTTTCTTGACACGGATGACATACGATCTGTTTGAAGTGATATACAAACATAATAAGAACGAAGGATTCCATTTGCCTAAATGGGAAAATTGTGTAATCGAAAAATACGTTTTTCTAAAAACCTGTATTTGGCCATAAAAACATGATTCGTTAGGCTAGGTTCAGACTAATTTTTGTTCTTACATTATATGTACGTTACATCCGTTTTCCGTCCGTCCATCGTATGGCCACACGTCAAAACGAATAAGTTGAATTTGTTCCAGAGTGTCCATTCCGTACATTTTCACCAGTGGTTCACACTATCTACGCATCCAACCGAATGCGGAACTGAACACGACACACGGGAAATTCAAGTATGTGCACTGCGTCGGCCATTTTGAATGTGACAAGTGTGTACAAAATTGCAATGTCATGTTTTCATCATGTATACAAATTTTTATGTAAACAATCTTTTAAAATTGGCTAATCCTATAGAATATGGTAAAAAAACTATTGTACGAGTCCTGAACATTATCTTCACATTGCACTGCATAAGACAAGCAAAAACAACTGCAAAAACATGTTTTTATCTATCGTGTTGACGTCACAAGTTGTGCTGTTGTATCTGCACGCACATGACCAGGTGCTTGTCACAGTGCACAATTTGCTTTCGGGAGCGTGCAGTTTATCGTCCGTTTAAAACTGCCCACGTGATGTGCTTTCAGCCAATAGGGATGCGTAAACTGTCCAAGGTATTTATGAATGACATTTTAATTCATCTTACTTTATGTAGTCGTCCCCAGTCGTGACTGTATTTAAGCCGATGGTGACTGTAGTGTCTGTAGCTAGCTCATCATACGAGACAGGTACCGGAGGAGTAGGGGGATCTGTTTTAAGGAAAAGAACCAGAACTTTAGACAACTGGGGAGTGTAAAATTGGACAGAAACTACGTCCAGTGGTCAAGATGTCTGCTTTAGTATGCAAGAGGTCGTTGGTTCGAGTCCAACCCGAGTATGCTATGAAGTTTCACACATTCAGCACCGGCTTACTCAGAGGTTGAATGGTTAAGGTGCCTGCTCTAGCATGCAGCAGGTTCTGGGTTCGAGTCAAACCCGAGCATGCTATGAAGATTTTAACATTCAACAACGGCTTACTCGATGATCGAATAGTTAATATGTCTGCTCTAGAATGCAGGAGGTTGTGGGTTCGAGTCCCACCCGAGAATACTATGAGTTTTGCACATTCAGCACCAGCCCACTCGGTGGTTGAATGGTTCAGGTGGGGTTCGAGTCCCAAAATGCGAAAATACAACACAAATTCTGGGCAGTACCTGGCTACTACATGGAATTTTTAGCTATCGTCTGGAATTTCCATTGAATTTTTATTATTTTAATGATTTTTTTTTGTATTTATTTATTCACCACATCCAACAGCGGAGGGACCGCCAATTACAGGAATGGGAGCAAGTGTGGTTGAGTGCCTTGCTCAAGGGCACAGGTGCCACAACCCGTCATGGCCAGGAATCGAACCTACATTCTAGTACTAGCACAGGAACTTAAGTTCGATGCACTAGACCGCTCGGCCGTAACACCCCACTTAAATTAAATGGGTTTAATGAACCTCAGTTTGCAGCCCGTAGGCTGAATTGCATGAAGCTTACAAGTATGTTCCACCTAAACATCGAGATACATACGTGGGTTAGGATCAGCCATTGATTCTGATTATATGGTCGCGACAACTCCGTCAGATTTATAAGTAAACACAAGTAGCTTGTTGAAATTCATTGAATTGTCAGAAGGTCGTAAGTTAGTCCTGAACACTCGCAATAACTCGGTGGGAATCGCCATCGCTCGGCACAAGTTTCCCGACCGTATGGAACGGTTCAAAAAATGGTCGGCAAACTTTCTCGGTTGCCCCCTTGACAAAAGTTTCATGAACACTCACGAGTCCAAGAAATACAGAATTTTACAACTCGTAAGTCGACCCTAACTTGGTCGTGCTTCGGTGTAAACATAGCATAATGTCTTACTTGATTGGGGTTTGGTAAACACAATGATAGACGCCTTCTCTCCTTGGTTCTGCTGATTTCGAGCTGCAACTTTGAACTCATATTTTGTCACAGGATTTAGATCATCTTGCGTGAATGTGGGCTTAATTACTTCAATCATAAAGTAATCATTAGCACTGGAAGCCTTCTTGTACTCTACCTGTACAGCAAAGTGGAGAGCAAAGTTATATGTTTAAAGGGGCGTGTCAAGATCACATTTTTGAGACCCCCATTTTTCCCATGGATGTTGAGATTTTAATACCATATCATTTGTCATATTTTTCTCATTACCATTCTGAATTTTTGCACTCTCAATCACCAATGTTTTGTAAATTACACATGTAATTTATCCATTCCATAAAGCAGTGCAGTGATTATACCAACCTTTTTGGAGATTGCAAATTTCCCATTTTCTTCCCGTGGATGGTATCTTGGGGAGGTATTTTTCATCATTGTTACAACAAAATTCATTTTCTGGAAAAATCTGGACAAGCTCCTTTAATGTCCAATGTTATATGGTCTTTCCACAGTAAAGGGGGCATTTTGGCAAAACAGACGATATTTTCCAGAAAATACCTTTGTCTGGTCTCAAAATAAAAGAAATAAGTTTCAGTTGTTCTGAAGAGATAACTTAGGCCCAAAAAGGGTTACAAATAGTGTGACAACATGCCTTTCAAAAAACCCTGTGTACAAACTTCAAATATACGTTTGTAACCGGGACGGACACTTTTTTTCCCCTCCCATTTTAGGCCGTACCGGTTACGAGCATATATATATATTGGAAATTTCTACACAGGGTTTTTAGAAAGGCATGTTGTCACACTATTTGTAACCCTTTTTGTGCCTAAGTTATCTCTTCACAACAACTGAAAGTTATTTCTTTTATTTTGAGACCAGACAAAGGTATTTTCTGGAAAATATGGTCTGTGTTGCCAAAATGCCCCCTTTACCGTGGAAAGACTCATATAATCAATGAGGCTTTTGTGTTGAATGAATGGTAAAAAAAGTCTTTTGCAAAAGACCGGAAGTGTGAGGACCGCAAGACTTACACGGTCTATTTATTACCCTTTTGGGGCTTAAGTTATCTTCTTAAAACAAGTTGAAGTTATTTCTTCTGTTCTCAAATCACCTGCAGGAAAATTTGATCTTGATCTCCAAAAGAGGCTCTAGATTAAAGACCCACGTATGAATTGCTTTTGTTCAGCCACAGGTTGCGAGGTAATATTTTGAGATAAACAGATATTTGTGGTGTGCAAAAATTATTCAATAAATATAGAAATATTTTACACTTACAATGTAATATTTAATTTGTCCCCTTGGCTGTGTTGGTGGGTCCCAGTCCAGTGTGATTGAATTTTCTGTGCGACTTGTTGCACGGAGGTTTCCAACCAGTCCGGGAACTGAAAAAAAAAGGTTATTTGTCTTCAGATTAAGGAATGCTATTAAGAACCCAAGAGTAGGGGTAATTTTGCAATGCGCCTTCAGTCACATGTATTTAGACAGATACACAAAATTCCTTCCAAGAAACATGCACAAATGTACACATGTGATCGAAGAGAAGACCCACTCTGAGAAAAGGAGTACCCCTATGGAGATACGCATATTCCCAATAGGTAGAAGTGTGATATAGCAATATGGCCGTGCAGCAACTTTAACAAGCGGACATTAAAACGTGGCTAGCGCAATAACCTGCAGCCCAATCCTCACGAAACTTTGTCTGATCGCTCGTACCCAGCTCGCCCATACAGGGAGCTGGGACGGGCTAATGTGCTTGCACAGATTTCTGTGATGGAAACACGTGACAAAAAGGTTGCATATAAACAGGCCCGCGGAGCACTGTGGGTTGCTTGCTGCCAGACTAATAAGTAATAAATAGTATGCCAACACTTATATATACAGTGCAAAAATCAATTAAGAATAAAATGAGTGTACTTTGTGCGAGTCCCACATTGTCTGCTGGAAAATTGTTTTTACGTCTGTTTACAAGAAAAAGACATGACCTTGTGATCACGTGTTGTATAAAATTGTGGCCAATGAGGGCGCAAACAGATTAGCCCGTCCCAGCGCCCTGTAAGGGCGAGCTGGGAACCCCACCGAGAACCCCACCTTGCATGTCTCTATGGATTTAAGGCAAAATTTGTCCATATAATTCTTAAAAATCTATCTTAAAAGTCAAAGACTATTGCATGAACAATGACTCCCTCGCGTCGTTACCATGTCGGATGCTGTGACGTTGACTTTCGTCCATTGTAAAATATGTGCTATGAACTGTCTGGCTGACCCTACAACTACTGGTGAACTACCATGTAGCATCCAAGGTTCTCGGAGACGTTGGCCCAATGACTGCACTGCAGTTTATGGGACACTGACCAGGCAGGCCTATCCTGTTTAGTTTTCATGAAGAGCAAGCTAGGTAATTATATTCGGCCGGATATAATCTTGCTACTTAATTAATTTATATTAGTTGCTTATTGCATTTACGATGGTCTTGCTAACTCATGATTTGATTTAATTTGCTATACTGCTATTTTTGTTTAGCTTAATTATTTGCTGATTGTGTTTTGCTTATTTGCCTGGCCCATAACTAATTTGTTAATGTTACTTATTATATAGTGAATTACGCTGTAACAATTTAACATGCCCAAGCAAGTCGCTTGACATGCATGACGTTCATTTATTAATAAATAATTTCAGAAATGTATTTGCTTGTCATGAAATCGTCTGCTTTAACAGTTGTTTTATCTAACAATTATCTAAATATTGCACATTTGAGGTCTCTTAAACACTTTCTGCCGTGCACCAGGGATTGGGTTCCTTGTCCGGAACTCATCCCACCAACACGTGACCGTGCAAGTGGTAAATGATAATCTCTCACCTCCAATTCTCGTTGTTGCATTGACTGGAACACTCCATGGTCCATCATTAGGCCTAACAACCGTCACAGCTTGGACCTGGGTGGTTATCAAGGCCAAAACATAATATAAGCTTTATCTTGCACAAACTAACACACCAAAACTACAATTGGACTGTGCCAATACAATACCGATCAATACTGATTTTTGTAAATTTCGATATTTGAAAAGGTCGATGAGTGATATAATTAAATTAGTTTTTTGCGCGTTTCACACAAACAGCGCCTGGTGAACTTTCTCTATACATGGACACTAAGTATCCACAGCAGGTGTGAAGTACAGAATCCATACCGTGTTCACCGTAGAAGTGAATGGCACAACATGTGACCTCCATTTTACAGTGAAGAATTTGGGGGAAGATGATCTAGCTCTTGGGGCGTAGTATTATTATTGGTGACCCAGTGACCTTATAATAAGGTCACGTGATAGCCAATCCCAATCATTAAGAAACAACTGCACTACCATGATTTGAGACTACCATTATTTGAGACCACCAGTTGGCTCCATAGCTCAATTGGTAGGGAGTCTGCACGTTGAGCAGAAGGCCCGCGGTTCGAATCTCGGTGAAGCCAAGTTGCTTTTCAGTGCATCCAGATTTCCCAAACTCATCATGGACATTTGTATCGAATCAATTCACCCCAGGGGTCCCTTGGTCATAATCCATAAAAACAAAATCACTTAATCGTTAATTAGCAAATACTACGTAATACATTTTAATGACGTATACCTGTATGAAGTAGGTTATATTCGCTTGCAGGTTTCCGATTCGATACGTTAAGGCAGTCGCATCTGGGATGTCCGTTAAACTGACCGTTGAACTGTCCGTTAGTTGAACCACGTAGTACCGGATATTGTAACGTGTTATGATTCCCTGTGGAGGATTTGGCTCATCCCATTTAAGCGTGATCGATTCATCATCAGAATTCTGGACTTTGACGTTCAGAGGAACCGTAGGTACTGTTCAATTTAATAAATAGAAAAATTAGGACATAAGACTTGCACATACATAAGTACGCTTTAACAGTTTTAGAGTACATTTTGGTAACTAAATCATTCAGGTCAGTCTGCTCTACCACTTTAGGCCTTTTCCCACTAGAACCACTAAAACTCGCCCCAGGGCAACCCCAGGGCCGCCCCGGGGTGACTCACCCCCGAGTTTAACACTGCGTCGATTCACACTTGTTGTTCTGAAACTTGCCCCAGGGCAAACTCACCCTGGAGATCGGCACTTCGTCCCTTACTTGAAGAAGTGAGAACTCGCCCCTGCCCCTTTTTCCACTAACGTTCTTGCCCCAGGGAAAGTGTCTCGCCCCGGGCCAAACATTTTCATTTGCAACTTTTTTTGAACGTCTGCACATGGTCTGTGCTGCTTTGATAGCAGAGATATTGTGACATAACAGTGTTAAGCATGTGCTAATTTGTTGATTTTGGGTGATCGACTTAAATGGGCCACGAATCTTTAGATGGAGTTTTGTGAATACCGATACAGGTCCTGAAAACCCTATTACAAGTTAACTTTAATACTTAAAGGTAGAACACATGATTGGTAAACCTTACAAATAGTTTTATCTCCCTGTGTGTTTGAAAATATCCATGATTAAAACCAACCTGAGTAAACAGTCAAAAAAAGCTTTAGTCACTTCGCCCAAAAACCACTTCGCCCTGAACCAAAGCCTGTGCACGAAGTCGCTTTTGGCACAAAGTAGCATTTCGGCGAAGCGGTGTTTGGGGCAAAGTGAATTTTCGTCTCATGAGGCGAAAGTTGTTTTACTAATTTCTCAAAGACTAGCACTTCAGAAAAAACCATTTCAGGTTTAGTTTTCTACCGTCATCATGTTTATATTGTGTAAGTTATGTGTAAATCTGTGAACATTTCTGATTTTCGAGATACCAATCATGTGTTCTACCTTGAAATGATTAATGTTAGAAGCAGTGTGCATTGACAGCGCTCTTATTGCGGTTCAACTGGACAAATCCTGAATATAAAGTATGACGTGGTTATCACAAACGGTCATATCACTAACCTGACTCGTCCGTTCTGGTGATGCTTGCCTCACCAACTGGCCCCGCTCCAACGCTGGTATTTGCAGAAATGTTAAACCTGTACTGTGTGTAGGGTATCAAATCCATAATGGTGACATATTTCTGTGTCCTGGTAGACTCTTTAATGACTTGTAAATGGCTGGTTGGTGATACTGGTACCAATCGGTAGTTGTATCCGGTGATAGCACCACCTCGAGTGCCACAAAGTGGCCGGTTCCATGAGAAAGCCAGCTGACGTTCCATGGTGTTGGTAACTTGAATGTTAGCTGGGGGTCCAGTTGGTACTGTTGAAAGGAAACATTTGTAAGGTAGATTTAAGAAAAAAGTATTAAAAGTCAGGTTTAATTAGACACCATGCACGGCTGCCAAGTTTCTGGATTACACACCTGTATTCTAGAACCTAAAACCTGTATTTTTTTACGAAAAACTCGGTTTTTAAAGGAAAAATAGGCATATTACACAACAACAAACGATATTTTATCACCCAGAATTTTAGTTAGGGATTAAAAGTGGGTTTGGCCAGTCTTAAACATACGTTTAAAACTGGCTAGGGTCCTGGGCGCTGATAATGCCCGAGCTGTCAGGCGAGGGCCATTATTAGCGCACAGGACCCCAGCTGGTTTTAAACGGATTGTTTAACACTGGCCAAACCTACTTTTAATCCCATTCGTAAATACCTTTTTGTGTAAATCGGTAAAACGTTTTGCCATGTTTTGCATTCACTTTCATACAACGCCTTCGTATGAACTGCTAGCTGGGCGTCAAGTTGTTTTTGTTTGATCGCGCACGTTACGCGTAAAGCAAGTGTATCGTATGTGCACGCACACGACCAGATACTTGTCACAGTGCACATTTTGCGGTCGGGAATGTGCAGTTTCTGTGTGCATGTGCGTGTTCCATACACGCTGACCAGGGCGCGTGCGCGACCACGAGCCAGGCTCAAAAGTGTTTCAAGACTGGCTGGGCCTTTATCGTCCACATGATGTGCTCTCAGCCAATAGGGATGCGTAAACTGTCTAAGGTATTTATGAATAGGGTCCTTAAAATACTTGTTTGAGCCTATCAAAATACATGTACATGGATTGTTTGCCTGTATCTCTTTGACCCATTAATTTTTAGGTACAATTTAGAATTTATGTCTTCTTCCGAGACTGGATTTTGATGCAAACTGTGTTATTGAGTGATTGTCACTGCAGTCGCTACTCGCTGGATTTTAAAAAATGTATTTCGGCAAAATCACTTTTTTTTCCCATACACCCACATTTTCAATAATTTTCCGAAATAAATATGGTAAACCGTACTAGTTGGCAGCCCTGCACCATGTTAAATCTGCTTAAAATATCGAACTCATTTTTGTGCAACTACAGTGTATTATTTGTTTCTAAAGTTTCTCTAGATTGATTTTATCTTGGCGCTAAAAGAGCAATTTCAATTAAATCAGAGGGTGGATTGAGTGCAAAACAATAATGGTTGCAAATTGTACTACATTGTATGAAAGGTTTTGGCTAAAACGAATCAGAATCTGGTTTTAGCTAAAACGAATTGGAATCTGTTCATTAACATATACCAATTTGGACGAGCATAAAAACCCTAAATTTTGATTCATATTAAAAACAAGTTCTAAATATGATTTTTGTGACTGTAAATAAATAAAGTGGTTGATAAAAACACTCTTCCCTTTTGTTATTCCACAACTCCCCTCTTTAAAACCTGAAAGGAATTCCTTCAAAATTCCTTGGATGTTTGGGACACAATAGGGCAACAATGGAAGGAGGGGGGGCGGTATGTTGGGCATTGACTGCAAGATTAAACATTGCATACCACACCTGTCATGTTGGTGGTGACGGTCACCGATTCGAATTGTAGGTAGGCTCCACCTACATATGGCTGGAGATACACAATGTACCGGGAATGTGCATACAGTCCGGATATAAATGTTGTGAAGTCAGTACACAAACAATGCTCGATGTAATCAGGTGAGTTGATGTAATCACAGCCGTCTCTATCAACAAGCCCATATTGCACCTTGTAGTGGAACGCACAGAAGACCTCTTGCCACCTCAGAGTAACACTTGTCGAATCTTGGGCCGTCACCTCTATCGGTTCAACCGACAATGGATCTGAAACATGAAAGCATTGCTGCTAATTTGAAAATGGAACACTGCGCGCAGAAAACCTTTTCCGGCCTGCCAAAATTACAACTTGGGATTGGAATTTACAGTTAATTCAGAAACTTCTTTCAAGTGTCGGTTAACCGGTGAACTGTTCAGCCGACACTAAAGATTGTTGCTGGTGTTTATAGATGTATGTGCAATGTACACAATACCCCTAGACTCCCAAAACAATATTTGAACTTTTATCTGGTCAAATTTTACTACGACCCCATATAAATTTATTTCACTTTTATGAAGTCATTACAAATAACCATCAGAAAACTATTGTAAATTCTATAAAATTGGGTTTCGTTTAAATGTTCGGCAAAACCGGTTTGTCAATTTTTTCGGTTAACCGGTTAAACATCCCATCCCTATTGTGCGGTATATTCTCATATCAACTTTAAAGCCATCCAATATTACATAATTATCTTTTTTGCAGCTGATTTCACAAAACTTTACGTAATTGTGCAACTCCACTTACGCCATTACTTTAATTAATTTATGGCGTAAGTGGACTTGCGCAATTGCGTAAAGTTTCGTGAAATCGGCTGCTGGCTCAACAAAAGTACAATGATCATGTATTGTATGCATGCCATAATTTCATGATTGTCAAAAACTAGAAAAAAATTTGAATTATTAATAAGTAATTTTTGAATTTGAAGTTCATTAATACCTTTTGGGGAAAAAAGCAACGACAAACAAAATTGTGTGGTGTATTTAGCAAAACATAAAATAAGCTTTGATGGCCCAATATATCACTTGCAAGATGAAACCTCTTAAAGACTCCTGGTATAAGAACATAACTTAAGAAGAATGTTAATAGCAATGGTAACAAACACCACATTAATTTATTTCTGTCCAAGATAGATAAAATTAACAACTGAAGGTGGTATTAAAAAAAAGGAAAAAAGAATGTGTGCACACACATTTTTCTTTTTTACTATTCACTTAATATAAAAACCATGCATGGATTTTAAAGGTTTTCTGAAGCATTGAAGTATCTATGTTGCTGATATTTCTTCAGGCTAGTTTACCAACATTCTTCTTTAGATATGTTATGCTGATATTCCAGGATTCTGTAAAAAGTTTCATGTTACAAATGAAGAGTTTTATCGCAAAGCAAAATAAATGCCATATCCAAAACAAATTTGAGATATTGGTTTACATTCTCGATTGGTGGTCCTATACATTCGTCAAATACACTCGGCAAAAGAAGTTCTTGGACACTGGTAAAAGTTCAAATAATTTTTAAAAATAATTCATAAAAAGCACATTATTGTATATCAATATGACCACACAATAGTTCTCTACCAGCATGATATGGAGTTAACGCGTGAGCAATCATGCATGGCTGGTTACACGCATTGAACAATAGCAAGTACAGTAACAGAAAATTGCAAGAAATGGAGCATTCAAATGCTAATAATCATGTCCATCCTGCAGGCCTAAATTTTGTTAACAATTCCAGTGGGAATAATGATGCATCCAAGATGGATAATTTCCTCTTCTTTTCAAAATGGCATTTAATTTTGACTTGACAATGTGCACGGGATTTGTTCAATAATGAACCCCCAGCAAAGAAACATACTGCTTTTTTCTTTCAATGGATCATTATGCCAAATAAACTGTTTCACAATTGAATAACTGAATGCTCCATTTCTTGCAATTTTCTGTTACTGTACTTGCTATTGTTTAATGCGTGTAACCAGCCATGCATGATTGCTCACGCGTTAACTCCATATCATGCTGGTAGAGAACTATTGTGTGGTCATATTGATATACAATAATGTGCTTTTTATGAATTATTTTTAAAAATTATTTGAACTTTTACCAGTGTCCAAGAACTTCTTTTGCCGAGTGTATATTATTAGCAAACTGTTATATCCCACAAAAAAAGTTTCATTTATTGGAATTTGCCATTCAGTGTAGTGCTTAGTTGTAATATAAAATGGCAAATACCAAAAAGCATTTTGTGATGAAGCTCTTCGAATGATACATAAACTCACTGGCTCTCTCAGGAGTTGTCACAGATACAGTAGATTCAGGTCCCTGGATGGTGCCATAGTGTGGTGTGATGTACACACTATAGGTGGAGTGGGATACCAGACTGGTGATAGACTTGGTCGTCATGGTAATGTCACCGAACGGCACGTCAACACGCTGTGGTGACGGTATTTCACCACACTGGCCCCTGTTGGTTACTGCATACTGCAATGTGTATCCAGAAATGCAGGGATCCGGTAGCCAAGTAACAGTCAGCTGGTAGGCGCTGTCTGCCGTCACACTTAGCCCAAGCAATGCATTCCGGGCTGGAGTTACAAAAGAATGGTACATGGTTCAGATGCTGTTATGACATGAAATGGTTGAGGTGGGCATCTCCACACTATGAGCAACTAACAATGGAAATTGGGCACACACCATTGTTAATAACAATGGTTTGTGGCCACTTTCCATTGTTAGTTGCTCATAGTGCCATTTAGGTGATTTCATCGAATTACAGTTACAGTATTATAAAATACATTCAGTTTTTTTTTTTTTAAGTATAAAGTTTGATTTGTGAGTAATATTTAAATAGCATGTAAAATAACATTACATTGGGGTAAAAATGTAAAGATATTACGCCAAGCAACCAAAAAAAAAGAAATGAAAATTTTCAGTTTTATCAAAATTTGACAATTTCTTTTGTAATTAAGTTGACATAAAAATATTCACATAACAGCTTCATTATGCATGACTGCATAAAGCTTCTGTGCTGAAACTTCCCACTCTCAGATTTACTGCTTTTTTCATCAAAAAGTGGATACAACTTTTGTGTTTCTTTCGTTGTTCGGTATATATTGGTTCAAAACATTTAAATAAAGAAATCAAACTGATTATAAAAATGCTGAAAATTTTAAAAACAAAATGCCAACTTAACTTTAAATGTTATTGTGCATATCGTCAGTGACAGCACAAGTTTGCGTGCATGTCTCAGGTTGAACATGACATCAGCATGTAATTTTCGTTTTCACAAAATGACACACAAGTACTTCAATGTGTGTTCCTGAACATGTTTGATTTCACGAAGTGACACATATCTTAAATTAGCAAATTAGAGTGTGTTTTGGTTACATTTTGTATTATATCCTATAAGTAAATGAAGTGAGTTTTCCATGTAACGCATTTTCCAAGCATTTTTCTTTTTTTTGGTTGAATAAATCCACTGAAAACTTGCGTGTCATCTCATGAACCCAAAATCTTTGCATTTCGAGTCAGTGTGCAGAGTGTACACGCACACATGTTCTATGTGTCAGTTCGTTAAAACGTGTGGTCCCCACTGCGCGTTTCCACAAAGTGTGCATAAACTACACTTGGGTGTCAGTTCGTGGTGTCGGCAATGATATAGACTAATCCAATGAATGAAAACTGCGGTGTATCTCCAATGCGTTTACGTAACGTCACAATAGACATACACCGCAGTAACAATGGAATAACCACAAGAGGGCGGGCTCACTAAATGTTATTCGGATTACACTATAGCCTGCCCTAATAAATTCATAAATGTCTGGTAAAAAAAAAATCACAAACATTAGAAACTTACTTGAACACTGGCAGTTTCCTCCGGAATATTGTGCATTGCATGCTAGACAAAGAAATGTTGCAAACAATTTAACAATAATAAAAATGTATTTATTTCTTTTTCAAACTCCAATTTCACTTTTCTGGTTTCATCATTTCATGAAAATTTATAACATGTTTCATTTAACACCGACCGTTTTGCATTGAACAAATTAATTTAAAGGGGCTTGTCCAGATTTTTCCAGAAAATGGATATTACTCTACTCTAATAATCATATAAAATAACTCCCCAAAATACTATTCATGGGATCAAGAAGAAAACAGGTTTTGGCTAAAACAAATCAGAATCTGGTTTTGGCTAAAACGAATCGGAATCTGGTTTTGGCTAAAACGAATCGGAATCTGGTTTTAGCTAAAAACAGGAAATTGGCAATCTCCTACTTGGATGTGGAAGCAAAAAAGTTGGTGTAATCACTGCACTGCTTTTTGGAGTAGATAAATTAGTTTACAAAACATCGGTGGTTGTTTTTTTACGATATCCTTGAAGATATATGGATGGAGAGTGCGAAATTTCAGAATGGTAGTGAGAAAAATATGACAAATGATATGGTATCAAAATCTCAACACCCATGGGAAAAATGGGGTGTTCAAAAATGTGATCTGGACACCTGCTCCTTTAAGGTATTCCAGGAATGTCAGGGCATAATGTTACTTTTAAGTCAATCAGCTGCCCAACTTGAACGTTTATGCCATTCCTTTAAGATTCAAATTATGAAGATTTTACTGTTCTGCAAATTCAATGAATGAGGCCAACTTTAGTTTAAAAGGTTACCTACCTCCACTGCATTCCCCAGTATCTTTAAGGCATGTCACTCCCAATGCACAGTGGCATGTCTGCTTACAGTCAGCACCGTACTTTCCATCAGGACACTCTATTTACACAAGCAAATGATTGTTTTTTTAATAAAGTGTGCCCAGCCCAATTCAGTTTAAAGACTAATATGTTTAATACAGCCATGTGGATATTGACACGTAACAAGGTCTTCATGTTACAAATCTTGCCACAGTCCATTATTTTCAGTGACATAAGGCCTTTTCCCACTAGTCCAAATATCGGGGGTAGCCCCGGGGCGACGCCGGGGTGAAAATAAGCCCCGATTCCCACTTGCAAGTCTCACCCCCGCACCACCTCCAAGCCACCCCCCCCCCCCCCCCCCCCCCCCCCCCCCCCCCCCCCGATATTGCTCTTTCCCCGGGGCGAGTTCAACCCTGCTCAGGACCAGGGTTGAAAATGTTGGCCCCGGGGCGAGACACATTCCCCGGGGCGAGAACGGTAGTGTGAAACGGTGCGGGGGCGAGTTCGCCTCAGGGCGAGCAATAGCGAAGGTCACTTGAATGCGCGCTAAGTTTGATTTGTGTAAAGACCATAACAAAAGCGCGACATGAACGCGCATCTTTCATACTACAGTACATACGTTGGCATAACGTTTACAACACATGCGATTCTGATATTTCAAGTCTTTGGAGATCCATTGCCCAGTACAAATATCACTTTTTTTTCAAAAAATACATCAGTTATATAGCAGAAAAAGAAATCATCTGAAAGGCAAATCATAGGGGATGGGAAAATTCGGAAATTAAATGCCATTTGGGAGGACGACGAAATGAAAAAGCAACTAACTGGACAGAATGAGGAGAAATTCTACATGATAGGCGCTCGCCCCGGGGAAACTCGAGTGCTGATCCCCGGGGCGAGCTCGCCCCGTCGAAATATGTGTTATTTGAGAAAGGCAAGTGTGAAAAGACTTGGGGGTGAAAAATCACGCGTTGCCCAGGGGTTGCCCCGGGGCGAGTTCGCCCCGGGGTTTGACGTTCTAGTGGGGAAAGGCCTATAATGCATTATTGACGTATAATCTGTGGGATTTTGATACCTTTTCCGTGCTACCTGACAAAAAGTATATAGGTTATTCACTTGACACAAATTTACATGCATTATTCCCACCTTGCATGCAGTCCAGTCCAGTATACCCAGCGGCACACGAGCATCCATAAGGATCAGGAAGACAAAACAAGCGCCCTCTACAGGCAGTGTTGTGTGGATCATCGGTCCCTGAACAGCTGTGACTGCCACTCTGACCAAAAACATCACGACCACGAACTGAAAAGAGAATATACAAAACATTGTGCAAATGTACCAATTGGCTTAGCCCAATAAATTAGACCATTTACATGTAGTACAAGCGTGTGGTGTACCTCTGCTTAAAGGTCGTGGTCGTCCATAAAGTAATCACAAAATGATCTGGGCTATACAACTTTCTCGTCATTTTTTACTGCCAAGAATGACCACATTTTCGGCAAAAATCACCTTTAAATTACATTTCTACCATAACCAGATTGTTTGAAACATTCCTGTGCATTTAAAGGGGCTGTGTCACGGTTTGCGCATGCACCAAATCCTTTCAATTTTTGACATACGTGCACGCTCAGATGAATGTAGTGCAATTTCGTTACAGAACGCCATTGGTTCGTGTGCGTAAATGTACATCGTGTACTTAGCACGTGCTACATGGGCAGTATACAGGTTTCATGAGTGTTTACAATATGCAGAATTCAAGTACATTTGTACATAGTACATCATGTTGCGCCCCTTCGTTCGATTTCGCATGCGTGCACGCGTGGGAGATCAGCGTCTAGAAAAATCGGTACAACAGCGGCGGCGGCCACAGTGTCTTTCCATCGACAGAAGATATGCTGTAAAATTGCTGTCAGGACCGAATAAGCTTACCAGTTTTGGTGGAAATGAAGGTGGAACAAATTGCTGTATCCAACCATGTCATTCATATCATTCGATATGTCATGTTTTTTTATGGGATAAAAATACTCTCTTTCGAACGACGGCCGCACAATCTGTGATATTCATGTTTGACGACTTAAAATTACGGCAAACAGTGCTATTTCAATTAAAAAGTAATGCATCAGGACAACCTGACAGTTGACAAGTACACCACTGCCAGAATTACTATAGAATTGTAAGGGATGGCCAAGATTGAATAGGATATGCAAAACCCGAGCAACGAAACTTGAAAAGGTTAGCCCAACTTTTTCAATGCAGCACCAAAAACACATTCTTGTAAGTTAAAGTTGTTGTGCTAAATCTGTGTTTAAAAAATTAAATGCTGTCCTTCCATCAGCCACAAGTGTGTTGTGCCCGAAATGGTCCCTGACACATGTACATCTACGTGCATCTATGTGTATTTTTCCGTCACTGACTTACATTGTTGGCAGGCATCTCCACTGAATCCCGGAGGACAGATGCAAGCTCCTGTCTTGTCATCACAAATCCCTCCATTGTAGCATCGGTGACAGGTATACAGACATGGTGAGCCCCACATTCCAGCAGGACAGGCTGAATTGTAGAAAATGAACAAATATTTAATCTGGCAAACACAAAGTGGGATAAATCTGGATTTTGGGGAGCAAAATTACACATTGTCACCCTCACAGCAAAAATACCTTAATCTTTTGTTATTGCAGTTTGCAGCAAAAGCAAAAAAGTGCTTCAATTTTGTACAGTGAAACAAAATAATTTGATATGTTGACAATCGGAGTGGCCATATCCTATAAAGGGGGGGGGGGGGGTTGGGAGAACAATTGATAGGTGCATTATACTGACACTCCAGCGACCGTCTTGTTTAAATTTTTCAAAAGAAGCTGAATTTTGCATCTTGACCACCAGGACTAATTTCTTCCCAAATAAAGATGTGCTGATCATAAAACAGGGCCAAATATTGCAAAACCTTCTCACTGACCTCTCACAATGAGCCTCATGAAACCATGCTGCTGTTGGTACTGTAGGCCAATGATGAAACAGCTGTATATGCCTTCATCTGTCACAGCAACACTGGATATGGTTGGAGTGAGCTGGCCGTACCAATCTGTCATGATGTCATCATTGTGGCGCCACCTATAATTGCCTGCAGATGATGTCAAATCCTGCATCTCAATTGTAACAAAGTCCCCAATGTTCACGGTTTTTGTGCGCTGACGTGGACGTGTGCGAATTGTGGAAGCTGAAATTGTAATCATGAACACTAATTAACTGGGTTAGTTTGGCCTGTGTTATCAAGTCCCATGAGCACAACGTTAAATTGAGGGCTCTGGAACTTTTAGACACACATTAATTGAAGTACTTTTTGGGGGACACCATTTAATAGTTCATGCAATTAACCCAGTACTCCATTATCTTGCATGCAATATCAAGAGAAAATGCGTTGCTGGCTGCGCCCTAGTCAGTGGAACTCGCACACGTACGGAACTCGCACACGTACGCAGCGCAGAAACTGCACGCTCCCGACAGCAAAATTTGCACTATGCATGCGACATCTACCGGGTTGTGGGCGTACACAACACATCTGCATTATACGCGTAACGCGCGCGATCGAACAAACAACTCGACGCACAGCTAGCAGTTTGAATGTTACAAACAACAAGATGAAGCGAAGATGAATGCATTAAACAAGAATGCATTGAAATGCATTTCTTGTTGAAATTCAACAAGATGATTACATTTTTTTAGGAGCGCATAACCGTTAATTTTTCAAAGCGAGCATAACAATTTGAAAAGGGTTATGGTAATTTTTTTAGTTTATGTCACAACTCGAATTTAAAAAAAATAACTATTGTAATTGATAGCTTAGAAGAATCTAAAATTATTTACCATTGACATTTCCGTCGCAAATGTTGGGTTTTCAAGAAAATTTGAAGCGAATGCAACGACAAGCTAATTTTGGTGAGTTTTACCGATTTACACAAAAAAGTACTTATGAATGGGATTAAAAGTGGGTTTGGCAGGTCTTAACCAATCCGTTTAAAACCGGATAGGGGCTTGGACGCCGATAATGGCCTGCCCCTATCCAGTTTTAAACGTATGTTTAAGACCTACCCACTTTTAATCCCTAATTTTTCATGTAAGATTCCTTATCAGGATCCAGGGAAACCTAGAATCTGAGGTCGCCTTGTTTGGTCTGGAAATTTTTTGGTGACAAAAATTTCCCCAACACTTTTAATAATTTTTTGAGCATTAATACTTAAAACTTGCAAGAAAAAGGGTGTACAGTAAACTCGCATTATCATCAAGGGACCAAACTAATGAACAGAATAATGGCCGGGACTTAGAAAAAGGAGCTTTATATCAGGAATATCAGGGGGTGTTATCTTACCATTATTCTGCAATATGATGGCCTGTATTCTGGTAGTACTGCTACCTGCCGTAGCCTCAGCATAGAAGACACCAGTCCTGTCAATGCCACCTATCTCTGTGAATTTGTAGAGTCCCCCCATGGCGCATCCTGTGGGTGGGTCACCTTCAACTACTGACCCCTGGGGGAGGCCAGTATTGGCCCCTCCTGTTGTCAACTGTCGTCCGAATGATACAACAGCAGCAATGTCATTGGGACCTTTGTATACTGCAATGACGGAGTCATTGTCACCGGATGAGCCGAGACGAGCAGGGTTGGTGATGAGGGTAAAATCCATGACACCTGCTGGATATTTTAATAGAATGTACTATCTCTGTGAAATGGAGTGGGCATATAAAGCCAGTATTGAGCTCTTGCGGACCATGCACACATGCGTTTTATGTGTTTTTTTGGTAGTAAAATAAAATCACGTCACAATACAATATCAAGTACATGATGCATGTTTTCAAACGCAGAAGCACGACGACATACCAATGAGATGCCTTAATGCACGCTATCATATACTTAAACTGCTTTGGTGAATGAGTTGACAGTTCATTGTTACAAAGTATGAAAACTCATGTTCATAAAAGTACTGTGATAGCAAATTCTTAACATAGCATCGGGCATGCTCACAAACTTAGTTTGTCCAAACATTACAGTTTTCACAAGAAAGACTACATGTAAGTGAACTCTGGGCCACCATAACTCTCCTCTCGAGGGGAGAAGGGGAGGAGGGAGGGATGAGGAGGGGTGAGAGGGAGGGGAGGAGGGAGGGGGGATGGAGGAGGGAAAGGGGAGGGGGACACCAGCCACTGAGTAATTTTTCTGCTGTCACTATGTCTAATCGGCACTCTTATTTTAGCTGCAAATACCAGGGTAAATACTAGACTTGCCAAGTCCGACTTCCCGCTTTTAGTCGATCTGTAATGCACAGCATACAGTGCGCCCTCCAGCCTAGTAACCTGTCTAATCAGTTTTCTTCTGACACGGAACCTGCCCCACAAGAGAATACTGACGCAAGAGAGCACGCTATCAGGGAGTGATTGTCTGCATACGGACATACGCGTACGGACCACGGACCAAACAAGGACCTCGACTTGAGTAAGTCTAGGTAAAAATAGGCCTTCATAACATTTCACAGAAGTGTTTCAAGTACATGTATGATATTAAATTTTGGGCTGGTGAAGGAAAAGTGGAGGCACCTGGCATCGGCTGGGGGAGCTCCGCCACTGCATTTGAAAAAGCCGGTGAGGAAATAGGAATAAAATGCTACACACATCTAAATGAAAAACCCAAGGAATCAACTAGGGACTAAAAACCCTATCCAGATACTGGACAATAAACTTGTAGAAAGCTTCGTCTCGACCAGCTTCGTCTCGCGTCTAGCTTCGACTCGATAAAATTGTAACAAAGGATCTAAAACACATTTTTTATGTTAACAGTAAAACAAAACAAAAAATGCACTCGGGTTATTCAAAATGGCGGCCAAAATGGTCCAAAATCATATATTAGCCAAAAAATATGATGAAAGCACTTACAAAATGGCTAGTTATATGTATTTGACCCTCACAAATTTATTTCTGGGGTCCCTTTTTTTCTATCATGCATCAAATTCAAAATGGCGGCCAATATGGAGGCTGGGCTGGGCTAGGCCGGGGTGGGCTAGCTAGCCTGTGCTGGGCTGGGCTGGGCTGGGCCGGGTCAGGGTTGGGATGGGATGGGATGGGATGGATTTAGGCTGGGTAAGGAGGGCTTCTGGCTAGGCTGGCATTGGGCTGGGCCGTGATGGCTTTGGGCTGGGACCGGATGGCTTCAGGCTGGGCTGGAAGGGCTTAAGGCCGGGAAGGCTTCGGGTCGGGTTGGGAGGACCTTGGGCTGGGCTGGGAGGGCTTCGAGCTGGGCTGGGAGGGCTTAGGGCTGGGATGGGAAGGCTTCAGGCTGGGCTTTGGGTCTTCAAGATGGGCTGGGCTGGGCGACCTTCAGGCTGGGTTGAGAAGGCTTCTCAACCCAGCCTGAAGGTGTGAATATCTCAAAAATGTTATTTTTGACAAAAAAATGAGAGTTTTAACAAATAAAGCCCAAAATCAACCCATATGCCACTTTTTAAGCCCCACATCAAGCTGAACTTTAAAGCTGATGTGTATGATGTGGGCGAGTGTGGGCATATTTGTCCCTGACAAAACAAAATTTGACCTTTATTTTGACTTTAAAATATGATTGCGAGAAAATCGCAAATTTATACCAACGTTTCCTATACTTACTGTACATTTTCTAATTTTCAAATGGTCATTTTGATTTACTGCAGCATCACATCAACCTAGAACTTGGTTTCTTGGATGAGGCCTGATGTGTGAATTTTTTTACATATCAATATCTGGAAAATCATATTTCTGACCAAAAAATGAGTTTTTTTGACAAAAATAGCCCCAAAATCACCATTCACTTTCAAGCTCCACATCATGCCTAACTTTAAGATTGAGATATTAAGCTACCCAATGACGTATGGTGATTCCTTTGTGTAGGGTGGGGACATTAATCTCCTAAAATTAGTAATTTTTTGCGGGTTTACCGCTCACCCAGAACATAAGTAGGCCCCAGGGGCCAATTTCATAAAGCTGTTCAGCAGAAAAATTTGCTAAATCCAAAACTTGTCTGCGTTGTAAAAATGGGTTAAAGGAGTGTGACCAGATCACCTTTTTTTACCCATAACTCCCCGGGACTTACCTTATGGGTCATGAGATTTTTATATCATAACATCCGTTATATTTTTCTGATTACGAAACTGAAACTCCCGCGCTTCTAGGCCGCATATTTCCGAGGATATCGTCGAAAATCCACCGATTATTTGTAAACTAATTTTCCAGTATCAACGTTTATCCGCTGAAAGCCGACTCGATAGTTTTGTTTAATTTTTTACTGGAAATTGCGAATGTTTTCGGGTTTTTGGGACATGGGAGATGTGTATGGGAGTTACTTGATAATATTGGTAAGTTACATCGAAAACTATTTTCCAGAAACTCTGGTCACGCTCCTTTAATAGTCAAAATTGTATGTCGACTTGTGTTTTTAGCAAGAATAGCAGGGCACCAGCCAATTGTAATACACATCACAAGATTTTGACTGAAACCCCTTTTTATAAAGCAAACAAATTTTGGATTAAGCAAATTTTTCTGCTAAAAATCTTTATGAAATTGGCCCCTGGACTATTGATGAATGCCTGACTAAGGCTACTGTTAGCCTAGCACTGTAGTACATAATCGTGAAGAAACCCGGCTATGATGGGAAAACAGAGAGAATGTAATGCTTAGTTTTAGAAGTGGAAAAACAATTCTACATCAATCTCAAAACAGGAAACCCACAAAATCAGGAAGGAACTGAAAACCAAATCTAGATGCTGGCCAATAAACAAGTGAACCAGTTTCGACAAGTCTGTTTACTTTATTTTCAATCAGACTCAAGATGAAATTATTTTGCTAAATGTCTGGTTTTCAATGTTTATGTGCCAATTGTTGCCCTACTTTATTTGGAGAGTTAGGAATGCATTTTTACTCACCTTGTGAGTTGGAAGGATTGATTTCATCGATCATAATTTCGGCAAAGTGAAGAAAATCGTCTCTATACAAATCCACAGTCACGTATCGAGCAGTCACAGGTGGATTCGCATCAAATTCCAGTTGAGCTCCAGATGTTGCCTCATCTGCTATGACTTGATTGCCAATCATTGTGTTGTCTGCGTAATGCGGACTAAAACCAGCCCGTACCCTAGCGCCTCCTAATCGTTTAGCTGCAGTGGTAAGATGCAAATGAAAAGGTGAGGTTCATGCTTTATTTGGATGATAGTCATTGCATCAACTAGTCTATTTCTACAAGGCATTAAAAGGTAGTCTACATGTTTGGTAATTACCCTCCAAAAAAATTCTGATTTATTATCTTTAAGCTTACTTTTTATCAAGATGGTAATGGTAGTAATCACCCTGTGAAATTAGTTTGTCCAAATTGCTTCCATTAAAATAATGACAAAAATTACAAAACGTTTTGAATCTCCAAAGATCGCTTACAGGCGATCTTTGGAGCTATTCATTCATTTCATGCACAAAAATCGTGCTTGGATTTTTCAGGTTTTCTGAAGTATTACTGCATCTAAGTGGCTGAAATTTCTACAAGGTAGTTTTTTTAACATACATGTAGGCTTTCAATTAACAGTGGAGGTTATGCCGTTTTTAACAGTTTACCAAACGAGTATACTACCTTTAAAATGACAATGGACTAAAGTTTGGCCAAGTTTGGCATCAGTTGCTTTTGTAATAGGCCTAGATATGAATATTATTATATACATGTACCTAAAAATACATACATAAGTATCCTCGTTCAGTGATTGGTTAAAGATAGTATATACATGATTGGTAAAGTGTTACAAATAGTTTTATCAGGCGCGGATCCAGGGGGCGGCCGAGGGGACACGTGCCCCCCGGGCAAATTTAGTCAAAAAAAAAAAAATGGGCGGAAAGGAAAGGAGGTAAAAGAAAAAAGGGGGGAGGGCAAGTAGTCGAGTCAAAAAAAAAAAATAAGGGGGAAAGAAAGGCCGTAAAAAAAAAAGAGAAATCGGAGGGCAATCTTCTTAAAAAAAATACCGATGCCGATATTTAACATCTGCGTATTCTTTTTGGCTTTAAAAATACTAAAAAAATGCAATAAGAAAAAAAAGGTAATCAATCATGCCATGGAACTGAATTCCCCCCTCAACATCTAATCCCCATGGTGGAGTATAATTACTGGTTTGACCATTTTTCGTTTGTAATGCTACGTTTACACCATGTCCCCGGCAGTCACGGCGCCCCGGTAGAGGAGCACCGTGGAGGCACCGGGATGGACGTCGGGGAGCGTAGAGGACCGGGGTGGCGAAACGTGAATGACCGTAGCTCACCCTTGCCACCGGCCGGTGACCGGCCAGTGAGCAGCTCTGTCAAAAATTTTGGCCCGGCAGTCCCGGCACTAATGAGAATCGTCCTGGGCCGCAGTGTGACGGGGCTTCCGTCACAGGGCGTGACGGACCGCAGTGTACCTTGACTCACCGGGGTGTGGCACCGTGGGGTGCCGGGGACCTCTGATCGCGGCCGGTGCCTGACGATGATGACGATGATGACAATGAGGATGATGTTGCTGCGGCAGCGCTCCAGGACGAAGTGAAAATGAAGGTGTGGAGCGCACTATTTATACCAACCGGGGCTCACCGGGAGACCACCGGGTGACCACCGGGGCGTGAAACGTGACAGCTGCCACGTTCAGTCGCAGGGCGCCGCAGCAGACCCTCGCACACCGTCGGGAACGTATTGGGCCGGGACAACAAACGTGACGGACGTGAGGCACCGCATTAGAACTTAGCAGGCCGGCCTGGGACGTGGACCCATCCGTAGTGGAACGGCGCTTAAAACGTAGCGCGCCGTCCGCCTCGCGGCCCGGAACCGGCACGGCGCGCCACGCTTTCCGTACCGGGACGTAACGCACCGTGGTAAAACGTAACACACCGGCTCAACTGGGGCCCGAGTCGAGCCAAAGTAATAAAAAGACAATAAAAGTTCCACGGCACGCCACGTTTTGGCCAAACCGGGGCGCCGGGACTGCCGGGAACATGGTGTAAACGTAGCATTATCGGTAGTCTGTGAAGTCTGGTTTGCTGACCTGATTCCTCAAAGTATATAAATTGTTCTGTTTCGTCTGAAAAAGGTTCAAGGTATACCTTGTGGAAATTTTTGCCGAGGACAACTTGACGCCAATACACATAGGCCTGCCTACTAATGGTCTATTATGTCTTGCAGCCGATCTGCCGATGTTTTAACACAGGGCATTAGGGCAAGGAACAGTCTGAAATCAAGTCCTTTTCTTGAACTTTTCAACTGGACTGAATTAAAACCAAGAAAAAATCCGGAAAAATAAGAAATGATGATGGGTAAAAACTGCATATTAAATGCCAAATTGGGGAGGGAGAAACTTTATAGATTTTTGTCAACTTAACCGGGCGAAAATAATGGCTAAAAATAATGGCGAAAATAATTCTTCATACACACAATTCTCAAAACACGCAACAATCTTCAAAACTTTTGCTTAAAAAAGTCCGTTAAAAGTGGCCAGGAATCGCCTTAGATTGCACCACAGAGCATCTAGAATCCAAAATTTCACGGGGCCCTTAAGCGGGCCCCGGACCCACGCGGTAAGGTCTTCGCGCTACGCGCTCGCATTTGTCCCTTTTTGTTTTGCCCCCCCCCCCCCCCCACCCCCCACCCCCCACCCCCCCCCCCCCCCCCCCCCACCCCCCACCCCCCACCCCCCCCCCCCACCCCCCACCCCCCACCCCCCCCCCCCCCCCACCCCCCACCCCCCACCCCCCCCCCCCCCCCCCCACCCCCCCCCCCCCCCCCCCCCGTCTACAAAATTCCTGGATCCGAAAATAATTCTTCATACACACAATTCTCAAAACACGCAACAATCTTCAAAACTTTTGCTTAAAAAAGTCCGTTAAAAGTTGCCAGGAATCGCCTTAGATTGCACCACAGAGCATCTAGAATCCAAAATTTCACGGGGCCCTTAAGCGGGCCCCGGACCCACGCGGTAAGGTCTTCGCGCTACGCGCTCGCATTTGTCCCTTTTTGTTTTGCCCCCCCCCCCCCCCCCCCCCCCGTCTAGCAGGGAACAACACCCATTCAATACTGGCCGACCAGATTCGTGACAAACAAAATAGTATAGACGACTAAAGTGTGACGTCTGGTCCCATGATTTCGGGTTTAAACATTCGCTGGTCATCTGAAACATCCATTTCTAAAGCAGTGAAACAGTTCACTGGTTTTAGTGTAGACCCAAAAACCATGGCAACACACAAAGGGCGACGTTTTCACTTTAGTAGTCTATTCGGAGCGACATTAGGTTCACCCAAATGATATGAAGTTTGGTTTCAGACAGGCGAACTTTCGTCATGTGACATGGTCACTACACGAGGCCCTAGCTTGCTGTGCAATATAATTTTTTTCAAAATATCACCTGCTTTTCAGGCTTACCATAAACTGTTCTGTCTGTCAAAGCCTGTCAACGGGTTATACTAAAATGGGAAAAAGATGTTCATGCCATGGACATTGGACTTTTAACCTGAACTTAGATTTAGTCACTAAACATTTCGCTGAATGAAGGGGAATGGGAACCGAGTAAATAGCATTTATATGCACGTCTAGTACTAATACACTACGATAAAGGTCGCACAGAAAGCAAAAAGAGTATGAACTGTGGGGTTTCAACACAAAAATAGTAGGTTTCAAAGGTGACTACTATAATGCTGTAACCGAACAGACAAACCAAACAGGATTTTACCGAACTTGGCACTTCTGAACCGAACCGGACCGGACCGAACCGAACATTTCACTCAGTTCGGCTGTGTTTCACTTTGGATTTTACATCTTGCATATTTTAACTGTAAATGTGAAAGAGAGCTGGCTTCCTGAATGTCAAGAACCCACTCGAAATGACTTATTATGCTTGCAAAAGTGCTTCGCGTTTAACTGTTGAACGTCATGCACTGTACAAAGCAATTATTGTGCCAAATCAGATCCGACATTTTGAGCCCGGCGCCGGCGGCCACTGTAATGACATGCATGACTCCGTACCGACATGACTTTTTACGATCGATATATACACGGACATCGCTCGATCGGTGCCGATCAAATATTGTATTGGCTCCATCGGCACAACGTGCCAAAGCCAGAGAGTGAGTGCGCGCGCAGTATGCATCTGCACAATTGATCGGAACGGTTCACAGATATCTATGGAACGGTTTGATTGCAAACGCCCTCTAGTGGCGTGGCATATATTTGCATTGTGAACATTTTCTTGGACATAATTTTTCGCACAACATATTTTGAAAAGCCTTTTGACGGAAATCAATAAGCCGTCTTACGGGAACACAGCGATACTTGCGGGTACTACAAACAATTGTCAGAAAATAGACACCAAAGGCTAGGAAAAAATACTATCCCACGCAGTTTCACGATGGTTTGCACGTGGTACAAATCACATATTGCATGCACACCGCAAGTTCAGACAGTTGCGCCGCGCTCCAGCCGCAGATTCCGTTCAGTTTCCCGGGTTAATTTCGTCCCACCAAAGCCGTTATCTTGTTCATTACGACAAATGAATCGTGTAAAAGAGCGGATTTGAAGAAAAAAAATACATAGACCCTAATTTATACAGAAAGCTAGCTGCACGTGCGTGATCACTTTCAACCGGAACCCACAACGCCGGCAATACTTGTCGAACCCAAACCTAAGAAATGTTCGGAAAGAAATTTCCGAACTTTTGCCGAACCGAACCGAACCAGAACTTGAGAATTCGTTACAGCATTAGTGACTACACTGATTTGCAAACATTTATATTAGGTTCGGCTTGCCTATAAAGGTTTAATAACATCTGAAACCATGCAGTCACTCTTCAGTCGTTCCGACCGACTGGAACGATCTTTTGACTTCTGGGTTTATCAGAAGTCACTTTCAAACTTCTGGCATATTTAAAGGCCCAGTGGATCATTTGCAATGACCCCCAATCGACGAGTTTACAGGGGAAAAGTTCTGAAAGTAAAGATTGAATTAATAGCAACTATCCAATGAAAGGTTTCCGCTCAAAATGATATAATTTTACCAGAAAATAATCCGTAAAGATGAAATTATTCAAACGATTTACTTATTTTTGGTTCGCATCTACGCGGTCCAAAATGCATGGGCGCTGTGTACTGCGTGTGCGTGTTCCAACGCGATGCATTTTTATGGATCGGATCGCGCGCACCTGCAGTATATGATGTGCGCCACAGAGTGCATGCATGACGCAAGCCACATAGTACCCGATCAACTGAGAACAAATATTTGAAACACCCCGCCAAGACCAGGAAAACGCATATGGATTTTCCTTTTTTTTTAAACGTGGTACATTTCACAAAGCTGAAATTTCTTCGGATGGGTTTGTTTATGTCGGATGGTGAGAAAATCATCCTCAATATAAATGCACTTGTATTTTATGCAGTGTACACAATTAGTGCCTCCATTCTTTAGTCAGAGGCCACGTTAAAATTCTCCCCTGTTTTGAGACTCAGCACAATATTCTGCTGACCAAACACAGTCACATATGTGTAAATGAGCTGTGGTTACCCTCTCTAGTACACGTAAACAAGTTTATGTTCTTTGACTTGAGGATAACCTTCTGGGACAAACTATTTTTAGTAAGCTTATGTCAACTTTAAGGGTCCGAGTAATAAATCTGGCTAGTCCAAGGATCTGAGACCTGTTTTGAGACTCAGCACAAAATTCTGCTGACCAAACACGTAGTCACATGACTACTAACTTAGGACCAATCAGCAAGTGGCCAAATCACATGATCGCTGAATTCCTAGCCAATGAGGGTTCACCTCATGAATAAAGAGCAGGGGCCAATTTCATGGAGCTGTTTAGCAGCCGAATTTGTGCTAACGGAGGCTCCGGCTATTTCATGGAGACCGTAACCTTAAGCACTGGCAAACGTTTGCTAGCTTCAGAGGCAAATTTGCTAAACACTCGTGACGCAACAATGCCCGTTTCCAAGCACGCGCATGCTTAAGCATGCCGCGGCCGTGAAATAGCCTTAAAGTTAGCACACCTTTTATGCTACAGTAAGCACACGTTTTCAGCTAGCGCTTAAGCAGCGCCATGAAATTGGCCCCAGGTCTTAGAACAATAAATTGATCACATGACCCTTCCACAACCCTATGGGTGTGGCCAAAGGGCCTGTATTTGGCCTGACGGGGCATGCCGTTCTGTATACAAGCCGCTATGCTGCTTATCACGAAACTGAGCCATATTTGGGTAAGTTTCTTTCTGTTTTATTTTAGTGAATTGCATATGCATATTTACAATAAGTAATCGTTTGAGAGAATTGTGTTTGAGTCTAGTTGTTATTCTAGATTTATGTTGATAAGGATTTAGTTGTTCTTCTGATTTTTATAAGGTTATCCCTTTGAATTACTTTCTTGTGAATTGTTTGCACGATTTTATCTTTCAAGTATGAACTTGGTTTATCTGGACCATACAATGAATGAACCTTGCATTGTCAAATCTTTGGAATGATTACTACTGCATTGAATTATGAAGACAAAACTGCACTGAGTTTTGGTCTTGTTTTTGTTTAGCTATGGCGCTACCTGGAGATGATGACTGTACTAATGTAGTATAAATCACCCCAGCTCCGGTACCCAGGGATCCGTATACGTACTCCGTTATGCTATCACCATTATACGACCGCGTTAATACCCGCTTATAGATTCGTCCACTTTTAGGATTTGATCAACTTTATTTCTAAGTCCACTTGGTTTGTGATCCGTTACCGCTCAATGGATCTGTTCATCATGTTTATCTGTTAGACTGTGTTGTATTTTGTGGTGAGACTGAATAATAACAGTATACAGTAGTGAACCAAGAACTGGACTGTGCGTCGGCTTCCGTTTATTTGGTCGTGACGATCCCGTATGAACACTCGTACGAAATTACCATCATACGACATTTATGTCTTTCTTTTGATTTATAAGGGTTTTATTCGCAGAATCGCTCAAAAACAGATCATCTACAGGGCCTTTAATTCAAATTTTGTGAAGAATTTGGTTCAGTGCACCTCTGGCACGCCTGTATGAAACGGGGGTAACAAAAGGTGGCGTATTCACTGTCCATAGTGGTGTTCCCATTGGACTATTTTTGGTAAAACTCCAGTGGTTGTGCGGGAGAGTAACAAAATTTAGTCCAATGGGGACGCACGGAGAATAAGCGTCCCTGTAAAGTTACCGCGACCACGGTGTAAAACTTACAGGGCGTGAAAGGCCGCGGAAACTTTCCGCTCAGCCGCGGGAGTTTTACAGGGCCCTCGAAAAGTCCAATGGGAACAGTTTCGCCCTGTAAAATGAGCAGGACCCTGCAGTAAACTATGGGCCTGAACGGCAAAAGTTTACTGCAAGGTCGCGGTAGCTTTCCGCATGGGCACTGAAAGCAATTGCAAATGGGAATGCATGGAAAGATTACACGAAGGAATGTTACCGAAGGTCACGGTAACTTTCCGCGAGGCAGCGGAAAAGAAAGTCTAATAGGAACAAGCCTTATGAAGCACATGGACATGGTTGGTTGGTATATACAGTTAGTGCATGCCATATCCTCTAATCCAGTAACCAACAAGATTAATTATAGCATCAAAAGTGACAAAAGCCCCGTACGTGCGCAGGCCGGGGGTACGTTTTTGGGGATTTTGACCCATTGAAATACAAATTTTAGTGCATAAATAGCAAGGCGCGCATGTTTGGCACCCGAGGGTGTGGATTTTTGTCACCTAAATTTTGCCCCAGGGGTGCATGGAGATTTTGTCACGTGCAAAGTGACAATCCCCACCTCTTAGGTCAGAGTTCTCGAGGGGTTTGCCCGCGCAAAATCTCGACCGCCCGAGCAAAATCACGACCGCCCTAGCAAAAAAAAATGCCGCACTGCAAACATTTTCACGATACCTTTCATGTATTTACATCATGTAAATGTACCGCACTGCATGATATGCACGAGCCGCTCCCAAGGAAAACGAACTGATGTCGCCCTCTGTTTACTAAATCCGTCTAACATAGTCGGGTACTTTGTTTACGCGCAGTTAGTACGGCTTTTCGCGTAGGGTGTACAGGTGCCCCACTCAGTACCAAGTAAAACAAAAAGACATAAAAGAATGCCCGTTGCGCGTTACTTGCGTTTGCGGTTTTTTAAATCCTTTTTTTGTTCAACCGGCCAGAAGAGACATTGCATGAATTTAAAAAGGAAATTTTGGAGGTGGAAGTGAACGTGTAAGTGGTCGGTAAATAAAAAATAAAAAATAAAAACGTTGAGGAAAAACGAATAATGACACAGTTTGTGATCTAAATTCGGATCTGTGACGACAGAAACACGTCCTTTATTATCCCTTCTTGATGTGCATCCCGCGTTTGATAGAATAATATAAGGATAAAACTAATTCCAGGTAACAGAAAAATGGGGGGGTGGCTTCGCGGGGGTGGCTTCGCGGGGGTGCCGCCCTATCAAATGAAAAACCCGTGGAGAACACTGTTAGGTCGGGGGCAATTGATAGGTGCATATAAATCGGACATACTGTACCAGTATTTGTTTTGGCAATCCTGTTGATAATGGTGATTTTCCTCAAGCAGTAAAAAGCTCCTAGATCAATCCTCCACCACTGTTCAGAAAGTTTTGCTGAAAGTAAAAAAAAATTCAGATGACAGGTAAATGTCATCACAATCATTCACAGAAACCATGTATTGGTGAATTGTGGTTTAAAACAATTAGTGATAAGTAACTTATGTCGTAAAACTTGCCCTGGTAACTTTATTTCGCATATACATGCACTAAAATAGACAAAACTTTCACATAATGATCATACTAGAAAGTATTATCCCGTCACTTGACTAATGTAAGCAACAGGATGCAACTCTAATCAAAATCTATATATTTTCTTTTCAAAATGTGTGATACTCACACTTTCTAATCGTCCTACCAGATCCTTAGTAGTTTATTGTATCATCAGTACTGATAGAATGAAGAAGGAACCCCTGTGATCGGTCATCGGCATTATTTTAAGATCTGACCACAGATCTGACAGTCTGATCTGAAATCAGACAAGGGTTGCACTTGGTCGGCTAAACCCTTCGTGGAGGAGTGGTCGCGCTGTACTAGGCCATGCCCAAGTGCATTCAGGACATGTGAATGTTGGTGGGAGACAAATTATTTGCTGATAGGCCTCATCGTGAGCACAATTTATGCTAAAATATCATCTTCAAGGGGTTCATTCTTTATAAATTTCACTACTGATGAAACAATGGACAACTAAATAATCTAGTAGAACGATTAAAAAAGTGATAGACGGGTAGATTTATGGTTAAAAGTACCCTAACCCCCAACAAATTCTAACAAAAGGTTTTTCAACGGTTTCGGGTCCTACTGAATGTGGAGAATGACAGAAAAAAAGTCTACCAAAATCAACCCACCGGAAATGGGTGAAATCTGGGTCAATTCCAAGATGGTCGCCATTGACCTTGAAAATCGCTGAAATGGCTGTAACTTCTTTAATATTTTGAGTAGAACAGTAATTTAAATGTCCACCCCAGGGTTTTCAGAGCTAGTGAATTCACTGGTATTTATAAAATCTCAATCCAACCTTCGACAAACAAGAAAAGCCACATAGTCAAAATGGCAGTCCAGCCCGAGCCGTACTCCAGCCCAGCCCAGCCTAAAATCCCGGCCCAGCCCGACCTATTATAGGCCCCACAGCCCTAGCCCGGCCCGGCCTGGCCCAGTCCAGTCCAGTCCAGTCCGAGGCCAGCAATCCCAGCCCAGCCCCAGCCTAACCCCAGCCCCAGCTCAGCCCAGCCCAGCCCGGCCCATATACCACCCCACCCAACCCCAATCCATCCCAGACCAGACCGGCCCAGCCCGGCCCAGTCCAGTCCGAAGCCAGCTAGCCCAGCCCAGCCCAATCCCAACCCCAGACCCAAGGTTGTTAATTGACAATCCAGGAGGGTTTTTATCCGCACCAGTTCTCACAAAATTAGTCATTTTCTAAAGAATATGTTGCAAAATCCGGGAGGGTTGGCAACTCTGCTAACCCCAACCCCAGCCCCAGCCCCAGCCTAACCCCAGCCCCAGCCTAACCTCAGCCCCGCCCGGCCCGGCCCGGCCCAGTCCAGCTGATCACCTCATCTCAATCCCATCACATACCACCCACCCCTGCCCAATCCATCCCAGCTCAGCCCTGGCCAGCCCCAGACAAGCCCAGCACTAGGCCAGCCCAGCCCCAGCCTAACCCCAGCCCCAGCTCAGCCCAGCCCAGCCCGGCCCATATACCACCCCACCCAACCCCAATCCATCCCAGACCAGACCGGCCCAGCCCGGCCCAGTCCAGTCCGAAGCCAGCTAGCCCAGCCCAGCCCAATCCCAACCCCAGACCCAAGGTTGTTAATTGACAATCCAGGAGGGTTTTTATCCGCACCAGTTCTCACAAAATTAGTCATTTTCTAAAGAATATGTTGCAAAATCCGGGAGGGTTGGCAACTCTGCTAACCCCAACCCCAGCCCCAGCCCCAGCCTAACCCCAGCCCCAGCCTAACCTCAGCCCCGCCCGGCCCGGCCCGGCCCAGTCCAGCTGATCACCTCATCTCAATCCCATCACATACCACCCACCCCTGCCCAATCCATCCCAGCTCAGCCCTGGCCAGCCCCAGACAAGCCCAGCACTAGGCCAGCCCAGCCCCAACCTGCCCACAGGACAAGGCACTGATCGACAACCACTTTGTAAACGCTTTCAAAACAGTTCTGAGGTCCAGGCGTACTTGTGATTCGCATTAGCAGTGAACGTATATTTTTTACTCCCAACAGAGGATAATCCTGTAGTTAAAGCCTCACCCCAGCCCTGCCCAGCCCAGCCAAGTCCAGTCCAGTCCAGTCCGAAGCCAGCTAGCCCAGCCCCAGCCCCAGCCCCAGCCTAACCCCAGCCCGGCCCAGCCCAGCTCACCCCATCCCATCCCAATACATACAACCCCACCCCTGCCCAATCCATCCCAGCTCCGTCTGTTAGCCCTGGCTAGCCCCAGACCGGCCTGTGACCAGCCCAGCACTAGGCCAGCCCAGCCCCAACCTGCCCACAGGACAAGGCACTGATCGACAACCACTCTGTAAACGCTTTCAAAACAGTTCCGCAGGTCCAGGTGTACTTGTGATTCACACTAGCGGTAAACGTATATTTTCTACTTCCAGCAGAGTATAATCCTGTAGTTAAAGACAGTATACATGATTGGTAAACTGTTACAAATAGTTTTATCCCCCTGTGTGATTGAAGGTATGCATGATTAAAACCAACCTGAGCAAAAACTAGCTCCGTGTCATTGTGATGCACACAATGAACAATTTCATAACGGGACCAAACAATTTTTTTCTGCAAGCGATCGCTTTGGTTACGTTCATTTTAATAGGAGAAAGGGGAAGATGGCCGCACCGTGATAAAGGTCTATTATGAAACATTATCACACTGTAGGTTGCCATGGATCCACCAATCAAAACCACGGATTCAAGTTTGCTTGAAGATAAATTCTCATATCACCCTCAAAGACATACAATATTATATAATTCATCTGCTTCCGAGGACGAGGACACCGCGCATGCATTCTTTACCAACTACAAAAAGACTGGTTGGCACTCCGCACAATTATTTTGACGTGTGTTAGAGTGGTTTTACCAGTGGGTTAAACGTTGTGAACCGTGAATCCAGTCTATAAGTCGTAAGCACTTGCCTTTCGTTTCAGCGCACACGGTGAGACTTTTGGCACGCGAGGCCAAAATTATCAAACACGTTAGATATTTGCCACAAGTGGCACGAATGACCAAATGCTCACGAAAGTTGCCCGCACATGAGAGCTATCTCCTTACGCCATCGGCCACGAATGAATTTTGGCTCAGCACATACATGTAGCTCTCTCGTGTGCGGCGGGCTTTGAAGGCTATAGGCTCAGAAACAGCTCTAAAAGTGCAGGTTTTCAGGGAGGATATTCAGGCAGATTGTCGCACTCTGCCTTAGCGGCTCTTAAGGATGCTGATATGCAGTCAGCCTTGCCACAAGACGTTACCATACACGTTACTGACTGATAAAATAATACATTCAACATCAGTAGTTAGAGAAGTTACACAAATTGTCTCTACCCCTTCCATGCCAATTACTTGTGATTTATGACCGCCATCTTGAGTTTTTGGCTTTTATCGTTTGTGGAAGCTAGGTTGGATTGAATTTTTATTGATACCAGTGAAAACACTAGGGTAGACATTTAAATCACTGTTCTACTCCAAATATTAAATAAGTTACAGCCTTTTTTAAATTAGCGATTTTCAAGGTCAACGGCGGCCATCTTGGAATTGACCCAGATTTCACCCATTTCCTATGAGTTGATTTTGGTAGACTTTTTTTCTGTTATTGACCACATTCAATAGGACCAGAAACCGTTGAAAAACCTTTTGTTAGAATTTGTTGGGGGTTAGGGTACTTTTAACCATAAATCTACTGCAAAATCTGTTGCAAAATCCGGGAGGGTTGGCAGCTCTGCTAACCCCAGCCCTAGCCTAACCCCAGCCTAACCCCAGCCCCAGCCTAACCCCAGCCCCAGCCTAACCCCAGCCCCAGCCTAACCCCAGCCCCAGCCTAACCCCAGCCCCAGCCTAACCCCAGCCCCAGCCTAACCCCAGCCTAACTCCAGCCCCAGCCCCAGCCTATAACCCCAGCCCCAGCCTATAACCCCAGCCCGGCCCGGCCCAGCCCAGCTCACCCCATCTCAATCCCATCACATACCACCTCACCCCTGCCCAATCCATCCCAGGTCAGCCCTGGCCAGCCCCAGACCAGCCCAGCACGAGGCCAGCCCATATCTACCCGTCTATGACTAAATCACGCATTCGGCATTTTGAATAGAAAATAGGCATTTTACGACTTTGATTATGAGTTGTATCGAGTTGCTTTTAAGTTAGTCAAGCGACAGGATCATCGTCCTGTCTACAAAGAATGCTGCTTTTTTTTTTGACTAGCCCATGCAAAACTAGTAAAATTCCACTAAAGTCATGATGAGTAATCTCAGATTAGTAATAGTACTGGTGCCGCTGTGATTAAGTTTAAAAGTAATAATCACGTGTATGAGTACTATTTATTAAGAGTGAATTCTTGGGTTTCACTTGGCTTGACAACAGTTGCTATCCGCCATCACTGTGTGCATACTATGGCACGCCAAAGTGAAAAAAAATTCAACACTGATAATTAAATGTTGACGCATATTTTCGCAAATGTCGTGCAAGAAAAAAAAGGTTGGCATGACTTTTAAATGTTGATAGACTGTTTGAAACTGGCATACCGTGCTTTTGTTGGCAGGTTTTTTTAAATGTTGAGACTTGTTTTTCAGGGTTGATGGCAAAATTATCAGTGTTGAATTATTTCCGCTTTGGTGTGCCATACGCATGACGTCAATAACTATCATATCCATCATTACTGTGTCCATACTAACCAAGCAAAATATAGCGGGAAGCTACTAAAATGAACCTAGTTTTTGTAGCAGTGGTACGTGCATTACTTTCATTGATGATTTCGCACGGAAACAGATATTTTAACAAGCATACCGGTATATGCCTACTATAACACAGCAAGCAATTGATCAATTTTTGAAGCTAAAAGTATTTTTGAAATCTGTTAAACTTCTCTGTAGCATGAAAGTGGTTTTAACTAGGTTAGTTATTCAACTCAAAATTTAACCTTATTTGTTTTTTTTCAAGTCCGATTTTACATGTATAATCAACCTTCAATACCTGTGTGGCAGGCAGTATTTTGATTTTCATCTATGGCTCTCACCGGAGGTCCATCGTTGCCATATACAGCTGTAGTGCTCTGGTGAACATTCTTGCCTCCGAGATCAAGGGCAAGTCCTGCATGATAAATTGAGACTTTTTTGTTTAATGTTAAGGAGTAAGATCCATTACAAATGCATTACAAATTGTTTAAGGAATTAGTTTGAAGGAAAATCTCTTACAGTTTGTAGTACATATGACATGTACATTGATAAACGGGCATATATTCCAGGAATTTGTTACTGTAAACTGAATGATTCTGTCCCTCCGAATTCAGATTTTTCCTCAAGGCTACTTTTGTGGAAACAGGGCAGGATTTTCATTTTTGAGGGAAATTTGAGGGCAAGATCAATGGCCACGACCAAACAGACTTGAATTAAATAGGCCCATGGCGGTTAAACAAATATTCAGAAGCTCATGGCACGCGGTCAGTGATAATAAATAGAACTGTGAAACACAAAACTGGAGAGGTCATCCTGAAACAATCCATTTTCATAACACACTTACTCACTCCCCCACCCCCAACACACCCCCGCGGCCCCCACCCCCCAAAGTGTTGTTCTGCTTCACCCCTTGCCCACCCCTCAATGGCAATGTGCTGTACCACCTCTTGCCACCTCCACCCCTCCCACCTCCCCCACTTTAACAATCTGTCGATGCCGCTGCACTTACTGCAACAATGGGCGAGGTCAACATTCTGTGTGTGTCAGTGCATGGAGGAAGGAATGGTCAGTGTGAACAGGGGCCGATATTTCACGAAGCACTACGTTCCTTCGTAACACCAGGGCTGCGTTCCAAACACGCGAACGGTTTGTTAACGTTGGCGCCAACGTTTGCTTAATAGACCTTATCGCAGATAGCCAAATAAATGTCTCCACGCTATTGATAATGGAGAGGTTACAGGTGTGTTTATAGATTTAAAAGCTTTTGATTGTGGCGATCATGATATCCTCCTGAACAAATTTAAAAGGCTTAATATTTCAGCTTGCTTATAACCAATTGGTTAAAGTCATACTTAAGTGGCCGCAGTCAGTCTGTAAATATTGGAGGCAATATATCAAAGGCTTTGCAACTAAATACTGGTGTTCCACAGGGATCGATCTTGAGTCCACTTTTATTCATCATTTATACCAGTGATTTACCATCTTGTACCCCCTGTAACTGCAGTTTGTTCGTGTATGCAGATGACTCCACGGTGTAGCTCCTCTAGTATAAGACATAGAACATAATTTGAATATATAGCTCTTGACAGAATTTACAATTGGTGCATATAATAAATCAACTTGCCGTAAATGCTTATTGGTTCAAGGCAGAAAATCTCAAATACAGAACTAAATTTATATACTCCCAATAATCTTATTATTAGAACAAAGTGTTGTAAATACTTGAGTTGGGGCCCTAACGTTGAATATGTAAGAAAAACTGCATGGGCATGTTGACTCGTGCTTTTGTAAGCTATTATTATGCCCTCTTTAGAATATTGTTGCACTGTATGGGGCGGGAGGAAGGTACATATCTCATGACAGCATTCTCAATAAATGTCTAAAAGGGGCTGAACGGATGATCTTAAAATGCACCTCCCTCACCCCTTCAGCGGATATGTTTGCTAGACTAAACTGGGTTTTTTTTCTGAAAGAGTTAAATATTGCTAAAAGGCTATTCTTGTTTTTAAATGTCTAAACAACATGACTCCTTCGTACATGAAGAATCTGTTCATCCAATTTACACCGATTCGTGAAACGCGACAATCAACTAATAAGGTATTGAAAGTTCAATTAGTCAAAAAATAATCTTATGCCAAAAGTTTAGCTACATGTATGACCGGTGCAAACATATGGAATAACTTAGGACTAGATTCCTCAAGTACATTCAAACGAGAACTACGAAAAAACCTTGCTGGGTGATTTGGTTGTAATTATGTAAATTACTAATTAATTTTTTGATAAGCCTACTATAGTTTAATTTTTGGAATGTTTTATACATAGGCTATTTGTAATGTAATATTAGCCTAATATGTTAAGATATATTTTGTTTGTCACTTGTTCCTTTGAGTTTAATTTGAATTGTTTTAAAGTAATAATTTATGTACACAGGGCCCCAATTGAAACCAGTTTTTAACTGTTTGGGCATACCCTGGGCAAAGAAATGGTATAAATTAATAAATAAATAAATACGCACGATATATCACTTTTTGTATCGATCTCTTTCATATAAAAACTGCATGGCCGTTTATTCGTTCGTCCCGTGTGCAACTATGACCCATGTCTTACTTTTAAAAGTACAGTAATTGCTTTTTTCCTTTTTATAAATCAAACTACTGATGACCTAATCCTATAATGATCTCCGCTATACTCCACTCGATGTTCGGTAGCCAATTCCGGTTTGTTGGTGTGTAGGCTTAGTTTACCCCTAGAACTATGGGGGATACAGTATCCCCCATAGGTTATGTTGTTTTTTTCCAATATGGCGGCGCCTGAACTTTAAGATCGGACCGATACGGTTTAAGCTAGCGCAATAATCCGCTCCCCAATCGCCACCAAACTCCGTCTGATAGTTCTTGAGACACTCACCTTGCGTGTGTCTACGGAATTTCGGTACCATTTGTCCACTAAATTCTCCGAAAATAATGTTGGGAAATGAACGGAAACATGTGCGATGCATCCACATGCATGATTGAGGCATTCGGTAAAATGCATGTGGATGCATCACACATGTTCCCGTTCATTTCCCAACATTATTTTCGGAGAATTTAGTGGACAAATGGTACCGAAATTCCGTAGACACACGCAAGGTGAGTGTCTCAAGAACTATCAGACGGAGTTTGGTGGCGATTGGGGAGCGGATTATTGCGCTAGCTTAAACCGTATCGGTCCGATCTTAAAGTTCAGGCGCCGCCATATTGGAAAAAAACAACATAACCTATGGGGGATACTGTATCCCCCATAGTTCTAGGGGTAGGCTTGGTTATATCAACAGTAGCTAAGATAATCTCAGCTCTTTTTTTATCATTTTTCATTGGGATGTGGTCTTTTAGCAGTAGAGCTGAGAGAAGTTAAGAACATGAACCCGCCATCGCAAAACAAATGTGTCATTTTCTCACCGTGACACACTAATTCCCCCTAAAACTCACCCAAACCTTGCCAGGCATAACCACTACGCAGGTCCTTGAGGAAAATAACCAGCCACGATGATTATTTTGCCAACAATTCTAGCGAAACAAACCGGTATGCTCACAGCCTAGCCGTTGACTTGACCTTAACGCCCAGACGTTAAGGTCAAGTCTGGTAACCAATGCGCATTGGTATTCCTTTGTCAGTGTTTGTACACAGACTAGACACTTGGTTGTTTTTGAACAAGACAAAAACGGCTAGGCTAGGCTAGGCTGTGAGCATACCGGTTTGTTTCGCTAGAATTGTTGGCAAAATAATCATCGTGGCTGGTTATTTCCCTCAAGGGCCTGCGTAGTGGTTATGCCTGGCAAGGACAAGGTTTGGGTGAGTTTTAGGGGGAATTAGTGTGTCACGGTGAGAAAATGACACATTTGTTTTGCGATGGTGGGTTCATGTTCTTAACTTCTCTCAGCTCTACTGCTAAAAGACCACATCCCAATGAAAAATGATAAAAAAAAGAGCTGAGATTATCTTAGCTATATCAACAGCATAATTAGGTACTTTTTCCCCTGATGTTTTGAAGTTCATAGTTCTAGTACTAGGGTACGGGTGCATAAACATAGTCAAGGAATACAAATTTAATAGCCTATATATTAACCTTAAAATATTGGCATTATAGCATCACAAATCAAATTCAAACCTTAGCATCATCGTAAACAAACACGCGGTGCATCCGGGTAACTTTGGGAACCTTCGGAAAAAGGAGGAATTCCTCCTGTTTCAATATGGCGGACTAACATGTATACTGGCGGTTGCCGGACCTTAAAATCAGTCGTGGATTGTTTTGGTCCGGGAACCAGACTAAGCTTTATGTCGAAGTCTGATCAAAAGTGTAAGGATCGATACCAACGTCGAAACAATCGCACAGCAGAATCGAATACAGCGCAGACGGCGCGCTACGAGAACAAACAAACGACAAAGGTATTGAAGCCAAGACTAGCCTGGCGTTTCTGCTGAGTTGGATTTCATCCAATTTTTTTTATTTGTATGTCAGGGTTGCAAATAAACTTGAAGCGGATGGTTAATACATAAACGAGACTGAACAATTAAGATAGGATATTGTTTCATTTAAGTTCCTTGTATGCACTTGACCATAAAGGAGCGTCTTTCATTTTCCAGAAATATTTAGCCGTTTTCCAACTGCGCATTATTTCCCCAGCGCGGTAATTTAAGACCATCGAGAAATTGTAATGGTTTGCGAGGTTTTTTTGGGTTTTTTTTTGGTCATGTGGTATGATATATTATAAGACAAACGACCATTATAGTTCCGCGTTTAATTCTGCTTTTTCCACCACAATTTCCTTTTTGATAATGATAATGATACCATTATACCTAATTAAGGAAAAATTGGGACACTTCCAAACTCGCGCAATAATTTTGCGAGTTGTGAAAAGTTATACCGGGTTAATGGCAAAACTGACAATGATGGATGGACCAATGAGGATTTTTATATAGCGCACAGATCAGGAATGCGCATGCATGGCGCTTCACAAACAATTTGTTTAGCAAACAATTTGTTTAGCACAGAAGTTCTTTGCTCTGTAAAATGGGTTACCAGCCAAAATTGTTTGCCAAATTGTATTTCTAGGAACGTACATACACATCACATACGATTTTGGCTGGCAACCCAGTTTTGCAAAATAAAGCAAAGAAATTATGTGCTAAGCAAATTTTTGTGCTAAACAGCGCCATGAAATTGGCCCAGTCATTGGGCTCTTAAAAGGCACAGGCTCGACAGCAATGCGCGCGCGCGCCAAATTCGTGCCACGAAATACGCAGCTCCATGCCTTTGCTGCGTATTTCGTGCCACGAAATTGGCGCGCGCACATTGCTGACGAGCCTGTGCCTTTAATAGCATTCCTTAATTTCTCCCTTCTCAACTCCCCGGGGATCGGAGTATACAGCCCCGGCTATAAAGCCCGCCGCACACCTTTGCGATTTACCGGCCCATCGGACACCGGACCATCGGATCCGGAAAATTCAAACAAGTTTGATTTGCTCCGGTCTATTGTGTGCGGTCAAACCGGCCCCGTTGTTTCAGCGCACACCTTTCCGGTAAGTGGTCCAATGATCCGAATATCCGGTAAATCGCAAAGGTGTGCGGCGGGCTTAAGCCCGCCGCACACCTTTGCGATTTACCGGATCATCGGATCATCGGACCACTTACCGGAAAGGTGTGCGCTGAAACAATTCGGGCCGGTCTGACCGTACACCATAGACCGGAGCAAATCAAACTTGTTTGATTTTTCCGGATCCGATGGTCCGGTGTCCGATGGGCCGGTAAATCGCAAAGGTGTGCGGCGGGCTTTAATGTGCCATGAGCTAATCAAGCAACACCTTCACTGTATATACCTTTACAGGTAGGCCTATAAGTACCCAGTTAGAGAGAGGCAATTTATGACAAGGTGCCTTGCCCAATGGAACACACACCGTGGACTTGGGCAGGGCTAGATTCGAACCCACGACCTAGATAAGGTTTTGAGTTTAATGCGCTAGAGACCACTCGGTCGTGATATAAGCATATAAACCAATCACTAAAATCGCATTTACACCGCTGCGGAGAAGAAAACAAAACAATATTCTCTCCACAAATTGCCCGGGATAGTTTAGATGGGACATTCAAATTTTGCAAATTGTATGTAACATTTTTTTCCGACGGCCCTGATAGTTTAAAGCCAATTGCCATGGCAACCCACGTCACACTTCGGCTGTCTTTGTTGTTGGCATACGGTGCAAAGGTCGTTGTCAGTTTGAGAAAAGTAGTAGACACAATAGGGTGAATTTTAGGCTGCAAAAATACTAAATGTTATCGGAAAAAGTGTCAACAATTCCAGAGGTTCGCAAATGGTCGAGTTATGGCGATAGTTTTAGACCGCGGTATGAGTTCTCCAGAATGCACTTTTAATCACGAACGGCACTTGTTCAGCACATGCTGGTCAGATATAGACGAGGGAATAAATCATACCGGGAAGTGCTATTGCAAAGTACAGGGACACGATTCAGTGATTTTTAGTTTTATAGAGTCCTTGGCATCCAACAAAAGATGACGTATTCACTTCGACAGTCTATTTAGGCCTAGGTGTGTTGCTATACTAAATAGGCCGCCTAATGTTATCTAAGAAGGAAGTACGCACGGTCGTTCCTGGTTCGTTAGTTTATTCAGTATTCTTAGTTTTGTTGACATTGTGCAAATGCAAATTTCTTTCGGTTTGAACTGAATACGAGGAACTTAGAATCGGCTATGCATGTGATCGTGTCAATTTCCTTTTTACAAGAAATTATGGCTTTAAAATACTAAAATACTTCAAAAATTATTACATTTTTTTTTAGATATACAGAAATTCTTTGTTGAGTTGCCCTGGGTATTAACAACTTGAAGAGCATAGATGGACCATAATTCTATATCAGCATGCTAGGGCCTATCTATATTTTCTTCCGGACACAAGTTTACACACTTTTTGGACTGATATCCTTCGAGGTCAAAGGTCATGAAATGAATGTTGTATTCGTGTTTATTTTCACACTGTGAAATTAGTAGCCTCATGTTTGCAACCTTAGCAGAGTCTTCAAATTGAAGCCTTTGAAAAAGACTCGGTTATGGGGTCGGAACGTACGTGAGGTTGCTAATTTTATATATAGGTGCATCTGCGCGTCCGCGTGATAGCGCGTACACGCTGCGCGCTCTCTTGATCACGCAACGCCTGTGCCATTGTGATGCACACAATGAACTATTTTTTCTGCAAGCCTCGCTTTGGTTACGTTCATTTTAATAAGAGAAAGAGGTGATAAAGGTCTAGTATTAGGTTTATTATGTCATTACCAAAGATGAATGAACACATAAGAGAGTTGTATAAAGTATTGAAATCAACACTGTGACAAATCGTACACATTGGAAAATGATTAACAAAAATAATCTGATCTCTTCCTTTTTTTGTGGCACGTATATAGGCCTACATTACGTATAGACCATATTGAATAGCTGCCATTTTGTGGGGCACCTTTTGTTACTAAAACTGTTCAACAATGCAAGCATGCATGTCCTCAAGGAACAAAGAAACTGCCCCACGAAATGGCGGCTATTCGATATATATATACGGCCTATACCAGAAGGCCGAGTCATGATGATTCGCTCCATCCACTTTTTGGGCAACTTGTCAAAGTGCCGATTTCAATACATGTCGTAGTTTAGTCGCCCATGGCAATGACGTATCTTAATGCCATTAGACAGAGGACATTCTATCCTTTCCAAAGATATTTGTCTTTTTCTAAAATATTAAGTACTTTTGCGATAATATAAATTTATGGGTATAACTGTATGACAGTGATGCGCTCTGGGGCCATGTTACAACCATTTTTGTGAATTTACCACTTTTGTGAATATTATACGGGTATAGGTCATAATTTTTGTGAAATTTCACAAAAGTGGGCGATATTTCACAAAACTCGTGAGCTTGAAATTCACAAAAAGAGGCGTTTTTCACAAAACCCCGGACCTTTTCATAAAAGTGGTAAAAAATTCACAAAACCCGTGACCTATTCACAAAAGTGATAAATTCACAAAAATGGTTGTAACTGCATGGCCACTCAAGTATCATTTCGCGTACTACATATACACATTCTTAAACTAAAATTGTAGGCCTAACTGGAGTGGCGAACACAACAATTGTTTACTTATTATTTGCGATCCCCGTTGGTAACTGATTTGAACCGGCCATTCAACACCGGCTATATAGCTAGGTGGTCGAGTGGTTAAGACGTCTGCCTTGTTTGCAGGAGGTCGTGGGTTCGAAGATCCCGCCCAAGCACACAATAATAACTACTTGTGATGTTGTTCTTCTGTAACCATTAGTTTTTGTATGTTGTAGTTGTTGTACAAATGTATCTTATTCCAGTTTGTTTGTGATTATGAAGTTGTTCAATTTAGTATATTTGTTCTATGTGTGTTTGCAGGAAACCAGTTTTTGTAAACTGTTTTGGCACACCCTGGGTAAATAAATGGAATAAACAAATAAATATAAATAAATAAACATTCATTCTCCCCGACGCAAGCTAAATTAATTACCGACAAAAGGTGTCCCCGGTCAAATTCCGTTAAGTAATTCAGTCTCAGCTTTCACGCTTTGCTTAAATGGAGCCCAACATTTGGAAGGATATAGCAAAAGCCGTAAAAAAACAAACTGACTTTTTACCCTCGGAAATACTATTACAACTGCGTAATAATCCTTTACTTCCTGGTAGCCATTTTGTGTTTTAAATAGGCCTCTGTAAAAGAAAATATGTTTTTACCTTCGTAAACGATGGAAAGAGTCAACAGGACGAAGAGGATTTCTTTGTAGGACCCGAAGAACGCCATAACTAGTTCCCACTACGAACAGGTTTTGAAGTTTTGAAGATTTAATGCAGGACTATTCTGTGGCGATTTTACTGTTTTCCACCACACACAGTGAACGACTGACTCGTTTGTATTAGTTAAAAAGCTGCTCGCGGTTGGCACTGGCAGTTTGAGGAAATAAAAGTTCAATGTGTGACTGGCTTTATAATCAGTTATGGTTGAATACACGCGACTATACCACAGCTACCTGTCGCAGAGTACCACACACGCGTCTAGTTCCGTTTCAAGCTATGCATTGTACGTTGGAGTACATGCAATCTATATTTAATAAAGACCATGATTATAAACAGGATACATTCGCATTTGTTATAACATTTGCTCATTGCAGCTTTAAACTTCAATGTAGAATCCGTGACAATCGCTGTTTATTACGTAATCAACACCAGGGTTTGCAAAGCCCATATTTTTAGACAGCCATTTGTTGTTGTTGTATATTTTATGGCTATGTGTACCCTACACACGGCTGAACACAAAAATGCCACTTTAGAACATTTCTGGCGGTGCGAACCCTACTTAAGAAAGGGTCAAAAGGTCACCAATATTCAAAATACGAGGAGCAAATTTCAAACGTGTTTGGATTAAAAGTTTATGACAAATCAATCACTGATTAACCATTTAAGAACAAGATATGTGGTGCTATGTCTAATTAAGAAGGCCTTCAATTAGCACTAATTACACCTTTAATCATAATTACGAGTGCATCAATAAAACAAGTGCCAATGTGTTCCTATAACCATACAAAAACAAAATCACCCGCTTAAGAAAATGTCCGGTGGTGCGAACTCTGCTCAAGAACGCCTGGAAATCCTGGAGGTCAAGGTCACGTGTAACAGTAATCCCCCACCCCCTGAGCCTCCCCTTCCCCTTTCCCTTCCCCTCCCTGGGCCGTTTTTGACCAGTTCTACAAATCAGCGGCTGATCCAGAATCATAAAAATACGAAAATACAATGAAAATTCCTGGCTGTACCCGGGTATACTGCCTAGAATGTCCATTATATTTTTCGCATATTAATGGGCCTTGATCCACCGCTGGTTTTTTGGTCATGGCCACAAAAACTTAGCCCAGACTGAGCAACGTCCAGAGGTCTCCTAAATTTCGCGAGAAGTACATGCATGACAAATATTGACTGCAATGAGGGGCATGGTTAAGATAGGCACAAGGTGATCTCGAAGCCATGACTATGCAGTCCAAATTTGTTTTTAATATCGAACGTCACGGTTACTGTAGATTTTTGTCGGCATCTGATTGGTTAAAAGTCACAGTACACAGTCAATTTTGGAAGCTGGTCTACGGCGGAAAAGTTGGTATATTTACAGCAAAAAATTGGTAGCATAATCACCTGACACTTTTAAGTAGTACATTTCACCTGACATGTTTTCACTGTAGGCCACTTCTCTTATTTTCTTAACGACCTTTAATATCATCTACGACAGCACGGCAAAACGACTTCGTCCAGATTCCGCCATCCTCCTGCTGGTTTACCGTGAAGCACGCAGCTAGCTGCACAGTTGGTGCACACTGTACTACTATACACAGCTATGCTACACACGCGACACGCGCGCCGGAACCCGCTAACTGACTATGCGCACGGGCGTGGCAAAGACTTTATGCCAGTGGGCATAGTCAGGATTCAACACGCGCGGGGTCTAGCTAATTCAATGCCCCCACTTTTAACCAATCAGATGACAGGAATCTACGCATGAGTGCTGTGGCGGAGCGGTCTGGCGGATCGTACTCAAAACCTGGGTTAGTTCCAAAGGTAGTGGGTTCGAATCCCGATCCGGTCCATCCATGGTGCGTGTACCCTTGAGCAAGGTACTTTGTCATGCATTGCTTCTCTCCACCCAGGAGCAAAATGGGTACCTGTGAGGGTAGCGAAAGTTGATGCGTTTGATTAGCCGTTGAGCGCCTAAAAGGCAGCTGGGGCTGTATACTCCCCAGGGAGCTGAGAAGGATTAAGGAATGATATTACTGAGCCCAATGACCAGGGGTAATAATGCAGAAAGCGCATTGAGAGATCCGTCGGATCTGAAATGCGCTATATAAGAACTGCCTATTATTTTTTATTATTATTATCATCACAAATACCAAGCAACAAATAAAACGCATAAATTTCCTCCACTTTGTGATTAAAAAAACAGTCAATCTCAGAGTGGGAATATTCAGCACACAAAAACTCTCTGCAGTCATTAGTGGAAGAACTGAGTTGTTGATTTCAGATGATTCCTTATATTTATGCATCTCCCACGGCAGTCGGACAGTTCTCAATTCTCATCTAGAAAGAAAAATGATGCAAGTTAGATCAAAAATAATTTTAAAAGTAATTTTAAATTATGAGTTAATATTTGACTGATTGACTAAAGCTTAAAAATATAAGACTTTGCACAACTTTTGTTTGTTACACAGTTTTTTTCCCCAATCCCCAAACAATTTGTTTACCATGCATGGATTTTTAAGATTTTCTGATTTGTACAAGGCAGTTTATCAACATTATTCTTTAGTTATGTAAAGATGGTGTTTGGGGAATTCGTAAAACTTTCATCTTCAAATGATACAGGTATAATGGCATTTAATTACACTCTAAAAACAGATTGGTTGAATTCAACCAATATGGTTGGTATAGATAGGCCTATGTGTCCAACCAATCTATTGGTTAAAATTTCCAATCTTATGGTTTCCGTTTTTCAACCAATCCATTTTAAGGAAACCATAATTATACATAAAAGATTGGTTATTTTAACCAATAGATTGGTTGTACACTTATACCAACCACATTGGTTGATTTCGACCAATCTGTTTTTAGGGTGTAACATCATGCAGAATCCGCTTGACATTTTCATAACACTGACTCAAGATCAACAATATAAAAAAGGCAAATTCCTTCTTTATTATAAAAAAAAATACCGAAAAAAACTAACCTTTTTCGCAATTTCTTCCTATGACACCGAGCGGACAAAAGCACAAGTAGTGGCCAGCTCCGTAGGTGTGACACGTCCCCCCGTTCAGACAAGGACTATTATTGCAGACATCGTTAACTGTATGTAAACAGCAGTCAGCAACAAGACCATGTTTGTTTTCTTTAATTTCCATTAATCAAGCAGATGAACAGTTATATATGGATTCGAAGGATAAGGATTAGGTTTTTGTGTGCTTAGTGTTTTCTCGTAAAACAAACATGTTTTTTTAAAGACAGTTTCTGTTCTCTATTTACTGCCTTTTTAACACGGGGGTGGTTGCGATATATGTATAGGGTCCAAGGAACTTGGCAGGAACCGGTAACTCCCAGGGCCCAATTTCATGGAACCCGTTAGCACAAACATTTGTTTAGCACAGAATTTCTTTGCTTTATTTTACAAAACTGGGTTGCCAGCCAAAGTCGTATGTGATGTGTTTTTACTGATATTTTGCTCCTGTTCCTAAAAATACAATTTGACATACAATTTTGGCAGAGAAATTCTGTGCTAAACAAATTTTTGTGCTAACAACAGGTTCCATGAAATTGGGCCCTGCTCTCACACGGCCCCAAAAGGCCAAAACAGTTTTCACCCTAAAAATGGCGGCCACAAATACACTTGACACGGCATCTGAGGAACAAATTGAGGTTTAAGCAAGGTGTAATAACTTACTTACCTTTTGGAAAAAAGGTGCAATTTTCTATCCGATTTCGAGACCGTTCCTTCCGTTACGAAATTCTTGCGTGACACGCACACATCGTTTGAATGAGCGAAGAGCCCGGATGTAGTGCGTGCATCGCAGTATATGCGAACTCTGACCGGCCGGGTAGAGTTCGCATCAACTACGCGATGTATGCATACTTTAGACTGACTCTAATGTGGGTGTTTCACAGTGTTTACATAATTATTCTGGAATAATGTAGTTTACTGACCATGTTCACAGTTCTTGCCGTAGTGTGTCGCCGGGCAGAGACAAATGTATTCGATGCCTGGAAGAAGTACGTAGTCCAATAGACAGACGCCGTCGTTTAGACATGGGCTACTTTTGCAGGGATCTTAATAAAGAAAGAAAGAAAGAAAGACAATAGGTTATTGTTCGACGGTCGGGTTGGTGTATAAAGGGTTCTTTCCCTGCCTTTCATCCCGGTGTCCCGGGTTCGATTCCTGGGCGGTTGTGTCAACTGGTTTGCACTCAATACGTAACAGCGTGGGTTTCCACCCAGGATTTTTTTCCAGGTGTTTCTTCCCGTACACTTTTTAAACTGCATCTCCTTCTTCGTCATTTTAAAATGATAATAAAGTACAGTTAAAGCTGTTTCAGCCACATAGATGCATGCAGTAATACTTCAGAAAACCTGAAAAATCCATGCATGCATGGTTTTCGTGTTGATCATGAATGGTAGAAATATTGTCTGCAGAAATTTAAAAAGAAACTACCTTCAGTTGGCAATTTCTCCCACAGGGTACCGTACTATTTTACACGAAACAATGGTACCTCTAAAATCATGTGGTGTTTGTTACCATTGCTATCAACTCTTTTAGTCGGGTTTTTCTTGTCAACTCGTCAAGTAAAATTTGGGGTAACGGCAAAATTATGTATTGGGGCTTTAAGGACGTCTGTACCGTCCGTATCCAACCTTACACCCAGATATATTCCTGAATATATCACTTTGTGTTAATGCACGGAATGAGCATATACCAAAATGTAACCATTGCCTCATTTACCTACTTTCCCAGGCTTGGTATGTGTTGTATCTGTTGAAAAAAGAACGATACATTAAAAGAGGAAAAAAGTATACTTCGACTTCTTTCAAAATGTGGCGTGCACTGTGATTCGGATAAACCTGAACACAGCAACTAAAACCACGAAGCCTCCAAATGCTAAAACAAAAACGAAATTCAAATCTAAAAGAGATAATCTTAAAGAATCGTGTAGTGTTTTGCCAGCCATTAGAAATTAAATTAAAGGCCGATACGATCATAAACAGATGGAACCGTTTTGAGAATTCCTAGAATGATGGCACTAAATATCTCAAATTAAAGAATGTTGGTCAAATAGCCTGCAGAAATTCAAGCTATAGGCCTACATAGATGCAACGATTTTTCATAAAATTCCACGCATGATGGTTGCATGCTCATTTTTTTAAAACAACCTTCACATAATACATGTAGTTGTCAATTTCCAACATTTGGGACAGAACAAAATTATGTGGTGTTTGTTAGCATTGCTTAGAATAAAGTTTGGGGGTCATTGCAAATGATAAAACGGCTTTTAATCAAAGAGCACAATCGTATGGGAAACATTTGAGACGCTTGGTGGCAGCAAACAAACAGGTCCTTTTCGCTCGTATCCACCGCCCTTACAGGGTGCACCCAAGTATTTTTAGGCAGAGACTCAGCGTCATGTAAGGCGGTGGGTACGAGCGAAACGGTTCCTCTATCTCATATTGAGCATGCGCACTTGATGTATATGATGAAAAAGGTCCAGCTTGTTTGCTGCCACCAAGCGGCTCAAAGGTCTACCATTGTAACGCACCTTTAATTTCACAATTTCTGCCAGTAAAGCCAAAAACACACTTGCAGTCATACGTGTTGGCAATATCGCCTGGGATACATTCACCGCCGTGTAAGCAAGGACTGCTCCTACACGGTTCTGTAGAAATATGTTTACAGAAAGATGGTTTAATTCTAACTCAACCATCATATAAAATACCTCTCCAAATACTATGCATGGGAAGAAAACTTGAATAGCAACCAAAAAAGTTGGTGTAATCACTGCACTGCTTTATGGAACCAGATAAATTAGTTTACAAAAAAAAAACAGGTAATTTTTTGACGATATCTTTCAACATATTCAGATTGTAATCGCGAAATTTCAGAATGGTGAGAAAAATGTGACAAATGATACGGTATCAAAATCTGAACACCAATGGGGAAAAAGGAGTTCAAAATGTGATCTGAACACGCTCCTTTAACATCTTCGCAAACCGTGTACTCAATATTTCAGAAAAAGACAACTTTGTTTATAGAAAGGTTGAAATGTCGTATTTCCAATGATATTAAGTTGATTATGTCGTTGTCATAGACGGCTGAACATAACAAGACAGTTATGACATACTATTGGAATCAGCACTGTGACAAGTTGCAGGAAAAGTGGACGAAGCGAAGCATCGCCAAGACCGTGGGATAAGGCAGGCAGAAGTATAGACATGAGACAAAGATGCTAGCTATGCATTAACAGGAATGGTGGCCACTGGCCATGTGGAGGGTAATGCGGCTTAAATTTGTCAGTTAATGTACCACAAAAGGGAAAGGATCAGAAAGATTGTGTAGTTTCTTCACTCATCTCTGTCACCACTTTCCCCAATGTGTACAAATTTGTCACATGTAGATTTCAATACCTTAAAAACAACTGTTTTGTTCATAATAAACCTAATACCATTAGATAGAGGATATTCTAACCTTTTTAAACATTGAATAGTTTTGCTATAATATGAATTTAAATATGGGCTTCATATTTCAGTAGATATAATATGTGTAGACAAACTGTTATAGATGCAGGTGTAGCACATGGATATATATCGTTGGCAATTATATGGCGATACACAGATGCCGATACGTATATGAGGCGATTTATAAATAGTGATACATGTATATCGATAGATGTGTTTAATGTTATGGTTAATGGCCACTTACCGTCGAGCTGAACGCATTGGAGCATTGCAACTGGAACAGGAATGTGAGATAGTCGGTTTCAACAAATGTCATTCGCATAATTGTATTGTCAACATTTGGACAAAAGAACAGAACTGCTCCCACATGCAATGACTTAAAGACAGATTACATGATTGGAAAACATTTAAAAACAGGAACAACAGCATCGCATAACTAAAGGACAATGTTGATAAATGCCATGTAAAAATTTCAGCCTTATAGATGCAGTATTACTTCAGAAAACCTGAAAAATCCATGCATGTTTTTTTGTGTTGAATGAATGGTAAGAAATTGTCTGCAGACATTAAGCAATTTAGCAATTTCCATTTAGCAATTTCTCCCACAAAGATATCACTTTACACGGGAACAATCATGTGGTGTTTGTTGCCATTGCTATCAGCACTTTTAGTAGTTTGTTTGTCAACTCGTGAGTAAAGTTTTGGGTAAAGCGGGCCTCCCACTGTGCGATTTTTGCTCTGACGAAATTCCTACGAATTGGTACGATAACCAGAGACTGTCCATAGACTCTACACACAATCGTATACCAATCCGAATCGTAGCTAATCGTAGGAAATTCATGTCAAAAATCGCACAGTGGGAGGCCCGCTTAACTGCAAAAGATGTATTGCAGAACTTTAACATAATGATCGGCCGGGGGCTCAAAGTAGGTCTAGACAACATCATTTGGCCTAAATGGAAACGCCGCGTCAGCGTGCTGCTTGAAATTTGGCCTGTAGAACTACCAAAGGTTTATTTATTAGTACTTACCAATGCATAGGGCACAAAGGAGAATGCATGAAATTGAAGCCATGTTGCTAAATTTTCTTCTTTTTATTAGTTGAACAGCCAACAGAGTAATAGCAGCAACTGCAGCAGCATAGCAAAACCCTGCCATGTACTTTCGTTTTGTGTTGTTTGTTTCGCAGGTTGTACTATCTACAGCGGACCCCATTACGTTCGACATTAATTACGGTAATTTATGGCATGCCGATAAGATTATCTAATCACAAAGGGAAGTAAACAACAGCTGTCAAAGTAAATTAACCAAGGAAATTCTTTTGAAAGCTGGAATAAAATGTAATTAACTACATTGTAATTGACGATAAATGTAATTAAATAATGCAAGATACAGAATTACTTTTAAAATACCTATAGTTGAGCAAAATGTTTTACATTTTGTAAAATTGTTTTTACCATGTTTACTGTAAAATCACTTCTGAGGCAACAACAAACTCTCCTTCATTCCTACTGTCGTTTTTGCTAACGTTTGGACCATAATTTTAAAGGGGAAAAAATGCATTTTTTACCTATTCTGTCGGCTTTTGCATCGGTGAACTCGCTTAAAGTTGACTTTACATTTCCCTGCTGCTGTTTCATGACGTAACTTAGCGCGCTCACTCATTGACTAATCAGAGGCAAGAGGTAATCTGCAACTTCAAACCAATCAGCAGTCTTCTACTACGCTAAATATTTTTATCGTTGAACGTTTGCCAGTTTGCTGCATGTACGTATGCCGCGCCGCGCCGGTGGTCTGCATCTACATGGCTGAGGCTATAAGCCAGGCACTCCGTGCTTTCCCATCACAGCCCGTGTACGAACCCGTCATGGTTATGGAAGGAATGTACCCAATTGATGTACATCGTGTACGTGCATGCAGGTGCATATAGACCAGGCTGAAAATGAGCTAGGTATCACCTGGAGAGTTAGTTAATCTCATGTGGTTTTTCCGGACCGGTTTTTTATGGGGAACAAGAATATTGTGGGTAAAAAGCCCAAATCCTGAACCCACACCCTAAAAAGGGGCGGGGCAGGGGAGTGGGCGGGTAGTTTATCTAGGGCATCCGAATGGTCTGGCTGGAGGATAAGGGTCCCACGCACCTCTTCCAAGATGCCGAAATGATTCTTAGCACTCTTGGGGCATCTAGTGCTTGAGGAATTTTGATATTGCCATTGGACAGAAACTCTCACGGGTCCTAATTAGCATATTTCAAAGATGGCCGCCATCAGAATGTCAAGTTTCAATGGTAGCCCCCTAATCAGCTGATTTTAAAGGTTATGGTGTTGCTACTGTGGTTTTCTGTGGTTCTGAATCCAATTCTGAGGTTTTTAAAATGATGAGAGGTCAAGGTAACGTGATTAGGCTGAGGATCAGGGTCATTTCCAAGATGGCCGCCATTGAAATTAACAGGTACATGTATCATGTGTAGGTAGGCTACTTAATCGGCCGATTTTGAAGATCATGGTGTTGATGTTATGGTTTTGCATGATGCTAAATCCAATTCTGAGGTTTTCAAAATGGTGAGAAGTCAGGGTCACGTGATTAGGCTGAAGATCAGGGTCATTTCTAAGATGGCCGCCATTGAAATTAACAGGTGCCCCTTTTGTACACGTAGGCACCTACAGTAATCAGCCGATTATATTGATCCTGGTGTTGATACTATGGTTTTCCATGGTGCTAAATTCAATTCTGAAGTTTTAAAAAGAGTACAAAGTTAGGATCCCGTGATTAGGCTGATGATCAAGGTCATTTCCAATATGGCCGCCATTGAATTGACAGGTGCTAGTTGTAGGCAGTGTGAAGTGTACCGGTAGATACCTAATAGGCCAATTTTAAAGTTCCTGGTGATATTATGGTTTTCCATGGTGCTCAATCCAATTCTGAGGTTTTCAAAATAGTAAGAAGTTAGGATCACGTGTTTGGGCTGAGGATCAGGGTCATTTCCAATATGGCCGCCATTGAAATGCCAAGCGTCAGGTGCACATGTAGGCACCTAATCAACCTATTTTATTGATCCTGCATGGTGTTGATAGTATAATTTTCCATGGTGCTGAGTCGAATGCTGAGGTTTTCAAAATGATGGGAGGTCAGGATCACGTGATTAGGATGCGGATCAGGGTCATTTCAAAGATGGCCGCAATTGAAATTAACAGGTGCCAGTTGCCCAATGTTAAAGATCCTGGTCTTGACACTATGGCTTTTCATGGTGCTGAATCCAATTCTGAGGTTTTAAATATGATGAGATGTAACGATCACGTAATTAGGCTGAGGATCAGGGTCATTTCCAAGATGGCCGCCATTAAAAAATGACCCCGATCCTAAGCCTATTCACGTAACCTTAACATCTCATTACTATAAAATCCACAGAATTGGACTCAGCACAATGGAAAACCATATTATCAACACCAGAATCAATCAAATCGGCTGATTAGGTGCCTACGTGTAACACACAGCATTCCAATGGCGGTCATCTTTGAAATTACCCTGATCCGCATCCTAATCACGTGATCCTGACCTCACATCATTTGCAAACCTCAAAATTGAACTCAGTACCATGGGAAACCATAGTATCAACACCATGATCTTTAAAATCGGCCGATTAGGTACCTACACCTGACACTGCTACACGTAATACCTGTTAATTTCAATGGCGGCCATCTTAGAAATGACCCTAATCTTCAGCCTAATCACGTGACTCTGACTTCTCCCCATTTTGAAAACCTCATAATTGGATTTAGCATCATGCAAAACCATAACATCAACACCATGATCTTCAAAATCGGCCGATTAAGTACCTACACCTGACACTGCCTACACATGATACCTGTTAATTTCAATGGCGGCCATCTTGTAAATGACCCTGATCCTTAGCCTAATCACGTTACCTCGACCTCTCATCATTTTAAAAACCTGAAGCACACTGGTCCGACTGTAAGGAAATGGCTGGCATCATTTCTCACCCGCATCATTGCAGAAAACAACATGCCAAAGATATGGAGAATGGCCAAAACGATCGCCATCCCAAAGCCTGGGAAAGACCTGAAGCAAGCATCGAGCTATCGTCCCATCTCTCTGCTATCTATGTGCTACAAGCTCCTGGAACGGATCATTCTGCAGCGTATCAAGCCCATCGTTGAGGACACTTTAAGTGTAGACCAGGCGGGGTTCCGACCCAGAAGGAGTACACAGGACCAAGTACTTGCACTGACCACCTTCATCGAGAACGGATACCAACTACGAAAGAAGACTGGAGTCTTGCTGCTCGACCTTACTGCCGCCTACGACACTGTTTGGCACAGGGGCTTGCTGACGAAGATAGCAAGAGTACTGCCTCACTGGGCAGTGAAGGCCATCGAGCTGTTGCTACAACACCGTCGATTCCGTGTCCATATGGCAGGTGCTAACAGCACTTGGAAACACCAGAAAAATGGCCTTCCTCAAGGATCTGTGCTAGCACCCACACTCTTCAACCTGTACACTAATGACCTGCCCCAGACCACCAGTCGCAAGTTCATCTATGCGGATGACATCTGCATCGCAACACAAGCAGAGCAGTTCCCAGCCTTGAATGCTGTCCTGAACGCTGATATGATCACCATCAGAGAGTACTGCAAGAGGTGGCGTCTTCAGCCTAGCGCAGCCAAAACGGTATCCAGTGTGTTCCACCTACACAATGCTCAGAGCTCACAAGAACTTGACATTTTCCTCAATGGAACTCGCCTCAAACATGATGCCCAGCCAACATACCTCGGGGTTACGCTAGACAGGTCCCTGACATTCAAGCCACACCTCCTTAAGACAGCTCGGAAAATCAGGACGAGGAATAACCTCCTCAACATGCTAGCTGGAACAACGTGGGGAGCCTCAGCCAAGACCCTGCGCACCACGGCTCTCGCCCTCAGCTACTCTGCTGCCGAGTACTGTGCTCCAGTCTGGCAAAACTCTGTTAACACCAAACTAGTCGATGTCCAGCTGAACAACGCTATGAGGACTGTATCTGGTGCGGTTCAATGCACCAAACTAGACTGGCTCCCGGTCCTAAGTAACATCCCCCCGCCAGATGTCAGGAGAGAAATGGCCACAAGAAACCTATTAACCAGAATAACTTCAATGCCAGATCTCCCCATCAACACCGATATAAACGATCACCCCAGACTCAGACTGAGATCAAGAAATCCCATATGGACCACCACTCCAGACAACAACACCAACATGGGGCAGCTTTGGAAAACCAAGTGGGAGGAGGCTGATGTTTCCAACAAGCATATTGTGTCTGACCCCACTCAACAACTGCCAGGCACAACTCTTCCCCGAGGCCAGTGGTCACTCCTCAACCGCCATCGAGGGAACGCTGGACCCTGTCGCGCCCGTCTGTTCCAGTGGGGATACGCCGCCTCTCCAAGCTGTGATTGTGGAGAGTTTCAAACAATGAATCACATAGTGAATGACTGTCCCATTACCAGACTAGACGGAGGAATCAAAGCCCTACACAACTGCGAGGAAGCTGCCCTGGAGTGGCTGGCGGAGAGAGCGTGCTGAACGCATACGACAACAACAACAACCTCGACCTCTCATCATTTTAAAAACCTCACAATTGGATTTAGCATCATGCAAAACCATAACATCAACACCATGATCTTCAAAATCGGCCGATTAAGTACCTACACATGATACATGTACCTGTTAATTTCAATGGCGGCCATCTTGGAAATGACCCTGATCCTCAGCCTAATCACGTTACCTTGACCTCTCATCATTTTAAAAACCTCTCAATTGGATTTAGCATCATGCAAAACCATAACATCAACACCGTGATCTTCAAAATCGGCCGATTAAGTACCTACACATGATACATGTACCTGTTAATTTCAATGGCGGCCATCTTGGAAATGACCCTGATCCTCAGCCTAATCACGTTACCTTGACCTCTCATCATTTTAAAAACCTCAGAATTGGATTCAGAGCCACAGAAAACCACAGTAGCAACACCATAACCTTTAAAATCAGCTGATTAGGGGGCTACCATTAAAACTTGACATTCTGATGGCGGCCATCTTTGAAATATGCTAATTAGGACCCGTGAGAGTTTCTGTCCAATGGCAATATCAAAATTCCTCAAGCACTAGATGCCCCCAGAGTGCTAAGAATCATTTCGGCATCTTGGAAGAGGTGCATGGGACCCTTATCCTCCAGCCAGACCATTCGGATGCCCTAGATAAACTACCCGCCCACTCCCCTGCCCCGCCCCTTTTTAGGGTGTGGGTTCAGGATTTGGGCTTTTTACCCACAATATTCTTGTTCCCCATAAAAAACCGGTCCGGAAAAACCACATGAGATTAACTAACTCTCCAGGTGATACCTAGCTCATTTTCAGCCTGGTCTACACATCCACATTCGGGCCCTTGCAGCTGTGAACTGTGCGATCCGCATTCGGGTCATGCATGGAGTGCCTCTCCCGCATGTACATAGCGCACTCGTTGTAATTTGTACACAACACAGTACAACCGGCCGTGAGTACTACAAACTTGAACCGCACAGCGGAGAAATATGACGATAACATGCACAAGTCACACAACCAATATATCTATTAACCTAACCAACCATTTCTGGGTACATCCATGCACCAGATAATACGTCCGTTATAACAATACTGAAAATATCGCTAAGCGAAAAGTAAATTTTTACCTAATAAGGTAAAGAAAGCCCGTGTGGCTTGCTACGAGGACGGCGGCATGCGCGTGCGCGTAGACGCGCTCGGGCAAAGTGCTTTAAAAAGTTATTGCTCCGCCAACGAAAACGTTGGTTGTCTTTTAATTGTCTTTTAATATGTGGATGTGAATTTAAAGTAGCTTTGACGGGTTTCTCGACTACGTATGTTCATAAACGGACCATAACGAGCATTTCATAGTACTGAAACTGCCTTGCTTAAGGTGAACAATGATATTTTGATGAATTTAAATTCTCAAGAGGTCACATTGCTCGTACTACTTGACCTCAGCGCCGCCTTCGATACCGTGGATCATGAAAAATTGTTGACTAGACTTAATTCTAAGATTGGTATTTCCGGAGTGGCGTTGCAATGGTTTCGATCATATTTGAGCGACCGGGGTCAATGTGTTAAAGTTTGTAGCGCAATGTCCAAAAGACTTGAAGTTCACTTTGGTGTACCACAGGGTTCCTGTTTAGGTCCATTGCTTTTTAGTATTTATTCATCTCCGATTTTTGACATAGCTGAGCGCCACCTTCCAAATGTTTATTGCTACGCGGATGATACGCAGTTATACTTGTCGTTTAAACCCAGTATAACTAATCAGCAGGAAGCTATTAATGCCATGGAAGACTGCATACGCGACATTCGTCACTGGATGATTAACGACAAATTATTAATAAATGATTCAAAAACGGAGTTCATTGTCATCGGTACTAAACAGCAGTTATCCAAAATAACCACTCCTAATCTGATGGTTGGAAACCAATGTGTTCGGCCATCATCCCATGTCCGTAATCTTGGTGTATGGTTCGACTCTAAATTGTCTATGGATAAGCACATCAACAGTGTTTGTTCTGCTGTTTTTTTTCTTCAGATTCATAATATTCGGAGAATACGCAAATACTTATCAAGGGACATTTTAACTACTTTAATTCATTCATTCGTCACAAGTATAGGCTTGATTACTGTAACAGCTTATTTTATGGCCTTCCTAACTCGCAATTAATCAAACTGCAGAGAGTTCAAAATGCCGCCGCTCGTTTAGTCTGTGGTTTTCCGCGATGGTCACATATTACACCCTTACTTCGTCAATTACATTGGTGACCAGTTTCTTTTAGAATTCAATTTAAATTGCTACTTTTGACATTTAAGGCACTGCACGGCTTGGCACCCGACTACCTTGTGGAACTTTTATGCATCAAGGCTAATTCGAGCTATTCTCTGCGATCCAATGGTGTTATGCTGTTGGATCATCCACGCGGAAGAATGCTTAAAACCTTAGGTGCTCGAGCATTTAAGTCGGTTGCTCCCGCTTTGTGGAACCGACTGCCAGTCGAAATTCGTACTGCCCAGTCTGTTATGGCCTTCAAGGCCAAATTAAAGACTCATCTTTTTGAAGTTGCATTCTCCTAGGTTTTCGTGTTCTGTCGTTTTCTACGATTTAATTATTATTGTATTGTAAATCTCATTTTAATTGTATACAATTTTATTTGTTATGCGCATTTGAACATATCTATGAAATTTGCGCAATATAAATGTAAACATTATTATTATTATTATTCTCGAAAAAATAAGCAGGATCTATAACTTATGAGGCGTAACTATCTTTTTAAAGCACTACTTTATGCACAGTTTGTGCTGTTTATATTTGTTTAAAAGCACAATACTAATGTTTATTTTGATGCCCCATGAATAAAAAGTGGAATTTTTCAACTTTGAAAATTTCCTTAAAGAAACTCACAGAAAAGGGGCGCAATTTTGGGCATGTCACTTCAGGAACACACAGCAGAAAAGCAAAGAAAAAACATAAGACTTCAAACTGAAATTGTGGAAAATTGCAGTTTCCAGATTTAGTTTTCACATGGCTTACTACAGCGCAACAAAACCCAAAAATCATGGCTTACACAAACGTTTCAGCGAGTTGGAGAAAATACTGAAATCTTTTGTGCACAGTTCAGTGAGATTTTCCTGTGTTTGCCTACTGTGACATCACAACCTTGCTCATGAATTAGCAAATTTTCACTAGCATAAAAATCAAAAAATTGATTTTAACCCCCCAAACAACTTCTAAGTAGGGTTTTTATTACTGTAAAGGAATAGAGCAGTTCCATAGCATATATTTCATTGATAAAAATACCATTTTAGGGGCCCTTTAATGTCACGAATGGTCTGTTTTAGTGACAGGAAATTCCCCTTTTGTTTCCTCCATTGCCTCGTAAACACGGCACAAGGCTAAAAATTGAATTGCACTTATAATGTCCCAACTACATTTTGCAGTGTCATGGATATATACATCCTGAGATCTCAGGGAATTTCCACTCTGCAAAGCGACGTGACAATACCCTGAGGAAATACACGCAAATCTGTGGAGCGAGCCGGCTGTTGTCTTGAGCCAACTCACGCCCGAGTCATTTTGATGTAATTTAATCAATTCGGTCATGTTATGCCGAAAAGAAACAATTTCTATACTTTCCAGAAATTGTATAGGGTTCCGTTCTTTATGACTGTCCCATTCCTACCAAACTTTCAAACGACGAACCTTATTTACTCCGCGGTTTTTCAAATTAATAACAGGGATGCATGCTGACGAATGTAATGGAACGGATTCCCCAGTATGTTTTAAATAGCAGCCAATCGCCGACGCGGACAACGGCCAGCATTACTGAGTACATGTATCACATGCATGCACGGTGTTTACAATCTGCGCGCGTTACATTTGAATGTCGGCAATCGTGCTGCAATGCACATGCAAGCGTCCTGATTGGTCCAGCAGAGGCGACAAGATTTCTGTCGCTAGTCCCACCGCCAAATGGGGCCTTTTTCAACAGGGCCACTGTACGCAGGAGTTAGGGAGTGCGTTAAAGGGGCACTGTTGCAAGAGGATGGGATATATAGGGCATATTGTATCATTTGCATTGACCCAAGAATGTACTTTATGAGTTGACAGGGATTGAGAAATTTAAGAATGATGTCATGGGGAAAAGGCACATTAAAGACAGAGGCTCATTACATGCGTATAAATAATTGGGGTATAGGCCACATTGTACCAATTGACGGAACACACTCTTAAATTAAATAATAACATTTAAAGACATATTACATGATTGGAAAACTTTTAAAAACAGGAACAACAGCATTACATAACTGAAAAATAATGTTGATAAACTGCATTGTAGAAATTTCTGCAACATAGATGCAGTTATACATCAGAAAACCTTAAAAATCCACGCAGGGCTTTTGTGTTGAATGGTTATGCTGTTTATACAGCAAAGGTACCATTTTACACGGAGATAATAGTCATGTGGCTTTTGTATACCATTGCTATCAAAAGGTCATAGTGTTTGTCATCAAAACCTTTAATCCGGTATTTTCTTTTCATAAAGGAAAATGTCGGGTCATGATGTATAGACAGCCGAAGTGTGACGTGCGTTGCCATGGTAATTGGCTCTAAACATCATGGCCGTCGGAAAACGTTCCATTGCAAAAGCACAGGGACACGGTTCGGTGATTTTTAGTTTAGAGCCAATTGCCTATAGGCAACCAACAAAAGGTGACGCGCACTTCGGCAGTCTATCAGGGCCTCTTGTTAGATCGTGGTGCTCATGTAATCCCATGCACTCAACCATGCATAAATAATTTTTTTGTGCGAAGCCAGTGCATGCGCATTTTAATTCTATTTCCTCAAACTACTTTGTCGGCCGCGGTACGAGCGGGTTTTTTTTTTAAAATTGAATCACTGAGTGTAGTGTAAACTTGTGGTCCTAATATAACAGTCGAATCGCCACAGAATCAGGTCTGATATTTGTATCTTGCAATAAATTGAGATATAAATTAACTAACATCACAACTTGATCTGGGTGGGGAAAATGGCGTTCTTCGGATCCTACAACGAAATCTTTGCCATCCTATTGGCTATTTCCATCCTCCGTGAAGGTAAAAAGTTATTTCATTTATTTAAAAAAATGGCTACCAGGAAGTAAAGTATTTTATTTCGCATTTGTATTTGTATTTGTAAAATCAGAATATTTGTGAAGTAGTTGGTGTATTATTACGTATTTTGAACGTTTTGGTTCTTTTATGGTTTTTGCTCTATCTTTGAGAAATGTTTGATTCAACTAACCTTGTAACGCAAACTGTAACTGCTCTTTACGCAAAATGTAACTATATATACCAACGATTCATTTGTTTTTGGCAAATGGCAATCGGAGCTTTATACTTTTAACTTTTTCAATTTTTTTCTTTTGGGGGATTAAGCCTTTACCCTAAACCAAACAATATGATTCTTATTTGAGTGAAAGAAGAACATCGTCTTTTTCACTTCAACAATATGTCAGTATGCACGTAAGCCGTATATGGTTGTGGCATTTAATTTAAATGTGCTGATGACTTTGTGGAAAAATATCGAAATTCGTGTCGAACTCAAGAAGAAAATCAATTTTTCCGTAGCATTTGCCCCCATTTTCATGCTCTAAAGCAGGCCTCCCACTGTGCGATTTCTGCCACGAATTTCCTACGAATTTGGTACGAAAATTGCACAGTGGGAGGCCTGCTTAAAAAGACGTCCAACGACGTCGACGAATCTCTGTACGAATATTACCGGGTTGAGGGGAAGAAGAAGAAATGGTACACACCTTCCTACTGTTTACATGATTTAGTGATGTAGCAGCATTGACAACACCTTTTTGATGGTCGTTGCAAAAAAAATTTCATCAAAATATTCCGTAATTTACTAAAGAAGTGCAAAAATAACAAAGACGGCCAAAAGACGGGTTATACGCTTTACCAGCCGTTGCAACTACGCGAGAGCCTCACGACTTTGGCACGAACGATTCGCTCTTCTCCTGCTCAGGATATCTCCAATTTTCTGCTCACGATTTCACTGGACAGCCCGGACGACCGAATAGGAATTTCCGTGTTCTTTTGAGGAGTTGGCATCATGTTTTTTTCTTCACGAACGTACGTGCAACGAAGCAACACGCCTACGTACGTGTGTGTGCACTCATATTTGCCGTGCATGCTGCGCGGGGCAAATCGCTACACTCCACGGTAGCCTGCCGTAGCAAGCGCTCGCTCCCGTTCTCCGGACTCTCGAAACAAACAATTATGTTCGAATTTTCATACTTATGTTTAACTTTGTTTCATACCTGTATCAATAGTCTCTCTTTTGTCAATTACTTATAAATATTTGGGGGAAATCAGAGTTGAATTTGGTGCAGTTCTGCAGTAACAAACCTTTATACGGCTGGAAATACAACTAACTCACAATACCACGTGACTTTTCGGAACCAGAATTTGGTTCCGAAAAGTCACGTGACATTGGATTTTTCAAAAGTGCTCAAAAACGGCTAAATTTGACGGCGTCTTTTCAGGATATATCTAATTTACTCTCGAATGCGCTTCAGAATAATGTATGGGTCTATTTCGAGCCCAAAATAGCCCAACAAAGAAGGTGTGTTCCTTTAACTGCCATTTCTTCTTCTTCCCCTCAACCCGGTAATATTCGTACAGAGATTCGTCGACGTCGTTGGACGTCTTTTTAAGCAGGCCTCCCACTGTGCAATTTTTGCCACGAATTTCCTACGAATTGGTACGATTACCAGAGACTGTCCATAGACTCTACACACAGCACGAGACCAAGTTGTCCGACTTTTATACTGATACAGAATACATAAATGACGGAGAAATCGTCTTCTTGGTGGGCGGATCGAGTTCATTTACAAATATAATTAAATTTAATAAAAAGCAATGACTGATAAGAAATGTTCCAAGTTGTAGGCCTATACTACGGACCAAGGGGGTACTAGAAAGGTGAAAGAGCGGTATTAAGAATTTAGCTAATCAAAAAACAAAGACGAGTGAAGAAGAGGCAAATTTATCCACCACCCACTATGAGCAAAAACATGTACATGTTCATTGTAACCCCATTGTTAGTAACAATGGTGCGTGCCCAATTTCCATTGTTAGATGTTCATAGTGACCACCCCAATATATACCCAGGCCGACATCGTTCAATTCAAACTTTGGCACGCCAAATGGTACACATCAGGCCGACCTATAGCTGTTGTTTTTGCCTTACGACAAAGTAAGATTTAAAACTTAAAGGGACACACCGGCTTACTGTTTACATAATGTAGCGATCTAGCATCCTTGACAATAATTTTTCGATGGTCGTTGCGAAAATAAATTATCAAAATGTCACGTAATTCAGGCGCGGATCCAGAGGGGGGGTTTTGGGGGTCAAAACACCCCCCTGCTCCGACACCAACAAAAATAATTTAATGCTTTTTTTGTGTGTCCGCCTGTCCGAAACAAGCAGACATAAAAATCTGACGGGCAAAACCCCTCCCTGGTGGCAAAACCCCCTCCTGGAAAAATTCCTGGATCCGCCCCTGTTAAATTAACTGGAAATGCTCTAGCAGCCGTCGCGATGTATTATGTATCATGTGTTTGTAAATAAAGGTGGCGTTCGATATGGGTCAACACGTGTTTAACCTCGTTTCCTTGTTTTCCTTTTTATTCGTCACACCTTGCATGATCCCAGCCCTCGGGTCAGCGCTGACTCGAGGAAGCAACTCGAACGTAACCTTTTGGTGTCTTTAGCCCCCTCAATAGTTAGCTGTTTTTTCTTCGGATATTATTTATCGCTGCGAAGCGAAGACGTGAAAATCTGAGATATTCTCTCGTCCATATCAACACCCAGAAACCCTTCTTATGAAATCTGTTGACATATTTGTGTACAAATTGGAAAGTACATAGTGTTCATAGGACATTATTTTCCAACAAGAAGAGAAACCAACCACGAATGACAAAAGCAACTCGCACTTCGCGCTGTTTTTTTTACGAGCAAGTTCGGGCGGGCGACTATAGTATTATTATATCCTGCAAGCACCTAAATTCGCGCGCACGTAATTTCGCGCGCTGCTGCTTTCCTCGGCGTATCTTCTCAACAAAATCACGCACTGACGTCAAATTTTTCTTGAAAGTTGTTTGTCACATCATCTTTCAATTTGCATTCAAATGAGAAAAATTAAGGGTTTCTCAGTAAGTAATTTAATAACTGTTAATTCAGGGTACAAAATTCTACCTTATAGACTAGGTACAAAATACTACAATCAAAATGGTTCTGAGAAATCTTTAAAATTCACGAAAACTTTTACCACCGATCGTCTGCTCAGTCTCCAGGGGCCGTATTCATAAAACACACTTAACCTAAGGGCAACACTTAACTTTTAAGGAACTCACTTTACTAAGAGAATCCCTTAAGTGACATTCAGAAAGGTTCTAAGTGCAACACTTTACTAAGTGTGTCACTTAAAGAGAGCTCCAGATAAGGGAAACCCTTAAGTGAATTATTACACTGAATATTGATATTCTGATAGCTCCTCCAATCACTGCACTCCATTCAAGCTCATTTGCATACTTGTACAAGGCAACAAAATGGCTGACAGCAAAATAAGTCCCAAATATGGGGAAGGAAATGCTGGTGTCAGAACATGGAAAGAGTAGAGAAATCCTATGTCATCTTTTGATGTGGCCCTCAGTTGGCTGAGGCAGTCAGCAATTTAAACTAGCATCTGCCAGAGTATTGAGTGTCAAGAAATAATGGAAAATTTGGTGATTTCGACCATAGCTACAGGTTTGTTTTAGTGACTTCTAAAATCTACGTGTTGATGTCCAATTGGATTTCTGAAATAACTAATTAACTACAGTAGGCTACATCATTGATTCAAACGTAACTTAGACGGACATGTAGGTCTATCACAGCTAGGCCTATACTCGGCAGATAGTCTGAACCTAGGCGTGTGTGTTCACCTACCAAAATACACAGCTAAAAAATGCTCAATGCACAGTTTCTTTGACTGAAGATGGGATCACACATTTAAACTGTCACAGGACTAAGTTGTAGGACCTATTAAAATATTAAATTACATGCAGCAACGTTTTGGACTGGTGTACAGTACATGTAGGCCTAGTAAAAGATAAACTTCAGAATTTGATCTAGGCCTAACATTCATGACGTTAGTACTAAACATGCTAGGCTACACGTGATTTACCAATACCATGTTTACATAAAATTACGGCAACTGTCAACTGAAAAAACAGCTTACCTCAAATTCATCCCTTTGAACTTTGCTATCTCCATGTAGGCCTACTTTAAAATCTTTACATGTCAAATAATGTAAAAATAAACAGTCAAAGACTAAGCTAAGGTTGGTTAGGCTGGGCCTACTTGTGCAAAATGCACTGTCTAAAGCACTGTCTGGCATGTGTGATGACTGTGTGATGAATGATTGTAGTACTATACTGTGTGTACAATGCAGTGTACATGTCATGCATGTACTGCATGCACTGTGAGACTACACTGCATTGTGTACAGGTCAGTGTGTGAAAGGTCATCTATGGAGAGCATAAAAGCATAGATCAAAATATTAAATTATTTGCTCACTGTTTTATTCTTGAGTATTATTTCAAAAGTGATTTGGCATTTTCTGTGATACATGTAGTTTTAAAGGCCCTGTAGATGATCTGTTTTTGAGCGATTCTGCGAATAAAACCATTATAAATCAAAAGAAAGACATCAACAAACTCATCCGAAGAAATTTCAGCTTTGTCAAATGTACCACGCTTAAAAAAAACATGAAAATCCATATGCATTTTCCTGGTCTTGGCGGGGTGTTTCAAATATTCGTTCTCAGTTGATCGGGTACTATGTGGCTTGCGTCATGCACTCTGTGGCGCACATACTGCGTGTGCGCGCGATCCATAAAAATGCATCGCGTTGGAACACGCACACGGAGTACACAGCGCCCATGCATTTTGGACCGCGTAGATGCGAACCAAAAATAAGTAAATCGTTTGCAAACGATCTAAATAATTTCATCTTTACGGATTATTTTCTGGTAAAATTATATCATTTTGAGCGAAAACCTTTCAATGGATAGTTGCTATTAATTCAATCTTTACTTTCAGAAATTTTCCCATGTAAACTCGTCGATTACTTTTAGGGGTCATTGCAAATGATCCACTGGGCCTTTAATAGGGGCCGTATTCATAAAACACACTTAAGGGCGATTTAGCTAAGGGATTCCCTTAAATGTGGGAAATTTTCAGGAATACACTTAAGTGATATTCACCAAACATTTAAGGGTAAGTGAATCCCTTAACTTTCCAATATTTAAGGGCAACTTTTAAGGGACCTCCGAGGTCCCTTAAAAGTTGCCCTTATATACTTACTCCACACTTGTGCATCATTCCAAACACAAAAAGAGCTAAACTGATAACCACTATTAAAACTACATGTATCACAGAAAATGCCAAATCACTTTTGAAATAATACTCAAGAATAAAACAGTGAGCAAATAATTTAATATTTTGATCTATGCTTTTATGCTCTCCATAGATGACCTTTCACACACTGACCTGTACACAATGCAGTGCAGTCTCACAGTGCATGCAGTACATGCATGACATGTACACTGCATTGTACACACAGTATAGTACTACAATCATTCACACAGTCATCACACGTGCCAGACAGTGCTTTAGTCTAGACAGTCATGGCAGTGTATTTTGCACAAGTAGGCCCAGCCTAACCAACCTTAGCTTAGTCTTTGACTGTTTATTTTTACATTATTTGACATGTAAAGATTTTAAAGTAGGCCTACATGGAGATAGCAAAGTTCAAAGGGATGAATTTGAGGTAAGCTGTTTTTTCAGTTGACAGTTGCCGTAATTTTATGTAAACATGGTATTGGTAAATCACGTGTAGCCTAGCATGTTTAGTACTAACGTCATGAATGTTAGGCCTAGATCAAATTCTGAAGTTTATCTTTTACTAGGCCTACATGTACTGTACACCAGTCCAAAACGTTGCTGCATGTAATTTAATATTTTAATAGGTCCTACAACTTAGTCCTGTGACAGTTTAAATGTGTGATCCCATCTTCAGTCAAAGAAACTGTGCATTGAGCATTTTTTAGCTGTGTATTTTGGTAGGTGAACACACACGCCTAGGTTCAGACTATCTGCCGAGTATAGGCCTAGCTGTGATAGACCTACATGTACGTCTAAGTTACGTTTGAATCAATGATGTAGCCTACTGTAGTTAATTAGTTATTTCAGAAATCCAATTGGACATCAACACGTAGATTTTAGAAGTCACTAAAACAAACCTGTAGCCGTGGTCGAAATCACCGAATTTTCCATTATTTCTTGACACTCAATACTCTGGCAGATGCTAGTTTAAATTGCTGACTGCCTCAGCCAACTGAGGGCCACATCAAAAGATGACATAGGATTTCTCTACTCTTTCCATGTTCTGACACCAGCATTTCCTTCCCCATATTTGGGACTTATTTTGCTGTCAGCCATTTTGTTGCCTTGTACAAGTATGCAAATGAGCTTGAATGGAGTGCAGTGATTGGAGGAGCTATCAGAATATCAATATTCAGTGTAATAATTCACTTAAGGGTTTCCCTTATCTGGAGCTCTCTTTAAGTGACACACTTAGTAAAGTGTTGCACTTAGAACCTTTCTGAATGTCACTTAAGGGATTCTCTTAGTAAAGTGAGTTCCTTAAAAGTTAAGTGTAAGTGTTGCCCTTAGGTTAAGTGTGTTTTATGAATACGGCCGCACTAAAAAACAATATTGATTAGGTTTCACTTTTCAAAAGAGGGCGCTTTAAAAGGTACGGGGCTTAAGGAAAGACATGTGTCTTATAGCTTTTCAATTCGAAATTATACTGCTTAAGAAATTTGAGTCAATCATAATAATTTACTTATAATTTACAATTTCGTGTTTTTTTCTCATTCCACATGGGAGACAGACCGAGAGAATAAAAATAATAAAACATGATAAAAAAAACAAAAAACAGAAGGCTTCACATTAAAATGAAATCAACGGCAATATAGCCCATTCCGCCCTCCATTAGTCAACTTCACTGCTGGTTTTGGTAATAGATGTCCCAGAAAAAGCGTGCAGTTTATATGACTTAATCATCTCCAAAACTCAAATACTGGATCATAGTTATTAGAAAGCACTTCTTCTAGAAGCATAATTTTCAGATACTGGGCACAACGGGGACACCGTAGTGTGACATGTGACTAGGGAGCGAATTAACGTCACGTAACTTTGGCAAGTCTACTTTTGCATGTGTTTGCAAAAACAAAGCTGGCGTCGTACGGCGACGTTGCTCTTTCTTGAAATTTTACTCCCAGGTAGGGTTGGACATAAGGAATCTGACAAACTTACAAAGGAGCCAAAATGTTCTTTTTGGTTGCTTGATTGTGATCAAAACAGTGACAAGGCTTATGTGCGCGAAATATGGTAGCCCGAGGATACACATATGGACTGGCAATGAGGTCACTAGTGCACGTCTATGGGTCCCGAGGGACTGTGAGTGACCACAAGAGGGTCATATTTCCTGAGGCCGAAGGCCGAGGGAAATAGGACCCTCTTGTGGTCACTCACAGTCACGAGGGGCACATAGACGTGCACTAGAGACCGTACTCAGACCGTATGTGTTTTATAACACGCCTCAGGCAAAAATACACACATGTATCCTCGATCCTCCACCTAACGCTTATGCACGCGCGCGTATTGGCCGGCAAACATTAAGGTGAGTGCGTAGAAATAAGCCAGTTCGGAGTCTCGACTGCGCATGCGTCTCCCGACTTTGGTTTGAGATAAACAAAGCGGTATGCATTGTGTTTATCTCAAATGACCTTTGACACAATCCCATAGACGTTCATTGCGCGGACCGCGTGGATTTAGGGGTTCTGACGATATAGGCGGGTCAATATACCACCTGACCCCAAAAAAATTGCAACAAAACGTTTTATGATCGTTTTCTGTACTATTCGATGTGACGAACAACATATCAAAAGTTGGACAATTTTGACGCACGGGAAAGTCTCAAAAAATGACGTCAAAAACAAGATGGCCGCCAACATAAAAAAGGTTAAATAGAGGGGTATATTTATGTAAAAAAGTACCCCAACCTGGTCCTACTGAATGTGGTGAATAAAAAATTAACAGGAAAAAAACTCTACCAAAATCAAGCCACCGGAAATCTGGGTTAATTTCAAGATGGCTGCCGTTGACCTTGAAAATCGCTGAAATGACTGTAGCTTCTTTAAAACAGTGATTTAAATGTCTACCCTAGGGTTTTCAGGGCCAGGGAATTCACTAGTATCCATAACATTTTAATCCAACCTTCGACAAACAATAAAGGCCACAAAGTCAAAATGGCGGTCATAATTACAGGCATGGAAGGGTAGTGACAATAACTTCTCTAACTGCAGTCAGTAGTAGCTTATTTTTTCGGTCAGTAATGTGTATGACATGATCCCCTAGCTTCTGTGGCAAGGCTGGCTACATCAGCCACCGTACGAGCCGCTTAGGCAGGGTGCGCCACACTGCCCGAATTGCCTTCCTGAGAACCTGCACTTCTTGGGCTGTTTTTGAGACGCGCGATTCAGGAGGTTAAACGCAGGTTTAATCAGGATAAAACCTATTAAACTTACTTTCTTTAAGCTTTTAGGTACAGGATTCTCCTTAGTATAGTAGTAAAAAATAATATCATTGCTGTATGATTCACGGGTGGGTACACAAGGCTTCGGCTTGGCTGGCTTTGGGCTAGCCTGGACTGCGGCGGGGCTGGGCTAGTCTGGTGTGATAGGAGGGATTGAGCGGGCTGGTGTGATTGGTAGGCTGGGCTGGCCTATTATATAGGAGTGCTTCGGGCTGGGCCCGGGTGGCGTGGCTTTGGGCTGGGCGGGGTGCGGTGCATTTCGGGCTGGGCTAGGATGGCATCGGGCAGGGTTTGCCATGGTTGGGAAGGCTTCAGGATGGGCCAAGATGGTCTTACGCTGGGCGTAGATGGCCAACCCAGCTAACCGAATGTTTCAGTTAGAAATGAACGTCCGGGGCTGGCGTGTCTTTGGGCTGGACTGGCTATGTGCTGGGCGCGGTGCATTTCGGGCTGGGCTACATGTAGGATGGCATCAAGCAGGGTTTGCCACGGTTGGGATGGCTTCAGGCTTCATGGTCTTACGCTGGGCGTAGATGGGCAACCCAGCTAACCACATAACGTCCCCCGAACGAACAGCGGAACGTTAGGACGTCCGGGGAACGTAATTGTGTGTAGTTTTCAGGGGACGTGTCAATTGTACAACACCTTTATTGTGACGCATTGTGACGCATTACGTAATCAGACTATTTTTAATCAACTTACTAATCTCTTACCTGAAGTTCCAGTGCTATTGATACCAGTCATACCAGTCATGTTTAGTAATTATACGCTTGATATATATGCTCCTTGAATTTCCTTCGTATGTAGTCATGGTTGGCAGACATTGGAAACCACATTTTGTACTATTTCTTGAAAATCGTACCTTTTTATACTATAGATGGGTTTTATATACAAAAGTACATACATTTCAAATCAGGTAGTGCGTGGTTATACAACGTAAAACTTAAAACAATGCAATTTTTCGTGAAATTTACGGAAAAATAATCTCCGCGCGATCTGCTTTGTTAACAACGTTCTCGGAATGTTCTTAGAACGTTATACACTGCAACGTTATATTCAAACTTCCACAAAACGTCTCCTCGACGTTCAAAACGAACGTCCCCTCGACGTTCAAAACGAACGTGACAAAAAACGAACATTCTCCGAACGTTATTTGAACGTTATATTGTAACGTTAGATTCAAACGTCCGCAACGTTCCCTCGACGTTCAAAACGAATGTGACAAAAAACGAACATTCTCAGAACGTTATTAAATAACGTTTTTAGAACGTTATAGTGCAACGTTAGATTTAAACGTTGGCACAACATCCCCTCGACGTTCAAAACGAACGTAACTTCCACGAACGTTCGGGGAACGTTCGCAGAACGTTATGTGTTGGCTGGGAAGTTTGTCAAGGGTTATTCCCGATTAAACCTGCATGTGGTAAGCTGACGTGCCTGAATAGCGCGTCTCAAAAACAGCCCTAGAAGTGCAGGTTATTGGGGAGGCAATTCTGGCAGAGGTGCACCCTGCCTTAGCGGCTCGTAGCCTCGTGCGGTGGTTGATCCAGCCAGCCTTGCCACAGGAGGGGATCATGATATGCACATTACTGCCCAATAAAAGAAGCTGACATCAGCACTTAGATTAGAGGAAGTTATTGTCTCTACCCCTCCCATGCCTGTAAATGTAATTATGACCGCCATTTTGAGTTTGTGCATGGCTTTTATTGTCTGTTGAAGGTTAATTGCATTAAAATTGTGTGGATACCAGTAAATTCCCTGGCCCTAACAACCCTAGGGTGGACATTTAAATCACTGTTCTACTCCAAATATTAAAGAGGTTAAAGCCATTTCAGCGATTTTCAAGGTCAATGGTGGCCATCTTGGAATTGACTCAGATTTCACCCATTTCCGGTTGCTAGATTTTGGTAGACTTTTATCCTGCCATCCTCCACATTCAGTACAACCAGAAACCGTTGAAAAATCTTTTGTTAGAATTTTTGGGAGGTTAGGGTACTTTTTCCATAACTATGTATACAATACATTCTTTACAATTAGCGGCCATTTTTTTAACGTCAGATTTGATCACTTTCCCGTGCTCCGCGTTTCTGTCCAACTTTTGATATGTTGTTCAGCATACTTAAAAGTACAGGAAATTGCAATAAAACAATTTGTTGCAATTTTTTTGAGGTTGAGGTATTTTTTGTGCTATATTGACCCGCCTAATACAGGTGAAATTCAATTTAATACATTAACAAGCAACCTCCAGAGGGTGCAATAACCGGTCACTAGTTTTTGGGAAAATAGGATGCTCCGTGGGTCACCGAGGGAGGCTAGTTTTACTATACCACGAGATAAAGCAGTCAATATTTGTTTTATAACACCTCTCCTACTAAACAAGATTACCTCGGCTCGAATTTTATTAGACTAGCTAGTCAAACCACGCAGCGTTCGAGTGACATCAAGGCCTTTTTCCAAATCTCGGCTTCGTCTCTGTCTCCGTCTCCGGCTCCGTCTCCATTCTGCCATCTTGAAGCCGCATACCAAACTTAGGCTCGGCTTCAGGCTTCATTCTGAGGCTTCGTTTTGGCCCAAATGAGGCTCCAAAACGAAGTCAACTAAAGAGGTGACTTTGGCCGGCTTCGTGACGTCATGAACTGGAAAATCATGTGACAGCAACAAAAACTTTGTGAACTTTAAGTTTGCAGGTTTGCTGAACTTTGCCGCCTACAAAACTCGTCTGCTAGCGCTTTTAAAAAGCCGGTGAAAAAGAGTGGTAGGCCTACTCGACTAGTGTTCCAAACGGTTTTTGGTTAGGCTTCGCTAAAGTGAAGCCGGAGGCGGTTGGAGCCGGAGCCGCATGAAGCCGGAGCCTGGAGCCTGAAGACGGAGTCGAGATTTGGAAAAGGGCCCTAGATCGACTATGGTTAGTCTAGTTAACTTTATGATAACACGTCTCTTTCTGATTCTCAATCCTGACTGGCTGAAACGCAGTCACGTGAGGTTCACTAATCTAGGCTAGTGCATGAAATTTGCGCCAGCGTGAACTAGACGCGCGTATCAAGTTTCGGCCGCGTGCGTTAAAACTTCCTGCTAGTGTTCCTGACCGGTCACTATAGTCTCAAAAACTAGTGACCAGTAACTGCGCCCTCTGGAGGTTGCTTATTAATGTATTAAATTGAATTCCATCTGTACATGTGTGTATTTTTGCCTGAGGTGTGTTATAAAACACATATGGACTGGCATAATTCGGCCTCGGGGGAAATAGGACCCTCTTGTGGTCACTCACAGTCCCTCTGGGCCCATAGACGTGCACTATAGTGACCTCATTGCCAGTCCCTATGTGTATAATAGTCACCCGCCTGACTAGCTAGTCTGACTAGAGGAACCAAGCCCCGGGGGTTGGTTAATCTAGTTAACTATAGTCACCCGCCCGAACTTGCTCAACGGCTGGAAATAAAACTAACTCCAAGACATCGTGATAAATCACGTGACCTTGATTTTTGAAAAAATGCTCAAAAACGGCCAAATTTTGTGGTTTCTTTTCAGGTTCTCTTCAGTCTATTTCGGAAAGACTTTTAGAATCATGTATGGGTCTATTTGGAGCCCAACAAAGCCGGTGTGTCCCTTTAAACTTGTGCTGACCGTGGTAGACGTGGCCAGTAGATAAAGAAGCAGAACCACGTGGTTTGTTTCAGGATGACCTCTCCATTTGTGTGTTCCACTTTTATTGTCACTGTCCCATGGGCCTATTTTATTTTGCGGAAAGTCTGTTTGGTCGTTACCGTCTTGCCCTCAAATTTCCCCCAAAAATAACCTTGAGGAAAAAGTCTGAATTCGGAGGCAGGATCGTTCAGTTTACAGCAAATTCCCGGCATGCCCGTTTATCAATGGTAGACTACAAACTGTAAGATTTTCCTTTAAACTTGTGGATATGCATCCTCTTGCAACAGTGCCCCTTTAACGCACTCCCTAACTCTTGCGTACAGTTACGTCGCTTTGCAGAGCGGAAATTCCCTGATATCTCAGGATGGTGGATATGATGTTAGTGAATAATCCAAATGTAACATTAAACAACAAAAGTCTCAATTTATCATGCAGGACTTTCCCTTGATCTCCGAGGCAAAGATGTTCACCAGAGCACTACAGCTGTATATGGCAACGATGGACCTCCGGAGAGAGCCATAGATGGAAATCGAAATACTAACTGCCACACAGGTATTAAAGGTTGATTATACATGTCGAGTTAAAGGCCCTGTAGATGATCTGTTTTTGAGCGATTCTGCGAATAAAACCATTATAAATCAAAAGAAAGACATCAACAAACTCATCCGAATAAATTTCAGCTTTGTCAAATGTACCACGCTTAAAATAACCATGAAAATCCATATGCATTTTTCCTGGTCTTGGCGGGGTGTTTCAAATATTCGTTCTCAGTTGATCGGGTACTATGTGGCTTGCGTCATGCACTCTGTGGCGCACATACTGCGTGTGCGCGCGATCCATAAAAATGCATCGCGTTGGAACACGGAGTACACAGCGCCCATGCATTTTGGACCGCGTAGATGCGAACCAAAAATAAGTAAATCGTTTGCAAACGATCTAAATAATTTCATCTTTACGGATTATTTTCTTGTAAAATTATATCATTTTGAGCGAAAACCTTTCATTGGATAGTTGCTATTAATTCAATCTTTACTTTCAGAACTTTTCCCCTGTAAACTCGTCGATTACTTTTTGGGGTCATTGCAAATGATCCACTGGGCCTTTAAATAACTAGTTAAAACCACTTTCTTGCTACAGACAAGTTTAATAGCTTCCCGCTATTTTTTGCTAATGTAACCAAGTGGTGGTATAATTAAATTTTATGATGATAATTCCAATAGAATATGGATAAAAGATGGAAACAAAGGGCACTCTACAAAAAGGAAAACATGTGAACCCAAACAATGTGACTTACTTTTACTTCCTTATTTGTTTAATTTCAATTTCTTCTCTATTCAACAATTTAAATTTTGTTTTTAATTGTGAATCGAGTATAATTAAATGAATCAAACGGCAGTCAACCAATGGCAATGTCGACTGTAATAAATAAAATTAAAAGCAAAATTCAGTTTGCTATAAATGCACGTATAAATCAATAAACGACATTTGAAAACTACATAAAAATAACAAAATACACTTACTAATTGATGAAGTATATATGGATGAGCCAACTGACAGCACCAGGGGTCGATTTCACAAAACTCTTCGTAAGTTAAGGTCCATAATAAGGCTTGCGATGGATCCTAGGGCTGCGATGGATCATGGCTACGATGGGTGCTGCGGTGGATTTCACCAAACCTATCGTAAGCGTGTGATGCGTTCGATATTTGCATATTTACTCTGAGGCTGTTTGCGGTATTTACCGGCCCATTTGCTCCGGTCTATGGTGTGCGGTCAAACCGGCCCGAATTGTTTCAGCGCACACCTTGCCGGTAAGTGGTCCGATGATCCGATTATCCGGTAAATCGCAAAGGTGTGCGGCGGGCTTTAGAGTGAATTCTCCCTTCTTTGACCGCACGGTGGCGTGCTAAAACAAATCCCCCTTATCCAAAAATGGTACGTGCTGGGTCACATTTCGAGTAGTCTGGGCTGCTTTCGATCGCTCGTCCCTGGTGCACCTTTGAGAACGTTACGTCACACACATGCGTACACACAATCGTGCTCGAAAGTGTTATCGGGATCCCAACCAGCACCACGGTCATTAAAAATGAGATCCCTGCTAATAAAAGCTTAGTTTTCCACAAAATTAATCACAGGTATCTGATGAAAATAAATCATGAACATTTTTACAACGTTTGCATTCGATGTGGAAGCGTTAAGCTTGAACATTCAAAATATCAACCCAAATTTCCAGAATCATTTTACGACGCGTCATTCATTTTTGCAGAATCATGCATGAGTACGCGCATCTGCGCATGTCTCCCAGTTGTCCCGACGACTCGGAGGTCGGGAGTAGTTAGTGCCACCATCTGCAGCCGATTTCACGAAACTTACGCAGTTGCGTAAGCCCACTTGCGCAATGTTTTATTGCGTAAGTCGCTCAACAATTTAGCGATGATAACACGCAAGCTATGGGGCTTGCGCCATTTTTCAAAAGTTGCGCAAGCTGCGCACTCTTACGTGAAATCGGCTGCTGGTGCACCAACGCGCTTTCGGGCGAGCCCTGGTGCCGCGCTCGAAAGCAGCCCAGGTGTGCGAGCGCCATAGCGCAGGCAGGACTCTGATTTTATGCAAATCAAAGACAAATTCACAGGCTGCGTTCGGGCGTGCAGTTCTCGTTACTCGGGAGTAATGCGTGCGCATTGCACTCGGGTCACATCACGCGAACGGCAAGTCCGCAGTCCGCGTGCGCGAATGGCAATCAGTGAAGATGGCTGTCTCTTGCCATCACTGCACAAAAAAAATGCCATTTCACTGCTCACAAGAAACTGAGGAAATACAGGCCGTAAGTCGTGAGAACCTTTGATGCCGTCTAAAACAAACCTTAGTGAGTTATTGTTTCAGTTATTGAGTTGACACGTTGAGCAAATTCACCAAAAATCCCACCCAAATTCCACCATCTTCGTACAAATCACATGACACTTGACAGAAGTACGAGCACACTCCCCATTTGTTGGGCCGGCGAGAGCATATTCTCACTGACCCGAGTGTCGTTATTCTTGCTGTTCACGCGCGCAGGATCTAGGGGTATAACTCGTGTACACGCCCGAACGCAGCCTTTAACCATGGAACTATACCTCCATGCTTTAACGTTGCACAATTTTTTGCCAAAATATCAGCAGCAAGGGATTCCTTCTTCATTCTATCAGTACATGATACAATAAACGACTAAAGGATCTAGGCTAGTAGGAAGATTAAAAAGTGCGAGTTTCACGCAGTATGGAAAGAAAATATGTCTTTTTACGATTTTGATTTGATGAGTTGCATTCTGTTGCTAGTTACATTTAGTGTGTTTTCCGGTATTTAGTATGTTTTCCGGTGTTTCCTGGTACGGTATTTAGTGTGTTTTTACGGTGTTTTTACGGTGTTTTTCCGGTAAATAGTAATCCAGTGTACAAGGCCGGGCCAACGATAATTTCTGCAAAAACCTCTTTGGGCAAGAGACTGCTATGCAAGTTACAACATGAAGTCTATAGTTTGAGCACAGATTATTTTTTGAGTGGGCAAATCCGGCAATAAAAAGGCTAAAGTTTCTGTGAGCTGTCAGTTCAGATGTGTTAAAAATCAATTGATATTACGGCAAATGTTTTGGGGGAAAATCTTAGAAAAAAATCAGTGCATCAAATATTGAATATTTGATCGAAAATAAAACCGATTTTTCGAATAGTAAATTATTTGAAAATGCACAGGCCTAATTTCAGTGCATACTTGAAATAAAGCTACCAGCAGGGAAAGTTTTTCTGACATAACCTAAAATAGTTAGTATTAAACAGCTAGTATCCCCCGTCCACATTGTTTTAAACCACAATTCACCAATACATGCTTTTTGTGAATGATTGTGATGATATTTACTGGTCATCTGAAATTATTTAACTTTCAGCAAGAGATTACCAACAGTGGTGGAGTATTGATCTGGGAGCTTTATACTGCTTGAGGAATATTATCATTGTCAACAGGAGGACCAATGGTATGTAATAATGGAGTACATGTACTAAAATGAATTTGTCACCTTGTGTACATTTTAGCTTATAGGCCACTGAGAGAGAGGATATACACACAAACTAATTTTGGGACTTAAATCTGGGTTTTTTATTGTTCGGTACGTTTAATTGTTTATAGTCAAATTTTTACATTTGGAAACTGAACATTCGAAACTAAACATTCGAAACCAAGTGCAAACAAAAAAGATTTTCCATTTTCATGAATCGGAAATGCCATGATAAAAACAGTTTTTGGAAGTTTAATCCTTTTTATAGCTCCATGGTTGAATGGATCCAAGCAAAAAGACGGACCATTTATTCTTGCTCATAATTATCATTGTCTGTGATTGCAAGAAGCAGCATCTCTGCTATCTTACAAAATATAAAGGCACCATTTGGTGAAAACCTGGCCATGGTGCCTGTGCCCTTGACCATGGCACTTGACCATATGCTCCATTCTTCAGAAGGTATGTACCAGTGTGTTGTGTAATGCACTTAAAATCCCAGAGCACTCCTTTGTGAAGAGCAAGGGGATTCCCCAGTGTCTCTGGCTGTTGGCTGCCATTTGATGCATAGTAGTCTATTCCAGTTCAGCCTTGTTTGGGCAATTGGAAATACCTAAATCTTATGCACCTATCCATCAATAATGGAAAAGGAACCAATTGGAGATGATATTTTGGTGCAAATTTGTGCTACGAAGCCAATCCGGCTGTCAGTTTCTCTCCCAGCGAAATGAATCCGTGGAGGGTATTAGCCGACCAAGTGTGACCCTTGCCGATTTTCAGATCTGCCTGATCCGTGGGTGATGCATTGGCATAATAGAAAGATCAGTCCGCATCATGAACTGCACGTATTAAAATAGGATGGGTGGTTGAAAGGACCGACGGCCATTTCAGTTGTGTACAAATGTACATATTAAATCTCTCCATTGAGCTTTTGCTAAATTATTTAGGGATTAAAAGTGGGTTTGCATGAATAGTCTTAAACATACAATTTAAACCGGATAGGGGCCTGGACGCTGATAATGGCCCAAGCCGAAGGCCCCTATCAAGTTTTAAATGGATTGTTTAAGACCTGCCAAACCCACTTTGAATCCCATTCATAATAAATACCTTTTTTGTGTAAATCGGTAAAACTCACCAAAATTAGCTTGTCATTTTGCCATGTTTTGCATTCACTTTCCCTACACCGCATTCGTATGAACTGCTAGCTGTGCGTGAGTTGTTTTTGTTCGATCGCGCGTGTTACGTGTAATGCAAGCGTGTTGTACGCACACGCACACGACTGGGTACTTGTCACAGTGCACAATTTGCTTTCGGGAGCGTGCAGTTTCTGTGTGCATGTGCGTGTTTCACACGCACCGACCAGAGCGCAGGTGTGGCCGCGAGCCATAGGCTCAAAAGTGTTTAAAGGCAGTATACATCATGGTAATCTCGAAAATCAGAAATTTACAGATTTACGCCTAACTTACACAATATTAACATGATGACTGTAGAAAACTTCCCCTGGAATGGTTTTGTCTAAAGTGCTATAGTCTTTGAGAAATGAGTAAAACAATTAGTTTTCGTCTCATGAGACACGAATTCAATTCGCCCCAAAACCATTTCGCCCAAGTGCCATTTCGCCCCAAACGACTTCGCCCGAGTGCCATTTCGCCCCAAATTACTTCGTCCAAACACAACATCGCCCAAATGCCACTACGCCCCAAAACCACTTCGTGCACAGGCCGTGGTTCAGGGCGAAATGGTTCTGGGCGAAGTGGTTTTGGGGCGAAATGACTGCAAACCCTTTTTTGACTGTTTTCTCAAAAGTTAGACGAAGTACGGAGCTGGTTTTTGCTCAGGTTGGTTTTAATCATGCATATCTTCAATCACACAGGGGGATAAAACTATTTGTAACAGTTTACCAATCATGTATACTATCTTTAAGACTGACTGGGCCTTTTAATCATCTGTTTAAGACTGCCCACGTGACGTGCTCTCAGCCAATGAGGATGCGTAAACTGTCTAAGGTATTTATGAATTGAAGATTATTCCACCGATAATTGAAAGGAATTTACAATCATTGAATACTACTGCCATTAACATGAAAGCAGCATGCTTATGAACTTATGTTGGACGAAGATAAAAATATTTCTTGTGCAATTAGTTATTTTTGGCATTATTTCAGTCTCTAGGCCAACCATCCTACTTTAAATGACACATACATTGTACAGTTAGGATACAAATCTATTTTTCTATTGTGCCCATATGCAGCACAATATGACAGAGGGTACCTCCCTTCCATTGTTTCCCCATTGTGTCTCAGACATTCAAGAAATTTCAAAGGAATTCCTTTCAGGTTCTAGGGAGTGGGGGTGGGGTTGGTGCATTAACAAAATGAGTATTGTGCTGGGTAGCGCCTATAATTAAATGACTGCTCACAGATAAGCAGGCCTCGAAATAACCGACGGCAATTGCCGTCGGTGCCCTGGGCCATTGCCGCGATGCCCTCAAAATCATGAATGTTTCACGGCAATAAATTGCCGTGCCCTTTTTATTTAACTGCCGCCGGTGCCCTTTATTGAAACACGCATAAAAATGTCAAAATTTGTCACTTTTAGTGACAAAACTAACCTTTCCACCAGTGTTTAAAAATGCAACAAAACCGTAAGCAATTTTTGCAAAACCACGCCCAGCTTTAGCACACAGCGCGCACACAGCGCGCACACAGTAGCCTATGTGTACAAAAAGTACATGTGCAGTTCGAAGAAAGTTCCTTCGAACAACTGAAAAAAATACCCTTCGCTCGAGGGACTCTAGTCGATAGTTTACTGTAGTTGCTCAATCAAACTTCGCCCTGGTTTCCGTGCGAAATTGTACATGTATGTTGAGCGGGCTTTATTGGTATCCGTTAGCGCATGTCAATCGCTTCACAGAAACGAGAATAAAATCGATGAACATTGTCATGTCCCCAGAGCCCCATAGGTTTGTGTGAAAATTGCCAGCTTCACTTGTCATCCAATCCCATGATGCTTTGAGAACGTCGATAAGGTTTATTTTGCGCAAAAATATCATATGCAATTGAGTACTGGAGATACAACAGACAACTAATGAATCTAGCAGGACGATTAAAGAGAATGAGTACCACGCAAATGGGCATTTCTAGATTTTTATCATGAAATGTGTCCTGTCAAGTAACAGGATAATTCTGTCTAACTGGTGCATTCAAATGACTGCTGTCCAAATTAATAAACACAACGTCTGGTATGGTGCGGGCTTGATCACCATTGAAATGAAACAACCAAACTTGGGATATGAGAAAAAAATCGTAAGGTCCTTATCGGGATACGAACCAGAGACCTCTGACTCACTAGGCAGACGCTCTACCAGCTGAGCTACATGTATAAAGCACAGTTGGTATACTCACTCATCAGGATGGACCCAATTTTTCTCTCATTCCAAGTTTCAAATTAATAAAGTACATACTTCACCTTAACTGAGATTTCTCTTTCTTACCTTTGCAGCTCGGCGATTAGAAGGCGCTAAAGTACGGGGTGGTTTGAGTCCATCCTACTCGGACAATACAGTGATTGGCGAAGTCACACAAGCTCAGGCAGCAACACCTGGAGCCACACTGCCATTTGGAGTGAATCCGCCTGTCATCGCTCGATATGTGACTGTGGACAGACAGAGAGATGATTATTTTCATTTTGCTGAAATTATGATTGATGAAGTCATGAATCCTTCCAACTCACAGGGTGAGTAAAACATTTTTCCAGAACACTAGATAATTTAGGGCAACAATTGGCTCCTAAACATATCCCATTCTATCAAGTGTGTACATTTGTTAAAAAGGACTTCTTTTTTTTCTAAATTTCTGTGACTTAATTAAGGTGATAAAAAACAGCAAGATAATCTTGTCCTATAATCTGTCTTTAAATCATGTAAGTGGTCGTCCCATTGGACTTTTTTTCTTATACTACCGTTGTTGAGTGGTAGAATTACAAAATTAAATCTAATGGGTGTACACAGAGAACTAGCATCCTTGTCATCAAGTTACCGTGATGGCCATTTACCCCTAGAACTGTAGGGGATACATATCCCCCATAGATAGCGTGATTTTCCCATATGGTTGTGCAGCAACTTTAACAGGCCAACATTATAACATGTCTAGCGCAACAACCTGCAGTCCAGTTCTCACCAAACTTCATCTGATAGTTCTTGAGAACACTACAATTGCATGTGTCTATGGATTTATGGCGGAAGTCAACAACAGTGCTTGCAACATGCATTTTTTTGCATGACATAGACCGTTGTCATTGACCTATAAACTTTGGATTTTCGATAATTAAATTTACGAGTTATGCCAAGAATTCATAGACACATGTGCATGCTAAGGTTCTCAAGAACTATCAGACGAAATTTGGTGGAGATTGGGCAGCAGGTTATTTCGCTAGCCAAGTTTTAATGTCCATCTGTTAAAGCTGCTTCACGACCATATTGCTTAGTCATGCTTCTACCTATGGGGAATATGTATCCCCCATAGTTCAAGGGGTAGTGGTCATTATGTAAAACTTATAGGCTGAGAGAGGTCTCAGAAACTTTCCACTCAGTTGCGGTAGTTTTACTGGACGGTATTTTAGTCCAGTGGGAATATTTTTGCCCTGTAAATGTAATGACCCTGTAACATGGGATTGCATGGGCAAAGTTTACAGTCGGGTCGTGGTAACTTTATGTACAAGCTTTGCGGCATAAAAACAAATGGCAACGCATGATAAGATTAGACGGAGGAATGTTTTACCATTGAGGCCACAGTAACTTTCCACGAGGTACTGGAAGAGAAACTCCAATAGGAACACACCTTTTGTCAAAACTGGTACGTTGCAGTTTAATTGGTCAGTATCTGGATTAGGTTTTCAGCTTGTTTCCATGGTTTTTCTGTTGTAATGTAAATGCATGTAAATGTTTTCTCCTACCTACATGTATAAAACTAAGTGTTACAATGCACCTTTTCCTTTTCTTCTCTTTTTCCTCAGCGGTTTCTCAAGGCCTATTAGTTACAGTGCCATATACATACTTTTGAGGAATCCTTGATTTCAGTACCAGAAAGAGTGGCACACGTGCACAATGCACTCATCATGCATTAATAAGCGTGCATACGCATGTGTTTTGGTGCGGCCAGTTTTGGCTTTCTAGTCTACTGTACAGTATCAAAAATGCACGGTATTCATAAAAGCTTAATTTTAAAGTGTGTACTGGTCTCGCAGACCGACTGTTTTCAGCGTGTTTAGAATAGTCTACTATGTATATTTTCAACAGGTGTCTTGGATTTGACCCTCGTCGCCAACCCTGCTCTTCTCGGTTCAACCGGTGACGATAACGCCTTCATTGCAGCATACAAAGGTCCCAATGACATCGCTGCTGGAGTGTCATTCGGACGACAGTTGACAACAGGAGGAAGCAATACCGACCTTCCCCAGGGGTCAGTAGAGGCAGGGTGCCCTGTATGGGTACGCTACAGATTTCAGGAATCGGTTGGCATTGATAGGACTGGTGTCTTCTATGCTGAGGCATCAGAGGGTGACACCACCACGAGAATACAAACTCTCATTCTGCCTAAAGATGGTAAGATACTTTTGAAATACTCTTTTACTTTTGAATGCTTCAATTATGACTCGTACTTTGCTTAAAGTTGCAGATTAACGACAGTACAGGGGAAACAAATTACAAACACACTGTCACCATCAAAGACCCTACGTACAAAGTCTATGGGACTGTTGGGACATCAGACAAGGATTTTAGTCCTAAATTTGCACTTCCTCACTGCAGATTAGTACTTTTGATGACTGTCAAGTCATGAATTAATGGCGACAATATATATGTAATTTATACATTAGCACGTGTTACTTATATTATAGGGCTGTTCAAAAGAGAGATATTATTGAACTTGGTCATGTTTTTTTATACACTTGCAGATATACAGAATAAAAAGCTCCTGTACCTTTTGTCACCCACAAGGTTACTTCTTTCAGCGAAAGTAACCTACTCAGTGAAATTGTTTTTTTATAAGACTTTGTAACCCGAACCAAAATCATCCAATTACTACATGTGCTCTTAATTGTTTTTTTATTTATTTATTATTACTATTATTAGCTGCCGGTGTACGCATCCGTCCACTTCAGCGCACAAAAACCGTCAACATTGGTGACACAGACACAATTGAGATGCAGGATGTGGCACCATCATCTGATGATACCAACTATAGGTGGCGCCACAACGCTAATAGTGACATCATTACATCTTGGAATGGGCAGCTCACTAGAACCATAGCCAGTGTTACTCTGGCAAACGAAGGGATTTACAGCTGTTTCATTGAAGGCCAAGAGCATCTACAGCAGCATGGCTTCATGAGGCTCATTGTAAGAGGTTGGTAAACAGGTTTTGTCATTATTACCTTACATCATGTACCAGTAATGCACCTACTATCAATTGTTTCCCCCACCCCTCATAAGGAGTACAATTATTAAGGTTTAAAATAAACATTTGTTCAATTTCTGCAATTCAGTCTGTCCAGCTGGAATGTGGGGCCCACCATCCTGTCAGAACACCTGCCATCGATGCTACAATGGAGGCATTTGTGATGACAAGACTGGAACTTGCATCTGTCCTCCAGGATTCAGTGGAGATAGTTGTGAACTGTGTAAGTTGTTTGTTTCCAACAAGACAAATTTGGTTATTTCAATAAAGTGGTCTTTTTTGGTCACCAAGCTGATTGGTACTTCAAATAAAGGAACCAGTTTTTGTGAGAGCATTGATTTAGGATAGTACTAGCGATGACCTTTTCAGAAACACTGCACTTACAAACGACCATAAATGTTTTTGACATGATGGCTTTGGTTTGATAGTTCTTAGGCCCGCTTCAAACGTCGCACTTATGCTGTGTCGAAATAAATTCAACTTGGCAAGACGTTGGTACGACGTTAGCACAGCAGTGGCTTCAAACGTCTAACTTAATTGCAAACTCCCAGTCGAGCTTGAATACATCCAACATTGAACATGGCGGATGAGTATTGTGCACGTCATGGACGTTGTACACGTGCGTTTTCCATTCTGTCCATTGTACGTCGCCAGTTTATTATTTTGATGCACTTGTTTGTTGGTTATTTCTTTACTCACATACGCACTGCGAGCATGCGCATTCCTAGTTGTGAACAAAATTGCGGACCAACTTCGAACTGGAATTAAATTCGACATGGCAGAAGCATGACGTTTAAAGCCAAGCCGTGCTTGGGCCGCACTAATAGAGTTAGCACGGCAGACCCTGTCGAGCTAAAATCTTCTGCCGTGTCGAACTCATTTTGCCGAGCCAAATGGCTTCAAACGTCGTGCTTGTGCCGTGTCGAATTAAAAAAATCAAGTTAAATTTAATTCGACACGGCATAAGCGCGACGTTTGAAGCGGGCCTTAGATTTGTCTTAGTGCTGTGTTTCTGGTTCAAACATTAATGACGATTTACAATTACGTCTTTAAAGTAGCTGGTCAAGTTAGTAAAGCAAAGATGGGAAATGGCAAAAAATGTAATTGCTGAAGCCTGAATACAACTCCTCGTGCAAGTGGAACACTCTGTCAGATAAAAGTTTGTTTCTACCTGTCCTATAGACACGTGAAAAGTTGATGTTGAGCTCTGACAACTGTGTTTTAAGGAAAATACTTTACAAATCTCCTAGCACTCAATATGGCAACACTGTGTTGCTGACCTATGGTGTGACATGGGGGGTGCTGTTCATCCACAGGAGTACTGTCATCAGAGTACAGTGTTATACCATTAAATGGTCGTCATTGTACTAGCACCCTTGGTTAATATTGGCTAAAGATATGTCATTTTGGAATTCTGTACAAAAGATATTCTGGAATTGCATATGTAGCAATCAAAATATGAGGGAGGACTGTGTGTTAAGCTGTCTGGAAGTATACACCAATCCGGTAATAAGGTCTTCTTCCCTGTACATCCGCCATAGCTGGGGGGCTTCCACTGAATGAACTGTATGTTTTTGTTGTTGCTGAAGCTGCATTTGTTTACTTCGAACAAGTTGCGCGTCTTTGTAGGGTTGTGTGCGCGCGAAGGCGGGCGCGTCGCGTGTACGCGAAGGAGGCTCGTTCGTGCATGTAATGGATGAGCGCTTTTCGTTCTAACAGCAACACAAAACGCACAGCCCATGTACTGGACGCCCCCCAGCTATGGCGGATATGTAGGGAGGAGATCTCAGTTACCGGATTGGTGTATATTTAAAACAGTAATTTTTTTCCCACTATTAAACGTTTCTCAATCATTTAACTAAAAAGAAAAACATGTAATGAAATTACTTTTCAAGTAAATGATTTTTAAATGTGAGTTGTTTTTTATTCTTTTCAAAGATTAATACTTTTTCCTTAGAATACAACTATTGACATTGTCAGTTGCTTTACGTATTGTGAAAAAAAGTGTCCACCTGCTAATAACACTTGTTTTTATCATTTTAGTCCATGGTCGTGATGTTTTCGGTCAGAGTGGCAGTCATAGCTGTTCAGGGACCAATGATCCACACAACACCGCCTGTATGGGGCACTTGTTTTGTCTTCCTGATCCTTACGGATGCTCGTGCGCTGCTGGGTATACTGGACTGGACTGCATGCAAGGTGGGAATAATACATGTAATTTTGTGTCAAGTGAATAACCATACTTTTTGTCAGGTAGCACGGAAAAGGTATCAAAATCCCAACGATTATACGTCAAAAATGCATTGTGTCACTGAAAATAACGGACTGTGGCAGCATTTGAAGACCTTATTACGTGTCAATATATTCATATGGCTGTATTAAACATTAGTCTTTAAAGGCACAGGCTCGTCAGCAATGCGTGCGCACTAAATTCATGCCACGAAATACGCAGCTCCACAGCAAAAGCTGCATATTTCGTGGCAGGAAATTGGCGCGCGCGCATTGCTGACGAGCTGCCTTTAAACTGAACTGGGCACACTGTGTCTAAATTCAAAGTTTATTACAAAACAATCATTTGCTTGTGTAAATAGAGTGTCCTGATGGAAAGTATGGTGCTGACTGTAAGCAGACATGCCACTGTGCATTGGGAGTGACATGCCTTAAAGATACTGGGGAATGCAGTGGAGGTAGGTAACCTTTTAAACTAAAGTTGGCCTCATTCATTGAATTTGCGGAACAGTAAAATCTTCATAAGTTAAATCTTAAAGGAATTGCATAAACGTTCAAGTTGGGCAGCTGATTGACTTAAAAGGAACATTATGCCATGACATTCCTGGAATACCTTAAAGGAGCGTGTCCAGATCACATTTTTGATCCCCCCATTTTTCCCATGGGTGTTGAGATTTTGCTACCACATCATTTGTCATATTTTTACCATTCTGAAATTTCGTACTCTCAATCCATAATTTTCAAGGATATCGTAAAAAAACGCTGATGTTTTGTAAACTAATCTATCCATTCCAAAAAGCACTGCAGTGATATTACACCAACCTTTTTGCTTCCACATCCAAATTGGAGATTGCCAATTTCCTGTTTTCTTCCTGATCCCATGGATAGTATTTTGGGGAGGTATTTTATATGATTGTTAGACAAGAGCAAAATCCGTGTTCTGGACAAATCTGGACAAGCTCCTTTAAATTAATTTGTTCAATGCAAAATGGTCAGTTTTAAATGAAACATGTTATAAATTGTCATCAAATGATGAAACCAGAAAAGTAAAATTTGAGTTTTTAAAAGAAATCAATACATTCTTTGTTTTTATTGTTAAATTGTTTGCGTCATTTCTTTGTCTAGCATGTGATGCACAATATTCCGGAGGAAACTGCCAGTGTTCAGGTAAGTTTCTACTGTTTGTGATTTTTTTTACCAGACATTTATGAATTAATTAGGGCAGACTATATCATTGCCGACACCACGAACTGACACTCTTTGTAGAAACGTGCAGTGGGGGCCACACGTTTTCACGAACTGACACCCATGTGTGCGTGCGCAAGCACTCTTTACACACTGACTCGAAATGCAAACATTTTGGTTTCACAAAGTGACACGCAAGTTTTCAGTGAATTTATTCACCCAAAAAAAGAATATTTCACTTTGTGAAAACGAAAATATTCAGGAACACGCATTAAAGTACTTGTGTCACTTTGAGAAAATAAAAATTACATGCCGACGTCATTTTCAACCTGAGGCACGCACGCAAGTGCTGTCACTGACGATATGCACAATAACATTTAAAGTTAAGTTGCCATTTAAAAATAAAAACATTTCAGCATTGGTTATAATCAGTTTGATTTCTTTATTTAAATGTTTTGAACCAATATATACCAAACAAAGAAAGAAACACAAGTTTTATCCACTTTTTTATGGAAAAAGCAGTCAATCTGAGAGTGGGAATTTTCAGCACACAGAAGCTTTATGCAGTCGTGCATAATGAAGCTGTTATGTGAATATTTGTATTCACATAAATTTAAAAGAAATTATGTTATATATATTATAATACTGTAACTGTAATTTGATGAGATCACCTGAATGAAGATGCCCACCTCAACCATTTCATGTCATAACAGCATCTGAACCATGTACCATCCTTTTGTAACTCCAGCCCAGAATGCATTGCTTGGTCTAAGCGTGACGGCAGACAGCGCCTACCAGCTGACTGTTACTTGGCTACGGGATCCCTGCATATCTGGATACACATTGCAGTATGCACTAACCAATAGGGGCCAGTGTGGTGAAATACAGTCACCACAGCGTGTTGACGTGCCGGTCAGTGATGTTACCATGACGACCAAGTCTATCCCTGGTCTGGTATCCCGCTCCACCTATAGTGTGTACATCACACCACACTATGGCACCATCCAGGGACCTGAATTTACTGAATCTGTGACAACTCCTGAGAGAGCCAGTGAGTTTATGTATCATTTAGAGAGCATCATCACAAAACGCTGTTTGTCCTTTTTGGCATTTTGAGAAAACTGCCATTTTATATTATAACTAAGCACTACACTGAATGGCATATAACACAATGCGTGTTTCTATTGAGATCCATTTACCGGATAATGCCAGAAAAGACGGAAAATGTGCTCAGTAGAAACAGGTCTTATCCGCTATTTTCCGGTAAATGGCGGGGACAATTTTCCCCGGCAATTTTCCTTCCTGTTACCCGCTATTTACTGGTAAATGGGTTTACCGGTAAAATTCCGAATCTTTAATAGAAACACGCTTATAGTTTGCCAATAATATATTTGACGAATGTATAGGACCACCAATCGAGAATGTAAACCATTATCTCAATTTGTTTTGGATATGGCATTTATTGCGTTTTGCATTGAAACTCTAAACTTGTAATATGAAACTTTTTACAGAATCCTGGAATAAGAGCATAACATATCTAAAGAAGAATGTTGGTAAACTAGCCTAAAGAAATTTCAGCTACATACTTCAATGCTTCAGAAAACCTATAAAATCCATGCTTGCTTTTTATGTTAAGTGAATAATAAAAAAAGAAAAATCTGTGCGCACACATTCTTTTTTCCTTTTTAAAAAACCACCTTCAGTTGTTAATTTTTAATTTATCTTTGACAGAAATAAATTCATGTGGTGTTTGTTACCATTGCTATTAACATTCTTCTTTAGATTATGTAATTGTTTATGTTCTTAGTCAAGGAGTCCTTAAAAGGTTTCATCTTGCAAGTGATATATTGGGCCATCAAAGCTTATTTTATGTTTTGTTAAACACACTACAGCATTTATTTTGTTGTTTCTTTGTTTCCCCAAAGGTTTTACTGAACTTCAAATTCAAAAATTACTAATTAATAATTAGTAATTATAGCATGCATACAATACATGTTCATTGTACTTTTGTTGAGCCAGAAAAGATAATAATATAACATTGGATGGCTTTGAAGGTGATATGAGAATATACCGCACAATAGAGATGGGACGTTTAACCGGTTAACCGTTTAACCAACATTTAAACGAAACCCAATTTTAAAGAATTTACAATAGTTTTCTGATGGTTATTTGTAATGTCTTCATATTTATATGGGGGTCGTAGTAAAATTTGACCAGATAAAGTTCAATAATTATATTGTGTACATTGCACATACATCTATAAACACTAGCAACGACCTTTAGTGTCGGCCGACCGGTTAACCGACACTTGAATTGCAAACGGGTTTCTGAAATAACTGTAAATTCCCATCCCTAGTGCTAATCAAGTTACGTCAGGTAGGGCAAAACAAACTCTAAATGACACTCATCTTATGCCTTATTATGTCCCATCCCTAGTTGTAATTTTGGCAGGCAAGAAAAGGTTTTCTGCAGTAGTGTACCATTTTCAAATTAGCAGAATGTCTTTCATGTTTCAGATCCATTGTCGGTTGCACCTCTGGAGGTGACAGCCCAAAATTCAACAAGTGTTACTCTGAGGTGGCAAGAGGTCTTCTGTGCGGTCCACTACAGGGTGCAATATATTCTTGTTAAAAGAGACGACTGTGGTGATGTCATCACCCAACCTAATTACATTGAGCATTGCTCGTGTAATGACGTCACAACAGTTATAGCCGGACTGTATGCACATTCCCAGTACAGTGTGTATGTCGAGCCATATGTAGATGGAGCCTACATACAAATCGCATGGATGACTGTCCCCACCGACATGACAGGTGTGGTATGCAATATTCAATCTGGCAGTCAATGCCCAACGTACCCCTCCCCTTTCCATTGTTCCCCTATTGTGTCCCAAACATCCAAGGAATTTTAAAGGAATTCCTTTCAGGTTTTAAAGGGGGTGTACGTGTGTTAACAAAAGGGAAGAGTGCAGGGCTGCCAACATTGAGTAAAAGTTCAGAGTGAGATTTTGTGAGTGAGTGCGCGGGGCTGAGGGGCAATCGCGACCGAGGGAAGGATGGAGGGGGGTTTTCGACGATACGGAGCTTTTGCATTTTTTAGGCGCATAAAAGTGCCTCTGGCATAGATATTTTTATCCCTCTAGTTCCATTAGTTCAGTCTCAATCCCAAAGGTTTTCATTCACCAAAACCCAATTCCATTTTCAGCTCAGGTGAATCTTCTTGGAGGTGAAAGTGTCATGGGAAAGAATTGAGATATTCAGTTGACCATTAGCTTTTCTCACCTAAAATGTCTTTCACTAGTATTAGCAGTGCACTGAGTGCAGATTTGATAGGAAACACCAAATTTACGTGAACTTTTTTTTTTTTAGACTTAAAAAATACTTATTTTCAGCAGGGATATATCGTCAAAATATACACAAAAACTTTTCTCAACTCTTTTTGTTTCTCAAATTTGTTTGCCCACTACTTTTCCGACGATGTCCACTTACACCTCAAATTTTTCCGGAATATTTTTTGCGATGAAAAAAAATTACAACTCCATAGATCCAGCGCGCGATGCATGAACGATGGCATTCACCTTTCTTCTGTTCGGATTGATGACTAAAATGAGTTGGGTACCCATACTCCCTTCCAGAGAAGCCATACTGATTGCGCGAAAAGAAAAGCACCCGACCACATGATCAGTTGGAGCTGTCAACAGAGGGCCCCCTTACTTGCATCAATACTAGCGGATGCGATTGGTAGGTACCGTAAAAGATCGATCGCCGTTACTTTTTTTTTTAGGGTAATTTTTTAAAGCGTGAGAAAATGTCATGCGTGCGTGAGAGCGTGAGAATGAAGTCAAATGCGTGAGTCTCACGCTCAATGCGTGAGTGTTGGCAGCCCTGAGAGTGTGTTGAGGTATAGGGGCAGTAGGGTGGAGTCTCCTTAATTGTCACATATCGTGCTGGGAATAAAACTCAGCAACACTAAAGGGCCCCTGAAATGGCATTTTTATCAATGACTTTTTTTATCAACTACTTCATTCATTTACAGTCACAAAAATATTTTTTAGAACTTGTTTTTGGGGTAAAAATCAACATTTTTGGTTTCATGCTAGTCCAAATTGGCATATTAATGATCAAAGTTGTGATGTCACATGAGGCAAACACCAAAATCACACTCAACAGTGCACCAGCAAGCGGCAAAAACCTCAATTCGCAATCACTCAATAACACATGGTTTGCATCGAAATCCAGTCTCAGAAGAAGACATAAATTCTAAGTAGTACCTATAAAAGTCAATGGGTCAAAAAGATACAGGCAAACAATGCATAGTTCCGACCTGTCAATCAAGCCGAACCCGCAGACCAATCAAAACAGAGCTAGCAGACGGCGCCCACATAGGTCAAAGTGATGCAATCATCACACAATGATCACGCGATTTTCTGCCTATACAGTTTGTATGTTGTATGCGCCAGTGACCAGGTGAATTTTGGTTTCATTGTCAGGCGATTCGCTGTTCAAAGGTAGGAAAGCGCATTTTTATGAATATATGTCATCCCTGCATTACTAGTCCTTCGCCCAGTGTGTGCTACGGTACCTGTCGACCCTAAAACATAAATACCTTTGAGTTTTCTCCAATGAATCTGTGCTTTCCATGCCGAGTCCCATTGCTTTGTACGTTGTGTGTCGCCATTTTTTGCGATGGCTTGTGGGCACATAGCAACAATATCTAAGGGGCAGGGTTAACTGGGCATTCTCGGAACTATGAATTGGTGTATTTTTATCAGCTCAAACAAGTATTTTAAAGCTAGGACCCTATTAAAATTCTGGGTAAAACAAATTATCGTTTGTAGGCGTGTAATATGCTGTAATATTTTCATAAAAAAATACAGGTTTTAGGTTCCAGAATACCGGTGTGTAATCCAGAAATTTGGCAGCCCTGCATAGTGTCTAATTAAACATCACTTTCAATATTTTTTAAATAAATCTACCTTACAAATGTTTCCTTTCAACAGCACCAACTGGACCCCCAGCTGACATTCGAGTTACCAACACCATGGAACGCCAGTTGGCTTTCTCATGGAGTGAACCACTTTGTGGCAGCCGAGGTGGCGCTATCACCGGATACAACTACCGATTGGTACCAGTATCACCAACCAGCCCTCTACAAGTCATTAAAGAGTCTACCAGGACACAGAAATATGTCACCATTATGGATTTGATACCCTACACACAGTACAGGTTTGAGATTTCTGCAAATACCAGCGTTGGAGCGGGACCAGTTGGTGAGGCAGGCATCACGAGAACGGACGAGGCAGGTTGGTGAAATTGCCATTAACATTAAGTACATCTTTTCCCCTCAAATCGCAATAAACCTACCACTTTTTCCTCAAAGACAGAAGACTTTTAAAAACACAGGACAAGCATTACATAACTAAAGAATAATGTTGATTGACTAGGCCAAACCACGCAGCAGTGGTGGGAGGTGTCCTATCCGGCCTTATTTATATTCAGGAGCAGGACTGACCGCGTTAGCACCGGTAACGTGGTCAGGATATGACTTTATTTTGGGCTGCTGCCTCGTGGGCATGGGCCGCGTTCCGCGGGTGGCGCGACTCTGCGGTCGTGGGACGAGAGTTCAACCAAGCCACTTAAGAGGTCTGGGTCAGTTAAGTGGTACTGTCCGGGGAATGGAATGAATTGATGCATTTATCAATGTCAAGTGTATAAGTCAGTGTTTCGGCAATAAACACCGAGCCTGTTCCGGCGAGGGTTTACTCTAGAGTCTGTACCGACCAAAGAATGCCGAGATAAAATTAATCGGGGTAATTAAGTTTTTAAATGGGCTGCCAGTTATATAGTGAATTCCACAGGGGGCAGCATAATGGGGTTATTATACCCGGGATAAGTTTGACACCAGGGTGTTTACACAAGTTGGCTATACGGGGTGGGGACTCGTCTAAGTCCCCAATGTTTGTGGTGGATCCGGTGGGGGCCCGGTATATGTCCCCCAGGTTCGGTGGGACTGATCATCCCAATGGTGTGTGTGAGCCAGTTTGCCCAAAGGATCTCAGCAATGAAAGACTGGTATCTGGCCGTCTATATGTTGGTGGGGCGGCGAAACGAAGAACAAGTATTTCTCTTTTATCAGTTTGGCATTTGATAATAAACACATTCAGACTGCGGCAAATCCAACCTATGGTGTACTTTGAATCATTATTCATTTTTGTTCGTGTCTGTGTGTAACTAAAGAATAATGTTGATATACAGCTTCATAGAAATGTTAGCCACTTAAATGCAGTAATACTGCAGAAACCTTAAAAATCCATGCATGGTTTTTGTGTTGAATAAATGGTAACAATTTTAAAAAAAAGTACTTTCAGTTTACAATTTCTCCCACAAAGGTATCATTTTACACGGGAAAAAATTAATGTGGTTAATTACCATTGCTATCAACACTTTTAGTCTGGTTTTTCTTGTAAACTTGTGAAGTAAATTTTGGCCTTTAAACGCACAGTGCAATGGAGATGGACACATGGATTTTTAGCCTTAAAGCAATACTCCAAAATGCAAGTATCATGTCTTTTAAGTAAATTTTTTTGTTTATTTAATTATTAAACAGCACCCGCAGTTCCTCAGGACGTCAAATTTCTAAATGTAGATGAAGAATCTATCACTATGACATGGGATGAGCCAAACCCTCCACAGGGAATCATAACACTTTACAATATCCGGTATGACGTGGTTCAACCAACGGACAGTTCAACGGTTGTCCGAGATGTGACTGCCTTGATGCATCGAATTGGAGACCTGCAAGTAAATATAGCCTATTTCATACAGGTATGCATAAACCTCAATTCTTTAAACATATTGTTGCTTATTAAAGGCACAGGCTCGTCAGCAATGCGCGCGCGCCAAATTCGTGCCCCGAAATACGCAGCACCATAGCAAAGGCATGGAGCTGCATATTTCGTGGCTTGAATTTGGCGCGCCACGCATTGCTGACGAGCCTGTGCTTTTAAGTAGCCTTATGGGACAAAAAAGAAAGACAATTTCATTTGCAGATGATTCCATCTTTTCCACAAGAAAACATTAAATACATGAGCGTGTTTAAGTTAGCACATTGACAAAACTACATGTTTTGCAGATAGCTCAATTACCAGTATTGCCACTGATATGAGTGGCACTAAATGTCGATGAAATGATGCCGGCCTATGCCACACACACATTCTTAATAATGTGGAAACTATCGGAGGCTGAATATTCTTGCAGAAGTCAAGTATTTTGGCTTTGGAATATTGACTAGGTAATTTTTGGAATTATGGCAAGCTATCACTGTGAATTAAAATTAGATAAATTTCTAATTGGAATCAATTTCTCAAGCCTATTATTAAGGTAATATTAGTGAGGTTTCGGCCAGTTGTGACATGTACGGCAGAAATCATGACTTTATGATAATGATATGGATTTATACCGCGCACTTATCCAGGAAATCCCAATCAAGGCGCCTACATTATCATCAACCTGATCATAGGGCTCCATTAAATCACTCCATATACCATCTCAGCTCCCTGGGGAGTATACAGCCCGGGCTGTCTATTAGGCACTCAACGGCTAATCAACTTTCGCTACCCTCTCAGGTACATGCACCGGACTGGGATTTGAACCCTCTACCTTTGGAACTAACCCATGTTTTGAATATGATCCACTAGACCGCTCCGCCACAGCACTCCAGCAAGTACTTCACCTCAAAAGCTTTAACAGAAAGTGCTGTTTTGTTTGTATTTTGAAATTAGTTTTTGTTTTTTAAGTTACATTTGGTTTCCACATTATAAAACCACCACAGGTCCAGGCCGTGACGGTTATTGGTCCGGGTCCTTGGAGTGATCCTGTCTCGGCAATTACGAGAATTGGAGGTAGGAGATTCATCAATATCTCAACAGTCAGCAATGAGCAGAAATGCAAATTTTTCTGGGTTTTTTTGGTAATATTTGGGCCAAGAAAACATGACTTTCAAGGCCAGAAAAGAGGGTGTTCAATAAAGTCTTTTTTTTTTTTATCTGAAGAAAGGATGGTTGTGTTATGATTTTGACCAAACATGTTCCTGAATTTAAAGCTTAAACATGGGAGTTGTTTTTTTATAGTCATTTCGCAACTGTCAGAGAGGGGGAGATTTAACTACCATACGGGAACAAAATCTGCCACTTTCCACTTGGCGTCCTCCAGTGTTGATACATAGCTGGAGACGGGGTAGAAAGCATGTACTGCATCTCACCCTCTCGGACGAAACTGATGGCACTTAGTAAAATTTGTCATGCCTTGTTTACATGATCTGAAATTTTGGATCGATAAAAAGTAGGACGTGTTTTTTTGGTTTTTTTTGACACGTAGTAGAATCTGTGAATTATATGGCGATTGTTGACCTGATTGACAGAACATTCCTCTAGAAATATTTTAAAGACTTATTCTCCCCTTGCTGGAAAAGTGTGCTTGGAAATACAGTTGAAGTCAGAAGTTTACATACATGTACACCACTACCATCATCATCCAAAATGGTAAACAGGACTACCCGAACCATTGCAAGGTGTGAGGAATTCCACAAAATCACGACTTTAGTAAAGACTGTTACAAAAATGGTGACAACGCAAGTTTAAGCGCACCTGTTTTAACACAGTTGTATGTAAACTTCAGACTACAACTGTACATATGGAACGTACCTGAGATAGAACGTACGCTTTGTCCACTTCTCCCCAGCTGATATTTAATGCCGCAAGTCCCTTTGCAGTTCTCGGGCGTCATTCTCTCAGCACAGGAAATTTGCAATCTCCAATTTGGAGTATTAAATACTACACTGTTTTATGGAACTGAATAAATTAGTTTACAAAGCATTGGTGGTTTTTGACGATATCGTTAAAATATAAGGGATGAGAATGCAAAATTTCAGAATGGTAATTAGACAAATATGGCAAATGATATGGTATCAAAATCTAAACACCCATGGGAAACAAATAGGGGGGCTCAAAAATGTGATCTGGACACGCTCCCTCAACTGTGCTGCTACTTGTAGTCGGTTTCTTTTATTCCATTTGTTCCAGTCCCTGGTAAAGTGAGGCATCTACGTGCCACGAGTGTAACAGATAGATTGATATATTTGGAGTGGGAGGCACCTATCGACCCAAACGGACAGATTACTGCATACATAGTAAGTTAGAATCAATTGTCTTTACTTTAATTTATCTAAACTGTTCCAGAAAAAGAAAGATAAAAGGAATTTTAAAAAGTAATTGCGTTATACGCACAGAAATGGATTTGCATACTGCTAAAATATTTATGACATTGCAATATCTTCCTATGTAGATCGAGTATAGAATTCGCGAGAAAGCTTACGAGGCAAATTTTGAAGTGGGTAGTGTGTTCCAGAAGACGGAAGTTATCATGCCAAGGTACCAGGGAGAAGCATTTGAACCAGGAACCAAATACGAATTCAAGGTTTATGCAAAAAACCAGCTGAATACAGGATTGGCAAGTGTGGTGGAAGTCTACACCAAACCGCTAAATGGTAAGCTCCACAAAAATTAGGCGTTCTCTTTTTACTGATTACAAGGAATTTTTACTGTGATAGACAAAGTCAAATTTTGTTTCTTTCCGTTCATTTACAGAGCGGGATATCCCACAACCCACTGCTCTCAAAGTTTTCTCAGAAGAAATGACAGATAGCACTGTTTCGATTGGTCTCACCGAAGTTGATTCAAAATACATTGTGTAAGAGTTCTATCGCCTATTGACCTTTATCACGGTATAGGGCCATCGTCCCATTTCTCTTATTAAAATGAACATAACCAAAGCGAGGCTTGCTGACGCGCAGACACACTAATTTCATCTTGCGTAAAATAAATAATGCATAAAATAAATAATGCAGAAATGTTATTGTATTTTGAAGATCTTACATCATCAAAGTGGAGCGAGAACTGTCGGAGACGAAGCGAGAGGCGTTTATTCCTAAACATCACCGTGACTCGGCTAATGACTACATTGCAGCCGAGATACCCAAAGCTGATGTGAGCCAGAGATTTGTAGTAGGTGACTCAACGATGCATGGAGGATACTACAATGCACCTCTACAAACGGGAAGCAACTACAGGATTAGGGTTGGAGCACTGAGTCGTGGGAATGCTTCGGTAACATTTTAGGGCAAATTATCCAAGATAATGTATTCATTTAAAGATGTATTGCCCGTGCATTTTGGGTGTGGCACCCAATTAATTGATATTTTTCTGGAAACAAATGTTATTCGCTTTCAAATGAGACATCGACGAAAAAAAAAATCGACCAACTTTTAGTTATTAGACAATACATAGTTCCGAGTTTGCCCAGTTAACTCCGCCCCCTTCGCGGGATATTGTTGCTATGCCTCGCACGCTATCCCTCAAAATGTCCACACACACTGCACAAACCAATGGGACTTTCAACGGAAAACACAGATTCATTGGAGAAAACTCAAAGGTATTCATGTTTCAGGGTCGACAGTTATCTTAGAACACACTGAGTAAAGGGCCAGTAATACAGGGATGTCATATCATCATGAAATACATGCTTTCTAACCTTTGAACAGCGAATCGTCCATGCGCCCCCTCACCCCTCCCCCCCTGTTTTATGCTGAAAAATACAACTTATTATGAAAAGAGCTAGAGATATTTAGTCATGTTTTTGTGGTGATGTGTTATTAAGAAATTATATGAATGTTCTTCCTTTCACAGGAAGCGACTGTCAAGTATTCAGAACCAGTTGTAGTCACAGGTAGGTTCTCGGCCAAATATTCTCCTGTGAGTTGTAAATGTTACGACATGTATCTTCAAATTACTGAATTTTTATCCAAATTGTTTTATGTCCTGCAGTCCAGAAACCATCTGGGACCAGTGTGGGACTCGTCGTTGGTGTCATCGTGGGTCTGATAGTCATCTTGGTCGTGGCTATCGTTGGTTATGTGCTGTGGAGAAAGCGAAATGCCAAGAACCCAACAACTCGCAACTCGGAATCCGCAGCAGAGGGAATAGTGAGTGTAGAGACACGCCTTAAAGATTTTTCCAGAAAATGGATTTCATTCCAACCAAATAAAATTCCTCCCCAAAATACTATCCATGGGAAGAAAAAAATTTCTAATTTGGGTGTAGAAGCAAAAAGGTTGGTTTAATCACTGCATTGCTTCATGGAACTGATAAATTAGTTTACAAAACATCGGTGGTTTTTTGACGATATACTTAAAAATATACAGATCGAAACCATGAAAGTTCAGAATGGTAATGAGAAAAATATGACAAATGCTATTGCATCAAAATCTCAACACCCATGGGAAAAATGGGGAGCTTAAAAATGTGATCTGAACACGCTCCTTTAAAGGCACATGCTCGTCAGTAATGCGCGCACGCCAAATTCGTGCCACGAAATACACAGTATTATGCCTTTGCTATGGAGCTGCGTATTTCGTGGCACGAATTTGGCGCACACGCATTGCTGACGAGCCTGTGCCTTTTAAGCCATGCTTTCTTTTGGGCTCATCTTTATTAGCAACATTTGTTTACACCCCGAAAAGGATCCTTTCATATCTAAAAAATATCCGAGATTGCAGATCTTGATCGGGACTTTCGCATATCAAACATTTATGACCTATAACTGTATTGATCTGGATTTGCATCCGTCTGAAACGCACGCCAACAATTCCAGATTTTGAGTGGCATCCCATTTAAAATCTCATCATGCATTGCAGTAAAGTTACGACGTCATCTGTACTTATCGCTATTTTATAGGTGATGTCGACAAAAAAACTTGACAACGTACAGGATGTCGAATCACCACACTGTGCCGTCAATCCAGATGATATTGTGTACGAAGACCTAGGATCAGGACTGCCAGCATGGGCAGCGAAACTGGAGATAAAATGGGAGGATCTAAAGATTAAGGATACCGTTCTCGGCAAAGGGAACTTTGGCGAAGTGCGAGCAGGAAAAGTGAAGGTCAAAGGTCGAGTCGTCAGAGCGGCCATTAAAACACTCAAAGGTAGGCTTAAGCCTGCTTCGTACTTCACATGAAAGTGAATGTGAATTTGACGTCGCACCAAATTTTTTGCACTGCAAACTCACAGAAATTTGGACAAGTTTTAACTTGTGCGAAATGTTTCACGTCAGATTCGCATTTGCGAATGAAGTATGAACCGAGCTTTATTTTCGAATAATTTACTATTAAAAAAAAAGTTTTTTTTTCTTTCCATCGAATATTTGATATTCGATACGTGAAATTATTTCGTCCCCATTCAGTTTTTGCAAAAATAAATCTCGGCTCAAACTATAGACTAACTTGCATAATGGTCTCTCGCCAGAAGAGTTTATGCAAAAATGATCGTCGCGCTCTAACCATAGACCTATTGTGTTCAATGTGTTGTATCTTGTACACTGGACTCAAAGTTGGACGCCGCAAATGTGACATCAAAGCGGCCGTTCATATTCATGTCACATTCATATTTTCACCTTTTCTTAACCGATTGACATGTTTGGTTTGGAGTGGAAAAGCACATACCGAACATTCGATTCAGTAAAATGCTATGTGAATATTCGATGGACAATCAAATATTCGATGGACGATCGAATATTCGATTCGTTATGCTTATTTTCATTCTTATCTAAAACAAAAAAAGAAGAATTTTATTACTTTGTTGAGAAATTGTTTTTATTACTCAACGTGTCGCATTCCTATTCTTTGTTTAGCATCTACGATACACTACTGACAATATGTTAGGGATATTGGTATTTTTTAAATGACTGTTTTCACTTATTCCTGTGATATGACAAGGTGTGCCTAATCATATACAAAATCATTCAAGCGGAATGCATACTCAATAAAATATCTGCGTACACCCCACAATATCCCTATTGCAACAACAATGTAACGCAACAACAATGATAACTTCAAAAACAAACCCGGAATGATCAAGCTTTATTGCAGACATTTTTGTTTGTATTTCTCCCATATATGTAGCTGGTGCGGTAACGAGTGCCAAGGACGATTTCATGGCGGAATTTCAGACAATGACGAAGATAAAAAAACATCTAAACGTCGTTTGTTTGTTGGGTGCATGTCTCCACCAAGGTGAATTGTTCGTTCTTTCCTTTTAATACAGAATCTTAATGCGCATATTTCCAAAATAGTAACATGGATTTTGTTAAAAAATACAATGACAGAATGTGGGAAAATTAATTTTTGCTCAGCACTATTTTACATCTGTAACCAATTTTAAAAGAGCTCAACTGATTAGCTCATTTACAGTCACTGATCCATATACAATGGACTGGACACACAGTTTCCTGGACAGTTTCCTGAGTGTATTACCACTCGCCATCTTGGTCTAGGCGCAGCAATGCCTAGACTGGTTGTATTAATTTTATTAACCAGTCCAGGCAAAGCATTGTTTTGCCTGGAGCAAGATGGCAGACGCATATTGCTTCGATTCTCTATAGTTGTACACCAACTATAGAGATTATGTTCACAGTGCTATACCCAGTCAACTAATCAGATCGGTGCTTTCTTAGGACTTCAAAAAAGAATGTAATTAAATATACAACTTTTCTTTGTAAAAAGTGTCAATGTTTGAAATTGGTAAAATTTCTCATATACTGTACCAGATAGAGGTCAATGTGTTTCTATATACATGTATCATTGCTAATTCCTCGGTTTGCCGTCTAAAATCCAAGATCATTTGTGAACGTCAAAAGGATCAACTAATAAATAAATATACATACATGTTTTTATTTTGTGTAGACATTTTGCACGTTGCTCTTGAGTTTCTCCCCAACGGCAACCTCCGTGACTACTTGAGGAAGACTAGGCCAAGCCAGGATACAGAGCAGGCACCTGGTCATGATGCCCAGTCTTCACCGCTGACTTCATCCAACCTGTTGACGTTTGGTATCGACGTAGCTCGTGGAATGGAACACCTCTCCAATACAGGGGTAATTAGCATATTCTTCACCTTATCTTGTGCATCAATCAACGTTTTCTTCATTTTAACAAAATTGCCAATAATTGAGCAGCAAGTCATCATCTATATAATGATTCTCCACAATATGTTTGGGTACCGTGGCCGAGTGGTTAGGGCCATTGACTCGCAATCATGGGTGAAAACTTGGGGTTGCAGGTTCGAATTCGGCTGCGGTACCTGTGCCCTTGGGCAAAGCACTCAACCACACTTGCTCCATCCTTCGGAAGGGATGTAAAGCCGTTGGTTCAGTGTGTTAGGTAATGGTAACGCACTCTAAAGATCCCAGAGAATTCTTTCGTGAAGAGCAAGGGGATTCCCCGGTGTCTCTGGACATTTCTAATTCTAATTCTTCATGGGTTGCGAGTGACAGTGCAATGTGCACTATTGAGGAATCCTTGGTATGAATACCAGAAAGAAATAATAATAATAATAATAATAATATGCCTATACTTGGTTTGCCCAGTTGCGCCACAATGCAACACCGAGAGAAGAATTGGGTCTATAGGGAAAACCTGAGGGTGTATACCAAATGTGCGTTATAGCTCAGCTGGTAGAGCATCTGCCTAGTGAGTAACAGGTCTCGGGGTTCGAATCCCGATAAGGCTCTTACGATTTTTCTCTCTTCCCAAATTTTGTTGTTTCATTTCAATGGTGATCAGGCACCATACCAGAGGTTGTGTTCGTTACTTTGCCCAGTTGCGCCACCATGCAACACCGAGAGAAGAATTGGGTCCATAGGGAAAACCTGAGGGAGTTTACCAAATGTGCCTTATAGCTCAGCTGGTAGAGCATCTGCCTTGTGAGTAACAGGTCTCGGGTTCGAATCCCGATAAGGCCCTTATGATTTTTCTCTCATCCCAAGTTTGGTTGGTTTTAGATAATTCACCGTGACTTGGCGGCAAGGAACATACTTCTGGCCGAAGACTTGACCGCCAAAGTGTCTGATTTCGGCCTGTCTAGGGGAGAGAACATCTATGTACAGAAGTCTTCAGTAAGTTTACTGAAATAGTCATAATGTGCAGTGCACATATCCATATGAAATGTGCACTATGGGTCATTCTATAAATTTGGGGTTCACTTTTTCTGTCCCCGTTACATCTGACATCTTGTAAAATGTTGTATTTTGTAAATTCAGGACATATTCTTTAAATGCCTTCTTTTTCAAAGAGTGAATACATAAAATACAATTCATAAAAATATGGTTTGAAGGCATTTTTAATGATACTTGTACGGCAAATAGCAGTATGTAAGGTGTAACGGGGACAGAAAAATGTCACACGTTGGACCCCAAATTTATCGAATGACCCACATATCAATGCAATAATTAATATGTATAATGGGGTATATGATAGGATTGACAATTAGAGATAAATTTAGAAACACGAGAAAATTGCAATGCCCCGACTGGGATTTGAACCCAGATCCTTGGCATACATGGCTAACTGCTCTACCAACTGAGCTATCTGGGCATCCCGTCGGAGCGTCACAACAATCTCGTGCTTGCCACTCTTTTTCCAACAATGCAATGGGGCAAATCCATGCCGACCAATTGTTGTGACGCTCCGGCGGGATGCCCAGATAGCTCAGTTGGTAGAGCAATTGGCCATGTATGCCAAGGACCTGGGTTTGAATCCCTGTCGGGGCATTGCAATTTTCTCGCGTTTCTAAATTCATCTCTAATTTATTAATAATTCTTTAATTAAGTTAATATAGTGATCAGCAATTGTTTGTCAATAAATCTTACCAAGTACATGTAGGATTTTGTTAAACTATGTCCGAAAAGAGACACTGGTTTGGGGCCACCTATGGAATGCAAAACGGCTCATTTAAACAGAATTCTCAGTTTTATTCCAGTATCTTGGTCGTGATATATATATTGCATTTGCTACAGACTCGGATTCCCGTCCGCTGGCTGGCAATCGAATCGTTGGTAAACCGAGAATATGAATCCAAGAGTGACGTGTAAGTAGAATTTAAACCTTGCATTTAAGATTTTTATTATTAAAGGCCCTATAGATGATCTGTTTTTGAGCAATTTTTGGAATAAAACTATATTATGGCACCCGTTATACTGCGCGTGTGTGCGACCCACGCAATGCATTAAACAATTGCAAATGATACAGTGGGCGTTTATCACTGTATCATTTGCAATGACCCAATTGTTTTTTTCATGAGTTGACAAGAAAAACCTTGTGTTGATAGCAATGGTAACAAACACCACATGAATGTATTTCCATAAAAAAAATGGTATTTCACAACATGTGCCAACATAATATAATGTTATGTAGCCTATTACCAGCGCCGTAATAGCATTGGTGATATAGCCGTGGCATTTCGATGAGCAGTACTATATCACTTTAAATCTGTAATTTCTTCATTTTTTTGCCAACATTACTATGATTTTGCCAACAAAACTGAATAATGGGGGTGTAGGTGTCACCCCCCCCAGCAACATTTTTTTTGAATTCAGCAGAAAAAGATCTTTCCAATGGTATATAACACACAAGGTCAAACTATTCCCATAATGCAACACAGCTTGGAGAAGTGGTAGTGTTCAAACAAATCGTCAAACAAAATTGGTCTGAAAATGATGATTTTAATTGTTCGATGACTCTAAAAATTTCGAATAAAATAAGAGTTACTCTTTCCAAATATTAGAAAACCCCTAAAATTGACCTCCCTTCAATTTTTGACTTTGAAACTGTCATTATAGTATCATTTCGTCACATAGATGAACGATTTTAAATTCCAATTTCTCTTCTATTCCAGGTGGTCGTTTGGAATTCTTCTTTGGGAGATTGCGACTTTTGGTGAGTTCTTCCTGCAAAATGATTTTAAACTTTCAAGATTTTTAAACTAGCCAATCACAAGTCAGTCACTAGCCAACATCAAATAGCCATGTAGCGCCTTCATATAGACCCTCTCCCATGACTTGTTTGTTTGTTTTTTGTTCATTCCTCCAGCAAGCACTCCCTACCCGGGCATTGACAGCAAATCATTGGCCCAAAAGCTTCTGGATGGTTACCGCATGCCCAAGCCAGAAAACTGCGCTGATAAAATGTACAGTAATATTATTCTGCTTCTCTTTTCATTCCTAACTATATATCTTGGTTCGTAAAGATAAATGTAATTTGCATTGTCTTTCCAAATGAATAGAGATGAATTATTTCTGGTACTGAAACCCAGGATTCCTTAAAAGTGCCGAGGCACTAGTAGCTCATAAGCCTGAAGAAACCTGTGATGATGAAGAAATGCTCAGTTTTATAGAGGTGGGAGGAAAATCCCTACACACATGTATCGTGGGAAACCCTGGAATCAAGCAGGGACTGAGAACCCAATCCACATACTGATCACGACAGGATTCGAACCAGGGCCACAGAGGTGGAAGGGCGAAGAAAGTACCACTACGCCAGCCTGATACTAAAGCACTGTCATTATGCACAGTGTGAAATTGCATCTTCTGTTATTAAAATTGTTCCTTTTTTTTAACAGATCACTTTTGTGTTGTACTTGTTTTACGTCCTAGGTATGATTTAATGATGAGATGCTGGCAAGAGCAGAGGAATGATCGACCAAGCTTCAATGAACTTACCGCTGCTCTGGAGCGAATGAACGACCCTGCTGATGAAAGTGTGAGTTAAGATTTCTATCAATGCCATTCCTTGTCTCTTGATTAGCAACATTTAAAGAAAAAAATCAACAAGAAAAAAAATAAAAAGTTTCATGTGCAATATTTTTGGCCGTGCATCTCAGAGAGTTGAAATGTTTTAATTTTTATTTCCTGCGAAATTCATCATTTAGTTGCCACTAGCAACAGATTTCACTTCTTGGAATGCACGCAGGCAAGTCTGTCAACGGTAAAGGGGGCATTTTGGCAACACAGACCATATTTTCCAGAAAATACCTTTGTCTGGTCTGAAAATAAAAGAAATAAATTTAAGTTGTTCTGAAGAGATAACTTAGGCCCAAAAAGGGTTACAAATAGTGTAACAACATGCCTTTCTAAAAACCCTGTGTCAAATTTCTAATATACGCTCGTAACCGGAACGGACACAGTTATCTCTTCACACAACTTAAACTTGTCTTTTATTTTAAGACCAGACAAAGGTATTTCCATGAAAATATGGTCTGTGTTGCCAAAATGGCCCCTTTACCATGGAAAGACCCACATACAGCTTAAAGTGTTCTAATGCAAAGTTTTACATAATTTCGTCAAATATTATGACAATAACGATAACATTTCCTTATGATACCTGAATTTTACTGGCTTATTTTGACGTAGATTTCAAACTTTATATTTCACTTTTTTCCTAGACTTACATGGCACCCAGAATTTACATCAATTGCATCATAAAACCAGAGTTTGATGATAACTAGCGAGAATCCGTAACTCCAAGATGGCATCCCAGTGAGAGACTAAGCAATGAGGCATTTTGACTCCATTAATTAACATGTGTTAATTTCGTATATGAAAATTTTCGTTTGCAAAATTTGTATACATTTTGTATTGTTGTTGATTGTTGTTTATTTTATGGCATCTTCGGCAACTAAGGCCCTTCATGCCATTAACTATACGGTTTTAGCTTTAACTATACTTTATTATCAACTTGAGATGACGAAGAAGGAGATACAATTTTAGAAGTGGGAGGAAAACACCCAGAGAAATCTTCTGGGGAAAAAACTTCACTTGGAAAGTAGGGACTGCAAACCCAATCCACATACACGCCCCGGATTCGAACCCGGGACGCCAGAGGTAAAAGGCATGGAAAGAACCATTTTGTATTAAAAGTCCGTTTATGCGTAACCCTTTGTGCTATGGCTGGTACCCCGAATCCTTCACTTTTAAATGGAGGTGCAGTTTAGAAAGTCCACATACTATGTTATTGTTGCTATGTGGTGCACACTGATGCCTAGCAACCAACAATCCGGTTGCTTTATGCCATTCTCTCCTTTGGTGAGCACGGTATTGATTCCGTACTTCACGCTATGATGTTACGTGGTGCACACCAATGCCTAGCAACCAACGATCCCGTTGCTTTATGCCATTCTCTCCTACGGTGAACACGGTATTGATTCCGTACTTCACGCTATGATGTTACGTTGTGCACACCAATGCCTAGCAACCAACAATCCGGTTGCTTTATGCCATTCTCTCCTACGGTGAACACGGTATTGATTCCGTACTTCACGACTGCCATGTGCACCACGTACAAGCTTAAGTGAAAAACTGACGAGAAAACCTAAAGTTGTTTTAATTTTGTTTAGGTTGACAGCGTACACAGAACAGACTTAATACTCGGATTGTGTTTTCGAGGTTTGATGCGACAGACATGATACACATAAGTGAAGGGGGTCTATGTATGCAGAGCTCACATTACTGTTAAGGTTTTACTAACAGGAAGAAAATGTCTTATTTACTTGTATCAAGTATGAATAAGTAATTATTTTAGGGATTATGACCCAAGGACTGCCCGGGTGAATAAATTCGATACAAATGTGGACAAACGTCCATGAGTTTGAGAAATCTGGATGCAGTGAAAAGCAACCTGGCTCCACCGGGATTCGAACTGCAGACCTTCTGCTTAACGTGCAGACGCCTACCAATTGAGCTATGAAGCCAACTGGTGGTCTCGAATCACGGTATTGCAGTTGTTCCTCACTGATTGGGATTGGCTATCACGTGAGCTTAGCAAGCCTAAATAAACCCTTCACTGGGCAAGGGTTTGGGGCGTATCTTAAGTGATCTCTGGAAGAGTTGGTTATCTCATTTAAGGGTTTATCCCTCTGTATGGCTTGCTAAGCTCACGTGATAACCAATTCCAATCAGTGAGGAACAGCTAGCTGCACTACCGTGATTCAAGACCAACTGTTGGCTTAATAGCTCAATTGGTGGGGCGTCTACACGTTAAGCAAGGTTGCTTTTCACTGCATCCAGATTTCCTAAACATTTTGTCCACATTTGTATCGAATTTACATGTATCAAGTTAGAAAATACTGCGTGTACATAGCTGTGGGTATCTGCAATCATTGTGTATATACATTATAGTACTTATTTTAATCGCATGTAACGTTTAAAGGAACGTGTCCAGAAAATGGATTTCGTTCTAACCATGGTCTAACCTACAATCGTATAAAATAACTCCCCACTATCCATGGGAAGGAAATGTCTCGAATTTGGATGTGGAAGCAAAAAAGTTGGTGTCATCACTGCACTCCTTTATGTAACTGGATAAATTAGTTTACAAAACTGTGGTGAATTTTTTACGATATCCTTGAAAATATTCAGATTGACAGGGCGAAATTTCAGAATGGTACTGAGAAAAATATGACAAAATGATATGGTATGAAAATCTCAACCGACTCGTGAAAAAAAAGTATTAAAACGTTTTTTTGACAGTCGTGTTGTCTGTCAAAAAAAACGTTTTTATTTTTGTATTTTTCGAGGTGTCACACCCAAAACGTACATGTATATCTTTAATACTTTAATATCATGAAATAATTAACAATATTGATAATGTATTTATTTGATAGCCCAATGCCAAATTACCCAACCGAGAACCTTTCCCCAGATAATCAATCATTATTTTACAGATATGTTTCTCAATCGGTATAGTTTACGGGGTAATTGGTACTAGGTTTAGTTTTAGTTTGCTTGTTTAAAGGCAGAGGCTCGTTAGCAATGCGCGAACGCCAATTTCGTGCCACGAAATACGCAGCTCCTTTGCTATGGAGCTGCGTATTTCGTGGCACGAAATTTAGCGCGCGCATTGCTAACGAGCCTCTGCGTTTAAACATGATTTGCAACTTTTAGTTTCTTGAATCTTTTCAAAGAGGGCACGTCGCACGGTTCATTTTATACTTTTTGTCGTGCAAATACACGGGTCTGTTTCCCAAACCATAGAAACATGTTTCTGACGTTCTGCAGATTCCACCAATCAGCTTTGGGGCGTGTTTGTTTCGGACGGATCCGGATTCAGATCCGCGCATATCCAAGGTGAACTCGTTCACTTCGCGCACATCCTGATCGAGATCTGTGATCTGTGGAATCCTTCTCGAGAGATGGTTCAGCGCTAGATCCAAAATGGCGACGTAAACATCGTGGAGATTTTGTGTGAGTGAAACCGTGTCGTTTCAGTTTTCAGAGGCAACACACGATACAAACAAATTTAGAATGCTTGTTTATTTACGACGAATGTCGTGGGAGAAATTTGGAACAGAAATTTGACAAATTTGGTAAATAAATTGCAATTCACGTGATTTGAGATCCGAGATGAGAGCGGTTTTGTTTGTTTCTGCGCGGTAAAACAGATCGGGATCGGGATTCGGATCTGTCGTAAAACAAACACGCCCTAAGTCTTCGGTTTGGTCTTCGATTCAGTATTCACGTCTAAAACATGTGTTGGTTGAGATCGCGAAAACATGCCCCTACTTCAAAAGATTGCTTGTGAAGTTGTGGAATGGGGGAGGTTGATTACCTCCCACTGCGCAGTCCTGTCTTTTGTCCAAAGGTATGGCAAGTCGAAGTGTGACGTGTTGCCATGGTAATGACTCTAAATATTGAGCCTACCATCTTGAAAGATATCTTGAAAGATATGTTTCGATTCGCTACCAATCAACCCTGCAGAAATTCTTTAAACAGTCGGTGAAAACCTCTTGCTTGTAAATAAGTGCACGTGTACATATTATGACGGCTTATCTAAAATGTGTAACAATGGTAACGGATTGTGCTTTATAGTGTATTTTCTTTAGTTAAAGCAGGGTTAAAGATAGTATACATGATTGGTAAACTGTTACAAATAGTTTTATCCCCCTGTGTGATTGAAGATACGTATGATTAAAACCAACCTGAGCAAAAACCAGATCCGTACTTGGTCTAACTTTTGAGAAAACAGTAAAAAAAGGGTTTGCAGTCATTTCGCCACAAAACCATTTCGCCCTGAACCATTTTGCCCTGAACCACGGCCTGTGCACGAAGTGGTTTGGGGGCGAAGTAGCATTTTGACGATGTAGTGTTTGGACGAAGTGATTTGGGACGAAATGGCACTCGGGCGAAATGATTTTGGGGCGAATTGTTTTACTCATTTCTCAAAGACTAGGCCCTATAGTATAAGCACGTTAGACAAAACCATTTCAGGGGTTTTCTACGGTCATCATGTTTATATAAACTCCTTAAAAAAAGTTCGGAAAGTCAAGTTTGACTGACGATTTCTCTCTTGTTACTAAATCATTTCCCTTGAAGTTGGTATCATTAGAAGCCCTGTTATTCCTCTTTACAGTGACGTGTCATTTGTTATGATTAATCAATTGGGGGATGTGCAGTATACAGGGGTGGGTGAAAAGTGAAATGTCACAAAATTCACTGCTATTGTCATGCAGTGCATTCCCCTTTTGCTTGGAGGATGGGAATGTGTCAATGCACTTTTTGAATAAAGGCAAGAAGTTGAAAATAATGACAACGTGATACACGTATACTTGAATTATGAAGACCAAAAATAGTTTTTGTCGTAATCACGCCCCAAACCCCGCACCCTCCCCCGTCCCACCCACTTCCACAAATAAATTTAGCCCCACCCTCAAGTCACACCCTTGTTAAGACTGGTCCCGCGTGTACAAATATAAAGCACAATGCAGGTTCAAGGACGCACTGGGTACTAAACATGGTACATAAATCGATCGATTTTGCTTGCCGACGGATGACGCTAAACCGGCCGTACCGGCGAGAGTTTGCCGTCTGTTTTTGCCTGCAATATAGTACTAGGCCTACTATAACAACAAGTATGGCGTGTAATGACCGATTGTTCTAAACCGCATGGTCTCGATAAATGGTGGAATTGACACCAAAATCGACGCAGAGGAAGGTAGGTCCAGCGTCGCGCGTCGTGCATTGTCGTTGGCGCGGCGTTGCTTGCGATTTGCATCAGCCGCGCTGTGCTGCGCGCTAGCCGGCTATGGCCGGCCACGCGGCCTCTAGATTGGTTCGCTTATTGCGAAAATATTGGGATCGGTAAAGGGTAGCCCTACAAATAGGGCTGTAAATAGCTCGCTTTTGAAATCTGACTTATTACTGTCGCAATTCACAGCCCTACTACGAGGCCGTACTACATAGATGCTAAGACGTTTTAAACTGCTGAAATCCGAGAAAGTTCCACTACAAATATCGTCCGAAGCACATCAGACCTGCAGCCGATTTTACGAAACTTTACGCAATTGCGTAAGTCCACTTATGCCATAAGTTATTGCGTAACTTGCGCAATAAGTTAATAAGCGTTTCACGAAAGATGCGCCACATATAAGTACATCAGGATGTGGCGCAACTCGCCGACTTATGCCATAAAATGTGGCGTAACTTGCGCAATGGTTTTTGGTGGCGTAAGTTGGAAAAATGTGTCGTAGGACAGTGGAAAATGGCGATAATGCAGCTAGCTACACGTGCTTATTTACCGCATCGTCAACGAACTGAACCCCAGCGTTCCGTTTGTAGAAAACGGCCTTTATCGGTGAAATCTGCGACTCGACGCATTATGACTCGCGACGGCAGCCATGATGACCGTGCAAAATTTGTGAAAAACAACGACGTATGTTTTATGTACGACTATTTTATCAAGCGCAAGCATCAAATAGTCGTTGATAAACTAGAAATTAGCCTCGTCCTAGAAGTTACAAGTGCTAAAGTGAAAAAATAAACGTTGCGCAGCTAAGAAGAGTTTCGTGAAATCGATTTTAAGTAATTGCGCAGCTACGGCATAACTTTATGGCGTAAGTCTTGCGCCATAACCGTTTATGGCGCAAGTTACGCACTGTTTCGTGAAATCGGCTGCAGAGCACTTTCACATACACCCTTGTAATCCTGAGTACTTTAAGAAGGCTAAAAGTGTTTTTTTGACGTTTATATTGGGACGTTATCATTTTCTATATAACACTTTTAGCCCCTTACCAATTTAACCCCATTCGCTATCTTACATTTTGCTGCACGCGGCAAGATGGCCGCCGTACTCCAAACTATAGTTCACCAATACAGTCAAAATTAAACATTGAAAAACTTACAATGGAAGTACCTGAAATCTCCAGAATGTTGTACCGTGGTCCGTTTTCCCCGATGATTCTTTTAAACAGAAAAAAACTAGTCCAACGTAATTTTTCTTGACATTTTCGAGCACACTCGGAACAACAGCCGTGTTTACAGACGAACAAATCACGGTCCAGATCATTGTACTGCTAGTGACGTCATACAATGAGATGACCACAAGAGGGCGGGCTATCTGGGCCTAGTCAGTGAGCTTTCCTTTCATAAAGTGGATTGTTGTCATTTTGCCTCAAAATTAGAATCACACCCAAACATTTCTCCTAGTTGTGTCCTGCAGTTGTTTGAGATGTCCATGATTGGAAAATAATTGGAAAGAAATACTTACACCGTTTTTGAAGCCAAAATGTTCTTCCAGGTTCAAACTCAACAGTAGTTTATGTCGTTGCAGTTTAAATAATTCTGGACGTGTGAGAGGGCGCTCTTCGCAGTGTAAATAAGGTACAATTCCAAGTGCGCAACTGTACCTTATTTACACTGCGGAGAGCGCCCTCTCACACAACCAGAATTATTTAAACTGCAACGACATAAACTACTGTTGAGTTTGAACCTGGAAGAACATTTTGGCTTCAAAAACGGTGTTGTAAGTATTTCTTTCCAATCATTTTCCAATCATGGACATCTCAAACCACTGCAGGACACAACTAGGAGGAATTTTTGGGTGTGATTCTAATTTCGAGGCAAAATGACAACAATCCACTTTATGAAATGGGTACCTTCTGTCCCTACGGGAAATCCCGTAGGGACAGAATCTTTCTATCTAATCTGGGCCCTGACTGTTCATCTCTAAACACGTGGTAAATCTAAAAGTAAATCCTGAGAGTCTAGTGTTTCATAAAATAACGGTAAAGCTTACGGAATCGTCAATTTGGCCATCTACGGCGTCTTGAAACATTGAACAAAATTCGGACAACGTTCTGAACTGCATGCCCATGTGCGCCACCATTTTAGCTGATATGCTGGACGATGGTGGCGCTTCTCGATCATGAGACGTCAAGGAGCCCGGCTGTGCAGTATGCATAATTCATATTGACGTCGCGTGTGTTTATCCCAGCTGGCAAGTACGTCACGCGCGCAGTGCAGTACATGTACAGTACGGTACATGTGGCTGTACATGTACAGTACGCACGTACATACATGGGCGTGTGTGTATACTGTACATGTGGATATGCAGACATATTGCACAGCCGGGCTCCTTGACGTCTCATGATCGAGAAGCGCCACCATCGTCCAGCATAGCAGTCACTTCTATTTAACGAGGGAGAATTATTTCACATTTTCACATAGGTTAAAATTTAAAAAATTCAGCTCACTGGAAGTAGAAGAATAGTTCAACAGAACCCATTTTTAAGCTACGATCTTTGAACCCAATAAAACTCAACCGTACCATTGCGTCACAATGGGTTGCGGAGGTTCAAAATCAATGCTCGTTCCCTCGGGACCATCGGACTACAAGTACATGGTGGAACAAACGTGGCAGAAGGTTTCTGAGACAGTGGAGAGGAAATCGACCAAGAAAGGCCTAGTCATCAAGCGATCAGGCTGGAAAACAGTTCGCGTCTTCGTGTCGTCGACGTTCAAAGACTTCCATGCAGAGAGAGAAATTCTTGTCAAAGAGGTATGCCCGTCTACACGAACCAACATTTGTTGGCCAACAAGGTCCAAGCAAAATGAAGTTGGAACTTGTTGGGCCGGTACATGGAAGTGCTTGGCCACGCGAACCAACATATCTCAACTGCAGTTGGTTGCTGTCTTGACGTGACAGGCGTCCTCATCTCCTATTGGCACGTTCCTCCAACAAGCTCCAACAAAGTTGGGCGATGGCTACATGTTCAAACATGTTCCAACTTGTTGGATGTTGTTGGGCGTTGTCTGGAGTGACGTCCACACCATCCAACTTTTGGTCGGCCGACATCGTCAGACACGTGTTGGATCTTGTTGGCCAACAAATGTTGGTTCGTGTAGACGGGCCTAAGTAAAGTGTTTTTGAGGAAAAACGTAATTTTATATTTATACCCCAAGAAGTGCCCGAGGTTTTTTAATTAATATGTTAATGGATGCAGACATTACAAAATTCAGGGAATTTGAAAGTGGTTTGTGTCAGGTTTGGAACTTAAGTCTTGATAGCATTGGTAACAAACACTACATGAATTTATTTCTGTCCAAGAAATTCTGTATGAAATTATCAACTGAAGGTGCTTACTAAAAAAGAATGTGTGCGCACACACACTTTATTCCCATTCATTTAACACAAAAACCATGCATGTATTTTAAACAATTGCTGCGTCTATGTACAAATGTATGTATGTAGCTGACATTTCTGCAGGCTTTACCAACACTCTTCTTTAGATAATGATTTGATGTTGGTTGCAGGTATTCCCCGACTTAAGGCAGTGGTGTGAAAGACGCAGACTACATCTTGTCGAGTGCGATCTACGATGGGTAAGTTAAATTTGATTAAACGCCTGTCTCACCGAATCTCAAGTATTGGTACATCAGTGCTGTCATATGTGACCCGCTCTGCAAAAAAGTCACAAGTCGCGCTGGCTAGTATTCTTTTTGCGACCATAAAAAGAAATCCGCGGCAAATCCACGCTCAATAAAATACCAAAACACAATGGAAATTCCTGGCGGTGCCCAGATACCGCCTGGAATGTCTGTGTTACGCCTGGAATTTCGTTTGTGTTTAGGTATTTTAATGAGCGTAGAAATGCCACAGATTTCTTTTTATGGTCGCAAAAAGAATACTAGCCAGCGCGACTTGTGACTCTCTTTTGCAGAGCGGGTCACATATGTCACTGTATGTGACGTGTCATGACAAAATGAGCGTAAAGTCGGAATTATAAACAAAATTGGATATTCGTATTTTTCAGCAGGAAAAGATTACATAGGTAAAAACTATTCCCCCCCAATGCAACACAGCTTGGAGAAGTGGTAGTGTGCAAACAAATCTTACAAATCTTCAAAAACATCTGAAAATGATGTTTTTAATTGTTGGATGACGCTAAAAATTTGTAAAAAAAAAAGAATAAGAGTTACTCTTTGCAAATATTATAAAACCCTAAAATTGACCTCCCTTCAATTTTTGAATTTGGACAGTCGTTATAGGAAATAGTGGAGTGCGACTTTACGCTCATTTCGTTGTGACAGGTCACATATGGCAAAACTGACTAGGCTTAGACAAATTCTCTCTGGGGTCGATTAAGGAGCGCTCACCGCATTGCATGAGCTCCCAATGGCCGATCTTTCCAAAACAGAAAATTCAACTCCAGTAACTTGGGGCTTCTCTGATACTTCATTGGAAAGCAGGGCTCGAAATACCCGCTGGACCGCTGGACCGAGTCTAGTATTTTAAGCGCCGGTCTAGTGGTTTTTATGACCGACTAGACCGGCTGTCTAGTGATTTATTTCTTGGACAGTGAAACAAAAAGACATGTGGTTTTTTTGTGAAATAAACAACTCACACTCAAGTCCCATGTCGCTACATCATTACTGTAAAACCATGCGGCATGTGCGCGTGAAATTGCACTCCGATCATTGCGTACCGTCCGCGTGGACTCGGAGCCCGGTGCACCGAGCTCAACGCAACGAACGCAGACGGTACATGTACGGGATGATCGACCATGTCGACCGGCGTACCATGCGCGTGCATGCTGGTCATCTCCGCTTCGCCTAGCCTGGTTGGTTCCCAGTCCAAAGTACCAGTCACGTTAAGGTTTGATGCACTGTTTTGCAACGCCGGAATACAGTACGTCATATATGAATAATACATGTTTATTTTCATTGGCACGGTACATGCACAAAATAATACACGTGGTAGACGATATTATTATTCATAGTGTGACGTATCAGAGTCGGAATAACACACTGCTGGTCGTGCTTCAGACATGTCGGATGTCATGTTGTCGTTGGACACGGCATGGGAAATTTATAAAACCCGTCGGAGGTGGTCGGAGGTACCCAAAGGTCCCCGGAGGTAGATTTGTTTTGCTAACGTGTAGTTGGTGCATTGACAGTAGCTCAGGAGCTACGTTGTATTAAAATAACAAGCCGGAGGTAGGTTATAGCATGTTCTACACGGTCATAACAAATTCTACTTCCGGGTTACTCCGGGTTTCAACCAAACCCCACGGCATGCACGGGAATTTTGACTACACGTGCACGTAAGTTTGTACTAAAATGTGGCGATTTTTAGAAGTTGTATCTAAACCCAAAGAGCCTCCTAAGCGGTCTGCAAAAGAGAAACTTGAGGCCGCCCGGCAGTTTGAAAAACGTGGGAAATGGACATTCCAGGAAATTGTGCTTTGTCTTATTTTGAGTTTGGTCCAGTAAAAATATTTTCGGTCTTGTAAATGGTTTTTGGTACTAGACCGGTGGTCCAGTGGTTTTTTTACCGAAATTCAAGCCCTGGAAAGGTCAGCGAACCGCAGTCAAAGTTCAACAAATTTGAACTTTGACCCAGCTCGTGACAGGCCGCGCACAAGCGGCAAACCAGTTGCTGTACAAACCAATGGCACAGGCGCGCGCAAAGCCATTTTTCCACGATAGTGTGAACGCGGCTTTAGAATTGATTCAAATTTGGGAATCACAAACATAATTACATCTCTTTGAGGGATCAGTTTCCACTCTCTTGACAATGCATAGTTCCGACCTGTCAATCAAGCCGAACCCGCGACCAATCACAACAGAGCTAGCAGACGGCGCCCACATAGGTCAAAGTGATGCAATCATCCCACAATTTTCTGCCCATACAGTTTGTATGTTGTATGCGCTATAGTGACCGGGTGAATTTTTGTTTTAATGTCGGGCGATTCGCTGTTCAAAGGTAGGAAAGGGCATTTTTATGAAATATATGTCATCACTGCATTACTATCCCTTCGCTCAGTGTGTGCTACGGTAACTGTCGACCCCAAAACATAAATACCTTTGAGTTTTCTCCAATGAATCTGTGCTTTCCATGCCGAGTCCCGTTGCTTTGTACGTACATGTCGCCATTTTTTTGCGATGGCTTGTGAGCACATAGCAACAATATCTAAGGGGCGGGGTTAACTGGGCAATCTCGGAACTATGCATTCCAGGAAGTACTCGGTGATTCTGTTTGTTAGTGGATGCGAAAATTACAAAATTTCAGGGATTATGCAGTATTTTTTATCAGGTTTGCGAGATATTTTTTGAAATCTAGTGCCAACTTTTGTTTTTAAAATGGATTCAAATCCGAATGGAATCACTATGTTTCCAAAAATGTTGAATTTGCTTTAAAAACCTAAAACAGAACTATATATGCATACATGCACTGTTTGTACCAGATTCACCAAAATGTTTAAGTGTTCCAATAAAAAAACTTTTATTTTCGTGTTAAAAGGCTTTAAAAATCCTTCAAAATGAGGAGTCTCTCATTGTCAGAGTGTTACTTTGTGGATTTTCTTCAGTAAAATTGTACTCGTTTTACAAAACGATATATAAAAATTGTGGCCATATCAAAAATGTTAAAATTGAGGGCCTCTAAAACAACACTTGGCATTTACTCACACTGATATGTAATTAAGTTAATTGGTTTATTTTATATAAATATGAAGTATCCCTTTATTTATGAATTGTTTGACATGAAAATGTTTTATACTGTTTTTTTTCTTCCAAAGAAATAGGTTTAAAAACTTGTCACAATATTTCTATTTATTTTATCTAGTTTCCTGAAACCAAAACCTAATGCAACAAACAAGCTTCCCCTTTCTCTGCATTAAACATTCTCCCATATAATTTCCCCAATATCCTGTACAAACGGGTACAGTTTCCAATACATGTATAAGGTATGGTAATGTGCACACAATTTGCAGTTGACCTTGAGAGTTGTGTCCACAGGTATTTGCTTGTTGCCAAGCAACCAGACGTGCATAGCAACCGGTATTGTGTTTTAGGGAAATATTGCCCTCCATTACAATTGACTGCTATTTCTGTCACACCTTATACCTGATGGATTTCGAACACCTGTCGAATTTTGCATATTGTTGCAGCATTTTTTTTTTCTTCACAATTTCACCTATTTTAGTGTATGCTGTCTATTGTAAATATGTCAATGTAATTAAAAAAATCATGCATGCTTTATGGAGTAGGAAAAAGGCAGAAACAAATTGTTGCGTAATTGATTAACAATGTATGTAATAAGCAGTGGTTGACTTTAGTATTATCAATTCTTTCTGGTATTAAAGCCAAGGATTAAAACAAAAGTAAGCCTGAAGAAACATGTGAAGGAGACGATGAAGAAATGCTCAGTTTTAGAGGTGGGAAGAAAACCCCTACACAATTCTATATAGGGGGAAACCCACAGAATCAAGCAGGGACTGAGAACCCAATCCACATACTAACCCGGACGGGATTCGAACCAGGGCCACAGAGGTGAAAGGCGAGGGAAAGTACTGCTATACAAACCGGTTTCCCCCATGTGCAGAACATAATTATGTAATACCTGTAATCTGTCTTTAAAATTGTCAATATTTTGTCAATCTTACCAGGGCGTTCCCAAAGACACGTCTACGGAGGAGACATTACGTCTTTGCCTTGGAGAGATCGACCGGTGTTACCAAGACAACATTATGCCATTTTTCCTCAATCTCACGAGGTAGGAGTTAAATTTTTGGATCCAAAATGTTTAAAATCAACTTGATATAATGCCACAATCTTGGAACACCCTTATTTAGAAACAGTTCGATTGTAACACATTTTATTTCCTTTGAAAAAATGGGTCACCAGCCTAATTCATATGTCGTGTGTACAGACTACTAAAGTGTGACGTCAGTTGCCATGGTAATTGGGTCTAAACATTAGCTGGTAATCTGAAACGTCCATTACTACAGCAAAGGGAAACAGTTCACTGGTTTTAATGTGGACCCAAAAACCATGGCAACACACAAAGGGTGACGTTTTCACTTTAGTAGTCTATTGCAATTGACCGGTGTTTTGCTATCGTTGCTACATGTAAGAAAACAAGTTGACATACAGTTTTTACTGCGGACCCTTTTTTGCATTTAAGCAATTAAATTTTGTATTAACCCTTACTGGTAACCGGCAAATGTTTTTCTTATGCATAGCGTTAAAGATACAAATGTGTACGATTGATGGTTAAAGGGTTATGGGTTCAGCAAATTTTTCTGTTAAACAGCTTTATGAAATTGGTCTCTGGGCCCAATGCATAGTTCCGAGATTGCCCAGTTAACCCCGCCCCTTAGATACTGTTGCTATGTGCTCACAAGCCATCGCAAAAAAATGGCGACACAACGTACAAAGCAACGGGACTCAGCATGGTAAGCACAGATTCATTGGAGAAAACTCAAAGGTATTTATGTTTTAGGGTCGACAGTTACCGTAGCACACACTGAGCGAAAGGCTAGTAATGCAGGGATGACATATATTCATGAAAATGCGCTTTCCTACCTTTGAACAGCGAATCGCCCGACATTGAAACCAAAAATCACCTGGTCACTGGCGCATACAACATACAAACTGTATGGGCAGAAAATCGCGTGATTTTTTGTGATAATTGCATCACTTTGACCTATGTTGGCGCTGTCTGCTAGCTCTGTTGAGATTGACAGGTCGGAACTATGCATTCATAACTTGACAAGTCGTAATTGTTACTGACTTGACGCTTGTCTCGCCATTTTGCCGTTATGTGTACTTTCCTGCAAGTCTTGTCACACGTGCTATATTCATTCAAAGTAATCCGCGTCGAGTTGCTTTTATTAGATAACGCATGTTATACAAGTTTTTGTTACAGCTAGTTGTGTCCAATTTGGTTTCTAAATGCGCTATATACTACTTTGTATATTTGTTTACCACCTCTCAGTGAACGCTGTGGTTGGATCCCAACTCAATACGACGTACCCGAATCTTTGGCCCGGGAATACCGCTGGGTACCAGGACTGTCGGTAACAGAGATGGAAATCCTGCACGGAGCGTATCGCATCGATAATCCAAATTGTAAGTGCATTGTACTCCAGGGCCGATATTTGCAAAGCTGAATCTAAGCAGGTTGTTTAAAGGTAGTATACATGATTGGTAAACTGTTACAAATAGTTTTATCCCCCTGTGTGATTGAAGATATGCATGATTAAAACCAACCTGAGCAAAAACCAGCTCCGTACTTTTTGAGAAAACAGTAAAAAAAGGGTTTGCAGCCATTTCGCCCCAAAACCACTTCGCCCTGAACCATTTCGCCCTGAACCACGGCCTGTGCACGAAGTGGTTTTGTGGTGAAGTGGCATTTGGGAGATGTAGTGTTTGGACGAAGTAATTTGGGGCGAAATGGCACTCGGGTGAAGTGGTTTGGGGCGAAATGGCACTTGGGCGAAATGGTTTTGGGGCGAATTAAATTTTCGTCTCATGAGACGAAAACTAATTGTTTGTTGTAAAACTAAATCTGTGAACATTTCTGATTTTCGAGATTACCAATCTAAACACCCACAAAATAAGTGGGACATTTAAGTTCATACAAAATATTTAAGTGCCCCGCTTATCTTAGCGGTTTTTTGAAAGGAGCTTGTCCAGATTTTTCATGAAAATGGAATTCGTTTTATCCTAACCATCATATAAAATACTATCCATGGGAAGAAAACAAGAAATTTGCAATCATTAATTTGGACGTGGAAGCAAAAAGGTTGGTGTAATCACTGCACTGCTTTATAGAACTGGATACAAAGCATCATTAGTTTACAAAGCATCAGTGTTTCTTTTTTTAAATGGACATTTAAAAAATGTTAAAGTATTATTTGTTTGTAGGCAGTGTAGTTGAGAGTCGATTCACACTTGTTGTTCTAAAACTCGCCCCGGGGCGAACTTGCCCTGGAGCGAACTCACCCCAGAGATCGGCACCTCGTCTATTATTTGAGCAAGTGAGAACTCGCCCCTGCCCTGTTTCCCACTACCGTTCTCGCCCCGGGGCCGAAATTTTTAACCCTGGTCCCGAGCAGAGTTGAACTCGCCCCAGGAATGAGCAATCTCGGTGGTGGCTAGGGCATGGCATGGGGGTGAGACTTTCAAGTGGGAATCGGGCTTATTTTCACCCCGGCGTCGCCCCGGGGCCGCCCCCAAGATTTTGTTTAGTGGGAAAGGCCTCATGTGGTGTTCAGTGTTGTGACCTTTCCCTGCACTGACAAATGTTTGTGGTTTTTCTTTAAGCCCTCTTTATGATCAGGAATTCCTCATTTTTGAAGAATCTTCCCCGAGAATATGAGAAGGATTTCATAGATCCAAACCCCATTGCTCCACACAAATTGGACATGCTTAAACAGATGCTTAAAGAAAAACTGGTAAGTCTCTATTTACTGCTTTGCATTTTTTAAATTTTCTAAATTGGGTTGGACACTTGTGTTACATTTTAGGCCGTCCCGTTTACGAGCGTTTATTGGAAATTTGTACACAGGGTTTTTAGAAAGGCATGTTGTCACACTATTTGTAACTCTTTTTGGGCCTAAGTTATCTCTTCAGAACAACTGAAACTTATTTTATTTTGTGACCAGACAGGCATTTCTTTGAAAATATGGTCTGTGTTGCCAAAATGCCCCCTTTACTGTGGAAAGACCCAGTTATGATTATAAAAAGCATGTAGAGTACTATGGCTGAGTGGTCTGGGTCGTTGCCTGGCAACATTCAGGTTCAATACCCGGCCGTGGTACCTGTGTTCTTGAGCAAGGTACTTGACCACAATTGCTCCATCCTTATGGTCCAGTGTGTTAAGTAAATATCCCAGAGCATTCTTTCGTGAAGAGTAAAGGGATTCCCCAGTGTCTCTGGCTGTCGGCTGCCAATGGCACCACCCACCTATGTATCTCGATGTTTAGGTGAAACACACTTGTAAGCTTCATGCCGTACAGCCTACGGGCTGCAAATTAAAGCTCCATAAACGCATTAACTAAATACAGAAAATAAACTGCACTTTTGTTTTCTCAGGAGAATCGAGTGAAATGGTACGACTGCGAGTTTGCAGGAATCGACGAGGACGGAAAAGCTGAATTCAATGGCCTGCAGGAATTGTTTTCAAAGGAGGTTGGTCATTTTATAAAGAGCCGATAAAAACGCCTCAAAAAAAGTTCGGAAACTCGAGTTTGACTGACGTTTCTCTCGTGTATTAAAACATTCCCGTCCCCCAAGCAAAAGGGGAATGCACTGTATGACAATAGCAGTGAATTTTGTGACATTTCACTTTACACCCACCCCCATTTTCAGCTGTGCTGTATATCTCCCAATTGCCTAATCATAACAAATGACACATCATTGTAAAAAGGAATAACGGGGCTTACCAATGATACCAAATTCAAGGAAAATGATTCGTCAATCAAAATTGAGTTTCTGAACTTTTTTTGAGGAGTTTATAAATGATACAACTTTTTTCTTAGAGTTTGGGGGTCTGTTTGATTTGGTGACATTTGCATTGATAGCCCGCAAGCAAGATGACGTAACAATCCTCTCCGTGCAAAGCATAATGGGATTAAGTGCAGTACTTGCCGAACTGCAGCTCATTGTGTTTGTGATATGTACGTAAGATTCACTGTAGTTCACATCGCGCTCTTCAACTGATTGGGATGCAGTTAGCCCCCGGTACTGGAGCCACCTCCGAAGTCTCCCTGGAGTATTTTTGGTAAAACAATCTTTTACGGTAGCGAAGCACCAGCCACGTCGAATTCACAAACCAACAATATACCGCATAAGCCATTTTATTAGAATTGATTGCTTTCCGGTGACGTCATCCTTCCATCCACCATTTTGGTTGTCATTTTTCATGACCCACGTGGCCCGAGTGATAACCGGCAAAAAGAGCAGGAAAAGCGCATTGGTTGCACTTACTTTTGTTGCTTAACCTTGCTTTATGTTGTTGCGCCATGGCTGTTGTATCGATAAAGATAAAAATGTGTTTCTTCAGGCTAAAAATCGCGATCAAGTAGAAGCACTTTAGTTTTTACAAGCCGAGTGCATGCTCAATAATTTGAACGTATCGCAGTATTTTTTACGCGTTTTCATGTGCGTCTGTTGGCGCGCGCGTGTACGTGCGTGACCGTTGATTACCAAACATCCCCGGATTTTCTACGTCAATACTCAGCAATCAATACTCTAAACAATCCCATGAACACCTGCACGACGTGGTTTTGCTTACATTGCTCACGTCATCTCTCATTCCGTCCATTGGTTTAAGATGTCATTGTGTGTCTATTGTGCAGGTATTTGAGTTCTTCAAGCAGCGTATTGAGGCCCAGTATCCTCTTGTAGATGCAAGCTTGGACCCCTACCAACAGGCTCGGGAATCGCACGAGGTAGGCACTTTTTACTTTGGTCTAATTTAAAACCTAATACTTCATTTGCAGTGACCCAAAATTTACTTTACGAGTTGACAAGGAAAAACCTGACTAAAAGTGTTGCTAGTAATGGTAACAAACACCACATGATTTTTTCCTTGTAAAGTGGTTCCTTTGTGATAGAAATTGCCAACGGAAGGTTTTTAAGTTTTTATTAACCATTTATTCAACACAAAAAACGTGCATGGATTTTCAAGGTTTTCTGAAGTATTGCTGCATCATGGCTGAAATTTCTACAAGGCAGTTTATCAACATTATTCTTTAGTTATGTAATTCTGTTGTTCCTGTTTTTAAAAGTTTTCCAACCATGTAATCTGTCTTTAATGTTTTATCTTCACTGTTTCCAACAGTCTTTCCTGAAGAGTCGCGCCGCGTCTGTCCTTGGTCGTAACGCAATCTTGGAGCAGATTGAGAAATACGTCGTCGCAGTCGGCCAGGATGAGACACTGATCATCACAGGTGGTGCTGGATCGGGCAAATCCTCCATCATGGCGCGAACAGCAGACGTGGCTCAAACCATGGCCATGAACAAAAAAATACCGGGGTAAAAATAATTGCAATATTTTTACTGTTGGAGGTGCCGTCCAAAGTTGTCAACATTTTCACAGTTCTACAGAGCGTAGTATTTTTCAAGACACCCTCCCTCCTCCCGAAATGCTACTTGTAAACATTTGTTGTCACTACTGTAAAATGTCAGCTTTGCAGTTCCGTGAAAATGTCAATGACTTTGAACGACCCCTTAGTTTATATTCAATATTTTTTAAATACGCAAGAAAATTCAGCTTCAGTGATGCAGTTGGTTCTTGTCTGGTTAGGGGTTGGTCCAAAGTTTTCATTTTCAAAGTCATACAAAGCATACGAAAGGTGGAGGTGGTTGAAGGACGCGTACCACTTAGGGTGGATTCACACTGAGCCTTTTTGCACGTCAATGCGATGCGCGTCACTTTGAGAAAAAGCGGTGTAGAGGGAATTTGGAGTGAAACGACGCACTGAAAATCACAGAATCGCCCTAAAGCACTGGTTTTCAGTGTCGTTTCTCTCAACATTCCTGTTTTTCTCAAAGCAATGCGCATCACATTTACCGTATGCGTGAAAAAACTCATTGTAAATCCACCCTTAACATGCTCTGTGATTTTTTTTTTTTTTTTTGTGTAACTTCATGAAGCTTACAAGTATCTTCCACCTACACATTGAGATACATCGAGATACGACATAAATGTTGGTGTTGTCAAAATATTTTTAAAAGCTCGCACATTTCGAAAGCAAAATATCACAAAAAAGAAGTATGCGACAATCACTCCCTTCGCTAGATGTTGACTTATTCGGACAACACACACAAAAATCCCCTGTAATCCTGCATGTTTTTTTCACAGTGGTGGTGAGCAGGGCTGGCACGTCTTCTACCATTTTGTTGGCGCCGTGCCAGGATCCACGGACATGGAAAAGTGCCTCAAGCGATTACTGAAAGAGCTGAATCAAGTGAACGTGAGTATTGAAGAAAATGTACGGTATAAAGCTGAAAACTGTAGACAATGTTGTAAATTGAAACCGATTTTAGTTGGGCATGATTAGTGCATCTGTAGGATTGTTCAATAGTATATTTTTATATTGTAAGGAAATGAACCGTTTGCACGCACTGGGTGTTTAAGTCACAATATCGTGCACCAAATGAGTGGTTGTTCCTGTAATACATCTATACTCTCTTAAAAAAAAGAAACGCAATTTTCTAAAAAGGATAAATTCTTTAAAGATCACAAGATCAATTCTTGACCAGAACAGAAATTTACAAGGCACTGATTGACCAATCACATTGGAATCGATTTCAAGATTTTTCCACTTCAGTGATTTCATCCAGGTCAAAGTGGACTTGTTTGAATAAAGTGATTCCTACAGCAATGAAATAAGACATTTCCCATTTCTGTAGTTAATAGCTCTCAGAAAATTTATTTTATAGAACCTGCATGGGATGAGTTGATATCTGATTCCTAAACAGCCCGGAGGTGCAGGAGTTTAGGGAGGCACCTCCAGTAGAGTGGCACACCCTGCCTCAGCGGCTCTTACGGAGGCTGGTGAAGTCGGCCTTGACACAAGAGGTGTTCATTCATGTTACTGACCGATAAAATATATCACATCTCTTGGCCTTATCGATCCTTCAGTCCAAGTAGAATTTGCGGTTCTTTTTTTTAATCGTATAGTTAAAAACAAGTAATGGTCATTGTTTAGAATATGCACTTATTTTGTTTATGGCGTTACTCATTTGCTGTGTTACAGGATGCGACAATGCCAAAGAATCAAGAAGCTGCCTGTCAGTTGCTATGCAGTGTGCTAAGCAACCCCAAGACAAGGCCAATCATTGTGTGCATTGATGCACTTAACCAGGTTAGTACTGTAAAAGCTTCTTAGCAGAAGGTACATGTACTCAGCTGGGACCTATTTCATGGAGCTGTTTAGCAGCCCATTTTGTGCTAACGGAGGCTCCAGCTATTTCAAGGAGACAGCAACCTTAAGCACTGCTAAATGTTTGCTAGCTTCGAAGGAAATATTTGCGGAACACTAGTGACGCAACAATGCTCGTTTTCAAGGACGACATGCTTAAGCACGCTGCAGCCGTGAAATGGCAGTAATGTTAGCACAACGTTTATGCTACAGTAAGCACACTTTCCTGAACCAGGAGCTCAAAAATGGATCTAGACACCCTTCATTAGTCCTTGTTTTTTTTCTCCTACTAATTATAGTTTGATGACGATAAATCTGCCAATCTTCTGAGTTGGTTGCCACGGAAACTAGCTCCCCAGGTGCGAGTGATCCTATCCATGATTAACGAGACACCACCACACAAAGCGTTGTTAGAGCGCCCTCACAAGCCGCAGGAGATCGTCGTTACGCCACTGGATATGAAAGCTAGGAAGGTACATACTGGTGGAAAGTTGAAGTGGCAACTTTTATGATAAACTCAATTTAGAAAGCTAATCCTAAATTTGACGGCTCATTGTTTTGCAGTGACCCAAAATTTGACTTCATGAGTTGACGAGAAAAAACTAAAGGGGCTATTAAAAATAGTCAATGTTTAAAAATTGATATTTTTTCGGAATTGTGGGTGGGTGGGTCAAAAGAAAATAATAACTGAAAGTCGTGCTTTGCTTCCATTTACCTCAGTAAACCTTGTTTCGATACCGTACCTCAGCTGCTCTGCGCACCCTGAGATCGCATAAGGGTCATTCTATAAATTTGGGGTCCAACGTGTGACATTTTCATGTCCCTGTTACACCTGACATATTGCCATTTGCCATACAAGTATTATTAAAAATGCCTTCAAAACATATTTTTATTAATTGTACTTTATGTAATCACTCCTTGAAATAGAAGGCATTTAAAGAATATGTCCTGAATTTACAAACTACAACATTTTACAAGATGTCAGACGTAACAGGGGACAGAAAAATTGGACCCCAAATTTATAGAATGACCCATAAGCAAATCCTCAAACATGGGGGCAAGGTTGGGTGTTAGAGTACAGGAGCAAGTTCTACACGTATAGTTCGATAATTTTCAACAGAATGCACTGGTATGATGGTTGGTCGTTTACATCCACGGATGTATATAGGCACAATCCCACTGGTCACTGGTACCCATCAGGTATTAAGTTGGTGCAGCGTTTTGTGTGGAACCAGTTGCCTAACTGAAAGCGTTAGGGGTTCTCTGATTAATCGTATATTCGTTTTCCGATAACGCATTGGGCATAAAAACACTGCAATGGCTGGCGAGTGGTCTCCCGTTAAATCGACTTGAGACAGGTCAGACCACCCTTAAACTTAAGTCCAGAAATTAAATGGGGTACTAATACTACTAAATGAAAACACATTGTGAATAGCACTTAACTTCTAGATTGGAATTAAGTCCAGAATTGAAGTGGGACACTTAAATTGTCTGACTGAGTTGTTTAGTGAATACTGCACCTTCAGCCGATTTCACGAATCCTTACGCACTGCTTAAGCCTGCTTGAGCAACCTTTTATTATCTAAGCTCCGCAACATTCCTGTGATAATTACACGCAAGCCTATGGGGCTTATGCCATTTTCAAAAGTTGCGCAAGCTACAAAAATGTTTGTGAAATTGGCTGCCGGCTCTCTGGGTCTTTAATGGTAAGCTGTGAAGCACAGTGGTACATGTATTACCTACTCTGTATTTTTTCTCCCTTTCTTATTACGTTGAATGGTAATCTGTAGGAAATTGTGACAGAGCTGCTAGGCATGTACAACAAGCGTCTGGACGCCTCTCAGATGGAGAGTCTACTAGCCAAGGAGTCTTCTCAGAATCCTCTCTGGCTGGCAATAGCGTGCGAGGAACTCCGTGTCTTTGGGCTTTTTGATCGACTGACGGATAAGATCAATAGCATGGCTGATGGGCTGCTAGAGTGAGTTCAAAATCACACTGTTGGCACCTAAATTAAATGAGCTTGTTCGAATATTTACAGAAAATGGGTTTCGTTCTAACCTAACAATCATGTAAAATACCTCCCCAAAATACTATTCATGAGAAGAAAATATGAAATTTGCAATCTCCAATTTGGATGTGGAAGCAAAAAGGTTGGTGTAATCACTGCACTGGTATATGGCAACAGTGCCGGGAGTACCCTAGGGTACCGCTATACAAGTGTCCATTATTACATTATGTCACCAGATAAATTAGTTTACAAAACATTGGTGGTTTTTTTACGATATCCTTAAAAATATACGGATTGAGAGTGCGAAATTTCAGAATGGTAATGATAAAAATATGGCAAATGATATGGTATCAAAATCTCAACACCCATGGGAACATTTTTAATCTGGACACGCTCCTGTAAGCTATTTTAATAGTTTATTTATTAATTCTGCCTTTTGTTCGATTGGGGGACGTATCAAGTCGTGAACCCCAAACACGACGAGTGGAACCAACAACGCTCTTAACTCACACCGAAGTGCAAAGGGGACGTATTAAGTCGTGAACCCCAAACACGACGAGTGAAGCTGGTAACCGCTCTTAACTTGGATAGGCCAGATAGTACCATTGCTTCACATACCATGAAAACCATGCAACTTAGAGTCCATGGTTAGCAGTCATTTTAGGGGAATTGTGGGAAAACAAGGTTTATCACAATTCTGAATTAGGAATTAACAACTGGGAATTAGTATTTGTACTTTTAATGTTGCAATATCATTCATGTACATGTGTGTTAGTCCTTGCATATGGGTTGCTGATGTCGATAATTGTATTTTTTAGGGAAAAATGAAATGTTGATAAAATTGTCACATAACATTAAAATAGTTACTTTCATGTTAAAATGACTATCACAATTGGGTTCATTGACCCCTGAAACATGGGGATAGATACCATAACCAGGCTATTAAAAAGATGAAAAAAATGACTGAGTTATGGCAACAATATTTGATGCCAAAATGGCGGCCATCTTGGATTTTTCTTTTTACATTTTCGGAAGGGGCACCCTGGATTTTGCAAATTCATTTTTTCCCTTCTGAATATGGTGTCAATAAACATCAAGCCATCACACTAGGCTGTGATAAACTTGATCTGAAAACGTCACCTTCTATAGCCTACTCCTATTTATATACCAAATGTATCCATTTTTGTCATCTGATTGGTAAAAAGTAGATCTGACAATTTTTAGTCCGACCTTAAGATTCCGCCATTACCGAATTTGAACAGAGCAAAATCTTCATATGTATCACGGCAAAGTTTTTACCAGCCAACCAACAGTTTTTAGGACAGAAAACGCTAAAACTCATTATGCTCGGGGCAAGGCAAAGACATGGCTCCTAGGTAATTCGGCTTCTGCCTCGGGACATAGTTATGGATTTTAGATCACCTTGGGCCTATAATCTTAACCAGAGTTAGATTATAGTCAATATTTGTATACTGCCCATCGAACCATGTTGTATGCGTTAATCCATGCACAACATACATGCATTTTTTGTTTTCAGGTTACTGGAGCAAGTATTCACCCGTTTTGAGCAAGAGAACGGTGGCACACTGCTATCGGCAACACTATGCCTTCTTGAGACATCGGCCACTGGTTTGCTGGAGACGGAACTCCTTAAGATTCTAGGAGATGAAGATAACTTGATGCCTCAGGGCAAGGATTCAGAAATGGAAAAAGGTACCATACAGCCAATACTTTACTATTTTTACAAATTCTTCATCCTGGAGCCAATTTCACAAAGTTGTTGTTGCAAAAATTTCTTTGCTATGCAAAATTGGGTTACCAGCCAAAGTCGTTTGTGGTGTGCATTAAAATTGATTGGTGTCCTGCTAGTGTTAACAAGAACACAAGTTGACATACAATTTTGACTGCTAACCCATTTTTTAAAAGCAATTACGTTTTTTTCTGCTAAACAGCTACATGAAATTATTGGCCACTGTTTTGGTCTTGAAGATCCCTGAAAAGGATTTTCTTTCAACAATAAATAATTTGGTCCACCAACACCGTCAAACTCATTTTTCTAAAGTAAAAGGCCCTTACGATTTTTTCTCTCATCCCAAGTTTGGTTGTTTCATTTCAATGGTGATGAGGCACCATACCAGATGTTGTGTTCGTTTTCTAAAGTCGGGCATCTGAAACCTTATTTTTAGCAAATGTTGTTTTTTTTGCTTCTGATTTTTTATTTTTGTTTTTTTCGCGCAAAAATATATGATATTTCCTGTTTGCTTCTTTTATGGTTTGCTTGATGTCCGTTTTTCTCTATTCTTATTAGATGTGTTCAATTGGCTGCCCCAGGTTGCCCCAGGGTAATGCCCACGGGTGAGCCAGTAGAGCTAGGGTAACAAAACACAAACACGACCTCTCTAGAGACTCTCACGAGAATTAGGTCAAGGTTTATATTGTGATCATTCCAAAAGACACAGCTGAATTCATTATTTTACGATTAATAGTCCAAAAAGCCAGGAGACGAACAAATTTGAACGATTTTCTTCAACAGACAAAGGAGGCGAGAAGAAGGCCAAGGACCTCGGCCCTCTTCCCGCCGCTAAGTGGGCGGTGGTCTTCAGGGCTCTCAAGCCGTTTCTAAGGCCGTTTGGCGACGGCGGGGAGGGTAGGCTGGACTTCTACCATAGAGCTCTCAGCAAGGCAGTCCGCAAAAAGTAAGCAGAAACATTGACCTAAAAACAAGTCCAATGCGGACACGGCTTAACTGTTATTATTGTGGGAGTACGTGTGGTCTAGTGGGTATGACGCGGGACTCCCAATCAGAGGTTGGGGGTTCAAGCCCCACTTCGACCAATGTGTCTGTGTCCCTGGGCAAGGCACTTAATCCCAGTTGCCTCGTCAACCCAAGCGATATATGGGAAGCTGTTAAGGAGAATGCCACAATCTAACTGCTGATAGGGTTGTGCGCCTGGCCAGCAGCACGCACCTAGTTGAAGCGAAATGGTTCTGGTGATTCCATGACGGCAGCGATAATAATGGCAACAGCGCCAGGAGTACGCGCAGCGTAGACATGTGCGCTATATAAGAAGTGACCATTATTATTATTATTATGCAAAATGTTAGAAATTGCATATGATATTCTTTTGTTTTTACATTGTTGGTGACTTGAAAAGGCTTTTTTTCAAAGGCTTACAAATGTCTCATTTGGGTGCTTGGTACTGGCCCATTTTATTGTAATATTTACATACATGTGTTGAATTTTCTCTTACAGGTATTTTTCGAGTGAAAGTGGAGAATCTGCGTCGGACCAGCTGTGGTGGCACAAGAAACTGGCTGATTACTTCAGTGAATCGGAACATGTAGACCGCAAAGTGGAGGTAAACTGCAACATGATTTTGCGCTTACGGTATAAAAACTGGTTTAAAGGCACACTTTTTTCCCCACGGCAAAAATGAAAAGTCGGGAGTGTGTCCTAACTTAACGAGATCACTTTCACGGTTGGAGTGAATTGAGATAAATTGGCGTGGTGTCCCCGTTACATCAGTGAGCATCATTTTGTCAAATAATTCAAAATTGCTAAACTCCATCAAGACTGAAGACTCAAAAATTATCACAGAACAGGCTGAGCAACCATATCATGCAACATCATTATATAGATGACAACTTGCTGATCACTTATTTGCCATTTTGTGGAAATGAAGAAATGTCACATTTGTGGAAAGACCTTTTTTTGGAGCGTATAATCTACATTGATTTTGTTTTTAATGCAGGAATTACCCATCCACCTTCTCAAACTGGAAGACAAGCTACGCCTCACTGCATTCTTAACCAACTGGGATTCATTTGACAGATTGTACAATGAAGAATATAGTACCCTACTGCTGAAATACTGGCGGGAGGTATGTGGACCCTGTCAGAACATTTTGCCAGTTCAAGGAACTTTTACACTCCCAAGTTTGCTAAATTTAAATTCATTTTCCAAAAAGGCATGTTGAAGCCGGCTAGGCGCTAAACACAAAAAGGGAATTGAAAAAGGCGGATCAGACCTGGGTCTGCGCTGCCATGCGACTCTACTGCACACGTGCTTCACATGTGTGGCATGTTGCTAGGCAATTTCTAAATGAGCGGGGCTTACTGGATCGGTCTATTGTATCAAAAGAGGAACAACGCACTGGAAACTTGCCACATATGCGCCGCTGCGAAACATGCAAAGCACATGCCTGCACGGTGTCCATTTACAGCATGACCTCGCACTCGGCCCGGATGTACGCTTTCAAGAGCCGCTTTTACCAACTCGCCGTGTGCGCACTAGACTTATTGTCTCAGGAAAAATTACCTGGTCAGTTTTCCTGGGCATCAGTTGGCCAGGAAAAGTAACCGCTGGACTCAGAAAAGTTACTGAGAGGAAAACATCCGAGGCTGTCTACACTGGACTTATAATGTGAAAAGTACCCATCGTCTCGGTGAGTTCACCCTAAAAAAGTCTAGTGCGGACAGAGCTTTTTTCCCTTAATCACTTGGTTACACTTGTATAGACCAATCCGGTAACTAATGTCTCCTTCCCTGTATATCCGCCATAGCTGGGGGGCGTCTAATGCATTGCCAGTGCGTTTTGTATTGCTGTTAGAACGAAAAGCGCTCATCCATGCATTACATGCACGAACGCGCCTTCTCTTCGTGTACACGCGACGCGCCGCCTTTGCGTACACAACCTACAAAGACGCGCAATTTCTTCGAAGTAAACAAATGCAGCTTCAACAACAGCAAAAACATACAGTTCATTCAGTGGAAGCCCCCCAGCTATGGCGGATGTACAGGGAAGGAGACCTTAGTTACCGGATTGGTGTGTACTATGGGACACAGTCACGCTACATTACGTATGTAACTGGATATTTTCAACTCTTGTGACTTTGCAGGGCCACGGACAAGGATGGCAGACAATGATGGGAAATAACTACAGGGAGAGTTTGGAGAAATTGTTTGCCGATGATAGTACACCTAAAGAAGTCATGGCAATGCGTTATGAGCAGATCTCAAGAGTTGTGTAAGAAAATTGGGATTTGATACATTTGCTTCAGATTTTTCCAGAAAATAAATTTCGCTCTAACCAAATAATCATATAAATACCTCCCCAAAATTCATTCATTCATTCATGGTAATTGGTTGGTTTATTATTAAAATCTCAATAGCAGCCAAAGGCTGAATTACAGAGATAATTACAAAACAGGAACTGTATACATTATAAAAAAACACGTAGATTCCGACAAAAACTAAAACTAGAAATAAGTGTGGATTGAGACTACAGCCAAGGCCAAGGTACTACTTGGTATTGTTTAGCAACCGAATAAGAAACGGAAGGGGACTTTTCTTGAAACGTTCGGTTCTACAACGGAACATGGAGTACTGATTCGGTCAATTCATGAAAAATACTATCCATTTGAAGAAAACTGAAAATTTGCAATCTCCAATCTGGATTAATTTGTTTAATCCTTTAACCCAAAGACAGACAGTGCAACTTTAACATGTTAACCTTTGTATTAATAGAAATCAGTCTGGTGAGCACAGTGCCGCCATCACACTGCTGGAGAAAGCTTTGGAGTTGGAACAAGAACTCGGAGGTCGGCCGGAGCGAATGGTTGAGCTGTATGCACTTACATGCACCGTCTATGACGATGTGAGTTGGCAGAGATTAAAATGTAGTATTGACCTCCTTCGAACACGTGCGAATACACCATTTTGGGAGTCAAATAATGCTGAGTCATTGTGGAAGCGATGTGCGTGCGTGTTGTGTGTGTCTCTGGTGGGCGTAACACGGTTTAATTCACCAATAGGAGCCCTAGCATTGCGCGTTACGCACGCTATGGACACACACAACGCGCACGCACATTGCTTCCAGAACGACGCGGCATTATTTGACTTCCAAAATGACGTCATTGGCACGAGCTCAATTGGTTAATTTTGATGTGGGTCATTTCATGAAAATTCATTTCCACAAAATGGTCAATGAGCAAGCAAAGAGTCATCCTTTGTGTACTCAACAAAGAACGAAACACTCTTCTGATTTTTTATGAGACATTCTTGGGTTTCACTTTCTTGACAACCGGTTGCTATCCACCATTACTGTGTCCATACTATGGCACGCCAAAGCGAAAATAATTCAACACTGATAATTTAATGTTGCGCAAGAAAAAAAAGTTAGCATGACTTTTAAATGTTGATAGACTGTTTGAAACTGGCATACCCTGCTTTTGTTGGCAAGTTTTTTAAAATGTTGAGACTTGTTTTTCAGGGTTTATGGCAAAATAATCAGTGTTTAATTATTTCCACTTTGGTGTGTCATACACGTGACGTCAACAACTATCATATACACCATTACTGTGTCCATACTATGGCACGCCAAAGCGGAAAATAATTCAACACTGATAATTTGTTAGTTCCTTTTTTGTAATAACACATGTCTAACAGACCCAACAAGGTCACAAGCCCAGATAATTGGTGCAGATGAAATTTACAATGAAATTTACATGAATGGTGGGAAATTTGACTGCTCTGTGGTGACTATTTTGTAAAATATTGCCTGTTGCAAAAATGTTTTTTTTTTTTTTAGTTTATAATGTTGTATGATGTGGTGGCTTACAAAAATTTAGTTTTCGACCAAAATTTAGTTATCTCAGAAATTTAAAAATTATTACCTCAATTGTTCTCAAACTGAAACATAGTACATGTACCTTTTGTTTGAGATCTAAGGAACAATAACGATCGGATTCAAATAATACCGATGAATGAAATAAATTTAATAACTTTTTGGTGGATGTAAATAATTTTTTATTTGCCACTATTTTTCTCTCAGAAACTGAAATTGTACGAGTATGTGGACCCCTCCCAGCTACGGGATTTACGACCAGTCATCAATTTTGCCCGCAAATCCATCGCAATCCGCCAGACGCTTGAAGGGGACGTGCACAAGGTTTGCATGAAGCCATTTTGTTTGTTTAAATTCATCCACTCACTGGGCCTCAATAATCAATGTTGATATAGACCGTATCGAATAGCCGCCATTTCATTGGGCACCTTTTGTTACTTAAACTGTTCGACAATAGTAGCACAATATGTGCAACCATGCATGTCCTCAAGGAACAAAAAAACTGCCCCACGAAATGGCGGTTATTTAATACGGCCTATAGGAGCCCTCCATTCATTCAGTCTTGATCCACACTGAAGTAATGGTCGTCTGCAGGTAAGGGGTCAAGTTAAACCTTATTTGGGTTTAGGGCGTATCTTAAAGGCACAGGCTTGTCAGCATTGCGCGCGCGCCAAATTTGTGCCACGAAATACGCAGCTCCATGCCTTTGTTATGGAGCTGCGTATTTCGTGGCACGAATTTGGTGCGCGCGCAATGCTGACGATCCTTTGCCTTTAAGTGACCTCTGGGAGAGGTGGTTATCTCATTGAAGGGTTTATCCCTCTGTAGGGCTTGTTAAGCTCACGTGATAGCCGATCCCAATCAGTGAGGAACAACTTCAATACCGTGTTTTCAGACCATCAGTTGGCTTCATTTTTTTCTGTGGGATGTGAGGTGGTTTGCCAATAATCTATTTATAAAATGATTGCACCACCAAATGATAATGTACTAACACCAGTTTTTTGGGGGATTTGGTATTTCTCGCATTTTGCGATAAAACTATAAAACTCTGTTTGTGGTCTAGTGGGTATGAAGCGGCCCTCCCAATCGGAGGTTGATGGTTTGAGCCCCACTTAGACCAACGTGTCTGTGTCCCTGGGCAAGGCACTTTATCCCAGTTGCCTCATAAACCCAAGCGATATATGGGAAGCTGTTAAGGGGAATGCCACAATCTAACTGCTGATAGGGTTGTGCGCCTGACCAGCAGCCACCTAGTTGAAGCGAAATGGTTCTGGTGATTCCCTGATGGCAGCGGTAATAATGGTAACAGCGCGTGGATACAGGGTGGATATGTGCGCTATACAAATCTAATCATTATTATTATTATTATTATTATTATTATTAGTTTGTGAATTTTAATTTGATTCGTGATACTTTTGATGAATTTGTTTCAGTACAAACTGGGCCGTATCACGATCCAGCTGGCCTTCAACCTCCAATCGTGGGTGGAATGCAGAGGAGACAACACACTGAGTGTGGAGGAAGCCGGGGAAGAGGGACAGCAACAAATACAGAGTGCTATCGACATATTCAAGGAGGTACGCTTTAATTAACCACTTCGTGGCGGCTAGGCATTTTCCAATTTATTCCCCTGGAGCGGGATTCGAGACCACCGTGATTCGAGACCACCAGTTGGCTTCATAGCTCAATTGGTAGGGGCTTCTGGAGGTTAAGCAGAATGTCCGCGGTTTGAATCCCGGTGGAGCCAAGTTGCTTTTCACTGTATCCAGATTTCGCAAACTCATATGGACATTTGTCCACATTTGTCTCATTATTTTCTTTTCAGCTTGGCGATATTGGCCAGTTGGCTGATGCCATTATGACTAAAGGTGTATTGGAGGAACGGGGAAGCTCGGGACAAAAGAAGGTGAGAAATCAATGGAGCGTGTTCAGATTTTTCCAGAAAATAAACTCAAAACATTTTCGGAAAGTCAAGTTTGACTGACGATTTCTCTCTCGTTACTCCTCTGTTATTCCTCTTTACAGTGATGTGTCATTTGTTATGATTAATCAATTGGAGGATGTGCAGTATAGCGGAATACAGGGATAGGTGGCAAATGAAATGCCACAAAATTCACTGCTATTGTCATGCAGTGCATTCCCCTTTTGCTTGGAGGATGGGAATGTGTCAATGCACTTTTTGACAATAGCAATGCATTTTGTCCGTATTCAGCTATGCTGCACTTTTTCCCCAATTGCTTAATCGTAACAAATGACACATCATCGTAAACAGGAATAACAGGGCTTTGCAACAAGATAAATCGTCAGTAAAACTTGACTTTCCAAACTTTTTTTGAGGAGTTTAGATTTCACTCTAACAATCATGTAAAATACCTCCCCAGAAAATTTGCAATCTCCAATTTGGATGTGGAAACAAAAAGGTTGGTGTGATCATTGCACTGCTTTATGGAACCAGGGGTCGATTTCACTAATGCTTACGATTCTTCGTAACTCGAGATGCGATGGGTTACTGCTCCGTAACTCGTGTTGCGTCCTGAGACGATTTCAAGAAACTTGCGTGTAACGATGCATATCTGCCATGGCAAAGCACCGTAAGCTACGATGAGGCAATGGGTCATCGTAGCGTACATTTTGACCAACGATGGTTGCGTTTTTTGCCATTTGTGGAAGACGAGACGAACTCTGGCTCTCACTGAGTGCCTCTCTTGATAGACTCTATACTAAGCAATAAAAACAAGATGCACAATTTTGTACATACGATTTTAGCAGGTGACAAAAAGTGTCACTTCCAAACTGTTCAGTGTCCAATGTTTTTGCTGCATGCAATAACATGGCTGCAGTTGGCCATCCTTTGTCTACGTTGGCCACAACGTCGTGTATGTGTGGAATACAAATTTGAATGATGCTACTGTGTTCTACGTGCGACTTAAAACGCACAAACAAAATTGTGTGTTACCCTCTTTTTGTCTATTTGTCAGTACTATGAGGAAGCATTGGAGCTGTGCTTACAGGCTTATGGTGAATACAGCGTGCTTACTTCCCGAATTCTGCTTAACACCGGGATCATGTACGAAGACATGAGACAAAATGAGAAGGCTTACGATTTCTACCTTAGATGGCAGGACGTGTGTGAAGAGGCAAGTAGTAATGGGGGCGTTCGAGATGCTTACCTCCTGTAACACGGGGTTTACACAGGGGGAAGCCCCCAGAAGATGCAAAACGAACGACACAGGGTCTCGCTTTGAATTATGGGAACACGTGTTCAAAGGTTGTACGGGTGAAGCTTTATAAACGCACAAAAAGAGCACCTTCAATTGATTTCAGTAATTTTGCGAAGCAAACTTGTGCAAGTCTAGTCCCAAAGCAAGTGCCATGGCATATGGCGTCGTGTACTGTAGATGCTTAATGCGGTGCTGCGCGGCGTACAAGTCTAATTCCTAAGCCAGCACCATATTTGCCTGCATCGCAAACTGGCAGCAGCCGTGCATTGCGTGTGTGGTGTGCTGCATTGGACCAGCCACCAATCCAGCCTCATTAAAACACATTCATAAATACCTTAGACAGTTTACGCATCCCTATTGGCTGAGAGTACGTCATGTGGGCAGTCTTAAACGGACGATAAATGCCCAGCCAGTCTTAAACACTTTTGAACCTGGCTCTCGGCCGCGCCCTAGTCAGTTTCAGCGCATATGTAACGCAAGTGTCCGTCCCGGTTACGAGCATATATTGGAAATTTGTACACAGGGTATTTAGAAAGGCATGTTGTCACACTATTTGTAACCCTTTTTAGTTATCTCTTCAGAACAACTGACACTTATTTCTTTTATTTTGAGACCAGACAAAGGTATTTTCTGGAAAATATGGTCTGTGTTGCCAAAATGCACCATTTACCGTGTAAAGACTGCATGGCAAAAGGCTGTGTAACGTTGGTTACGTAACGTTGGTTACGTAACGTCGGTTACGTAACGTCAGTTATGTAACGTCAGTTATGTAACGTCAGTTACGGGTATGTTCTTATTAAGGAGGTACTAATAACTTGAAATAAAAGTGGCTAAATGTCTTCGTATCTTGCACACATGTACTCCATAACCCATTAATACTGTCACATAAATGTCACCATTCCAACATTTCAAGGACATGAGATATCAGCATATGATTCTGCACCGAGTTTTGTTTATGTCCTTTTTGCGTAACGTCAGTTACCGACACGTTTTTACTCACTGCTACAGAAACAAAATAGCTACGGTGAAAAACTTGCCACCCGTTCCTTTAATATATGTGGCTCTTAAAACCATACTGAGGAGATACCCCAATCATTCTTAATTACTTAGCTATAATTGAATTAAGAAGGCAAAAAGTGTGCAATTGTAACGTCAGTTACCGTGAAAATGCCCAAATGGTGAAACTTCAGCAACTCCAGATAATTTTCCATCCATTTTTGCGTAACATTTTAACATTTTTATTTCACTTCCATAACAGGTATTTGGCTACCACCATCCGCGCACCCAGCGTTGTCGTAACTGTCTGAATGAGCCAATTTATGTCAGAATCAAACAGAAAAGAACTACGCAAGCAAGCAAGCCACAAGACCCAAAGGACAACCAGTACCCATCGGATCTTGAAGACAGTGGTGAAGATGATGATGATGATTCGGATGGTTCCCAGCCTGAAAATTAAGGTTATTTAGTACAACTTTTTACCTGGGGTTATTCACAGTATATGCCTTTACCCGCTAGACCAAATCTCGGTGGTGGCCCCGAGACGACGCGAGAGTGAAAATACGCCCCGATTCCCACTTGTAATTCCCACTCTTGTGCCGCCCCGAGATTGCTCTTTCACCGGGGCGAGTCCAACCCCTTCTCGGGACCAGGGACTTATTTCTACAACGCCTTGCAATCATCGCAAATGCCCAAACCAATCGCTAAGCCCAAATACCATCGCTTGTTAGCGACAGATTCTAAAGATCGATTTCACAAACATTTTCTCATTGCAAACCATCTGTTTTGCGAATGACTATTGCAAAAATGCAATCGTTAAATGATCGGTAAGCATAGAAATGATATCGTACAATTTTTGTTGTCAGTTTCATTTGTCTGAACGTTTGTTTGGCATCGCATGCTGTTTATTCGTAAGCACAATTTAATAGCATTTTATAATTCCACCTCCGTTCACCAAGAAGTCGTCTTTGGGGAAGGACCGGCCGGTATTTCCCACCTCAAGCAACACAACCTTCCAGTCACCATCTTTGCTCATTGTGATTTGTTTTTCAGTACTAATTGCTCATCGCTAGTGAAACACAAATTTTATCGCCATCGCAACAGCGATGGATTTCTTGTTGGCGATCGTTGTTGCAATGGTCGCAACATTTCATGATAGTGAAATCGGCCCCAGGGTTGAAAATCTTAGCCTCCCAGGGCGAGACGCTTTTCTCGGGGCAAGAACGGTAGTGTAAAATAGGAAAAGAGGTGAGTTCTCACTTGTTCAAGTAAGGGACGAGGTTGCTGATCTCCGTGGTGAGTTTGCCCCGGGGCAAGTTTTAGAACAACAAGTGTGAATTGACGTGGGGTTGAATTCGGGGTGAAATATTGCATGTCACCCAGGGGCAACCCCGGGGTGAGTTCGTCCTGGAGATGGTTCTTCTAATGCGAAAAATCTCTTATGGGCTGTCCATGAACAACACATGCTCAAAATGTCAATTTTTAACCCACAAAAATAAATGGTTTCCATGGACAGAAAAGCTTAAACAAATTTAGGAAAAGTTCAAGACAAAATATACAAATGTTCACCTTTTCCCCAAGATGTGCCTTTTGAGGATGCATTTTTCAATCCTGGTTGTACAAAGAGTTTTAAAAACCAAAACTGTTGCTCATTGTATCCTAATGAAATGCAATATATATTTCTCCGTCCATTCTAATATAAATTACTATCAATGCTAGAATAGGGCGACAAATCGTGTGTAAAAAAGCTATATTAGGGCGACCTGCTCAATAGGGCGACATTTTGGTGTCGCCCTAATATTTTTGAGTTTAAAATTAATTTTTTTAGGTCAAAAACCATTTTTTTAGGTCGAGAACCATTTTTATTGGGACTGGAGCTGTTTCTCTTCGGTCTGCAACCATTTTTGAAAGCTTTGGGTAAAAAAATAAGGTGTCATTTTGAGTGACTCTTGCCGAAATTTCGGTGGTCTCCGGTGAGAGTCTTTCCGAAATGTCGCCCCATTGCAGCATTCAGCGTTGTTTAAATACTTATGAATATTATTCTTGGGGAAAATAAACAAAAATATTCCCCTAATTAATCTTAGATCAAGATCATATCTCTGTAAATAAACCAAAATATTTTGAGGTGGTTCTATAGGAGAGAACTTGGGCCCTAAAACTGCAACAAATAGTGCGACAACATACTTTTCTAAAAACTGTGTACAAGTTTCCCATATGGTGTACATGACAAGGACATCTAAAAAGTCATACAGAAATCGTGAACAGTGTTTTTAAGGTCTCAGTACATCATTTGCAGTTACCGAACATTTTACTTCACGAATTAACAAGAAAAACTGACTAAAAAGTGTTGATAGCAACGGTAACAAACACCACATGATTTTTCCCTGTGTAAAATTGTACCCTTGTGAGAGAAATTGCCAATTGAAGGTGTTTTTTTTTTTTAAATTGTTTTTCAACGATGCTTTTTTAACCAATCATTCAACACAAAAACCATGCATTCATTTTTCAGTTTTTTTGAAGTATTACTGCATCTATGTGGCTGAAATTTCTACATGGCATTTTATTTATTTACCACATCCAACAGCGGAGGGACCGCCAATTACAGGAATGGGAGCAAGTGTGGTTGAGTGCCTTGCTCAAGGGCACAGGTGCCACAACCCGTCGCGGCCCGGAATCGAACCTACATTCTAGTACTAGCACAGGAACTTAAGTAGTTATGTAATGCTAGTTTGTTCCCGTTTTTAAAAGTTTTCCAATCATGTAATCTGTCTTTAAGAAATATATTATCATGCTGTTTATTTATCTTCTTAGAACAGTCTTAAGATGTTTCTTTTGTAAAATATGACATATGCATGTCGAGCTTCGTTTTGAATTCAACCATGCATTCAACCATGCATACCCTCAAACCAAATTAATGCAAAACAGGATGCGTGCGCATAACGACCAATTTTTAGATGTAAACAAAGTGCACATCGTCAATAGAGTACTAAAGTAAACACGTCACTCTTTATGTGTTGCCAATGTTACTGGGTCTGCACTAAAACCAATTAACTGTACCAGCGATTGTTTAGACCCAGTTACCCTGCACGTGATAGCCCCACCATAGGCGATTGTGCAGTAGCCTACAGATACAGATACCTTTACAGTTTATGAAAACGGCAAGATGAATTTTTGTTATTGCTTGTTTTTTACGTCTTTTTCAAGGAAATGTAATCTTCACGTTTGATTTCAAAGTGGTCACACTCGCATGTTTTTAAAGGGCGAGGTTTCAGGTTTTTCAATCTTTATAAACGGGTATTTAAAATATCGAAAATACATTCAAACCGAAGTCTTTCTGATTTTTGTGCAAGTTCGATAAAACCGAAATATTTAGATGCATTTTCAGTGGTTTTAATAATACACTTATGAACTTATATTAAAGGATTTCAGTTTAATATTGTGGCTATTCTTAGGGTAACTTTTACATCATAGAACATTATTCAGCAATAAACATCATGTTGGGTTGTAAATTGTAGGATGTTGATAAAACTATATATTTTACGTCCTGTCATGTGAAGTGACTCGCATATTTCCGTCATGTTTGTACTATACGTGTCAAAAAAGAAGTTTTACTTTTGATCTTGAATAACTGTCATTTACCAAAGGATTTGAACCAAAAATTCAGGTCATGTAAAGAAGGTCTAACAACTTTTATTGAGCGATTTGTATCGGCTTTGATCAAGAGGGTGAGATTTAAAAGCTATACGAAAAAAAGTTTCAGAGATCTCCTTGCATTTATTGACGAGTTGCACAAAACAATTAAGGAGCTCTGCAATGACATCAAGGGGTGATCCTGCATTCCTTCAGAAGCTTTCGACTGCGGCATGAGCTTTTCCGCCACCGTCTCGGTTGATATTGGAAAAGGCCAAGTCGAAAGTGGCAGATTCTGAAATTGAGGTTTATATGTTTTACCTCTAACTTAACCATTTTATGACGCACAAATGCAGCGCTGATTTGTTTGTTTTTTTTACAAAAAAAAGTTTGTATATTTTTGTCACTTGATATTGTATATTTTGGTAGTTTCAATTAGTTTTCCTTTTAATAGATGTGTTTTAGTTTAAAGATAATAAATTTACTTTTCATGACAAGTCTACTGCTCCGCACATTTCAACAACGGCAGACGAGATTTGTCTGGTAACCTTAGTCGGCGATATTTGTTTCGATGTGTATCGTTTGAATTGGCTTTTTTTTGCGTGTAACCAGTAACCCTTTCAAATGGTGGTGTCTTTTAGAAAGTTGAACATCATTGCCTAGCAACCAACAGTCTGGTCACTTTTTTTCATGCCATTTCTCAATTTGTATATTTTAAAGGATATCGTCCAAAAAAACCCCGATGTTTTGTAAACTAATATCTGGTTCCATAAAGCAGTGCAGTAATTACACCAACCCTTTTGCTTCTACATCCAAATTGCAAATTTCCCGTTTCTTTCCATGGATTGTAATTTGGGGAGGTACTATTATGATTATTGGGTTAAAACAAAATCTATTTTCTAAAAGACACCACCACTCCACCCCCCCCCCCCCCCCAAGCCAAGTAAATGCAAGTCGTATCGTGGAGCTATATGGTCGTATACAGCAAAAACAAAAACAAAACCCAAATTATTTTTCATTGATGCAAGCCGAATCGCTAATAATTTGTCTCGCTTAGGCTAATGGTTGGCGTACTACTGTACCGTTTTATGCCAAAGGACTAGGTGAAGTTTAATTTAGAAGCAAAATGTGTGCCGCCCTCATCCGACTTTTTCTTCGGATATTTCTTGATTTTTGCCGACATTGGGGAGGTTTCGGTCGCATACGGTTAGGCAAAACATGGGCAAAACGACGACTATTAGTGAATTTACGTCATCGATTTGTGCGTACTTGTGGCGTTTACACAAATATCCCAAGTGTAGTTTTGTTGTTTACACTGATAGCAACGCCTCTACACCTTAGTGAAAAACGGACAGCGAAAGGTAACGATTTTGAGGTTTGGCTAATCGTAGTCGTAATCACTAACCGTGCACACCGAAACCTCCACACCGAAACCTCACTAATACTGCAGCGTTTGAGATTTAACATCGACCATCGAGATCGGTCACTTCGCCCCTTGTCAGTTCGTCACTTCGCCCCATTACTGCTTCGCTTCGCCCCGCCCCCCATCTCCTGATGGTTTTTTAGTCTGACCATATATGATACTGATGTTATTGTTTTTGGTTTCGAGTCAACTCGGACCCAAGTCAACTCGGACCCAAGTCAACTCGGTCCCAAGTCAACTCGGACCCAAGTCAACTCGGACCCAAGTCAACTCGGACCCAAGTCAACTCGGACCCAAGTCAACTCGGACCCAAGTCAACTCGGACCCAAGTCAACTCGGTCCCAAGTCAACTCGGTCCCAGGTCAACTCGGACCCAGGTCAACTCGGTCCCAAGTCAAACTCGGTCCCAAGTCAACTCGGACCCATGTCAACTCGGTCCCAAGTCAAACTCGGACCCAGGTCAACTCGGACCCAGGTCAACTCGGTCCCAAGTCAAACTCGGTCCCAAGTCAACTCGGACCCAAGTCAACTCGGACCCAAGTCAACTCGGACCCAAGTCAACTCGGACCCAAGTCAACTCGGACCCAAGTCAACTCGGACCCAAGTCAACTCGGACCCAAGTCAACTCGGACCCAAGTCAACTCGGACCTAAATAAGTCAACTCGGTCCCAAGTCAACTCGGACCCTATGGGAAATTAAACGTAAACTTATACCTTTTATTTCTGGATGTCCTTCACGATCCTGTAAGGACTTCTCATCTATACATTTTCATATAAAAATATAATTCAGTAATAGTTTGTTTTCGCTCGTGATATTAAACTGATCGACTTCGTGTGTTGTTTGCATTTGTTTATGTAAGGCCAAACAAAATAAATGGTGTGTTTACGGTAACCCGACCTACCTGGAATTTTTAAGGCCAAATTGCCGACCTCAAACTTTTTATTGCCAATTTTCAAGTTGATAATTTTAAATGAGCACTATTTGCAATAATTTCCAACGAACATAACATTTTCTACACTTGTACATGAACATGTTTAATATTGTTAATTGTGAGTTTCAAAGATTGCAAAACAACACGCAAATGCATGAACTGAAGTGTAAAAAAAAAAGACAAAATAAAATTATTTTCCTACCTACCTACCTGGATTTTGTTTAGGTCGTTACCGTAAACGCACCATTAATTTTGTTTGGCCTAATGTACGAACTATTTCAACTGGTGCAAGCTTTACTTTTCTTTTTGAAAATAGAATTACAGAAATGCAGGGCAGTTTTCTGCAGGACAGTTGGTGGAAAAATAACAACCGAAAAAAAAAAGAAGGGGATTTGCAATGTCCAAAAATGTAATCGACCATTTTGCCTGAAAATCCTTACCTAAGTGGAGTATTTTCGCCCGAGATGATATATTTTTATCAGTAAACTATAACGGTATCTGTTTCAGAAAACAATGTTCAAAACCAACTTTGGTGATTATTAATCTTTGGCCATTGATTTTAAATATTTGTTACGTTCAATTTCCCATAAGGTCCGAGTTGACTTGGGACCGAGTTGACTTGGGTCCGAGTTGACTTGGGACCGAGTTGACCTGGGACCGAGTTGACCGGGACCGAGTTGACCGGGACCGAGTTGACCTGGGACCGGGACCGAGTTGACTTGGGACCGAGTTGACTTGGGACCGAGTTGACTTGGGACCGAGTTGACCTGGGACCGAGTTGACCTGGGACCGAGTTGACCGGGACCGAGTTGACTTGGGACCGAGTTGACTTGGGACCGAGTTGACTTGTACCCGTTATTGTGAGCGATAGCGATATGTCTGTATTTTTCCCCCATTACGTTTACGTTTTACTGTTTAAACATATTTTTTATTTTCTGGAAAATTTGCATATATTTGTTTTTTCTTTTTATAACTTCAGTCGATTAAAAAAGTTTTAAGCCATTTTGAAGTGGCGGCGGGGCGACCTGACATGGGCGTAGGCAGTGTTTTCTGAAAAATAACTTCAGTTTTTGCTCCCAATTTTGGGTTTTCTATCAATTCCCCAGTTACAAATGCCTGATAATTCTTTTATAGACTAGTATTATGGTCAACTTCTCAAGGCTAATGCAGGTTCAAGGCCGGCCGCGCCAAGGACGCACTGGAAAATCGACTGAAACGTGTTAACTTTGCTTGCCGACGAATACTGCTATAAAACCGTACCGGCGCGAGTTTGCTGTCTGTTTTTGCCTGCAGTACTAGTCCTACTTCAGAAAAACAATTATGGTGTGTAATGACTGATTATTCTAGACCGCGTGGTCTCGATAAATAGTGGAATTAACACCAAAATCATGGGGAGGAAGCTAGCTGGAAGGTAGGTCCAGCGTCGTGCGTGTTCGTTGTTGTTGGCGTTGCTTGCGATTTGCATCAGCCTAAGCCGCGCCGCGCCGGCCGGCAGACTAGCGCCTATGGCCACGCGGCCTGGCCTGGTCTGCACTGCTTGAAGTTGAATGTTGTTTCCTTCCTCCATGATCTGTCAGACCAACTCGACTTCAACAGCACAAGTCGCAAGTAACTTCTTAAATGTATTCAATACACAGAACTCTAGTAGTAGTAAAACTAGAAAGTCAGTGCAAGTTGCGGTATTTTTTTCCTATACATTGAACAAAGATTTTAAGAAAATTACTTCCTGGAATCGATAGATTATCAAATTCTAAGATATACTTCCCACTTGCACTTCTGTCGCAAATGTTGCATTTCTGAGATAAATAAATGATAAAATTACTGCATAAAGTAATGCACAAAAATGACGCGGTGAGCAGTCTGTGCGTAAGCGCGACAACAGAGGGCGCTGCACGCGCGCGTGAATGGTTATCTTGTGCACTATTAAACTGAAGGAAATTTTTGAAGGAGAAAATGTGATTTTTCTACAGAAAAGCAACATTTGCGACAAAAGTGCATATGGGAAGTAGGCCTATATCTTAAAAATACATTATCTGTTGATTCCAGGAGGTAATTTTTTTAAAATCTTTGTTCAATGTATACGAAAAAAATACCCAAGTTGCTTTACCCCCGTTCGTTATTTTTTGAATTATTGATTGTTTTTGGGGGAGACGGTGTGCGGTGGGGGGTGGAGGAAAGAATTGAGAAGTTGACCACTACTACTACGACTAAAACTCAAGGTTTTCTTAATTTCTTCAAAAACAGAACTTTTTAAACCAATCTCATGTGATTTATATAGGTATGTAGGCCTACAACGTCTAAAGCCATTGTCAACTATACACCAATCCGGTAATAAGGTCTTCTTCCCTGTACATCCGCCATAGCTGGGGGGTTTCCACTGAATGAACTGTATGTTTTTGTTGTTGCTGAAGCTGCATTTGTTTACTTCGAACAAGTTGCGCGTCTTTGTAGGGTTGTGTACACGAAGGCGGGCGCGTCGCGTGTACGCAAAGGCGAGCGCGTCGCGTATACGCGAAGGAGGCTCGTTCGTGCATGTAATGGATTAGCGGTTTTCATTCTAACAGCAACACAAAACGCACAGCCCATGCACTGGACGCCCCCCAGCTATGGCGGATATGCAGGGAGGAGATCTTAGTAACCGGATTGGTGTATACATTCGGTACAAGCTCTTTCTTGCCGTCACTTCTATTTAACGAGGGAGAATTATTTCACATTTTTACACAGGTTAAATATAAAACATTCTGCTCACTGGAAGTAGAAGAATAGTTCAACAGAACCCTATTTTAAGCTACAATCTTTGAACCCAATCAAACCCAACCGTGCTGTTGCGTCACAATGGGTTGCGGAGGTTCAAAATCAATGCTCGTTCCCTCGGGACCATCGGACTACAAGTACATGGTGGAACAAACATGGCAGAAGGTTTCTGAGACAGTAGAGAGGAAATCGACCAAGAAAGGTCTGGTCATCAAGCGATCAGGCTGGAAAACGGTTCGTGTCTTCGTGTCGTCGATGTTCAAAGACTTCCATGCAGAGAGAGAAATTCTTGTCAAAGAGGTATGGCCCTCTACACGAACCAACATTTGTTGGCCAACAAGGTACAAAATGAAGTTGGAACTTGTTGGTCCGGTACATGGAAGTGCTCGGCCACGCGAACCAACATATCTCAACTGCAGTTGGTTGCTGCCTTTACGTGACAGGCGTCCTCATCTCCTATTGGCACGTTCCTCCAACAAGCTCCAACAAAGTTGGGCGATGGCTACATGTTTATACATGTTCCAACTAGTTGGATGTTGTTGGATGCTGTCTGGAGTGGCGTCCACACCATTTAACCTTTGGTCAGCCGACATCGTCAGACACGTGTTGGACTGTGTGATTGGACCTTGTTGGCCAACACATGTTGGTTCGTGTAGAGAGGCCTTAAGTGTTTATGAGGAAAAACTTAATTTCATTGCTAAAATCATGTTTCCAAACAAAATTTACCCTTTCTGGGGCTTTATCATGTGGTACGGTATTTATACCCCAAGAAGTGCCCGAGGTTGTTTAATTAATATGTTAATGGATGCAGAAATTACAAAATTCTGGGAATTTGAAAGTGGTTTGTGTCATGTTTGGAAGAATTTTTTTCTAATTTTAAGTCTAACTTAAGTCTTGTTGGCATTGGTAACAGGACACTACATGAATTTATTTCTGTCCAAGAAATTCTGTATAAAATTAACAACTGAGGGTGCTTACTAAAAAAGAATGTGTGTGCGCACACACTTTATTCCCATTCATTTAAAGGAGCGTGACCAGAGTTTCTGGAAAATAGTTTTCGATGTAACTTACCAATATTATCGAGTAACTCCCATACACACCTCCCATGTCCCAAAAACCCGAAAACATTCGCAATTTCCAGTAAAAAATTGAACAAAACTATCGAGTATGCTTTTAGCGGATAAACGTTGATACTGGAAAATTAGTTTACAAATAATCGGTGGATTTTCGACGATATCCTCGGAAATATGCGGCCTAGAAGCGCGGGAGTTTCAGTTTCGTAATCAGAAAAATATAACGGATGTTATGATATAAAAATCTCATGACCCATAAGGTAAGTCCCGGAGAGTTATGGGTAAAAAAAAGTGATCTGGTCACACTCCTTTAACACAAAAACCATGCATGGATTTTAAAGAATGGCTGCGTCTTATGTACAAATGTATGTATGTATAGCTGACATTTCTGCAGGCTTTACCAACATTCTTCTTTAGATAATGATGTTGTTGGTTGCAGGTATTCCCAGATTTGAGGCAGTGGTGTGAAAAACGCAGACTACATCTTGTCGAGTGCGATCTACGATGGGTAAGTTAAATTTGATTAAACGCCTGTCTCACTGAATCTCAAATAACTATGGTATTGGTACATCAGTGCTGTCATATGTGACGTGTCACGACAAAATGAGCGTAAAGTCGGAATTATAAAAAAAATTGGATATTGGTATTTTTGAATTCAGCAGGAAAAGATCACATATAGGTCTTTCTATAAATTAGGGGTCCAGCTTTGGTGTCTCCCGTTACATTTTAGATCTTGTTTTTGTAAATTCAGGACATATTCTTTAAATACTTCAAAGAGTGAGTACATAAAGTACAATTCATACAAAATGGTTTAAAAGCTATTTTAATGATTTTTGTACGAACAATAACACATATTAGGTGTAACGGAGGACACCAAATGTCACACTTTTGGACCCCTAATTTATAGAAAGACCCATATAGGTAAAACTATTGCAACACAGCTTGGAGGAGTGTTAGTGTGCAAACAAATCTTCAAAAACATCTGAAAATTGTTTTTAATTGTTGGATGACGCTAAAAATTTGTAATAAAAAAAAAGAGTTACTCTTTGCAAATATTACAAAGCCCTAAAATTTACCTCCCTTCAATTGTTGACTTTGGACAGTCGTTATAGGAAATAGTGGAGTGCGACTTTACGCAAAAATTACCAGGCTTAGACAAAATGATATACAAAAATTGTGGCCATATCAAAAATCTTAAACTTTTGAGGGCCTCTAAAACAACACTTGCCATGTTTTATATGCACACTGATATGTAATTAAGTTAATTGGTTTATTTTATATATATATGAAGTATCCCTTTATTTATGAATTCTTTGACATGAAACATTTTTTTATACTGTTTTTTTTCTTCCAAAGAAATAGGTTTAAAAATTGGTCACAATATTTCTATTTATTTTATCTAGTTTCCTGAAACCAAAACCTAATGCAACAAACAAGCTTCCCCTATCTCTGCATTAAAGAAACACACCTTCTTTGTTGGGCTATTTTGGGCTCGAAATAGACCCATACATTATTCTGAAGCGCTTTCGAGAGTAAATCAGATATATCCTGAAAAGACGCCGTCAAATTTGGCTGTTTTTGAGCATTTTTAAAAAATTCAAGGTCACGTGACTTTTCGGAACCAAATTCTGGTTCCTCAAAGTCACATGGTCTTGTGAGTTAGTTGTATTTCCAGCCGTATAAAAGTTTGTTACTGCAGAACTGCACCAAATTCAACTCTGATTTCCCCCCAATATTTATAAGTAATTGACAAAAGAGAGACAAATTCTTTTTGGGGTCGATTAAGGAGCGCTCACTGCATTGCATGAGCTCCCAATGGCCGATCTTTCCAAAACAGAAAATTCAACTCCAGTAACTTGGGGCTTCTCTGACACTCCATTGGCTGCGCCTTGGAAAGGTCAGCGAACCGCAGTCAAAGTTCAACAAATTTGAACTTTGACCCAGCTCAAAAGTTTTTGCAAGTCGTGACAGGCCGCGCAAAAGCGGCAAACTAGTTTCTGTACAAACCAATGACAAAGGCACGCGCAAAGCCGTTTTTCCACGATAGTGTGAACGCGGCTTTAGAATTGATTCAAATTTGGGAATCACAAACATGATTACATCTCTTTGAGGGATCAGTTTCCACTAGCTTGATAATTCCAATTAAGAAGTACTCAGTGATTCTAAATGTTAGTGGATGAGGAAATTACCAAATTTCAGGGATTTGCGAGAATTATTTTTGAAATCTAACGCCAACCTTTCTTTTTAAAATGACTCAAATCCGAATTTGTTTCTAGTGTTCCAATCAAATAAAAACAATTTTCATGTTAAAAGGCTTCAAAAATACCTTTAAAATGCCAGAGGGTTATTTTGTGGAGTTTCTTCAGTAAAATTTGACTCGTTTTGATATACAAAATGATATACAAAAATTGTGGCCATATCAAAAATCTTAAACTTTTGAGGGCCTCTAAAACAACACTTGCCATGTTTTATATGCACACTGATATGTAATTAAGTTAATTGGTTTATTTTATATATATATGAAGTATCCCTTTATTTATGAATTCTTTGACATGAAACATTTTTTTATACTGTTTTTTTTCTTCCAAAGAAATAGGTTTAAAAATTGGTCACAATATTTCTATTTATTTTATCTAGTTTCCTGAAACCAAAACCTAATGCAACAAACAAGCTTCCCCTATCTCTGCATTAAAGAAACACACCTTCTTTGTTGGGCTATTTTGGGCTCGAAATAGACCCATACATTATTCTGAAGCGCTTTCGAGAGTAAATCAGATATATCCTGAAAAGACGCCGTCAAATTTGGCTGTTTTTGAGCATTTTTAAAAAATTCAAGGTCACGTGACTTTTCGGAACCAAATTCTGGTTCCTCAAAGTCACATGGTCTTGTGAGTTAGTTGTATTTCCAGCCGTATAAAAGTTTGTTACTGCAGAACTGCACCAAATTCAACTCTGATTTCCCCCCAATATTTATAAGTAATTGACAAAAGAGAGACTATTTCTACAGGTACGAAACAGAGTTAAACATAAGTATGAAAATTCGAACATAACTGTTTGTTTCAAGAGTCCGGAAAACGGGAGCGAGAGCATGCTACGGCAGGCTACTGTGGAGTGTATGATATTTCCCCCCGTGCAGCATGGCAAATAGCCTGAGTGAACACACGACCGGGTGTGTTGCTTCGTGTACGATCGTGAAGAAAAAAACATTATGCCAACTCCTCAAAAGAAAACGGAAATTCCTATTCGGTCGTCCGGGCTGTCTAGTGAAATCGTGAGCAAAAAAATTGAGATATCCTGAGCAGGAGAAGAGCGAATCGTCTGTGACAAAGTCGTGAGGCTTGCTCGTAGTTGCAACGGCTGAGTGTATAACCCGTCTTTTGACCGTTTTTGTTAATTTTGCACATCTTTAGTAAATTACGGGATATTTTGATGATCTTTTTTCACAACGACCATCAAAAAAGTATTGTCAATGCTCCTACATCACTAAATCATGTAAACAGTAGGCAGGTGTGTACCTTTAAACATTGTCCCATATAATTTCCCCCAATATCCTGTACAAACGGGCACAGTTTCCAATACATGTATAAGGAATGGTAATGTTCACACAGTTTGCAGTTGACCTTGACAGTTGTGTCCACAGCTATTTGCTTGTTGCCAAGCAACCAGACACGCATAGCAACCGGTATTGTGTTTTAGGGGAATATTGCTCTCCATTACAATTGACTGCTATTTCTGTCACACCTTATAACCTGGTGGATTTTGAACACCTGTCGCATTTTTGCATATTGTTGCAGCATTTTATTTTTTTTCTTCACAATTTCACCTATTTTAGTGTATGCTGTCTATTGTATGTCAATGTAATTAAAAAAAACATGCATGCTTTATGGAGTAGGGAAAAGGCAGAAACAAATTGTTGCGTAATTGAATAACAATGTATGTAATAAGCAGTGGTTGACTTTAGTATTATCAGTTCTTTCTGGTATTGAAGCCAAGGATTAAAACAAAAGTGCGCGAGGCACTGTAGCTCATAAGCCTCAAGAAACATGTGAAGAGAAGACGATGAAGAAATGCTCAGTTTTAGAGGTGGGAGGAAAACCCCTACACAATTCTATATAGGGGGAAACCCACGGAATCAAGCAGGGACTGAGAACCCAATCCACATACTTACCCGGACGGGATTCGAACCAGGGCCATAGAGGTGGAAGGCGAGGGAAAGTACCGCTATACAAACTGGTTTCCCCATGTGCAGAACATAATTATGTAATACCTGTAATCTGTCTTTAAAATTGTCAATATTTTGTCAATCTTACCAGGGCGTTCCCAAAGACACGTCTACGGAGGAGACATTACGTCTTTGCCTTGGGGAGATCGACCGGTGTTACCAAGACAACATTATGCCATTTTTCCTCAATCTCACAAGGTAGGAGTTTAATTTTTGGATCCAAAATGTTTAAAATCAACTTGATATAATGCCACAATTTTGGAACACCCTTTTTTAGAAACAGTTTGATTGTAACACAATTTATTTCCTTTGCAAAAATGGGTCACCAGCCTAATTCATATGTCGTGTGTATAGACTACTAAAGTGTGATGTCAGTTGCCATGGTAATTGGGTCTAAACATTAGCTGGTAATCTGAAACGTCCATTGCTACAGCGTAGGGAAACAGTTCACTGGTTTTAATGTGGACCCAAAAACCATGGCAACACACAAAGGGTGTTCACTTTAGTAGTCTATTGCAATTGACCAGTGTTTTGCTATCGTTGCTACATGTAAGAAAACAAGTTGACATACAGTTTTTACTGCGGACCCTTTTTTGCATTTAAGCAATTAAATTTTGTATTAACCCTTACTGGTAACCGGCAAATGTTTTTCTTATGCATAGCGTTAAAGATACAAATTTGCACAACTGATGGTTTAGGGGTTCTGCAAATTTTTCTGTTAAACATCTTTATGAAATTGGTCTCTGGGTCCAATTCATAACTTGACACAAGTCGTAATTGTTACTGACTTGACTCTTGTCTCGCCATTTTGCCATTATGTGTACTTTTCTGCAAGTCTTGTAACACATGCCACATTCATTCAAAGTAATCCGCGTATGTTGCTTTTCTTTTATTATTATTATTATGATTATTTCTTTCTGGTATTCATACCAAGGATTCCTCAATAGTGCTCATTGCACTGTCACTCGCAAGCGTGAGGAAACCCATTAAGAATTCTAATTAGAAATGGCCAGAGACACCGGGGAATATCCCCTTGCTCTTCACGAAAGAATGCTCTGGAATCTTTAGAGTGCGTTACCATTACCTAACACACTGGACCAATGGCTTTTCATCCCTTCCGAAGGATGGAGCAAGTGTGGTTGAGTGCCTTGCCCAAGGGCACAGGTACCGCAGCCGGATTCGAACCCGCAACCCCAAGTTTTCACCCATGATTGCGAGTCAATGACCCAAACCACTCGGCCACGGTACCCCACGCATGTTATACAAGTTTTTGACAGTTGCTTCTAATGTCGTTTCTAAATGCGCTATACTACTTTGTATATTTCACAGTGAACGTTGTGGTTGGATCCCAACTCAATACGACGTACCCGAATTTTTGGCCGGGGAATACCGCAGGGTACCAGGACTGTCGGTAACCGAGATGGAAATCCTGCACGGAGCATATCGCATCGATAATCCAAATTGTAAGTGCATTGTACTCCTGGGCCGGTATTTGCAAAGCTGAATCTAAGCAGGTCGTTTAAAGACAGTATACATGATTGGTAAACTTTTACAAATAGATTTATCCCCCTGTGTGATTAAAGATATGCATGATTAAAACCAACCTGAGCAAAAACCAGCTCCGTACTTCCTCTAACTTTTGAGAAAACAGTCAAAAAGGGTTTGCAGTCATTTCGCCCCAAAACCACTTCGCCCTGAACCCTGGCCTGTGCAAGAAGTGGTTTTGTGGCGAAGTGGCATTAGGGCCAAATGGTTTTGCGGCGTATTGAATTTTCGTCTCATGAGACGAAAACTGACTGTTTTACTCATTTCTCAAAGACTATAGCACTTCAGACAAAACCATTTCAGGGGAAGTTTTCTACGGTCATCATGTTTATATTGTGTAAGTTTTCGAGATTACCAATGATGTATACTGCCTTTAAGTCTGTCCTAATCTAAACACCCACAAAATAAATGGGACATTTAAGTGTCTTAGCGGTTTTTTGAAAGGAGCTAGTCCAGATTTTTCCAGAAAATGGAATTCGTTTTATCCTAACCATCATATAAAATACTATCCATGGGAAGAAAACAAGAAATTTGCAATCATTAATTTGGACGTGGAAGCAAAAAGGTTGGTGTAATCACTGCAGTGCTTTATAGAACCGGATAAATTAGTTTTTTTTTTAACTGGACATTTAAAAAAATTTAAAGTATTTTTTTGTAGGTAGTTGGAATTGATTCACACTTGTTGTTCTAAAACTTGCCCCGGGGCGAACTCACCCCGGAGATCGGCACCTCGTCCATTATTTGAGCAAGTGAGAACTCGCCCCTGCCCCTTTTCCCACTTGTTCTTGCCCCGGGGCTAAAATTATTAACCCTGGTCCTGAGCAGAGTTGAACTCACCCCGGGAATGAGCAATCTCGGTGGTGGCTAGGGCATGGCACGGGGGTGAGACTTTCAAGTGAGAACCAGGCTTATTTTCACCCCGGCGTCGCCCCGGGGCCACTCCCAAGATTTTGTCTAGTGGGAGAAGGCCTCATGTGGTGTTCAGTGTTGTGACCTTTTCCTGCACTGACAAATGTTTGTGGTTTTTCTTTTAGCCCTCTTTATGATCAGGAATTCCTCATTTTTGAAGAATCTTCCCAGAGAATATGAGAAGGATTTCATAGATCCAAACCCCATTGCTCCACACAAATTGGACATGCTTAAACAGATGCTTAAAGAAAAACTGGTAAGTCTCTATCTACTGCTTGGCATTTTTTAATTTTTTTAGATTGGGTTGGACACTTGTGTTAGCATGTAGAGTACCATGGTTGAGTGGTCTGGGTCGTTGCCTGGCAACATTCAGGTGCAGACTTGGTGTTGCAGGTTCAATACCCGGCCGTGGTACCTATGTTCTTGAGCAAGGTACTTGACCACAATTGCTCCATCCTTATGGTCCAGTGTGTTAAGTAAATATCCCAGAGCATTCTTTCGTGAAGAGTAAAGGGATTCCCCGGTGTCTCTGGCTGTCGGCTGCCAATGGCACCACCCACCTATGTATCTCAATGTTTAGGTGAAACACATTTGTATGCTTCCTGCAGTTTAGCCTACGGGCTGCAAATTAAAGCTCCATAAACGCATTAACTAAATACAGAAAATAAACTGCATTTTTGTTTTCTCAGGAGAATCGAGTGAAATGGTACGACTGCGAGTTTGCAGGAATCGACGAGGACGGAAAAGCTGAATTCAATGGCCTGCAGGAATTGTTCTCAAAGGAGGTTTGTCATTTTATTAAGAGCCGATAATAAACGCTTCAAAAAAAGTTCGGAAACTCAAGTTTGACTGACGTTTCTCCCTTGTTACCAAGTCATTTCCCTTGAATTTGGTATCATTGGAAAGCCCTGTTATTCCTCTTTACAATGATGTGTCATTTGTTATGATTGAGCAATTGGGGATGTACAGCACAGCTGAATTTGGGGGTGGGTGTAAAGTGAAATGTCACAAAATGCATTGCTATTGTCAAAAAGTGTATTAAAACATTCCCATCCCCCAAGCAAAAAGGGAATGCACTGTATGACAATAGCAGTGAATTTTGTGACATTTCACTTTACACCCAACAATATACCGCTTAAGCCATTTTATTAGAATTGATTGCTTTCCGGTGACGTCATCCTTCCATCCACCATTTTGGTTGTCATTTTTCATGACCCACGTGGCCCGAGTGATAACCGGCAAAAAGAGCAAGAAAAGCGCATTGGTTGCACTTACTTTTGTTGCTTAACCTTGCTTTATTTTGTTGCGCCATGGCTGTTGTATCGATAAAGATAAAAATGTGTTTCTTCAGGCTAAAAATCGCGATCAAGTAGAAGCACTTTAGTTTTTACAAGCGGAGTGCATGCTCAATAATTTGAACATATCGCAGTGCGCGCGTGCAGCATCTTCGAATGAAAATACGCTGAGTATTTTTTTACGCGTGTTCATGTGCGTCTGTTGGCGCTCGCGTGTACGCGCGTGACCGTTGACCACCAAACATTCCCGGATGTTCTACGTCACGGAAAGCAATCAATACTCTAAACAATCCCATGAGGCCCTGCACGACGTGGTTTTGTTTACATTGCTCATGTCATCTCTCATTAGGTCCATTGGTTTAAGATGTCATTGTGTGTCTATTGCCCAGGTATTTGAGTTCTTCAAGCAGCGTATTGAGGCTCAGTATCCTCTTGTAGATGCAAGCCTTGATCCATACCAACAGGCTCGGGAATCGCACGAGGTAGGTACTTTCTACTTTGGTCTAATTTAAAACCTAATACTTCATTTGCAGTGACCCAAAATGTACTTTACGAGTTGACAAGTAAAAACCTGACTAAAAGTGTTGCTAGTAATGGTAACAAACACCACATGATTTTTTCCTTGTAAAGTCGTTCCTTTGTGATAGAAATTTCCAACGAAAGGTTTTCAGTTTTTATGAACCATTTATTCAACACAAAAACTATGCATGGATTTCCAAGGTTTTCTGAAGTATTAATAATAATAATAATGAAAATTTATAATGCGCCGGTATCCATCAAAAAAGATGCTCATGGCGCATCTATGTGGCTGAAATTTCTACAAGGCAGTTTATCAACATTATTCTTTAGTTATGTAATTCTGTTGTTCCTGTTTTTAAAAGTTTTCCAATGATGTAATCTGTCTTTAATGTTTTATCTTCACTGTTTCCAACAGTTTTTCCTGGAGAGTCGCGCCGCGTCCGTCTTTGGTCGTAACGCAATCTTCGAGCAGATTGAGAAATACGTCGTCGCAGTCGGCCAGGATGAGACACTGATCATCACAGGTGGTGCTGGATCGGGCAAATCCTCCATCATGGCGCGAACAGCAGACGTGGCTCAAACCATGGCCATGAACAAAAAAATACCAGGGTAAAAATAATTGCAAATGTTTGGCTGTTGTGGGGGCCGTCCAAAGTTGTCAACATTTTCACGGTTCTACAGAGCGTAGTATTTTTCAAAACGCCCTCCCTCCTCCCGAAATGCTACTGGTCAACATTTGTTGTCACTACTGTAAAATGTCAGCTTTGTAGTTCTGTGAAAATGTTAATGACTTTGGACGGCCCCTTAGTTTATATTCAATAATTTTTAAATACGCAAGAAAATTCAGCTTCAGTGATGCAGTTGGTTGTTGTGTCCACGTGTTTAATCAGGGTTTTTAGCTAGTCTGGTTAAGGGGTGGTCCAATGTTTTCATTTTCACAGTCATACAAAGCATATGACAGGGATGCCAGTCTTCCGGCTATTGCCAGAATTCCGGCTTTTTCTTATTTTGGAATAAGAAATCCGGTCCAAGCCTTTTTTCCCAGCCCGGAAAAGTAAATGGCCGGAAATATAAGAAAAATATATTTCCAACTCTTCAAGTCCAAAAAAACATGGAAAATTGTCTCACTTACTTATCAACAATGTCCGGATATTCCCTATGTCATGTTCGACAGCCTATGTACATGATTTGCACACATGCAGTATGTCTGTATCCGGGCCATAATCATTCACGGCTAAAGTATCACGAAACCAGACTATTTGGTTACATATAGACTCAATAGAGGGCGCTGTATCCATACAACAGTCTGACATATTGCATTGCACACTGTCAATGTACAACCCACAACGTGCACATACACTGTACATGGAGTTATGATTTTTACCCGGCCCTAAGCCACTGGCATCCCTGATACGAAAGCTGGAGGTGGTTGAAGGGCGCGTACCACTTAGGGTGGATTCACACTGAACCTTTTTGCACGTCAATGCGATGCGCGTCACTTTGAGAAAAAGCGGTGTGGATAGGATTTAGAGTGAAACGACGCACTGAAAATCACAGAATCCCCCCAAAGCACTGGTTTTCCGTGTCGTTTCTCTGCAAATTCCTTTTTTTCTCTAAGCTATTCGTATCAAATTTACCGAACGGGTGAAAAAGCTCATTGTAAATCCACTCTTTACATCACTGTGATTTTGTGGGTTTTTTTGTAACTTCAAATCACAGCCCACAGGCTGAATTCCATGAAGCTTACAAGTATCTTCCACATACACATTGAGATACATCGAGATACAATATAAATGTTAAAAGCTTGCACCTTTCGAAAGCAAAATATCCCAAAAACAAGTATGTGACAATCATTCCCTTCGCTAGATGTTGACTTATTCGGACAACACACGCAAAAATCCCCTGTAATCCTGCATGTTTTTTTCACAGTGGTGGTGAGCAGGGCTGGCACGTCTTCTACCATTTTGTTGGCGCCGTGCCAGGATCCACGGACATGGAAAAGTGCCTCAAGCGATTACTAAAAGAGCTGAATCAAGTGAACGTAAGTACTGTTCTTGTGCCAAGTGAAGAAAATGTACAGTATAAAGCTGAAAACTGTAGACAATGTTGTAAATTGAAACCGATTTTAGTTGGGCATGATTAGTGCATCTGTAGGATTGTTCAATAGTGTGCCACAATTTATATTGTAAGGAAATTAACCGTTTGCACGCACTGGGTGTTTAAGTCACAAACCAGGAAAAATTGAAGGGGGTAATCTCTTTCGCATATTGTGCACTAAATGAGTGGTTGTTACTGTAATACATCTATACTCTCTTTAAAAAAAGAAACGCAATTTTCTAAAAAGGATAAATTCTTTAAAGATCACAAGATCAATTCTTGACCAGAACAGAAGTTTACAAGGCACTGATTGACCAATCACATTGGAATCGATTTTTTTGATTTTTCCACTTTAGTGATTTCATCCAGGTCATAGTGGACTTGTTTGAATAAAGTGATTCCTACAGCAATGAAATAAGACATTTCCCATTTCTGTAGTTAAGGGCTCTCCGAAAACGTATTTTATAGAACCTGCATGGGATGAGTTGATATCTAATTCCTAAACAGCCCGGAAGTGCAGGAGTTCAGGGAGGCACCTCAAGTAGAGTGGCACACCCTGCCTCAGCGGCTCTTACGGAGGCTGGTGCAGTCAGCCTTGCCACAAGAGGTGGTCATTCACGTTACTGACCGATAAAATATATCACATCTCTTAGCCTTATCGATCCTTCAGTCCAAGTAGAATTTGCGTTTCTGTTTTTTAATCGTATAGTTAAAAACAAGTAATGGTCATTGTTTAGAATATGCACTTATTTTGTTTATGGCGTTATTCATTTGCTGTGTTACAGGATGCGACAATGCCCAAGAATCAAGAAGCTGCCTGTCAGTTGCTATGCAGTGTGCTAAGCAACCCCAAGACAAGGCCAATCATTGTGTGCATTGATGCACTTAACCAGGTTAGTACTGTAAAAGCTAAGTAGCAGAAGGTACACGGCTGGAGCCAATTTCATGGAGCTGTTTAGCAGCCGATTTTGTGCTAACGGAGGCTCCGGCTATTTCAAGGAGACCGTAACCTTAAGCACGGCTAAATGTTTGCTAGCTTCGAAGGAAGTATTTGCGAAACACTAGTGATGCAACAATGCTCGTTTTCAAGGATGCGCATGCTTAAAGATAGTATACATGATTGGTAAACTGTTACAAATAGTTTTATCCCCCTGTGTGATTGAAGATATGCATGATTAAAACCAACCTGAGCAAAAACCAGCTCCGTACTTCGTCTAACTTTTGAATAAACAGTCAAAAAAGGTTTTGCAGTCATTTCGCCCCAAAACCACTTCGCCCTGAACCATTTTGCCCCGAACCATTTTGCCCTGAACCACGGCCTGTGCACGAAGTGGTTTTGGGGCGAAGTAGCATTTGGGCGATATAGTGTTTGGACGAAGTGATTTGGGGCGAAATGGCACTCGGGCGAAATGGCAGTTGGACGAAATGGTTTTGGGGCGAATTTAATTTACGTCTCATGAGACGAAAACTAATTGTTTTACTCATTTCTCGAAGACTATAGCAATTTAGACAAAATCAATTCAGGGGAAATTTTCTGCAGTCATCATGTTTATATTGTGTAAGTTAGGCGTAAATCTGTGAACATTTCTGATTTTCGAGATACCAATCATGTATACTGCCTTTAAGCACGCCGCAGCCGTGAAATAGTGGTAATGTTAGCACAAATTTTATGCTACAGTAAGCACACTTTTTCCCAAACCAGGACCTCGAAAATGGACGCAAAATGGGATCTCGACATTCTTCATTAGTCCTTGTTTTTTTCTCCTACTAATTATAGTTTGATGACGATAAATCTGCCAATCTTCTGAGTTGGTTACCACGGAAACTAGCTCCCCAGGTGCGAGTGATCCTATCCATGATTAACGAGACGCCACCGCACAAAGCACTGTTAGAGCGCCCTCACAAGCCACAGGAGATCGTCGTTACGCCACTGGACATGAAAGCTAGGAAGGTACATACTGATGGAAAGTTAAAGAGGAAGAATCCCTCTTGACGAAAATCCAGCTTTTAGGCTTTTTTCGATAGTCCAAACATCCCTCTTGCCGACGTGGATTTTTATTATTTATTAATTGTCGGTTTTAAGTGGATAAATTGCAAGCAAAAGTGTGCTTTTCGAAAATGAGATTTTCGCGATTTCTGAAACGCTTATTAGGTATTCATGATATGCGCGTGACCCTGTGAAGCAATCCTGAGAAAGAGAAGTCAACACGATTGTTAGCTCCATACGTTTACACGCAAAAAACTTGGAAAACCGTCTCTGTTAGATGGTGTTTTTTGAAGAATTTTGTTGGTCCAAAAAGCGTGATTGTATGTTTTACCAGACACTATGAAAAACAAAGAGAAGAAAGATTTTCTTTTCTATTACCAAGCGAGAGAAAAATAAGTCGCTCATTCTATAACTTGTACGGCCGATGTTCAAACACGTGGGGTCTACGCCCGCACCATGCTGTATACAGACCCGCTGTGAATGCCGTTCGTTCCGTGACAAAACCTCCCGTCGCAATGCACCGGTATTTACTTCAAAAGAGCTTCACTGAGAGCCACAATTTCATTTGTTTTTTCACAAAACAGGTAATAGTAGATTGTTGTCATATTACATGAAGTGTTTTTCACGTTTGTATTTTGAATTACAAGGACAAAACAGGCATGATAAACATTCACGTGTATTTTCCATTCAATACTGCACAGACCGTTTTGTATGTTTCTCAGGATGACGTCAAAACCCTGTTGATAAACAAGCCGAATGACCGCAAGCGTTTCAGAATTTGGGTGAAGAGGGTCGGAACTGCTTTACGTTTTAAGCAAAAGTCTGTCAATTTTTTGTGAAAAACAAGTTGTGACGGTGTTGTAGACACATACACCTCCATTAAAAAACAGAAAAACTAAAAAAATGTGGAAGGGGGGATTCTAGCTGTTTAAATTGGCAACTTTTATGATAAGCTAAATTTAGAAAGCTAATCCTAAATTTGACGGCTCATTGTTTTGCAGTGACCCAAGATTTGACTTCATCATGAGTTGACGAGAAAAAACTAAAGGGGCCATTAAAAATAGTCAATGTTTAAAAATTTTGATATTTTTTCGGAATTGTAACTAAATGTTGTGCTTTGCTTCCATTTACCTCAGTAAACCTTGTTTTGATACCGTACCTCAGCTCCTCTGCGCACCCTGAGATCGCATAAGCAAATCCTCAAACATGGGGGCAAGGTTGGGTGTTAGAGTACAAGAGCAAGTTCTACACGTATAGTTCGATAATTTTCCACAGAATGCACTGGTATGATGGTTGGTCGTTTACATCCACGGATGTATATAGGCACAATCCCACTGGTCACTGGTACCCATCAGGTATTAAGTTGGTGCAGCGTTTTGTGTGGAACCAGTTGCCTAACTGAAAGCGTTAGTGGTTCTCTGATTAATCGTATATTCGTTTCCCGATACCGCACTGGGCATAAAAACACTGCAATGGCAGCCGAGTGGTCTCCTGTTAAATCGACTTGAGACAGGTCGGACCTGGGTTCGAATCCGGCTGCGGTACCTGTGCCCTTGGGCAAGGCACTCAACCACACTTGCTCCATCCTTCGGAAGGGATGTAAAGCTGTTGGTCCAGTGTGTTAGGTAATGGTAACGCACTCTAAAGATCCCAGAGCATTCTTTCGTGAAGAGTAAGGGGGATTCCCCGGTGTCTCTGGCCATTTATAATTCTAATTCTTAATGGGTTTCCTCACGCTTACGAGTGACAGTGCAATGATCACTAATGAGGAATCCTTGGTATGAATACCAGAAAGAAATAATAATAATAATAACCACCCTTAAAGGCCCAGTGGATCATTTGCAATGACCCCAAAAAGTAATTGACGAGTTTACAGGGGAAAAGTTCTGAAAGTAAAGATTGAATTAATAGCAACTATCCAATGAAATGTTTTCGCTCAAAATGATATAATTTTACTAGAAAATAATCCGTAAAGATGAAATTATTTAGATCATTTGCAAACGATTTACTTATTTTTGGTTCGCATCTACGCGGTCCAAAATGCATGGGCGCTGTGTACTCCGTGTGCGTGTTCCAACGCGATGCATTTTTATGGATCGCGCGCACACGCAGTATATGTGCGCCACAGAGTGCATGACGCAAGCCATATAGTACCCGATCAACTGAGAACGAATATTTGAAACACCCCGCCAAGACCAGGAAAATGCATATGGATTTTCATGGTTTTTTTTAAACGTGGTACATTTGACAAAGCTGAAATTTCTTCGGATGAGTTTGTTGATATCTTTCTTTTGATTTATAATGGTTTTATTCGCAGAATCGCTCAAAAACAGATCATCTACAGGGCCTTTAAACTTAAGTCTAAAGAGTAAATGGGGTACTAATACTACTAAATGAAACCACATTGTGAATAGCACTTAACTTCTAGATTGGAATTAGGTCCAGAATTTAATCGGGACACTTAAATTTTCTGACTTAGTCATTTAGTGAATACTGCACCTTCTTGAATCCTTACGCACTGCTTAAGCCTGCTTGAGCAACTTTTTTTTATCTAAGCTCCGCAACATTCCTGTGATACACGCAAGACTAAAAGGGGCTTATGCCATTTTCTCCGGGCTGTCTTTAATGGTAAGCTGTTAGTACATGTATTACCTACTCTGTTTTTTTTCTCTACATTTCTTATTACATTGAATGCTAACCTGTAGGAAATTGTGACAGAGCTGCTAGGCATGTACAACAAGCGCCTGGACGCCTCCCAGATGGAGAGTCTACTAGCCAAGGAGTCTTCCCAGAATCCTCTCTGGCTGGCAATAGCGTGCGAGGAACTCCGTGTCTTTGCGCTTTTTGATCGATTGACGGATAAGATCAATAGCATGGCTGATGGGCTGCTAGAGTGAGTTTAAAATCACACTGTTGGCACCTAAATTAAATGAGCTTGTTCGGATATTTACAGAAAATGAATTTCGTTCTCACCTAACAATCATGTAAAATACGTCCCCAAAATACTACCCATGGGAAGAAAATATGAATTTTGCAATCTCCAATTTGGATGTGGAAGCAAAAAGGTTGGTGTAATCACTGCATATGGCAACAGTGCCAGGAGTACCCTAGGGTAGCATGCGCGCTATACAAGTGTCCATTATTACATTATGTCACCAGATAATTTAGTTTACAAAACATTGGTGGTTTTTTGACGATATCCTTGAAAATATACGGATTGAGAGCGCGAAATTTCAGAATAGTAATGATAAAAAAAATATGGCAAATGATATGGTATCAAAATCTCAACACCCATGGGAAAATGTTTATCTGGACACGCTCCTTTAAGCTAATTTAATAGTTTATTTATGAATTCTGCCTTTTGTTCGATTGGGGGACGTATTAAGTCGTGAACCCTAAACACGACGAGTGGAACCAGCAACGCTCTTAACTCACACCGAAGTGCAAAGGGGACGTATTAAGTCGTGAACCCCAAACACGACGAGTGAAGCTGGTAACCGCTCTTAACTTGGAAAGGCCAGATAGAACCATTGCCTCGCATACCATGAAAACTATGCAACTCAGAGTCCATGGTTAGCAGTCATTTTGGGGGGAATTGTGGGAAAACAAGGTTTTTCACAATTCTGAATTATGAATTAACAACTGGAATTTAGTATTTGTATTTTTAATGTTGCAATATCTTTCATGTACATGTGTGTTGCTGATGTTGATAATTGTATTTTTGAGGGGAAAATGAAATGTTTATAAAATTGTCACAACATTAAAATGACTATCACAATTGGGTTCATTGACCCCTGAAACATGGGGATAGATACCATGACCAGGCTTAAAAGATGAAAAAAAACGACTGAGTTATGGCAAAAATATTTGATGCCAAAATGGCGGCCATCTTGGATTTATCTTTTTACATTTTCGGAAGGGGCATTTTCTTTTTTTTCTCTTCTGAATATGGTGTCGGTATACATCAAGTCATCACACTAGGCTGTGATGAGCTTGATCTGAAAACGTCACCTTCTATAGCCTACTCCTATTTATATACCAAATGTATCCATTTTTGTCATCTGATTGGTTAAAAGTAGACCTGACAATTTTTAGTCCATCGAGTTTGGAATTTGGAAACTGGTCTACGGCGGAAATATTGGTAGCATATTTCACCTGACGCTTTTCCTTTTCGCTGTCGGCTGCTTCTGTGATTTCCTTGAGGACTTCATCATTTGCGAGATCAAAACGACCTTAAGATTCCCCGATTACCGAATTTTAACAGAGCAAAATCTTCAAATGTATCACAGCAAAGTTTGTGCATAACCAGCCAATGAACAGTTTTTAGGACATAACACACTAAAACTCACTATGCTCGGGGCATGGCAAAGACATGGCTCCTAGGTAATTTGGCCTTGGGGCATAGTTATAGCTTCGAGATCACCTTGTGCCTATAATCCTAACCAAAGTTAAGATTATAGTCAATATTTGTATATTTCCCATCGAACCATTTTGTATGTGTGAACTATCAAACGATATTCCATGCACAACATGCATCTCAACACCTGAGGCATTTTTTGTTTTCAGGTTACTGGAGCAAGTATTCACCCGTTTTGAGCAAGAAAACGGTGGAACATTGCTATCGGCAACACTATGCCTTCTTGAGACATCGGCCACTGGTTTGCTGGAGACGGAACTCCTTAAGATTCTAGGAGATGAAGATAACTTGATGCCTCAGGGCAAGGATTCAGAAATGGAAAAAGGTAACGTACAGCCAATGTTTTACAATTTTGCACAGTGCAAAATTTATTTGCTCTGTAAAAATGGGTTACCAGCCAAAGTTGTATGTGGTGTGCATAAATTGACTGGTGTCACAAGTTGACATGTAATTTTGACTGGTAACCCATTTTTAAAACACAAATACTTTTTTCTGCTATATGAAATCGACCACTGTTTTGGTCTTAAAGATCCTGAAAAGTATTTTTTTTCAAGAACAAAATATTTTTGAAGTCGGGCATCCGAAACCTTATTTTCAGCAAACTTCCTCATTTTGCTTCTAATTTTCTTTGCATGCAAAAGTATATAAGATTTCCTGTTTTCTTCTTTTAAGTTTTGCTTGATTTCTATTTTCCTCTTCCTCTATTTTCATTAGACTGTGTTCCATTGGCTTTCCTGGGGTCATCTTGGGGTAATGCTCACGGGTAAGCTAGCAGAGCTAGGCTAACGAAACACAAACTTGAGTAATCTGTCAAGGTTAAGGTTGCGATCATCACAAAAGACACAGCTGAATTCATTATTTTACAATTTATAGTCCAAAAGGCCAGCAGAGGAACAAATTTGAACGATTTTCTTCAACAGACAAAGGAGGCGAGAAGAAGGCCAAGGACCTCGGCCCTCTACCCGCCGCTAAGTGGGCGGTGGTCTTCAGAGCTCTCAAGCCGTTCCTAAGGCCGTTTGGCGACGGCGGGGAGGGTAGGCTGGACTTTTACCATAGAGCTCTCAGCAAGGCTGTCCGCAAAAAGTAAGCAGAAACATTGACCTAAAAACAAGTCAACTGCGGACACGGCTTAACTGTTATTATGCAAAAATTTGTAAAATTATTAAAAACATTGTGCACTATTTAGAAATTGCGAATTATTATTATTTGTTTTTTTGGGACTTGAAAAGGCTTTTTTTCCAAGGCTTAAAAATGTCTCATTTGGGTGCTTGGTACATACATATGTATACCCAGCACGACAAAAATCATTCAATTGGATTTTAAACAATTTTTTATGAATTGTACTTTATGAAAAGTATTTAAAGAATGTGTCCTGAATTTACAAAAACGAGATGTAAAATGTAACGGGGGACACCAACATTGGACCCCTAATTTATAGAAAGACCCATATGCATACATGTGTTGAATTTTCTCTTACAGGTATTTTTCGAGTGAAAGTGGTGAATCTGCATCGAACCAGCTGTGGTGGCACAAGAAACTGGCTGATTACTTCAGTGAATCGGAACATGTAGACCGCAAAGTGGAGGTAAACTGCAACATGATTTTGCGCTTACGGTATAAAAACTGGTTTATAAGGCACACTTTTTTTCACCACAGCCAAAATGGAAAGTCAGGGATGTGTCCGATACACAGGAATGGCTACAGCTGGCCATGTCTGGCGGTCTTATTAGCGCACAGTTTTTATTTCTATTTTGACTAAAATATGCTTCTGTACATGTAATTTGCCATGTTTTGCAGTTCAGCGTTTGGACTCACGAGGGCTTGAATCAGGTGACTACACAAACTTCTGTTGAGATCAAGAATTGAAATTTTAAAGAAGCGTGTCTAGATCACATTTTTGAGCCCCCAATTTTTCGTATTAGCATTCTGAAATTATCACAGAACAGGCAAAGCAACCATATAATGCACCTGCATTATATGGATGACAACTTGCTGATCTCGGCCCAATTTCATAGAGCTGTTTAACAGCCCATTTTCCGTTAACCGAGCGTGAGGCTATTTCATAGACATCGTTAACGGTAAGCAATTGAAAACCTGGCTTAACCGCAGAGCCAAATTTTGCTTAAGATAGTGACGCAACAATGGCGGTTTCCAAATGCGCACATGCTTAAGCACGTCGCGGCCGTGAAATAGCCTTAGCGTTAGCACAACTTTTCTGCTACAGTCAGCACACGTTTTCAGCTAGCGCTTAAGCAGCTCTATGAAATTGGGCCCAGTTATTTGCCATTTTGTGGAAATGCAGAAATGTCACATTTGTGGAACGACCTTTTTTTGGAGCGTATAATCTACATTGATTTTGTTTTTAATGCAGGAATTACCCATCCACCTTCTCAAACTGGAAGACAAGCTACGCCTCACTGCATTCTTAACCAACTGGGATTCCTTTGACAGATTGTACAATGAAGAATATAGTACCATACTGCTGAAATACTGGCGGGAGGTATGTGGACCCTGTCAGAACATTTTGCCAGTTCAAGGAACTTTTACTCTCATCCCAAGTTTGCCAAATTTAACCTCATTTTCAAAAAGGCATGTTGAAGCCGGCTAGGCGCTAAACACAAAAGGGGAATTTAAAAAGGCGGATCAGACCTGGGTCTGATCCGCCTTTTGGGTAGGGTTGAACCCTTCATTTTCTTAGTTTAAGCCCACAGTTGTCAAGGTCACTTGTAGTGTAAATGCTACCCGAATACAGATTCGGCAATTTGAGCATCCTTGGGGCGGAGCTTGTGCAGTGCGCAGGTTTGATATCCAACTGTGCTAAATATAAACCATTTTAATGAAAAACCATTTCATTACATGAAATGGACTGGTGCATTTGAAACTTTACTGAAATAATTTGAATTTGCACAAGTCCAGATTTAAACAGTTTGTCGCACCTTCTAATTGTCTTTAGCCATGTCCACACTCATCCTGAGATCTCAGGGAATTTCTACTCTGCAAAGCGACGTGACAATACCCTGAGGAAATACACGCAAATCTGTGGAGCGAGCCGGCTGTTGTCTTGAGCCAACTCACGCCCGAGTCATTTTGATGTAATTTAATCAATTCGGTCATGTTATGCCGAAAAGAAACAATTTCTATACTTGATTGTATTGGGTTCTGTTCCTTATGACTGTCCCATTCCTACCAAACTTCTAAACGACGAACCTTATTTACTCCGCAGTTTTTCAATATAATAACAGGGATGCATGCTGACGAATGTAATGGAACGGATTCCCCAGTATGCTTTAAATAGCAGCCAATCGCCGACGCGGACAACGGCCAGCATTACCGAGTACAAGTATCACATGCATGCACGGTGTTTACAATCTGCGCGCGTTACATTTGAATGCCTGCAATCGCACTGCAAGCGTCCTGATTGGTCCAGCAGAGGCGACAAGATTTCTGTCACTAGTCCCACCGCCAAATGGGGCCTTTTTCAACAGGGCCACTGTACGCAGGAGTTAGGGAGTGCTTTAAAGGGGCACTGTTGCAAGAGGATGGTCCACACTGGACTAAGTTTTTAAAAGGTTTAACCAAGATGATGGTTAAATGAAAATGCTCAAATTTGACCACTGTCACATTTTGGACTTTTCAACACGGGGGAATTTTACAGAGACTGTTTTTAGCCGGCGCATCCGTTCTCATGCTTTCTTTTGTCATAAGACACAACTTTGACGTCGTTCATTATTATCTGGAAATGTTGCATTGATAGTTCTGTTCAAACTTCCAATTGTATCAAAAGAGGAACAATGCACTGCAAATTTGCCACATATGCGCCGCAACGCACTGCGAAACATGCAAAGTGCATGCCTGCACGGTGTCCATTCACAGCTTTCCAGAGCCGCTTTTACCGACTCGCCGTGTGCGCACTGGACTTATTGTCTCAGGAAAAATTACCTGGTCAGTTTTCCTGGGCAGCAGTTGGCTAGGAAAAGTAACCGCTGGACTCGGGAAAAGTTACTGAGAGGAAAACATCCCAGGCTGTCTACACTGGACTTAAAATGTGAATAGTACCCATCGTCTTGGTAAGCTTTACCCTAATAAAGTCCACTGCGGACAGAGCTTTTTTCCCTTAATCGCTTGGTTACACTTGTATAGACCAATCCGGTAACTAATGTCTCCTTCCCTATATATCCGCCATAGCTGGGGGGCGTCCAATGCATGGGCTGTGCGTTTTGTGTTGCTGTTAGAACGAAAAGCGCTCATCCATGCATTACATGCACGAACGCTCCCTCTGCGCGTGCGCACGCGACGCGCCTCCTTCGCGTACTCGCGACGCGCCCGCCTTTGCGTACACAACCTACAAAGACGCGCAATTTCTTTGAAGTAAACAAATGCAGCTTCTGCAACAGCAAAAACATACAGTTCATTTAGTAGAAGCCCCCCAGCTATGGCGGATGTACAGGGAAGAAGACCTTATTACCGGATTGGTGTATACTATGGGACACAGTCGCACTACATTACGTATGTAACTGGATATTTTCAACTCTTGTAACTTTGCAGGGCCACGGACAAGGATGGCAGACAATGATGGGAAACCACTACAGGGAGAGTTTGGAGAAACTGTCTGCCGATGATAGTACACCCAGAGAAGTCATGGCGATGCGTTATGAGCAGATCTCAAGAGTTGTGTAAGAAAATTGGGATTTGATACATTTGCTTCAGATTTTTCCAGAAAATCTCAATAGCAGCCAAAGGCTGAATTACAGAGATAATTACAAAACAGGTACTGTATACATTATAAAAAAAACATGTAGATTCCGACAAAAACTAAAACTAAAAATAAGTGTGGATTGAGACTACAGCCAAGGCCAAGGTACTACTTGGTATTGTTTAGCAACCGAATAAGAAACGGAAGGGGACTTTTCTTGAAACGTTCGGTTCTACAACGGAACATGGAGTACTCATTCGGTCAATTCATGAAAAATACTATCCATTTGAAGAAAACAGAAAATTTGCAATCTCCAATCTGGATTAATTTTTGTAATCCTTTCACCCAAAGACGGACAGTGCAACTTTAACATGTTAACCTTTGTATTGATAGAAATCAGTCTGGTGAGCACAGAGACGCCATCACACTGCTGGAGAAAGCTTTAGAGTTGGAGCAAGAACTCGGAGGTCGGCCGGAGCGAATGGTTGAGCTGTATGCACTTACATGCACCGTCTATGACGATGTGAGTTGGCAGAGATTAAAATGTAGTATTGACCCCCATTCGAACACGTGCGAATACACCATTTTGGGAGTCAAATAATGCTGAGTCATTGTGGAAGCGATGTGCATGCGTGTTGTGTGTGTCTCTGGTGGGCGCAACGCGGTTTAATTCACCAATAGGAGCCCTAGCATTGCGCGTTACGCACGCTATGGACACACAACGCGCACGCACATTGCTTCCAGAACGACGCGGCATTATTTGACTCCCAAAATGACGTCATTGGCACGAGCTCAGTTGGTTAATTTGGATGTGGGTCATTTCATGAAAATTCATTTCCACAAAATGGTCAATAAGCGAGCAAAGAGTCATCCTTTGTGTACTCAACAAAGAACGAAACACACCCTTCTGAAATTTTATGAGACATTCTTGGGTTTCACTTTCTTGACAACCGATTGCTATCCGCCATTACTGTGTCCATACTATGGCACGCCAAAGCGTAAATAATTCAACGCTGATAATTTAAAAGTTGGCATGACTTTTTAATCTTGACAGACTGTTTGAAACTGGCATAACGTGCTTTTGTTGGCAAGTTTTTAAAAATGTTAAGACTTGTTTTTCAGGGTTGATGGCAAAATAATCAGTGTTGAATTATTTCCGCTTTGGTGTGTCATACACGTGACGTCAACAACTATCATATCCACCATTACTGTGTCCATACTATGCCACGCCAAAGCGGAAATAATTCAACACTGAATTTTTTGTAATAACACATGTCTAACAGACCCAACAAGGTCACAAGCCCAGATAATTGGTGCAGATGAAATTTACAATGAAATTTACATGAATGGTGTGAAATTTGACTGCTCAGTGGTGACTAATTTGTAAAATATTACCTGTTGCAAAAATGTTTTTAGTTTATAGTGTTGTATGATGTGGAGGCTTACAAAAATTTAGTTTTCGACCAAAATTTAGTTATCTCAGAAATTTAAAAATTATTACCTAAACTAAAACATAGTACATGTACCTTTTGTTTGGAGATCTAAGGAACAATAACAATTGGATTCAAATAACACTGATGAATACAATCAATTTAATAAATTTTTGGTGGATGTAAATAATTTTTTATTTGCCACCTTTTTCCTTTCAGGAACTGAAATTGTACGAGTTTGTCTACCCCGCCCAGCTACGGGCTTTACGACCAGTCATCAACTTTGCCCGCAAATCCATCGCAATCCGCCAGACGCTTGAAGGGGACGTGCACAAGGTTTGCTGGAAGCCATTTTGAAATTCATCCACTCACCGGGCCTCAATAATCAATGTTGATATAGACCGTATCGAATAGCCTCCATTTTGTGGGGCACCTTTTGTTACTTAAACCGTTCAACAATGGAAGCACAATATGTGCAACCATGCATGTCATCAAGGAAGAAAGAAAATGCCCCTACGAAATGGCGGCTATTCGATACGGTCTATAGGAGCCCTCCGCTCATTCAGTCATGTTAATCCACACTGAAGTAACGGTCATCTGCAGCTAAGGGGTCAAGTTAAACTTTATTTGGGTTTGGGGCATATCTTAAAGGCACAGGCTCGTCAGCAATGTGCGCGCGCCAAATATGCAGCTCTATGCCTTTGTTATGGAGCTGCGTATTTTGTGGAACGAATTTGGCGAGCGCTCATTGCTGACGATCCTCTGCCTTTAAGTGACCTCGGAGAGAGGTGGTTATCTCATTGAAGGGTTTATCCCTCTGTAGGGCTTGTTAAGCTCACGTGATAGCCAATTCTAATCAGTGAGGAACAACTTCAATACCGTGTTTTGAGACGACCAGTTGGCTTCATTTTTTTCTGTGGGATGCGAGGTGGTTTGCCAATAATCTATTTATAAAATGATTGCACCACCAAATGATAATGTACTAAAACCACGATTTCAGGTTTTTTTTGGGATTTGGTATTTGTCGCATTTTGCGATAAAATTAGAGGTTGGGGGTCAAGCCCCACTTCGACCAACGTAACTGTGTCCCTGGGCAAGGCACTTAATCCCAGTTGCCTCGTCAACCCAAGCGATATATGGGAAGCTGTTAAGGGGAATGCTACAATCTAACTGCTGATAGGGTTGAGCGCCTGACCAGCAGCCACCTAGTTGAAGCGAAATGGTTCTGGTGATTCCCTGATGGTAGCGGTAATAATGGTAACAGGGTGGATATGTGCGCTATACAAATCTAATCATTATTATTATTATTATTATTAGTTTGTGAATTTTTATTTGATTTGTGATACTTTTGATGAATTTGTTTCAGTACAAACTGGGCCGTATCACGATACAGCTGGCCTTCAACCTCCAAGCGTGGATGGAATGTGAAGGAGACAACACAATGAGTATGGAGGAAGCTCAGAAAGAGGGACAGCAACAAATACAGAGTGCTATCGACATATTCAAGGAGGTACGCTTTAATTAACCACTTCGTGGCGGCTGGGCATTTTCCAATTTATTCCCCTGGAGCGGGATTCGAGACCACCGTGATTCGAGACCACCAGTTGGCTTCATAGCTCAATTGGTAGGGGCATCTGTAGGTTAAGCAGAAGGTCCGCGGTTCGAATCCCGGTGGAGCCAAGTTGCTTTTCACTGTATCCAGATTTCCAAAATTCCTATGGACATTTGTCCACATTTGTCTCATTATTTTCTTTTCAGCTTGGCGATATTGGCCAATTGGCTGATGCCATTATGACTAAAGGCGTATTGGAGGAACGGGGAAGCTCAAGACAAAAGAAGGTGAGAAATCAATAAAGCGTGTTCAGATTTTTCCAGAAAATAGATTTCACTCTAACCTAACAATCATGTAAAATACCTCCCCAGAAAATTTGCAATCTCCAATTTAGATGTGGAAACAAAAGGGTTGGTGTGATCACTGCACTGCTTTATGGAACTTGGGGTCGATTTCACTAACGCTTACAATTCTTCGTAACTCGAGATGTGATGGGTTACCGCTCCGTAACTCGTGTTGCGTCCTAAGAACGATTTCAACAAACCTGCGTGTAACGATGCATATTTGCTATGGCAACGCACCGTAAGCTACGATGAGGCAATGGGTCATCGTAGCGTACATTTTGACTAACGATGGTTGCAGTTTTTGCCGTTTTTGGAAGACGAGACGAACTCTGGCTCCCAAAGAACTGATTGCCTCTCTTGATAGACTCTATACTAAGCAATAAACAAAATATGTGACATTTTGTACATACGATTTTAGCAGGTGACAAAAAGTGTCACTTTCAAACTGTTCAGTGTCCAATGTTTTTGCTGCATGCAAAAACATGGCTGCAGTTGGCCATTCATTGTCTACGTCGGCCACAACCTCGTGTATGTGTGGAATAAAAATTTGAATGATGCTACTGCGTTCTACACGCGTCCTACGTGCGACTTAAAAATGCACAAACAAAATTGTGTGTTACCCTCTTTTTGTCTATTTGTCAGTACTATAAGGAAGCATTGGAGCTGTGCTTACAGGCTTACGGTGAATACAGCGTGCTTACTACCAGAATTCTGCTCAACACCGGGATCATGTACGAAGACATGAGACAATATGAGAAGGCTTATGATTTCTACATCAGATGGCAGGACGTGTGTGAAGAGGCAAGTAATAATATCAATAATTGATAATAGAGACATTTTTATATCGCGCACATATCCATGCCAAGGAGTAGGTGCTGTCACACTGTTACCCCTGGTCATGGGGCTCAATTATAAGGGGTGTGAAATCTCCCATTTTTAGTGGATTTCCGCTTTATTTGGTGTGCGCTCCATATTATATTTTCTGCTTTTTTACCGAGCATAAAAAGAGCGCCCTCAATTGATTCATTAATTTCGCGAAGCAAACTTGTGCAAGTCTAGTCGCCAAGCAAGTGCCATGGCATACAGCACTGGTGTACTGTAGATGCTTAATGTGGTGCCGCACGGTGTGCAGACCGCGACTGCAATGATTGGCGAAGCAGACTTGTACTAGCCTAATCCCGAAGCAAGCGCCATCTTTGCCTGCATCGCAAACTAGCAGCGGCTGCGCATCACGTGTGTGTGGTGTGCTGCATCGGACCAGCCACCAGTGGCAGATCCAGCCTCATTACAACACATTAATAAATACCTTAGACAGTTTACGCATCCCTATTTCTTTTATTTTGAGACCAGACAAAGGTATTTCTTGGAAAATATGGTCTGTGTTGCCAAAATGCCCCCTTTACCGTGTAAAGACTGCATGGCAAAAGGCTGTGTAACGTCGGTTATGTAACGTAGTTATGTAACATCAGTTAAGTAACGTCAGTTACCGGTATGTTCTCATTAAGGAGGTACTACTAACTTGAAATGAAAGTGGCTAAATGTCTTCGTATCTTGCACACATGTACTCCATAACCCAATAATACTGTCACATAAATTTCACCATTCCAACATTTCAGAATTAAGAAGGCAAAAAGTGTGCAATTGTAACGTTAGTTACCGTGAAAATGCCCAAATGGTGAAACTTCAGCAACTCCAGATAATTTTTCATCAATTTTTGCGTAACATTTTACCATTTTGATTTCACTTCCATAACAGGTATTTGGCTACCACCATCGGCGCACAGGGCGATGTCGTAACTGTCTGAATAAGCCAATTTATGTCCGAATCAAACAGAAAAGAACTACGCAAGCAAGCAAGCCACAAGACCCAAAGGACAACCAATAGCCATCGGATCTTGAAGACAGTGGTGAAGATGATGATGATGATTCGGATGGTTCCCAGCCTGAAAATTGAGGTTATTTAGTACAACTTTTTACCTGGGGTTATCCACAGTATAGGCCTTATCTCGGTGGTGACCCCGAGACGGCGCGGAAGTGAAAATAAGCCCCGATTCCCACTTGGAACTCCCACCCTTGTGCCACCCCGAGATTGCTCTTTCACCGGGGCGAGTCCAACCCCTTCTCGGGACCAGGGACGTATTTCTATAATGCCTTGCAATCATTGCAAATGCCCAAACCGATCGCTAAGCCCAAATACCATCGCTAGTTAGCGACGGATTCTAAAACCATCTCTTTTGCAAATGACTATTAAAAAATGCAATCGCTAAATGATCGGTAAGCATAGAAATGATATTGTACAATTTTTTTTGTCGGTTTCATTTGTCTGAACATTTGTTTGGCATCGCATGCTGTTTATTCGTCAGCCCAATTTAATAGCATTTTATAATTCCACCTCCGTTCACCAAGAAGTCATCTTTAGAGATGGACCGGCCGGTATTTCTCACCTCTATGGTACAATTTGGGTTCAAGCAACACAACCTTCCAGTCACCATCTTCGCCCATTGTGATTTTTTTTTTCAGTACTAATTGCTCATCGCTAATGGAACACAAATTTTATCGCCATCGCAACAGCGATGGATTTCTTGTTGGCGATCGTTGTTGCAATGGTCGCAACATTTCATGATAGTGAAATCGGCCCCAGGGTTGAAAATCTTAGCCTCCCAGGGCGAGACACTTTTCTCGGGGCAAGAACGGTAGTGTGAAATAGGAAAAGCGGCGAGTTCTCACTTGTTCAAGTGAGGGACGAGGTTGCTGATCTCCGGGGTGAGTTTGCCCTTGGGGCAAGTTTCAGAACAAGTGTGAATCGACGTGGGGTTGAACTCGGGGTGAAATATTGCATGTCACCCAGGGGCAACCCCGGGGTGAGTTCGTCCTGGAGATGGTTCTTCTAATGCGAAAAATCTCTTATGGGCTGTCCATGAACAACACATGCTCAAAATGTCAATTTTTAACCGACAAAAATAAATAGTTTCCATTAACAGAAAAGCTTTAAAAAAAGGAAAAGTTCAAGACAAAATATACAAATTTTCACCTTTTCCCCAAGATGTGCCTTTTGAGGATGCATTTTTCAATCCAGGTTGTACAAAGAGTTTTAAAAACCAAAAGTGTTGCTCATTGTATCCTAATGAAATGCAATATATATTGCTCCGTCCATTCTAATATAAATACTTATGAATATTATTCTTGGGGGAAATAAACAAAAATATTCCCCTAATTAATCTTAGATCAAGATCATATCTCTGTAAATAAACCAAAATATTTTGAGGTGGTTCTAAGGAGAGAAAGTCCCACCCTAAAACGGCAACAAATAGTGCGACAACATACTTTTCTAAAAACTATGTGTACAAGTTTTCCATATGGTGTACATGACAAGGACATCTAAAAAGTCATACAGAAATCGTGAACAGTGTTTTTAAGGTCTCAGTACATCATTTGCAGTTACCGAACATTTTACTTCACGAATTAACAAGAAAACCTGACTAAAAAGTGTTGATAGCAACGGTAACAAACACCACATTTTTTTTCCTGTGTAAAATTGTACCCCTTGTGAGATAAATTGCCAATTGAAGGTGTTTTTTGTTTTTAATTGTTTTCCAACGATTTTTTTGTTAACCAAACATTCAACAAAAATACCATGCATAGATTTTTAATGTTTTTTGAAGTATTACTGCATCTATGTGGCTGAAATTTCTACAAGGCAGTTTATCAACATTATTCTTTTAATAGTTATGTAATGCTAGTTTGTTCCCGTTTTAAAAAGTTTTCCAATCATGTAATCTGTCTTTAAGAAATATATTATCATGCTGTTTATTTATCTTCTTAGAACAGTCTTAAGATGTTTCTTTTGTAAAATATGACATATGCATGTCGAGCTTCGTTTTGAATTCAACCATGCATTCAACCATGCATACCCTCAAACCAAATTTATGCAAAACAGGATGCGTGCGCATAACGACCAATTTTTAGATGTAAACAAAGTGCACATCGTCAATAGAGTACTAAAGTGAACACATCACTCTTTGTGTGTTGCCAATGTTACTGGGTCTGCACTAAAACCAGTGAACTGTACCAGCGATTGTTTAGACCCAGTTACCCTGCACGTGATAGCCTCACCATAGGCGATTGTGCAGTAGGATACAGATACCTCTACAGTTTATGAAAACGGCAAGATTAATTTTTTTTTATTGCTTGTTTCTACGTCTTTTTCAAGTAAATGTAATCTTGACGTTTGATTTCAAAGTGGTCACACTCGCATGTTTTTAAATCTTTAAACGGGTATTTAAAATATCGAAAATACATTCAAACCGAAGTCTTTCTGATTTGTGTGTATAGTTCGAAAAAAGCGAAATATTTAGATGCATTTTTAGTGGTTTTAATAATACACTTGTGAACATATATTAAAGGATTTCAGTTAAATATTGTGGCTATTCTTAGGGTAACTTTTACACCATAGAACATTATTCAGCAATAAACATCATGTTGGGTTGTAAATTGTAGGACGTTGATAAAACTATATATATTTTACGTCCTATCATGTGAAGTGACTCGCATATTTCCGTCATGTTTGTACTATACGTGTCAAAAAAGAAGTTCTACTTTTGATCTTGAATAACTGTCATTTACCAAAGGATTTGAACCAAAAATTCAGGTCATGTAAAGAAGGCCTAACCACTTTTATTGAGCGATTTGTATCGGCTTTGATCAAGAGGGTGAGATTTAAAAGCCATACGAAGAAAAGTTTCAGAATCGGCCACGTTCGACTGGCGTCCTTCAATGTCAACGAAATTGTCCATATCAGAGATCTCCTTGCATTCATTGATGAGTCGCACAAAACAATTAAGGAGCTGTGCAATAACATCAAGGGGTGATCCTGCATTCATTCAGAAGCTTTCGACTGCGGCATGAGCTTTTCCGCCACCGTCTCGGTTGATATTGGAAAAGGCCAAGTCGAAAGTGGCCGATTCTGAAATTGAGGTTTATATGTTTTACCTCTAACTTAACCATTTTATGACGCACAAATGCAGCGCTGATTTGTTTGTTTTTTTTTACAAAAAAAAGTTTGTATATTTTTGTCACTTGATATTGTATATTTTGGTAGTTTCAATTAGTTGTCCTTTTAATAGATGTGTTTTAGTTTAAAGATAATAAATTTACTTTTCATGACAAGTCTACTGCTCCGCACATTTCAACAACGGCAGACGAGATTTATGTCTGGTAACCTTAGTCGGCGATATTTTTTTCGATGTGTATCGTTTGAAATGGCTTTTTTGTTTGCGTGTAACCAGTCTAGTAACCAGTCCAAATGGTGGTGTCTTTTAGAAAGTTGAACATCATTGCCTAGCAACCAACAGTCTGGTACCTTTTTTTCATGCCATTTCTCAATTTGTATATTTTAAAGGATATTGTCAAAAAAAACCCGATGTTTTGTAAACTAATATCTGGTTCCATAAAGCAGTGCAGTAATTACACCAACTCTTTTGCTTATACATCCAAATTGGAAATTGCAAATTTCCCGTTTCTTTCCATGGATTGTACTTTGGGGAGGTATGATTATTGGGTTAAAACAAAATATATTTTCAGTAAAGGTCTGAACACGCTTCTTTAACTGTGCAGACGTGCTATGCAAATAACACCGCCAAGTATAGCATGTTTGAAAACTCGATCTTTATGCACTTTTCGTTTCACTCAATTCAAAACGTATTAGCGGTGTTTTAAACAAAATGCATATACAAAACCAATTTATCACAATACTTTTGGTTAAAATAATTTGCTTTAGTTTTAGCGATCTTCTTAAAAAAATTCATAGAATCCTTTAAAGATCGGTTGTGGGCCTCCTGCACCCAAAGGAAACGTGCCTTAAAATCAAGCACCTATATCTTAAATTCAAGTATTTTACATTCAGAAAGGTTTTTTAGTTACTACCTCAAAAGTAACGAACGCAATAATATTTAGTACGATAAGTTACCATTAATGGTTATACAATATCGAATTATGGGTCATGCTATACAGTATTTACATTTAAATGATGCTACATTATAACACACTCGACTTAAGCATCCCCACAAGTTGGTTGAAAAATTGCTATAAATTAGGTGAAGATGACGTCACGGTTTGTTTACGCGACACCTTTCCCTGGCACCCCGAAATGCGGTTGTAAACATGTTTTGCGCCAAAAGGTACATTAATTGGTTTAATTTGTAGTACGGCCGTTTGGCTTGAAATTATACTACATGTAGTTAACAGTAGACGGGTAGATCACTTTCCATGGACGAGTGTGTAAGACGCAGCCTAACATTGTGCAAATACGGGTCAATTGGTGGCAGCATTCCATTGAAGCGAGTCTGCTGCCACCAAGAGTTTGTAGTCTCATATTACTCGCAATCCGGGGCCCGTTTTCGCGACCATAACCACCACCATGTTTTCTGACGTAATTACTGATTCAACCAATGACTAGCTTTGGCTATCATCATCTAAAGGCGATCATTGGTTGAACTAGTGATTACGTCATAAACATGTTTCTGGTTATGATCGTGAAAACGGGCCACATGAAACATGTCTGCCTATTAAATTTGGCTACGACTTAAGATTGCACACGAGTCTATGGAAAGTGTGCAAGCCGTCTACATAACGTCTTACATTGGTTCGTGTAATATTTTCAGTTGTAGCCATATATGTAATTCGGACACGGCCCATGTTTGGTTCATGATCTTGTAGTACTAAAGCCAAAGGTCATCATAATGTGCGTTGCCAAGGTTACCGGGTCTACACTACAACGGGCGAACTGTTTCCCTGTTCTTTAGCAATGAATGTCTAGTCCCAGTTACCATGACAACTTACGTCACATGTTATTAACATATCAAAATTGACGTTGGATACATGTTTCTGGTCATAGTAACGAAAACGCGATTCCAAGTAGTATGTGTACGTATATCTAGAGTACATGTATATAGTTTCCCGACTTTACGTTTGGGCAATTTGGTGACAACAGGGCTGCGTTCCAAACACGCGAACATTGCAAACGTTTGGATCGTTCGCCAACAACTGGTACCCGACTTTTCATAGACTAGTGCACAAAAGCACTGTAACCAGTGGCGAACGTTGGCTACGTTCGCGTGTTGAAAACGCAGCCCTGAAATGCGTTTGGTTAGTACTAAAAGTATCCACATTAATAAACCTAAACCCAGTACTGCCTCAGCTGTAGAACAGGCAAGAACGCACCGTCCACGTACCGGACCGTGCGGTTCCTGTACGCAGGGTCGTACGAGTCCCACTCAAAGGTGACGTCACGTACTGACGTGTCCGTTACATTCATGCTGTTATCGGGAGACACTGTGAAATGGCGGATTCCGGCACTGGCTCCGAAGTCCGAGTCCAGTCCGGGACCGCACGGGGGCGTGTTCTCGGGCGGTGGTGACTCACTAAACTGCGTGTTGGGCGTGTTGGTCGGTACCACTAGTTTGGGTGTTGGTGTGTTCAACTGCAAGAGATAAAAGACAAATCATTCCCTACTCTGGTTAACAATGAGACCACGTGTGCAAATGTTTGGAATAGTCATATGGTAAAAACTTCAAGGGAAATGTATTTTCTCACGTATAAATTAATTTTCCTTTCAACAGATGGTCGACTTGTAGATTCTTTGAAAGAATTTACAAGTCGGCCATCACCTAAAGCCAGTCTCATATGTATTTTACACAAGATCTGAAGCCATGGTCAGCTACTCAGTTCTTTCCATTACCAACTATGAATACAAATCTAATAGACCGTATCGAATAGCCGCCATTTCGTGGGGCAGTTTCTTTGTTCCTTGATGACATGCATGGTTGCACATATTGTGCTTCCATTGTTTAACGGTTTAAGTAACAAAAGGTGCCCCACGAAATTGCGGCTATTCGATACGGTCTATAGCAATACAAAATTTGACAGGGAAATATGAAGAAGCCACTGTCATTAATAATATAGGTTTTGTATACGGTGATGGCCGACTTGCCAATTCTTTCTAACAGTCATGTTACTATCTAAAATTCTCATCACTGTTTGAACTTACATCCACAAGAAGCGTGCTTCTTTCCGCTGATGTTGGTCTGTTCTCCCTGACGGGCCTGTTTGGCCTCTCAGGGGGGTTGATTGCTTCAAATTCTGGAGGTGTGACAATCCGTTTTCCTGATAAACTGAATCTAGGCAGCCTTAGATCCGACCTCGTTTGGAACTTCCTGACCCGTCTCCTAGTCGAGTAACACCGGCGGGACGAGGGGCGGGCTATGACGGGCTCGGATACGACCGTTCTGTGTGACGGGATTGGGATCGCGCCGGAGGTGGTGTTCCACAGACGGCGGCGAGACTCGCACGGGAAAGGGTCGGTCACGTTAGCGTTCACGTCCCAGCTGGGGTTAGGATGCAGCGGGTAGACCCTGGCCAGAGGTTCCGCCGCTCGCCCGGCAGGTGGTTCCCGCCATGTGTGGCTTGGCTTCTGGATGTCAAACAACCTTCGCAGTGGGATCTCCTCCAGCGTAGAAGCGGACTCCAATCTAGTCCTAGACATAGACGCCTCTTGTCTCTGGAAACTTTCAAACACGTTGTCCCGAGCTCTGTTGGGGCGATTGACGAAAAAATCCACTCGCTTCCGACGAAGCCTTTTTTTATATAAAATCATACACTGAACGAACACAACCGCAGCTACAACGAGCACCAAGATTGCTACTGTTATGCTTATCCCGTATGTGTACCAAAGGTTTGGGCTGTCCTTACCGTCCACGTCTGCTTCAGGTGAGGTCAGAAAAGTTGGCCCACCATGACTGCTCTCCGTGTGCACGAAAGTGCGAGTTTGTGTGGGTCCTGTGGTGGCATAACTGCCGGTGGCACTGTGATCCATATCGCCAGTGGTCCATGGCGAATTCCCGGGCAAGTTCTCAGTTACCGTTGAGGATTTAGTCACGGCTGGCGGGTCTGAAATCCACTTGTTCGGTCGCGTCAGTGCGTCAACGAGATCCTGCCATCGTTTTCGTTCAAGGTTTGGCGAAGTCGCAGCTCTAGTGGCCAACATGGCCAAGGGCCCAGCACACAGCTTTCAAGCTCCACATGGCCGCGGTAACTGCTTTGAACCACCGTCTAACACCCGTACACTACCGCTCTACCACGCACACAAAAAACAGAAAGCCCGCGGACAATTTGAATTCACTCCTAGGATCTAGAATGCTGTTGCGTTGAAAATGGCGGTCACGTTCATGCTTGAGTGGGCCCATTCATAGGCTGGATCCGAATTAGTGGCTTTGGCTGTTGCTATGCTGTTGCTACGGGCGGACAATGAAAGTCCTTAAAAATAGCATGGCAACAGCCACAGCCAAAGCCACGATTTCGGATCCAGCCATACAACCCTTTCCAGTATTTCTCAATATACTGGTATTCAATTATCCAGATTTATAGCCATATTCCCTTTTTATCAGAATGCCAAGGTGATTTTAAGCTTTTATGATAAAAACAGTCAGTGGCTTACAATATTTTATATTTTAAAAATGATGAATATATAACCATAAATTCTAGCATTTTACGTGCTCAGTGGCAGGTGATGTGCGGGGATGAAACCTCCTATTAACAATATCTTAACTACGGTCAGGTTTTTGCGACACTGTATAAATAAGTGGTTCGTGGTCACAACTGGGAACATGTTTCTGACGTATGCAGATTCAACCAATGGTAGGCGTTGGGCGTCGGCAACCAAAGTCGTTCATTTGTTGAACTAGTAATTACGTCAAAACAAGTTTCTGGTTGTGGTCGCGAAAACAGACCCCTGGCCCCATAATGTTCTTTTAGAAGAAAATACTGCTTAGCACAGACAATTTGTGCTTGTGAAAACGGGTTACCAGCTAAAGTGCCGTGACATCGGTATTGCTTTTGAATGGTACTCTGGCAATATTATTGGCTACAAATTTGCTGAGCGGTATTTTCTGCTGAACTGCCACTTAACTTGCAGCTCCATATGAACCGCTCCTGTGACGTTTCGTGGATTTAGCGCAGTCAGCTATATTTATTGGAGTAACACAAAATGCACAAACAAACGAACGGAGGTTAAGCAAAAAGTAGACATCGCTCCTAATTTTGATTGGTCGAAACATCATAAACGTTTCTGCTGCACCTTACTGGCCAATCAGAGTTCGAGTACTCATTGGAGCTTTGTCCAATACAATATGGCGGAAAACGAAGAAATTAACATGGAGTCTGCTCCAAACGATGAATCAAAAACCAACTTGAATTCTATGATAGACCAGTACCTAGACGAAGCTGCATCACACCCCAAATATGCAAACAGGAAAAAAGGTGGCCTTATTGATGAAGGCAATAAGGAATTCCTGAAAAACTGGGAAAAGGTAAGTTACTGCTATTGCCTAGTTTCCGGACACGCGCGAGAATCAGGGGCGGATTGCAATATGCGGTCTAAGACTGGTCTATAGGCTTAGCCGGTTAACGCGGCGTCCACTAAGACCGGTCTATAATTATAGCCCGCTTGCAATATCGTTGTCTTAAAGTTAGACCAGTCTTAAAATTTAAGCCCGCGGCGAGCAGGCTATAATTTTTAGACACCACGCTACATCTCCTAATCTTGCATGAAAAAAGACGAACAAAATGCACATTGTGCCCACTAGAGCCTTTATATTGCTTGATTTGATTACTTTCGCGGTCAGTTTCTCTGCAAAAACTGCACTACACACGCGTCATCAAGTGGCTTCGTGAGGACATTTTTTGTGGCTTGAAATCACGCAAGGATAGCCGGCTGCGTCACTTTCCGTTAAGGTGTGTGTGTTTTCGGCTGGCGCAGTCGTACTTCAGTTAGACTGGTTTATTGCAATGGGCTAAAGAAGTGTCTAAGCTGAGACCGGCTAAGTCGGATAGACGGCTATAAAACATCGGTCTTAGACCATTGGCTAAGTCGATTTTATTGCAATCCGCCCCTGGTCAACATTAGCCTCTGTCACACACTCAAGCGTGACCGACTAAAGCGGACAATTGTCAACATGGCGGCCGAACACAAACGCTAAACCCTTTGTTCCATTCGCCATATTGACATTTGTCCGCTGTCGGTCCTCAATGCGCAAGCGCACTGGTCACGCTTGAGTGATATGACATAGGCTAATGGTCAACTCGCCGCCTGGCCGACTCGCCCCTTTACCTACTACTGAGTACTCGCCCCTTTCCAATTCGCCCCTTTCCAACTTTTGGAAATAATTTATAAGTCTGACGTCACATAAGCCCTCATGCACTAAACCTATGGGACAACTCAGAAGAATTCTAAGACATGACTAAGTTGTTTATAGGCCTACACAGATTTAGGTGAATTTATATATTGGAATCGATAGCTTATTCAATTCTAAGATAAACTTCCCACTGACACTTCCGTCGCAAATGTTGCATTTCTGAGATAAATAAATGATAATTAAAATTACTGCATAAAGTAATGCACAAAATGGCGAGCGGTCTGTGTGTAAGCACGACAACAGAGGGCGCTGCGCGTGCACGTGAATGGTTATCTTGTGCACTATAACTTAAGGCAATTTTTGAAGAAGAAAACTTGATTTTTTTACAAAAAGGCAACATTTGCGACAAAAGTGCAAGTGCCAAGTGGGAAGTATATCTTAAAATTACATTATGTGCTGATTCCTTAAAATCTTTGTTCAATGTATACGAAAAAAATACCATTTTTTAAAGTAAAATCTTTGTCATGTTTGGTATGAATTCCATTCACTGGTCGCCACTGAGACGCTGTGTGTTAAGTCTATGGGACAGGGCAGAAAACGTGTTTTCAAGGAAAATTTCAAGGAAAATTTCAAGGAAAATGGTCAGTGTTTTTCACTCCTAAAATCACTTCCCATTAAAAATAATATTAACGCATTTTGGTGGTTATTTAAGTCATTATCAGGAGAATAAGTGGCGACCAGTAAACGGAATTCTTTCTAAAACTTCATATTTTTCCCTTCCAATTTTTTTTCTTCAACAAAAATAAAGAGTAAAAATAAAAAAATACTGCTATCCTGATCAGCGTAACATTTCCAGATTCCCGCAAGCGGGTTCATTACCATGCACGGACACCCAGGATTTTCCTTGTTATGACATAAAAATCATGTAAAAATTTTTGTTTGATGATAAAAACGCAAAATTATGAGGAAAAGTGTCATGTACTGAGGAAACACTAATCATTTTTTGAGAGTTGCCCCATAGGTTTAGTGTATGGGGTAGTGGGTGTCCGTGCATGGTAATCTTTCCGGGAGGGAGTTGAAAAGGGGCGAGTAGGTATAAAGGGGCGAGTTGGCCAGTACATGTAGTTGATCATGGCTTCAGAGACCTTTTGTATGAAACATACCGGTATACAATATATGAGACAGGCTGAACAAAATTGTATTTCCTCACAAAATCTTCTCACTCAAATGAACCTTATCCGGTTGAATACCCCCACTTTTACCCTAGCCCTTCAGTCAACTAAACATTTTTGCTGATTTTAATTAAATGTCATTTTCACTTTTTTTAAGGAGATAAACAAGATTCCAGTCTTTATGAATGAAATACCAGAGGACCTGGATCTGGAATCTGAGGATAACAGTCTGATTGCAGCATTTCAGTCAATCAAATATGATGAAGACGACTCACCAGAAGGTGCAGTATCTTTCAGTTTTATTTAGATCTTGTGTCCTGTTTTATCTTGGTCGTGGTTTCGTGATTTTCTTGGGCATATTGAAATAACTCCCAACCCCATGGAAAGAAAAGATATTCATATATGTACGTCGCTTGAGACCTTCTAAACAACAAGTCACTCAGAATTTTTCTAATTTTGTTTCTGACGTAAATCAGGGCTTGACAAATAATTTTATGACACACTTGCCCAGGACAAGAGACTGTCACTTTTCAACTTGCCCCAAGTTCGAAAAGGTTGGTCTGCATGCAATGAAAGTTGTAATGAAGATGAGCTACATGTACAGCATTTTACATGTTATGCAGTAATGACAGTGAATGGTGCCCAGTGTCTGTCTATGTGTCGTGAACCAGTTACGCTAGTAAGCCAGTGTGAAATGGCCTCATCAGGATTGAAGTCTTCAAGTTTTTAACCATCGACTCGCACAGGTACTGCTGACTCTTCTGGGTTAGGAAAGCCCGTAGATTAGTTTTGATCAAGTTTTGGGCACTGAACGAGCGCTCATACTGGACAACAGCGAATGGGGTTCATTGGTGTTCATAGGAAAAACCTGAGGAAGTATACCACTGTGCCTTACAGCTCAGCTGGTAGAGCGTCTGCCCAGTGAGTCAGAGGTCTCGGGTTAGACCTCTGACTCACTGGGCATTACGATTTTCCTCTCATTCCCCAAGCTTTAAAAGGGGTCAAACAGTCACTGGTCACTATTGCTCGTCCTCCAGATCGGGAGAGAACAATAGAGCCATGTGGGGAAACGCACGTGGCTGCTAGCAGAAAAGCATGTGGCTCTATTGTTCTCTTCCCTTCAGGAGGACAAGCAATAGTGACTCGTAACCTTTTGACCCCCTTGGGTGTATGTAAAATCATATTAATTTTTGAGGATTAAGGAGTGTTGGGGTTAATCTGGAACTTTGTGTCTGTACTAGACCTGCCAACTACCCGGTACATGTACTGCTTTTTGTCATCTGTTTTTTTATTAGGTGATCGGGCCAACAGCCCGATCACCTATTACTCTCGTACGATTTCTTTATTTTTTTTTTTTTTTTTTTTTTTTTTCTTCTTTTTCCACTCAAACGTTTCCAGAGCTTTTCTTCAAAACGGTTCAAGCTATCAACTTAAAACTTGGTAGGAACATCAACCCCAATGTGAAGATGTGCATACAAGTGTGACGTCATTGTGACGTCATTAGGTATCAAATTACAAACCAAAAATGACCAAAATATGCATGTTTTAAAATGCTTCCGTCTGGAAAACCACGTGACCCATGATCTTCGTATTTGACAGGCTTATATATCAGATCATGGCCTACAATTTTCTTCGTGTGGGCATTTTCATCTGACCCTTCCTTCTGGGGTCAATCTGAGGTCAAAGTTCAACGAAAACGAAAATCTCAATTTTTGCACTTATTGAGCAACAATGCCCATCAAACCAAGCTGAATCTTTAAGAAACTAAGTACAGGCATAGGTCCTATAGCAGACTTTCACCAGCGTGTTTAATATTATGATGGCATCAAGCGTGACGTCATCGTGACGTCATCAAGTATCAAATTACACCTCCCAAAAAACCAAAATATGCATATTTTAAAATGCTTCCGTCTCGAAAACCACGTGACCCAGGATCTTCGTATTTGGCAGGTTTATAGATGACATTCTGTGCTACAACTTTCTTTGTGTGGGCATTTTCATCTGACCCTTCCTTCTGGGGTCAATTGGAGGTCAAAGTTCAACGAAAACGGAAATCTCAGTTTTTACACTTACCAGTAACAATGCCCATCAAACCAAGCTGAATCGTTAGTAAATTAGATACAGACATAGGCCCTACGGCAGACTTTCACCAGCATGTATAGTATCATGACGTCATCAGGTGTCAAATTACAAAAATTCAAAGGTTATTATTTTCAAAATTCATATCTCAAGAACCGTAATACTGTTCCACAGACGGACTACTTCTGTTATCGTAAACAGAGAGCCCCATATACTCCACACACAGCGCCCGTGGTTACTGCACATTCCTATGGGCACACACAACTTCCGGCGAGTTCGTGTCAGTGGTACACACTTCAACGCTAAAACGAATCGGGCTAAATAAGATCGGAACACTTCGGGTAAAGATTTGCGCGTTCTGATTGGCCGGTTGGCTTAGAAACGTCATCATCGGAAAAGAGTATGCTTCCAGCTAGCCTGGGGTCCATTCGCGTACAAAATCGACCGCGGGTTGCAACTTTTGCGATCAAAAACATTTTTTCTCGTCCATAAAGCGATCCATAATCAACGTGAATCACCAAGCGACAAGGTATGTATACAAAAGTAGACATTAAACAATCCTACCATACTGACAAAAAGTCCGTAAGGCCTACCATTTGTCGCAAAAATGTACTTTTAGGAGGGCATGTTGAGCAGGAATCCGAGACTTCGCTCGCGTGCAATGTCCACACCGACGTACGACCGAGTTCCACGCCGTGTGTAGGGCCGGGACGTACGGCGGTGGTGTGCCCACTGCATACGCGATGATCTCGTAATTCCCGTGAAACAAGCAATGATGCAGCGTTAGAAAACCTGCGTTTTACGTCAATCTGTGCAAAATTGTGTGCCAATTTTGTAACTGATATTGAATTTATTAACATTCAAAGACAATACGTGATATCAGATACACCAATTAAAGATATTTAGTTGTTACTTAACAAATGAAGGCAAATAATTTGTTGAGTAATATTATTCTTTGTCAATTATTTTTGCAGCTTTTCTGTGGTCCTCGTCCTGTGACATACCACCAGTGAGCCTGAAGATGAAAAAGGGTAGTACGAGTCCCTTGATGATGCAGAATCGTCATCCATAGTTGAGCCTCCTGCCCGTAGTAACATCTGTAATTACTATTATTTGTAAAGATTTAAATATAACCTCTAGGCTCCACATCCGTTTGTTTTGATCAAAACATAAATTATTTATCTCTGAAGAATAATACGTCATTCTCTTCTCTGTTTTGTATTTAATGTAACTTTGTAAGCAATTTGGAAAGTTGTACAGTTTGTGTGTGGATGCGCTTCCTGTCATTCTTTTTTGCTGCCCTCAATCCACACCTCTCCAAAATAGTATTGGCTTGGTAATTAACACATACAGTGATTGATTATGTCAATTAAATTATTGATGCAAGTCCCAATCTTGACAATAGACAGATTTGATTATATCAGTATCTCTTATCAATCTATTTTTCAACATTAATTGGGGAAAAATAAGGTTCCCTTAACAATCAACATTTTTGCATAAATTATGCAAGTTATGGGATTTCAATATAAACTAATTATCTGTAGTTAAGCAGGTTTGATTATTACAATGTCTTGCATCATTTAATTAAAGTAAATACTTTAATTAAATGATGCAAGATGCATTGTAATAATCAAACCTGCTTAAGATAAATTTGAGAAAAATGAGTTTTCCCTTGAAAATTGACCGTTTTTGCATAAATTATTAATTTATTATGCAAATGAGGTATTTAAAATATAAATTAATTATCTGTCCTTGTACATATATTAATAACTGTTGTTTGTACCAACTTTGGGCCATCCAGGATAGAGTTGAGCAAAGATATATAACCAAAAGTATAAGCCACAGTGACCATTGTCGGTGCCAAATTAGAAATAAAGAAAAACATATGATAACCTTTGACCTGCCGATGAATTTTTACCCTGTTTTCAATTATCCAAACCGACTGTAGCTTCGCAATGCAAAACCCGATTTGAAAAAAATAAACAGATTTCTTCTAGTCAATAACCACTCTTTCAATTGACACTGATTTTAAATCGATGTGGGCTTTAAAATAAAAGGGTTGAAACTGCCTAAATTATAATTATAGATACTTGAACAATTCTTTCACAACATGATAAGTCTAAATGAACTGAACAAATCATACGATGTCATGACCCCTGTGTGACGCCTACTTCCGGTCCAAACCGGAAGTTGTTCGAAAATGTGCAATTTTTTAGCATTTTGAATGCAAATAGATTCAAAGTGGTAGTGATTTTGACCATATTTCTACGGAACGAAATGTTTCCACACATGTGGACCTTTTGACTATACCATTGGTGACGTCATTACATTAACGGTGGTTACGTAATGTGGTGTCAAATCACGCAAATTTGGAGCTGAGATGTTTTAAAATGCTGTATCTTGAGAACTACAGCAGATATTTGCATGATCTTTCGCCACATTTAAGAACTTGATGTTTATCAAATTGTTGAACAATTTGTGCACAAAATTGTGACGTCATGATGTCGTCACAGGTGTCACATTACAAGATTTCAAAGGTTATTATTTCAACAATTCATATCTCAAAACGGTGCAAGCTATCAACCCCCAGCTATGGCGGATATGCAGGGAGGAGATATTAGTTACCGGATTAGTGTATACAGCAGCCGATTTCACGAAACTTTACGCAATTGCGCAAGTCCACTTACGCCATAAGTTATTGCGCAAGTAATGGCGTAAGTGGACTTGCGCAATTGCGTAAAGTTTCGTGAAATCGGCTGCTGAACTTCCATTTTTGCCATTCCACAGGTGATAACAACGTCTGAAATTCATCACAAAATGTTCATTTAACCCGATCACCTGGCGTTTGTAACAACAAACGTCATACCTCTAGTTATAATTATTATTTATACCTGGTATTCATACCAAGGATTCCTCAAATAGGCCCATTGCACCGTCACTCGCAAGCGTGAGGAAACCCATGAACAGAACCCATGGCCAGAGACACCAGGGAATCCCCTTGCTCTTCACGAAAGAATGCTTTGGGATCTTTAAAGTGCGTTACCGATACCTAACACACTGGACCAATGGCTTTACATACCATCCGAAGGATGGAGCAAGTGTGGTTGAGTGCCTTGCTCAAGGGCACAGGTACCGCAGCTGGGGGAGGTTGAAACCCGCAACCCCAAGTTTTCACCTACATGTATGATTGCGAGTCAATGACCCAAACCACTCAGCCACTATACCCCAATGATTTAAATTCAAAGTTGGATTGTGCCTCTCAGGTAGTACAAATATCTTTGCTTCAGTATAGCAGCATTTTAAGGGACTTTTACAACAACTTTTTTTGTTGGGAAAAGGCTTGTGAGACTTTAGATGGAAAACATCCTCATAGTTAATTTGATGTACCTAAATGTGGCAGTGTTCAACTGTGAAAATATTAAAGTATGCATTAATTCTAAGAAAGTGGTGTTAATGTTGAATAGGTATTTGTTTTTTAGAAAAATCTCAGAGAGGTCTCAAATACATCACTGGCTGCTTGAGTATCAAATTCCCATAGGTAGTTGAACCAAATTCTTTCTTAATTTCTTATATTTATTTTTGGCCACCAGAGAAAGCAAAAGTGCACAAGGAAGACGGCAATGAGTGGTTTAAGAGGAAGAAATACAAGCTGGCAATTACTGCTTATGATGAAGCTTTAAAGGAGAAGTTTAATGACGGCAATCTCCGTGCTGTCCTCTACACTAACAGGGCTGCTGCTAATTACCATCGGGGTTAGTTTTTCACATTTAGAGAAATACGTTTTGTATTGTAAAGTCTTTATCTTGTATCAGGAAAAATCTGAAGACTTTAGGGGTGCATTGCAATAAAAAAAATTAAGATATCTCAACTCTTGAGGATGTCTTAACAATGACATCATAGAATAATTTTGTCTTGCAATAAAACGATAACTATTGTCTTTATGAGACATATAAAATGTAGGACACAAACACCACATGATCTTTTTCCCGTGTAAAATGGTACCTTTGTGGGAGAATTTGCCAACCGAATGTGCTTTTTTTACAAAAAATCAGGGTGCTCTGATCATTACCCCTTGTTGACCTTAAATATGCATTTGTGTTATTCCAGTAAACCTTTTCAAATCATATCAAAATTGGCATGTGTTTGATTCCGTTTGGTTTTGTCCGTCTTTATCAGGTAGAATTCACATATTGTTTACTGTCAGTCTGTTCATTTGTGCTATGTCGTGTGTTTTTCACTTTGTTTGTTTTTAAAAAGTCTCTTCTAATTTCTCTTTGTTCTTACCCTTTAAAGTCTCTTTGGCATGGTCGTTACACCATAATAGAAATACTGTTTTTATTATAATATTAATTATCTTGATATGAGTACATCTAATTGTAATGTTTAGATTTCTCATTGTGTAATTTTAGATATTCTTAAAAAGAGTCATTGGATTTATTTTTAATTATGAAAGCACCCCGAGCATCAAATTGATGGATTTGGCGCTATATAAGAATTTATTATTATTTGCTTTTTCTCCATGTTTGACTAACAGGCAACATGCGATCCTCCTTAAGGGATGCCACCGAAGCGGTGAAACATAAACCCGACCATCTCAAGGCGTTGGTTAGAGGAGCAGAGTGTTGCATCAAACTTGAAGAGTACGACAAAGCTGTAGTATGGTGTGACGATGTCCTCAAAATATCCTTTACTCGTACCTTGTTGGTTGTCGTGAAAATAAGTTTCCTTTTAATAGACTACTAAAGTGAGACGTGAGTTGACAGGGTAACTGGGTCGAAGCTTTCGCTGGTAACCTTTGTGTGGCACGGATATCGAGCTCGCTATGCGTGACCACTAAACATGTAGTGAAATGTCAGATTTCTCGTGTTTTGTTGAGACAGGTTGAAAAGAGTATGAATTTTGAATGTCCACGAATGTTTTTGAGTGTTTCAAAGCTTTGAATTGAAAGTAAAATTAGTATCAAAGCTGTGTTGTGCCGGCTAGTTTTCCCGCTGTCGGAAATGGGCTCATTTTAGCTAACCCACTCTAGTTTTTGAGTTGTAAAACCACAGAAATGACACTGACGGTTACGGATAGCTAAACATATACGTACGTCGCGTATCTGTCGGCTTGCGTTACTTCTCTAATGTTTCATACTGTTTATTTGGCAATTGGCTTTCCTTAACGTGATAAATCAGGTTTCTGCAGATGATCAAAGGGTAATGGAGCTGAGGACAGCGGCCATAAAACAACAGGTAGGTTAGAATTAGAAGGTAAATGAATAATGTCTACAGTCCACAAAACTGTTCATATGGGTACATTTTTGAAAAATGAAATTGAGCTCTCCTCATAAGGCATTAACTCTCCAACGTACTGTCGGCTGTTTCCGGAAGATGGAGTGCTTTAAGAAGGTACATCTTGGTAATTTATATAATTACTAAAACAACTTTGGGCCAATTCTGCTCAAACTTCACGTAATCCTCAACCGAACCCCCTGTTGAGTTTGTATAGCCAGGCCGACCCTGGGAAATCTGGGCTTCTAGCCAAGCCCCATTCATTTGTGTACCCTTTATTGCACTGAGAGTGCAATAAAGACAGATTCGGAGGAGAGGGTTGGTAATGGTGGATTTTTGTACAGTGCATTATTATTGCTGCCATCAGGGAATCACCAGAACTATTTCGCTTTTACTAAGTGGCTGCCCGGACAAGGCACACAACCCTATCAGCAGTTCAGCAGATTGATGAGGCAATTGAGATTAAGTGCCTTGCCCAGGGACACCAACTGTAACACGTTGGCACCAGTAAGGCTTGAACCCATAACCTCTCAATCAAGAGTATGGCTGTGTACCCACTAGACCACAAATATGCTCCCAACTGCACTTTTAATGATGGTAAACTTACTTTTATATTCAGAAAATTGCCGAAAGAAACAAAAGGAAACAAAAGACTAAAGACAAGACAGCTGATGCCAGAATACAGACGATTGTTGAAGCCATTAAAGTAAGTACGTTTAAATTTAGTTAGTTGTTGTTTTTTTTGCTAAGTTGATATAGTCCATATGCTCAGCAGCCATCTCGGGGGACAACCACATTGTCATTTTTTGTCATGCATTAGTAGGTGCTTTGTAAAAATATTGTCACATCATTTAAATAAGAAAGCCTGCCCCCCCCTAACGTTGCCACTGGTGCAAAGTGTCTATAAATTAGAATATTGCAAGAGCAGGGTATTCATTTCATTATTACAATGTACAGGATGTAAATTTTAAAGGAGTTGTTCAAATGTTTCCACAATCATATAAAATACCTCCCCAAAATACTACCTATAGACCGTATCGAATAGCCGTAATTTCGTGGGGCAGTTTCTTTGTTCCTTGAGGACATGCATGGTTGCACATATTGTGCTTTCACTGTTTAAGTAACAAAAGGTGCCCCACGAAATGGCGGCTATTCTATATGGTCTATGGGGAGAAAACAGGAAATTTGCAAAAGCGTTGGTGTAATCACTGCAATGTTTTATGGAACCAGATAAACATCGGTGGTTTTTTGACAATATTCTTAAAAATATACAGATTGAGAGCGCAAACTTTCAAAATGGTAATGAGAAAAATATGACAAATGATATGGTATCAAAATCTCAACACCCATAGGGGAAAAATGGGGGCTCAAAAATGTGATTTAGACACGCTCCTTTATAAAGGCAAGGTATTAATTTCATTATTAAAATGTACTGAATTTAAATTTTAGATTATTTTCACGTTTTTCCCTCATCAGAGCCGGAACATACAGTTTGGGCAACATAAAGATGATGAAATAGTCAGAACCCAAGATCAACTTATAGCTAATGCTGTCTCAACGCAGCATCAGTCTGGTAGCTTTATCACGCTGGATGAGTCTGGGTACCTGACTTGGCCCGTTACATTCCTCTACCCAGAGCACGGTCAGAGTGATTTTATTCAAGCGTTCAACGAGAATTCCACGTGAGTTGGATTTCTTTTTCGTAATGCCTTACACTTTTTTCTTTTTTTCGCAGTTTATACTTAAGTTAGTAATTATATACATGATTGGTATCTCGAAAATGTTCACAGATTTACGCCAAACTTACACAATATAAACATGATGACTATAGAAAGCTTCCCCTGAAATGGTTTTGTCTGAAGTGCTATAGTCTTTGAGAAATGAGTAAAACAAATTCGTCTCATGAGACGAAAATTAAATTTGACTAAAACCATTTCGCCCAAGTGCCATTTCGCCCCAAACCACTTCGCCCGAGTGCCATTTCGCCCCAAATCACTTCGTCCAAACACTACTTCGCCCCAAAACCACTTCGTGCACAGGCCGTGGTTCAGGGCAAAGTAGTTTTGGGGCGAAATGACTGCAAACCCTTTTTTGACTGTTTTCTCAAAAGTTAGACGAAGTACGGAGCTGGTATTTGCTCAGGTTGGTTTTAATCATGCATATCTTCAATCACATTGAATTGAATTTTCGTCTCATGAGACGAAAAATAATTGTTTGACTCATTTCTCAAAGACTATAGCACTTCAGACAAAACCATTTCAGGAGAAGTTTTCTACGGTCATCATGTTTATATTGTGTAAGTTTGGCGTAAATCTGTGTACATTTCTGATTTTCGAGATACCAATCATGTGCCTTTAAAATGACAGATTTCCTTAGCCACATTTTTATTAAAAGGTAATTGCAACTTCTAGTTGGAGAGTCTTTAACGTCTTATTTCATTTTCTGACATTGGGCTCGCTAGAGACGAAGTGATCAATTCTGTAACCAGCTGTAGTCTGACTGTGTTCATATTTATTGTAGAAAAATGCTTTTCTTCCAGTTTCCAAGATCATTTGAATGTTCTGTTTGAGGAAATACCTCCGTGGGATTCAGACAGATCATACAAGTCTAAAAATCTTCAGGTTAGTGTTTTTGTTATTAATTCTTTAAAAAAAATTAAATTCATTTATTTTAATTTTTTTGTGCTCAGTTTCAAGTTTAAAACAAATTCCCTTTTCTTTGTGATGCAATTTATTTCTGATATGGGTCAAAAAAAGTTAATAGGGGCAGAAAAATAAAAATTGGCTTCATTTTTTTCTCAGAAAAACAGGGAAAAACATTATCCTTTCATATGAAACATTTAACAAAATGGAAGTGGTAAAACAAAATGACCCTTTTGACCCCATCTAGCTTTGATGATTATCAAAAAACCCTAAAACTATTTTCAAAAGAAGCCTGTACTTGACGTAGTATTCAAACATATCTAAATTTCTGACAAAAGGTTTTCACTGATATAGAGCATGATGCATGAAGAACGCTAAAAATATGTAAAAATCCCAAAATTGACCAGGGTCTAACTTCAAATTGATTTTACCACAGTTTTTAATCACTTCTTTGGACTACTAGTTAGAAAAATCGTGCATTGTCATTTTTGCAGGTGTTTTTCCACCATGATGCAGCTACGCAACTCGTGAAAGTGATTATTGATTCCACTCTCAGTGCTACGCTACAGGATTCAAGGTAACTCAAAAGTCATGATGGCTGTTTGTATTGGACAATTGGTTATTGCAGGGGTAAAGCTGCCATGACTAAAGCCCTGTCTGTCCGTATTGGACTTTTTGGGGAAAGATTACCGAGACGATGGGTACTTTTACAATTTTAAGTCCAATGCGGACAGCCTGGGACGTTTTCCTGTCGGTAATCTTTCCTGATTCAAGCGGATACTTTTCCTGGACACTTGCTGCCCAGAAAAATTGACCAGGTAACTTTTTTTCCGAAAAGATAAGTCTAGTGCGGACACAGCGAGTCGGTAAAAGTGCCTCGGGAACGCGTACATACATGCACATCACATGCTTAGCATGTTTCACAGTGCGGCGCTTAATTATGTGACAAGTTTCCAGTGCGTTGTTTTCTTTGGGCATATTTTTATGGCAGATATTATTACTGATACAGTCGGAAGTTTGACTGGTGCTACCATTGCAATATTCACGGATAATATTAAGGACGTCAACGTTGTGTCTTACGAAGAAAAAAAAAAGCATGACAATGAATTATATTGACAGCTCGATTACCTATCTCGAGATCTAGGTAAAGTTTCATTATATCCAAATGCGGACAGTTGTAAAATTTGACCCACTTACCATTTTACCATCCTCTCGGTAAAACCTTCTAAAAAAGAAGTCCAGTGCGGACACGAATTACCACTCTCCCCTCCCCCCCCTGCCCCCTGCTGAGCGACGTCGGTGCTCGCATGGATACATTTTTCGGTACTACAATGCCGCCATCCCACAAAAATGTCCAGCATCCCCAGTCGCCACCCCACTATGGAGAAAACCTACTGGTGCATGTACTCTTGGGCAAGGCACTTTGGTATGAATTGTGTCTTTCCACCCAGGAGTGAATGTGATGTGCATGATAAACGCACATATACTACCTAGAGAGCTGAGAGGGTTTGAAGAATGATGCGCTAACTAAGACTCCAGCATTATCAATATTATCATTGTTACTTGGGTGGAGGCACAGTGGTCTAATGGATAGACTGCTGGACTTTTGGGCAATAAGTCCATGGTTCAAAGCCTGGTCACCTCGACTCTCCCAAAGCGGCTATAAACTTTCATGGATTTGACCTTTCTGTTTTAATGTTACAGGTATCGGGTGACAGGTGAACCAGTCTTTGTTATCTTGCCCAAAGGAACGCCTTTTACAAAAAATTACCTGCAAAGGTATTCGAGTCTACACTGAAGGCTGAAAGATGTAACATATTTTATCAGTGTATGACTGACTCCAGTGGCACAGCCGACTGCACAAATTTGGCGCGCGCGCATTGCTGACGAGCCTCTGCCTTTAAATGGTTAAAATTATGTCAAAATTTGTGTCCGGCAAAAATTTGCATTTCTCGCCACATCTGGTGATGATTAAAATCCTAAGTCGCTTTTTTTTGTGGTCAGAATGGAAGTAAATTGTATTTCTGTAAAGAGAATTATCAACAATTACCAAAATTTGCCTCACTTTTGACAATTTTATCTAAACAATAAACAACAAATTCTCAAGCAATGTGTACAGATCTGCATCTGGAATCTGCAATGGGACATTTATTTCCAATGAAATCTTAATTTCAACATCGATTTACAAAGATCTGCTCAAGGAGGACATTTTAAACCAGATAATATGTATGTAAGTCTGCGATACCCACACTACCGTTTTATCATTTCTGCAACGCATTACCGTGTCTGGCAGTGCGCCATGGACAATTTCACAACACAACACACATGTAGTAAAGGCTAAACTTTAGTAGTCCTTTGTATTTGAGCTAGGCCTAACGTTAGGAGTAAACATGCTAAACTAACATTACTATAGGCTACACCTGATTTACATGTACATATACTTGTACAGCAACTAAAAACACAGCTTACCACAAATTCACATCTCGTTGCACTTAACAAAAAAGTGCTTCTCCCCACGCAGGCCTACTTTAAAGGAGCGTGTCCAGATCACATTTTGAGCTTTCCCATGGGTGTTGAGATTTTGATACCATATTATTTGTCATTATTTTCTAATTACCGTTCTGGAATTTCGCGATCTCATTCCGTATATATTTAAAAATATCGTTAAGAAACCACCAATGTTTCGTAAACTATCGTTAAAAAAAATACCGAAGTTTTGTAAACTATAATAATTATTTATTCGTCTCATAAAGCAGTGCAGTGATTACACAAACATTTTTGCTTCCACGTCCAAATTGGAGATTGTACATTTACTGTTTTTCTTCACATGGGAGGTATTTTATGTTATTGTGTGGGTACAGCGAAATACATTTTCTGGAAGAATTTGCACCATTTTAATATTTTAATTTTTACGTTAGAGAACTACACAAATCAAGGTGAGCATTTCTTATCAAATAAGAAGATCCCAACAGATTCTGGAGATTTTAAACTTAAAAAGCAGTTTACATGATTGGTAATCTCGAAAATCAGAAATGTTTACATATTTACGCCCAACTTACACAATATAAACATGATGACCCCTGAAATGGTTTTGTCTGAAGTGCTATAGTCTTTGAGAAATGAGTAAAACAATTAGTTTTCGTCTCATGAGACAAAAATTCAATTCGCCCCAAACCACTTCGTCAAAACACTACATATGCCATTTCGCCCCAAAACCACTTCGTGCACAGGCCGAAATGGTTCTCGGGCGAAATGACTTTTTGACTGTTTTCTCAAAGGTTAGACGAAGTACGGAGCTGGTTTTTGCTCAGGTTGGTTTTAATCATGCAGATCTTCAATCACACAGGGGGATAAAACTATTTGTAACAGTTTACCAAACATGTATACTATATTTAAGTTGTCCGAGACCATCACAATCGGCTCTTTTCATTTTATAAAACTGATCATGATGATTGAATATGGCTTTCTCGAAAATATGGTCTATTACACATTGTGTTGTCCTCTACCTTGAATAACGATACCACTACATTGAGCATTAAAGTACACCTCATCCCCCTCTCTCTCCGACCAAGGGCCACTGCCTAGATACTCGCGAAATCTCTCCAAGAATTCGGCCGGTGCGTCGCGGACGAGGTACGCAACCTGGCTCAAAAAGTCCCACAGTAGCCGGCCCTCCTCGGTGTCGACCAGGCAGTTCGTGACGTTTATTCGGTGGAGGATGCCGAGGTCGTCTGCTATTGGGATGTTTTGCTTCGCGCAGGCGGCCCGTAAATCGGCAGATGTTGAGGGGCTGGCTCGGACATGCTTCAATTCCGGGAAAGATTTGTCGAAACTGCCAACGCCGGAGTTATCTGTATCACACGCACAAAATCAGCGAGAGCAATGCCATATCAAACCCGAGTCTCCAATCAAAAATTACAATCTTTATTAAACTGTTTAACCCTCAAACGAGGCACCTATTTTAACTTAGCGGGAATGCAGGGCGAGTGAATTGTTGGTCACACCATATGGTCACACAAAGAAATAAACATGGGCCCGGCACAATAGTAGTGGTCAGCAGTAATCCCACAGTCATTCATAACTCCACCAGTGGCAGACAGATTGGCGGCCCAGCCAGCTAAACTCAAAAATATGTTTCGCCCCTCTTGGTGAGGTACGATTTGTACACAAACCTATGGGAGCAAAATAATATTTGTGAAAGCCAAAGGGATCCAGTGACTGAAAACTGCTTTGAAAATAATGCCTTGACCCAAACTTACAAAACCCTGGAATCTCGGCCATCTGCTGTTAATTTTCTATATACGAGGTCATTGGTCAAAATACGTGATTGGTGTGGTTTGTTCACACGCCCACGCTTTTGAGGGATAAATCCTTTGAAATTTGAATAATGGACAGGCAGTCAAAAACCCACACACATAGGTAAACATCTTCGTGTCAGATCCAAATTATCATGGTCGATATAAAACTACACACATTTCATTGGAAAAACAAGCATTATGGTTACAGGTACCTGAAATCAGAACAATAAGCATGACGCCATTTGGTTCCAGTCGCTCGTAGAGGTACTAGAGAGTAGCCTCAAGGTCCGGCACGTAGTAGATGGAGTGCACGCTGCAGATGAAATGGAATTTGGCGTCTTGGTTGCTAGGCGTGGCCTGGTACTCCTCCATTGTCTGCGTCCGCCAATCGTAAGTCATATCCGGCAACGCCTCTGTGGCTGTTTGCTGCTTGTAGCGTTCCAGCATATCGGCAGCTGGTTCAACGGCCGTTGTGTGTATGCGATCGGGAGGATTCGTTCTTTCACGAAGGATGCTCAGAATTCTACTTTCAATTGTACCTGTTAGAAGAGTAGTAATGCTTAATTGTCATCCCATTCCCTGTCATCTTCACGCATATAAAACACTTTTTTTGGTTTGTTCAGTGTTGCGTGACTCCCGGGCTGCGTTCGGGCGTGCAGTTCTCGTTACTCGGGAGTAATGCGTGCGCATTGCACTCGGGTCACATAACGCGAACGGCAAATCCGCAGTCCGCGTGCGCGAATTGCAATCAGTGAAGATGGACGTCTCTTGCCATCACTGCACAAAAAATGCCGTTTCATTGCTCACAAGAAACTGAGGAAATACAGGCCGTAAGTCGTGAGAACCTTTGATGCCGTCTAAAACAAACCTTAGTGAGTTATTGTTTCAGTTTAATTGACACGTTGATCAAATTCACCACAAATTCCACCCATATTCCACCATCTTCGTACAAATCACATGACACTTGACAGGAGTACGAGCACACTCCCCATTTGTTGGGGAGTAGTGAGAGCATACTCTCACTGACCCGAGTGTCGTTATTCTTGCCGTTCACGCGCGCAGGTGTATAACTCGTGTTAACACGAGTACACGCCCGAACGCAGCACCGGAGGCAAGAAACATACACTTCTGACGTCATCAATAATCAACGAATGATCCACTTTGGTCGTCGGCAACCAAAGATTTTCACTGATTAATTAGATAAAAAAACGATTTCTAAAATTCTGTTTTCTCCTCTAAACGAGAGCATATCTTTACGTTTATGTTTGCGATTTTAAATCATCACAAAACGGTATTTTTGTCCGCTTTGGCCGTCTTCAAATCGCAGTCTTCGGCGAGTTTATCTCAAATGTGATGCCATCAAGTCATGCATAATGCATATTATGTGTGTGACGCTATTGCAAGGAGCCATGCTTTCACAAATTAAGATGTATGCTCCGTGATAATGCACTATACAGTATTTATTTCTAGCCAGCCAGGAGAGCTGTACTTTCACACACGGTAAGTCCTTCCGATCACGCCACATTCGGGTGGTTCTAACTCGCGGTATTGCTTGTTTGTGCAAGACAGAACCAAGAGATGATATTCCCAGCTGCAAATATGTGTCAAGTTTTTAGATTATTTCACATTTTATATTTGAAGTGAATATGCCGCCTTTTGTTAGCTGTCCAGGCGCTGACTCTAAATCATTGAACTGTTTCTCGGTGCTTTTGCACTGGGTGCTTTGGCTATAACCCTCAATATTTAGAGCCAATTACCATAGCAACCCAAATTGGCGCCACTATTCACGCCTTACCGTCCCCGGGTCCAATAAGCAGCGTTCTCGTCGACTCCTGTGCCGATTTGGTCACATTCCAACCGCTGATGAGTTCACGGAAGTCCGTGTCCACGAACTTTAGAATGACGTTCGTTCGATCGCACGCCCGTTGGACGACTTCAAACGTGACGTGGTAGCGCTCCAAATCATCGGTCAATCCTCGCAGTGACGATAAAGCCATTATATATGTACCCTGAGACTGATAAAAAATAGTCTTAATAGCAAAATTGGTTTTTAACTCGCATATCCTTCTTCACACACCGTCTATAACAGCTTTTTCCAATCATATAAACCGTTCAAAGTAATCTCAACATATCTTACCTATAATCGTGGGAACTTGTAGCAAATTTCGCACTGCTGTGGTAGATGGCTTGTTTCAATTCTTGCATGGCCAGCTATCTGCATGCTGTTGTACGGTCTGTGTTCTGCACCAGCGATTCCAATATTTAGACATATCCTTGAATCACAACAACGTTGTGCTATGAACTTTGACACGATTGTATTTCGATGTGAAAAATTATTCACGCGGAGTTGAGTACATGCACGCGATTTAAAGTGCATAGTTATTCTCTTGTGTACACTTCAAGCCTCAATTTATACGTGATGAGACACAAACACGTAGGCCTATTCTTGGGTTTTACTTGCCTTGACAACGGTTGCTATCCGCCATTACTGTGTCCATACTTTGGCACGACTAGGTCGACTAGACTTGTTCCAGACGCGACTACGCTACTGCGGTTTACGAACCAACCGGTCTAGTTACCGACTTGACGTCGTCTATTCACAATTGCGCAAGCCTCACGGCGACTTTGTCGCAAACGATTCGCTCTTCTCTTGGCAGTTTTTGCTTTGGATAGGCCTATATCTCATTTTCTGATGATGATTTCATTGGACAGCCCGAACCACCGAATAGCTTTTTCAGTTTTCTTTGGAGGAAATCCCGGTGTCCCGATCTCAGATGTTCCGCGTGCTCAGATGTTCCGATGACCAAATATGGTAGCTTACGTCACGGAACGTCATGCGCACAGCATACGTAATTATACCAGTTTAGGTGAAGTGCTGAGTTGATCAGCAGAATTCGCGCCATGTACGTAGGTGCGCAGATGTACAGGGCTGCGTTCCACATACGCAAACGTTGCCAACGTTCGCCACTGCACTGGTTACAATGCTTGTATGCACTCGTCTATGGAAAGCCGGGTACACATTCGCAAGGGGACAGTTTTACCTTTTACACCGGGACATGTGAGCACGCGGAACATCTCGGATCGTGCACGCAACGTGCTGAACTGTTCCGTGACGTCATCGGAACATCTGAGCACGCGGAACATCTGAGACCGTGACACCGGGCTGCATTCCATTTGTATACGCGATCGTTGCCAACGTTCGCCACTGGTTAGGCCTATACAGTGCTTTTGTAAATTTTGTTCACGCGTCTAATGGTACTGTAGGCCTACCTGTTTTTTTTTGCAAACGTTTGCAATGTTCGCATTTTTGCGCAGCCCTGGTTCGGATAAATCACGTGACCTTGATTTTGTTTTTTAAATGCTCAAAAACGGCCAAATTTTGTGGTTTCGTTTTAGGAATTCCAAAATAGCCCAACAAATAGCCCAACAAATAGCCCAACAAATAGCCCAACAAAGCCGATGTGTTCCTTTAAGGCCCCTGTACTGAGCGGCCAGTGGCCAGGGCACTGGATTTCTGTGCGTACAAACCCGATGGCAGTTAAACCTGGATACCCCGGCAGTAAACTGTCTCGATAAGCCACTGTGGGAAATATATGAAGACCTTTAAAAGGTTTTTAAAAACTTAAGAAAATATTTAACTTTTTTAATGAGAAATCCTTTTATGCACTTAACTTGTAGCTGTTTTCAACTATATAGACATGCGATATGGTATGTTTTATGATGTTTGTATATTCATGCATGTACTTGATGACCTCTAAGGGCGTGTTTGTTTCATGACAGATCCCGATCTGTTTTACCGCGCAGAATCAAACGAAACCGCTTTCAACTCGGATCTTAAATCACGTGAATTGCAATTTATTTACCAAATTTCTGTTCCAAATTTCTTCCACGACATTCGTCGTAAATAAATAAACAAGCATTCTAAATTTGTTTGTATCGTGTGCTGCCTCTGAAAACTGAAACGACACGGTTTTACTCACACAAAATCTCCACGATGTTTACGTCGCCATTTTGGATCTAGCGCTGAACCATCTCCCGAGAAGGATTCCACAGATCTCGATCAGGATGTGCGCGAAGTGAACGAGTTCACCTTGGATGTGCGCCGATCTAAATCTGGATCCGTACCGTCCGAAACAAACACGCCCTAAGCCACCCGTTTATTCTGGCCACATTTTGTCAGTCCCTTGGGTACGGGTGGCCACTATCATCAAATATACACAGACTGCTAAAGTGCCTAAACCTTCGCTGGTAATGTAATACGTTCATTGCCATAGCGTAGGAAAGGTTTTAGTGACTTTCACTTTAGTTAAGTGTACTGTTTTCACTCTAGTGTACTCGGGCTGTTCAGCCAATCAATGACGCTTTGAGTTTCCAATGGTCTTCGTTTCGCATGTAGAATAGGTGGACCGGGAACCAGTCCATGGTACAGGAGGAAGATCTAGCGCCCTCGTTTGTTCTATTTCGCAGAGTTCTGATAGGCTAGTTCCTGTAATACAACAGCATTATTGACAATGGAGAATGTGAACGGCCTGTTTGGAACCAGTCTCTGTGAACTGGAAGATCAAAGATCGTCTGCTCGTTGCTAGCGGGAAAATTGAAATGCTACGCGCTGGCAACTTTTGAACAGATAAGAAAACTTCAAGTTTATTTCAAGTGATTAAAAACCGAAGTCTGTGCGCAAGAGAAGTTGGATGTCGCCAGTCTGTCAATGCAAGAGGCTCACACTACAGTTCCTTTCAAGATTGTTCAGGTAATACAGTTACGATTTGTCCTTTTCCACTTTCAGCGACAGAACGTCAGCGTCAAACAGAAACATGTTAAAGTTCAACACAGTAATGGACAGCAGGTTGAGGATGAATAATGGACATTCGGAAAGAGTTGAGTAGGCCTAGTTGATCCGGGCCCATTTCATGGAACCTGTTAGCACAAACATTTGTTTAGTACATAATTTATTTGCTCTTAAAAATGGGTTACCAGTGTGCATGAAAGGTGATGATGCTGCATTTTCAGTTCGTGCACATGTCAAATATCACATTCCACCTAATACACAGAACATGTAGCCTACCTGTAGGGGAGAGTGGGGTTAGTTGGAACAGTGGGTATGTTAAAACATTGATATTTTCTTCCACAGCTGCATTTATTTTTATGAAATCCTGCCACTCATATGTTGCTATTAGCAACATCTATCCACCATATTTTCCACAGCACATGTGCCACCCTTTTAAAAATGTTTATTTGACTTGAGTAATTTTTTCACTACTCGGAAATAATGTTGCATTATGCTAATGTTCATAGATTCACCTGACTAGTTTTTGAGTATTTTAAGGTATAGTACAAAATGAGGTTAACTATATGTCAAACTGTAGTCCCTGCTTTTTTGTAGTAAGCTTGTAAATGTCAAGCAGGCCAGCGGGTTCAGTTGCAACATGTTTCAACTGACGTACCCATAGGTGAAGGTAGTGCCTTTTGGATAGAAGATTAAGCGGTTTAATCGCACGCTCAATTGGTCCACTTAGCATTTGAGGGTCCTTTTAAATTAAACAAGTTGAGTTCGCCAATAACGGTCCGATACCTGGCAAAAAAATGCTTTCACACGCTAGATTATTCAAAATACTTCAAGAATATTTTCTAAAAATGTTTTCACTGTGCACAAAACACTAATCAGGCAGGCGCAATGACCTTTGCCTATTACTAGTGGGATGCACCCTTGCGGTCTACTACACATTATGTTTTCCCCTTATTATGATACCACTACAGGGGTCATTCCAATATACCTCGTCTCCCTCTTTCTCCGAACAAGGACTATTGCCCAGGCACTCACGAAACCTCCCCAAGATGTCGGCTGGTGCGTCGCGGACGAAGTAAGCAACATGACTCATGAAATCCAACAGTAGCCGGCCCTCCTCGGTCAGGTCCTCTGTGTCTACCAAGCAGTCCGTGACATTTATTCGGTTGATGATGCCAAGGTCGTCTGCTATGGGGATGTTTTGCTTCACGCATGCAGCCCGTATGTCGGCAGACGTTGGGAGATTGGATTGGACATGCTTCAGTTCCGGGAAAATTTTGCCGAAACTGGTAAAGACGGAGTTATCTGTATCACACCAAACAAAACCAGCGAGAGCAATGCCATATCAAACTCGAGTCTCCAATCAAAAATGACAATCCTTATTAAACTGTTTAACCCTCAAACGAGGCACCTATATCGACTTGACGGGAATGCAGAGCGAGTGATACCCTGTTTACACCGAAATCACGAGGGACTTGAGAGTGATTTTGGCATTTCCTCAGGAGTTGGTCGGCAAGATCTTAAGTTCCTCCTATGTTACTTGTCAGAAGGTCGCAAGTTAGTCCTGAACACTCGCAATAACTCGGTGGGAATCGCCATCGCTCGGCACAAGTTTCCCGACCGTATGGAACGGTTCAAAACGGTCGGGAAACTTTCTCGGTCGCCCCCTTGACAAAAGTTTCATGACCACTCACGAGTCCAAAAAATACAGAATTTTACAACTCGTAAGTCGACCCTAACTTGGTCGTGCTTCGGTGTAAACATAGCATGAATTGTTGGTCACACAAAGAAATAAACATGGGCCCGGCACAATAGTAGTGGCCAGCAGTAATCCCACAGTCATTCATAACTCCATCAGTGGCAGACAGATTGGCGGCCCAGCCAGCTAAACTCAAACATATGTTTCATCTTCTCACTGAGGTAAAATTTGTACACAAACCTGTGGAAGAAAAATAATATTTGCGAGAGCCAAACGGACCTAGTGACTGAAAACTGCTTTGGAAATAATGCCTAGACCCAAACTTTAATACAAAGCCCTGGAATCTCGGCCAGCTGCTGTTAATTTACTATACGAAGTCATGGGTCAAAATACGTGATTGGTGTGGTTTGTTCACACATCTAGAAGAAGAAAAAAACGGTTCATACGTCGACGCCTTTGAGGGATACATTTGAATAATGGGCAGGCAGTCAAAACCCCACACACAAACGCAAACATCTTCGTGTGAGATCCAATTAATCATGGTCGATATAAAACTACACACATTTCATTGGAAAAACAAGCATTATGGTTACAGGTACCTGAAATCAGAACGATAAGCATGATGCCATTTGGTTCCAGTCGCTCGTAAAGGTACTTGAGAGTAGCCTCAAGGTCCGGCACGTAGTAGATGGAGTGCATGCTGCAGATGAAATGGAATTTGGCGTCTTGGTTGCTAGGCGTGGCCTGGTACTCCTCCATTGTCTGCGTCCGCCAATCGTAAGTCATATCCGGCAACGCCTCGGCGGCCGTTTTCTGCTTGTAGCGTTCCAGCATATCGGCAGCTGGTTCAACGACTGTAGTGTGTATGCGATCGGGAGGATTCGTTCTTTCACGAAGGATGCTCAGAATTCTACTTTCAACTGTACCTGTTAGAAGAGTAGTAATGCTTAATTGTCATCCTATTCCCTGTCATCTTCACGACCGTCATTTTCATAAGCATTTGCATATAAAACACTTTTTTTGTTCAGTGTTGTTTGACTCCAGCTCCCGGAGGCAGGAAACATACATTTCTGACGTCATCAATAATCAACGAATGATTCACGTTGGTCGTCGGCAACCAAAGATTTTCACTGATTAATTAGATAAAAAAACGATTTCTAAAATTATGTTTTCTCCTCTAAACGAGAGCATATCTTTACGTTTATGTTTGTGATTTTTAAATCATCACAAAACGGTATTTTTGTTCGCTTTGGGCGTCTTCAAATCGCGGTCTTCGGCGAGTTTATCTCAAATCGGTGCATGCCACCAAATCATGCATGCATTATGTGTGACGCAACTGCAAAGAGCCGTGCTTTCACAATTAAGATGTAGGCTTCGTGATAATGCACTATACACAGTATTTATTTCTAGCCAGCCAGGAGAGATGTACTTTCACACACGGTAAGTCCTTCCGATCACGCCACATTCGGGTGGTTCTATCTCGCGGTATTGCTTGCGTCTGTACAAGACAGAACCAAGAGATGATATTCCCAGCTGCAAAAATGTGTTAAAGGTACACACCGGCCTACTGTTTACATGATTTAGTGATGTAGCAGCATTGACATTACTTTTTTGATGGTCGTTGAGAAAAAAGATCATCAAAATATCCCGTAATTTACTAAAGAAGTGCAAAATTAACAAAAACGGTCAAAAGACGGGTTATACGCTTTACCAGTCGTTGCAACTACGCGCGAGCCTCACGACTTTGTCACAAACGATTCGCTCTTCTCCTGCTCAGGATATCTCCAATTTTCTGCTCACGATTTCACTGGACAGCTTGACGACCGAATAGGAATTTCCGTTTTCTTTTGAGGAGTTGGCATCATGTATTTTCTTCACGAACGTACACCGAAGCAACACGCCCACGCATACACGTGCACTCAGGCTATTTGCCGTGCTGCGCGGGGCAAATATCCTACACTCCACGGTAGCCTGCCGTAGCACGCGCTCGCTCCCGTTCTCCGGACTCTCGAAACAAACAATTATGTTCGAATTTTCATACTAATTTATGTTTAACTTTGTTTCATACCTGTATAAATAGTCTCTCTTTTGTCAATTAGGCCTACTTATAAATATTGGGGGGAAATCAGAGTTTAATTTGGTGCAGTTCTGCAGTAACAAACTTTTATACGGCTGGAAATACAACTAACTCACAAGATCACGTGACTTTTCGGAACCAGAATTTGGTTCCGAAAAGTCACGTGACCTTGATTTTTTGAAAAGTGCTCAAAAACGACCAAATTTGACGGCGTCTTTTCAGGATATATCTAATTTACTCTCGAAGGCGCTTCAGAATAATGTATGGGTCTATTTCGAGCCCAAAATAGCCCAACAAAGCCGGTGTGTTCCTTTAATGACTGAATTTTGCTTTTGTCACTTTCCGCGCGCGACAGCGTACATTGGTACTCGCTATTAACGCCGCACGCTGCCAGGGAACATGGGCGGAAAACAGTAAATTTAACTGTTGGTGAACAGTAACCTGTCTGTACTTGAACAAAAGAGTATTCAAAGTGTCTTGTTCCTGAACAAAACTGTAAATCGTCGGTAATCAAAAAGAAAAATATTTTTAAAATGTACACAGTAAAAGTTACTGTTCGTTTTTGACTTTTTCAACAGAAAAACGACTGTAACACAACACTATAGTTTACAGTGTATGTGAAAATAGATCAGTTGGTGATAACAGTAATATGCAAGAACGTTTGAGTACGTTGCAAGAATGGTCAGATTAAAACTAAATCCTACCAAGTGTCAGGCCATGCAAATATACTTTGCCAACAAAAAAATTCCTGATGTTAGCCTCAACATTTCTGACCAACGCCTTGAGGTTGTTAGCACAGTCAAACTACTTAGGGTTATGGTCCAGGATGATTTAAAATGGGATTCCCAGGTAGAGAGTATACAAACTAAAGCAAATCAGAAAATTTTCATGTTGCGTAAATTAAAAAGTTATATCAGGCCAGTACTTGAGTACGCAGTTCCATTATGGCATGCGGGTCTCACTCAGAGACAAAGTAATCAAATTGAGATGATCCAAAGGCGTGTCTGTATAGGTACATCCTTGGTTCACAGCATACAACATCCTACCATGAATCCCTAATAAAGCTGGAGCTTGAACCTCTTCATGTAAGGCGAGAGCAAATTTGCAGAGACTTTTCGACAAAAGCTTGCTCCTCTCCGCAGTTCTCTGAGTGGTTTCCACACTCTGATTACAGATCATCAATGTCTCTCAGAAATCAACCTAAATTTAAACCATATAGGTGTAGCACTAAACGATTCGGGACAAGCCCTCTGCCTTACATGACTGAGCTGTTGAATGGTAAATAGTGCAATATTTTCCTCTATAAGTCCACCATATGATCTTGTTTTTGTATTTTTATCAAAAATATGGTGTATATTTTTATCTGTTTATTTTAATGTTATCTCCCAAATTTAATTAATCAAATTTACATACATATTATGGACTGGTTGTCTTTTGGTGTGTATTTATGTATATTTGTGTCTCTTGTTGGTTCCGAGTTTTAATATTGTAATTTTTAATATTGTAAATTTCATGTAATTCAGCCTTTGGCTGCAATGTGATTTTATAGTAATAAACCAATTTATATAATTTTAGACGACGTTGCTTCATCCGGTGTATACATATCGATGGCCTTACCGTTCCCGGGTCCAAGAAGCAGCGTTCTCATCGACTCCTGTGCCGATTTGGTCACATTCCAGCCGCTGATCAGTTCACGGAAGTCCGTGTCCACGAACTTTAGAATGACGTTCACATATTCGCACGCCCGATTGAAGACTTTAAACGTGGCGTGGTAGCGCTCCAAATCATCGGTCAATCCTCGCAGTGACGATAAAGCCATTATGTACCCTAAGTTATAAGACTGATAAAAAATATTGTCTTAATAGCAAGATTGGTTTTTAACTCACACATCCTTCTTCACACACCGTCTATAACAGCTTTTTCAAATAATATAAACCGTTCAAAGTAATCTCAAGAAATCTTACCTATAATCGTGGGAACTTGTAGCAAAATTCGCACTGCATGCTGTTATTATGTTGTACGGTCGGTGTTCTGCACCAGCGATTCCAACTTAATATTTAGACATCCTTGAATCACAACAACGTTGTGCTATGAACTTTTGACACGATTGTATTTCGATATGAAAAATTATTCATGCACGCGATTTAAAGTGCATATCTATTCTCTTGTGTACACTTTAAAGCAAGCCTAAATTTATACGTGATGAGACACAAACACGGTAGGCCTATTCTTGGGTTTCACTTGCCTTGACAACGGTTGCTATCCGCCATTACTGTGTCCATACTATGGCACGCTGATAATTTAATGTTGACGCATATTTTTGCAAATGTTGCGCAAGAAAACAAAAGTTTGCATGACTTTTAAATGTTGATAGACTGTTTAAAACTGGCATACCGTGCTTTTGCTGGCAAGTTTTTAAAAATGGTGAGACTTGTTTTTTAGAGTTGATGGCAAAATTATCAGTGTTGAATTATTTACGCTTTGGCGTGCCATAGTATGGACACAGTGATGCACCTATGAATTGTTTCCCCCACCCCTCCATCCCCCGGGCTACCCCACCTAAGAGGTGGGTTTGTCACATTTTGCGTGACAAAATCCCCACCCCTGGGGGAAACATTTAGGTGACGAAAATCCCCACCCTCGGGTGCAAAACATGCGCAAACAATTCACAGAAAATGGGTCAAATGCCCCACCCTGGGGCAAGAAAAACGTGACCAAACCCCCACCTAGGGGGTGGGGCAGCGCGGGGGGTTGGGGGTGTGGGGGTTGGGGTGGGGAGGGGGAGGGGGGTAGACGGGGAGGGGGGGGGGGGGGGAGGGGGGGAAGGGGGAAGGGGGAGGGGGGGGGGGGGTGGACGGGGAGGGTGGGGAGTGAAACGATTGATAGGTGCATAATGATAGTTGTTGACGTCACGCGTATGGCACGCCCAACGCCGGAAGCGGCCACCAGCCCCACAATGTTTCAACACCTGAAACACGCACGCTGTATGTTTTGGAGGTCGACTAGACTTGTTCTAGACTTGTCCGCGACTACGCTACTGCGGTTTACGAACCAACCGGTCTAGTTACCGACTTGACGTCGTCTATTCACTATCGCGCAAGCCTCACGGCGACTTTGTCGCAAACGATTCGCTCTTCTCTTGGCAGCTTTTGCTTTGGATAGGCCTATATCTCATTTTCTGATGATGATTTCATTGGACAGCCCGAACCACCGAGTAGCTTTTTCCGTTTTCTTTGGAGGAAATCACGGGCTGCATTCCATTTACGCGAACCCGGATAATCCGGCCACACACAGTAAACTGCCTCGATAAGCTACTGTGGGAACTTTATGAAGACCTTTAACAGTTTTTAAAAACTTAAGAAAAAATTCACTTTTTGTTAATGAGAAATCCTTTGATGCACTTAACTTGTAGCTGTTTTTCAACTACATGTTTAGACATTAAATATGGTATGTTTTATGATGTTTGTATATCCATGTGTAACCGTGAAAAATGGCACAACTGGGGATCAACTCAATAAAGACAATAAAACTCAATAAAAATGACACCGGGGATCTAAGGACCAAGTCGCGAACTGTTTTTAAAGAAAGGTTTAATGAATAACGACACCAAAATGAAACAGACCAAAATAATTAACTAAAATTAAACTAAACTAAAATCTTAAACTTGAAATGCACCAAACACATTAGAAACCTGTTAAAAACCAAACACTAGAAACATACTATAAAACCAACTATAAAAACCAACTATAAAAAACCAACTATAAAACCAACACAGTGTAAAGTATAAAGTATGGAGGAACTGTCAGGGAAACCTGTCAACAAAACATAAGAAAAAGGCAAATTAAGAAAAGGGATTAAAATACACAATAAGCAAAGTGAGCAATGATCTAGGGGCTATGTACATGTATCAAGGGTAGCTAATGAATATTCATAGGGTAATAAACTATTCTCTGGGCCTGGCAGAATAAACAACTTAATCCTTTTTACAAGGCCAGCAGGCCATGCATGTGGTCCAGAACAAAGAAACTCGAAGCACATGGTCTTCCCAAGTTAAAACTAAAGTAAAAAAAGGCAAAGGTGTACTGAAATGTCAAAACTTACACAATGTAATTCAAATGAAAACTAAGAAAATAACATGTAATTCTAATCAAACCTAAATTCAACAGATTTTAAAGTAACAAAACTGAACTTCAAAACGTAGGAAAATGCAAACTTCATCAGTTCTTTAACAAACAACAGTATTTATATTAAAGTGTTTTAAAGAAACAAATGTAATCAAAATGGTTTAGAAATAATGAAGGAACTCACCAGCAGGGGTACAGAAAGAAGTATTCTCTGGCAGGGAAGAAAATGCTTAAAACACAGATCGAAAAGAGAACAGGTCTTATCTCTGTGCTGCCAGTCTGTACACTGACCAACAGACACAGGACAGTGACCTACTCAAAACCACAGTAATTTACATAAAAGGGGACACACTACATAAAGGACAAGTTACACACAAAAAGATGGGACACAGCCAAGAGAAAACAGAGGGTCCATAGACAAAGTACACAAGGGGGAGAAACTCCTATTAGAAAAAGGGAAAAATTATACATATTAAAGGACTATATTTTCTTCTCTATCACACATGCATGTACTTGCTGAACCTCTATTAAGCCACCTGTTTATTTTGGCCACATTTTGTCAGTCCCTTGGGTGGCCACTATCATCATTATACACAGACGACTAAAGTGTCTAAACCTTCGCTGGTAATCTAAAACGTCCATTGTCATAGCGTAGGGAAAGGGTTCACTGGTTTTAGTGACGTTTTTACTTTAGGGTGACGTTTTCACTTTAGTATATTGTTGAGCCAATCAATGCGCTTTGAGTTTCCAATAATCCAATTCTGGTCTTCGTTTCGCATGTAGAATAGGTGGACCGGGAACCAGTCCATGGTACAGGAGGAAGATCTAGCGCCCTCGTTTGTTCTATTTCGCAGAGTTCTGATAGGCTAGTTCCTGTAATACAACAGCATTATTGACAATGGAGAATGTGAACGGCCTGTTTGGGAACCAGTCTCTTTGTGAACTGGAAGATCGTGATCGTCTGCGCTGAGATGCGCTGCTCGTTGCTAGCGGGAAAATTGAAATGACACGCGCTGGATTATTAAACTTTTGAACAGATTTAGGAAACTTCAAGTTTATTTTAAGTGATTAAAAACCGACGTCTGTGCGCAAGAAAAGTTGGATGTCTATGATGTCAATGCAAGAGGCTCACAATTCCTTTCAAGATTGTTCAGGTAATAAAGACAGTTTATACGATTTATCATTTTCAACGTCAGCGTCAAACATGTTGTTGTTTAATATTGTTAAACAGAAACATGTCAAAGTTCAACACATGAGGATGAATGGACATTCGGAAAGAATTAACGGTAAGTAGTTTATCAGGGCTTCAGACCTTGCAAAATATGTCATAGATCTATGAGACGGGCTGAAAAGTTTATAGGCCTAAGTGTTTCCTCACAAAATCTAAAATTTGTCTCGCTCAAAAATGTTGGTTTTTCCATCAAATCTGGACAAGTTTTAAGTTGCCGACGGATACACATTAAGGAAACAATCTCATCAACTTCTCAACTCTCTTGCCTTCCCTCCGTTTAAAAAACTTCTCAAAAGATGAGTTTGAAGATATAGACCTAGGCTAATTTTTATTCTCTTGTATGGAACAGAAAAGTAATTTTGAAAATTTAGGAAATAGAAAGGTATGTTGTATAATCCCCAAATAATTTGGGATTAGGTTATCTACTTAAAACAACTTATAAGTTTATTTATTTTATACCCTACACACTCAAAAACAGTTGCAGTAAATCATGAAGATGAAAGTTCAGAGGTTAGTCTAAACAAAACAAATCAACAAAGCTTTTTTTACCCACAATCACTTACTTTTTTTAAAGGAACATGATCAGATCATATTTTTGAGCCACCCATTTTTCACATGGATGTTGTAATTTTGATACCATATCAATTTTCATATTTTTCTCATTACCATTCTAACATTTCCCGTTCTCATTCCGTATATATTTTCAAGGATATCGTCGAAACCCACCGATAAACTAATTTATCTGGTTCTACAAACCTAAAGCAGTGCAGTAAGAGTAAATATACCAACCATTTTGCGTCCACATCCAAATTGGAGATTGCAAATTTCCTGTTTTGGGAAGGTATTTTAAATGATTGTTAGGTTAGAGCGAAATATATTTTCTGGAAAAATCTGGTCACGCCCCTTTAAACAGTGACTGTACAGTGCTGGAATGTGGCAGCACTGTGTGTTTGTACTGCTAACTACACATTAATAAGGTATAATGTGCAAGGAGGTAAAAAGAAAATTTACCATCATCCCATCCTAATATTTTCGGCTAATTTTTTTAGAGCAGAATAAAAAGATGTTTCCCACCTACCCACCCTAAAGTGTGTTTGATGTATAGGAAACAGCTTCCCCCCCCCTCCCCCCCCCCCCTCCCTCCCCCCTCCCCCCCCCCTCCCTCCCCCTTGGCCTCTTATGAATAGCAAATTCCATAGTATTCCCACTTCAGTCATAACTTGGCCACGTCACTGAAAAATTATACCACACTCCAGCGCACTGTAATAAAAGCCATTCCATCCACAAACCTTAATACCACCCAGTACCAGCCACTTATTGAAAGGGAGACCACACAAATTCACAATAGTAATTGGTAGCTGACTGAATTGAAAACCAATGCCTTTGGCAAAACTACCCGCATAGCAGCACAGCACCATGCCTGTACAGTAGCAAAAGACCAGGCTAGTGTCATGTGATCTGACGTGGTGCTTTACGTAGGCAATTCACTGTTGTTGGTCTATTGAACGCAGAACTAAACAGTAAAATCACTGAAGTCATTTTTTTTTTGGGTGGTGGGAAAAATGCCAGTGGTTCGAGTACACTACAGTCATTGAAATGCTTTTTTTGAAATATGGCATTTGTTTATAAATACAGTGACACATCGCCTCATTCACATTTGTATCTGTACATGTAGTTTCCATGCATGTAAAATTTGTATTTAACGAGTACAAAATTAACTTTTTGCATTTACAGTCATAACACGGGTTTAGTGGTTGTGTATTTTATACAGCATTGCTAGTATAGTACAACATTCCGATTATAAAAAGGAGGTCCCAATTCCTAGTTGGGTTCTGCATTGTTTTAGCGGAGCGCTAAAAAATGTGACACTTACCCAATTGTATTTGTATGGATTTTACGGATTCACTACTCTACATGTACAAATAAGCTTGACTACTGTGTAATAGTAGGAGGTGGAACAAACCAGTGTGCATGAAAGGTGATGATGCTGCATTTTCAGTTCGTGTACATGTCAAATAACACATTCCATTCACACAGAACATGTAGCCTACCTATACATAACATAAAATAATAATAATGCCAAATTGTGTACAGGCCTATATGTAAAACATGCTTCTTGTTTCCTTTTTTAAGCAAATAAAATCTCAGTTCCGTTCCGCATTTTTGCTATTGTCATCACTGAATAGGCTAGTACTAGGGTGGAAACTGTGCAGTAATTCAAGATATGCTGCGTGTACATGGCTGTGGGAAACCCCATGACTCATCATGTTGACCATTGTAAAGGATGAATCATCACCCAACAAACTTGTAGCTCTATATGCCATTGAATACCCCTCATACACTACACAGTACTGTGGGCTTGCTATGTGTAGCTGATTGGGTACAGTTACATTCACTTGTGCATGCAGTGTGAAGGTGCTAATTGCTGCTGCCATTTACATGACCTTGTGTACCTGTACATGTTCTCCTGGAATGTGACAATTGCTAATTACATATGTGCACATATTTTATGAGGACTGGTATGAACTACATGTAAACGTCTGTATGGATTGATGTGTAGGTCTAATATGATTATGAAACTTATCAAAATGACAATTATGAGACTGTCTCTGGAGAATTGAATCAGATATCATACAGTTTGGCCAAGTTTTTGCAATCAGCTTTTGAAATGAATGGCTGCTTCGGGATCATTAAAATACAAAAATAAAATGGAAGTTCTGAGCAGTACCCAAAAAATCCAGGTGGTATCCTGGTACTGCTTAAAATGTCCATTATATTTTTACAGTTTATGGGTCTGGATTTCTGATTATGGTTGCAAAAAGTGAAAAACTCGCCTCAACTGTGCGACATATGTGACTCATTTCACACGGTCGGGTCACATATTGGTGCTTGATTTATGGATATTTTTGTGAAAAATAGAGGGGAACACATTCATGGTGAGAGCATATAGTTGTGCATCTAGGAAAAATGGGAATGTAATTTTGCATTTGGATAAAAACTTCATTGGTAGCTTTGATTGTGGGTATATGGGCCATTCCATGAAAACAGGACACACCATCCCCCTTACGTCTGACACTTCCCGAGGGAAATTTTTAAATTTCTTTTTAACAAATACCAGGCTTTAAAGGCCGTATGTATCATTTACAAGACAATAAAAGTGTAACATATAAGGAAGAATGTTGGTAAACTAGCCTGAAGAAATATAGATGTATCAATGCTTCAGAAAACCTTGAAAATCTATATATGGATTTTGTGTACAAGTGAAAACCACCTTCGGCTGTCAATTTCCAGCATGAAATACCATTTTGGACGGAAATAAATTCATGTGGTCTTTGTTACCATTGCTATCAACACTTTGAGTAAGGTTTTTCTTGTCAAGTCATGAAAAACAAAATTGGGTCATTGCAAATGATACAATGGGCCTTTAAAGTCGAATGATTTCCCACAACATGTAAACAGTATATGGCCTCGAGAATCAAACAACACCTTTACCTGTTGATAATATTTCTTTAAAAAATGACAATAATGATTCAATAAACTTGTGCAATCTTAGATCTAGAATTTCTACAATTTCTTTAAACATATTTTTATGGGAAGACCCAAGTAAGGAAAAAAACTACTGTTGAAGCAGCCATGAAACCAATTTTCTTCCAATTATTTTTGTTATCTTGTTGGTAACTTAGATGGTGATACTCATTCGTTTCAACTCAAAGAGATGACTTTTTATTAAGATAAAAGAATTTTGGGGATATTCAATAGTTATAATTGGTCAATCATGCTTTTTACGGTAGGGGCAGTCCCTAATTCAAATTGATTTCGTTTTCCTCAAGTAAGTCCCAAGCATTCAATTGTTGCAACATATCATGGCCTTCCCCATGCAGATATTTCCCCTTTTACTTCATTTTACAGTGCAGTGGAAATCTTCAGCATGAATAATTTGAGGGATTTGTAATGAATTGGACTTTTATCTATGAAAAGTCCATGTAACTATTATTATTATTTCTTCCTACTGATACCAAGGATTCCTCAAAAGTGCCCATTGCACTGTCGCTCACAAGCGTGAGGAAACCCATGAGGAGAATTAGAAACGGCCAGAGACACCGGAGAATCCCCTTGCTCTTCGCAAAAGAATGCTCTAGGATCTTTAAAGTGCGTTACCTAACACACTGGACCAACAGCTTTACATCCCTTCTGAAGGATGGAGCAAGTGTGTTTAAGTGCCTTGCTCAAGGGCACAGGTACCCCAGCCGGGTATCGAACCTGCAACCCCAAGTTTTTACCCGAGTATTGCGAGCCAGTGACCCAAATCACTCGGCCGCGGTACCCCACGAACATCATGGGATCACTAAAAGGTGTTTATAAGAACAAATGGATAACACAATTCAATAGTTTTGAACCATGAGAGATGATATTTCACTTTTAAAACAGAATGTTCTTTATAGTGTAGTCCCATTCACAATCTCACAGTATTGTGCGATCATTTGTACCATCTACGGATGGGCCAACGGCTATCCAAAAGATCCTCCACAGTTCAGGGAGAAAGTGACATAATTGTCATCTTGATTGCTCCAACAAAAGGTTGGAAGTTTGGTTGCATCTTGGAGTGCACATGCTTGGGCAGGGTGAATTTCCTCACGTGGACACTTGGGGAATTCTCAGGAAACACCATGGATTAGCAGCCATAGAGTGACTCACTGCATTCTAGGTTACTGACATCAGCTACTCGTATATCAACCTAGTTTTTGGAGGTTCATTTCTTGATCTGATATGACCCTGTAAATTAGAAACTCCACCACTGTATGTCACCATGGAGGTAGGTAATAGAGATTTTATTCAAAGGTTGATGCACAGATGCATGGAACCCTGCTTTCTAAATGGCATCATGATGTTGAAAATAAATATTCCAACCCTCTTTCCCATTTTGATGTACAGTTGAACCTTGTTATGAGGTCTTGGAGACTTTGCAGAATCCTTGTTACAACAGGAACCTTGAATTATCAGGAACAATGAAGAACAGGATTGGGACATGAAATTGTCCTCGTTATAAACAGCATGTTGTATTAACAGTGCTCTTCTTATCAAGGTTCAACTGCACTTTTGTGTACTATACTCTCGTTTTCTTCAGTAGTGAAATACATGTACCTTCTTTGTAAATTTGTCTGATATAACTTTGCAAACAAGCCGAAGCAAGGTATTGTCAGTAAAATTCCACCTATTCTGATTTCAAACAAGAATGGCAAAGTAAGACCATGGAGGAAGGAAACAGATGAGGCAAGGTTTTCTTCAGCAACGGTGATTTTATTTAACAAATATTCTCCTCGTTTATACTGCTGTTCTTGCAAGACAACCCTGATATTAATGGCGCAGATAGAGCTGATGGAAAGCATGCACTCTGGTTCGATCATCAATGACCACCACATTAACTTGAAATAGAGAAGCTCAAACTATTTACAGTACATAAAAAATGTGGCAGAATGCCATTCAATCGAACACCACATTGTGGCTTACAGACTTGCAAAGGTAACTCTTCAACCTTAAATTTTGATTTTGTGTTTTACATTTTCTCATTAGAATGTACGTATTCATTGCATGCAGTATTTTCATTTACATGGTTCAAAAAATGTCTTCCACTCTTTCTCGGAGAAAATGCCATTAAAGCCATCTAAAATGTATAAATGTTTAATCGACATTTGAAACCATTTTGTCATGCAGACTTTAACCTCGATGTTTTTCTCCTAACGGCCTCAACCTTGTACATGTCATTTTTTAGCCGGCCGTTTTGAGCTTCAGGCACAATAGACGTCCGTCCTTAGTTAAATAAAATACTATTCGGGTCAATGACATGACCCGAATGGTGTGTACATATTTCATTTCTCCCTCCATACTACGCGACTCCAACGCCTGCATAAACAAGCACAGTGCTCCCATTTTCAACCGCAAACCATCCCCAACTTGACCCTCTTGACCCACGCTCGGGCGCAGTTTTAATAAATGTCTTCTCGACGCAAAATTATTCACCTGTCTGAAAGACTCGGCAGCAGCCTTGCCCGGGGCTTTGGAATATTAAAAATGTCCGGGGCTAGACAACCTGGTGGTAGAGGCATATTATGCAGAACACCAACGGCATGCTAATGTAATATCGGCCGTTCTAGCCTGCCATTGACGGGGATTGCGGTGCTGATTATGCGTGCACAGTCGGGATAGATATCGATTGAGCTGTTTATGCATGCGCGAAGGTCGCATTTGGCCTTTGTTCAGTGCGAACCTTTTTAGTGCAAGTAAACAGATTATAAAGGCTGGCTTCGTTAGGTAATTGCGGTTATTTTTCTTCCTGGAAAAATGTTTGAAACATACTCGGGTCAAATTAAGGCAGAACAATTGATATTATTAAAAGGAGTTTTATTTTTGGAATGGCGTAACCATTCGACCTGCATAAAATACAGAAATCGCACAACATTGTACATTTCCAGCCTTTTGGCAGTTAGGTGATCTTTTTTGCTAAACAGCAAGTTTTCTCCCGTACAATTCTTTACATCAAGCACTAGATCCAGCACGCGAGGCCCGCCCCAACGTTCAGTACTTTCATCTCGTTATCGAGTAAAATGAAACTAAGAAATAACAAAATATTTACAGATATTTCAACAATGTTCATTTATAATTGCAATGTTCGAATAAATTAAAACGCAAGCTGTTGTGCCAACATGACTTGGCACCCGTTCTTAACATGTTCCATGACACTCTGTTTGAGCTGGCAAACTTGGTCTCTCAGTTTCGTAGCCGTGCTCGACAGTTGGGTATTCTGGTCCTTTAGATCATTCACTTTATCCTCCAGACGGGAAATTCTCTCCAGTTTTCGCCTCCTGCATTTGCTGGCAGCCACTCTGTTTCTCAACCGCTTGCGTTCGGCCTTGATTATCTCCTGTGACTCCATGTTGATCGGGGAGAGGGGAGGACTGCCGTGACCGTTGAATACTGGTACAATCTGTGACTGTTCTGGTTCCTGCTTGATGTGGGACATGTGCGCCCAGCCGTTGTGAATAACCGATGTGTCCACCGTTGACATGTTAGCGATGGCCGAACTCCGGCTGGGGAAGCTGGCGGTGGCTCCAGGCAGGGCTGTGGTGGTGAGCATGGCGGGGTTGTAATCCATGGAGATAGGGGCGGTGGTAGCAGCAGCGACGTTGGCCGTGGTCACGATGCACGAACTATAGGCCGGGGCTTGTTGGATGACTTGCATCAGGGCCACCGTGTGCTCCTCATGGTCCGACCCGGCACCGCTGTCTTCGCCATCGTTAGGGTGGGTTTGCGTCTGGTGTAAACTCTGCAAAGCCTCCACAAAACCCTGTGCGAAGGCCGCTTGCTCCTCCGTCACATTTTTGGGGCAGATAAACTGCGTTGGTGTCGGCGTGGTACAGACAGTGCCTTGCTGGGAGATGATCATTTTCTCCAGTTCTGGCGATGCGAGTTTCAGCATCTGAACATCGGGCGTGGACAGCAGCGTGACCGTAGGCCGTTTTTTGCCCAGTCCGCCGTTGGCCAGGTCCAGCGTCATGGTCTTTTTCTTGTTCAGCCATGGATTGTGCGTGTCTTCGTAAAACTGGACCGTCTCCATGCTGGGTTTGTTCTTTTTTGCGCTTGACATAAACAGTTTCAAGTCGACACGAAAGTTTTACGGAACAACACGTTGACTGCGTTAAGCAGTTGACTCACTCAGTGTACAAACAACGTTAGTGGAATCCCCAAGATCGTGTATTGATGCTGTGGCGCTTTCGTAGTCACCGTAGCGAAGAGAAATCTGAAATCGTTTCCGAACACAACGCTGACTCACGTTATATAGACTGACTAAGGCTCTAAATATAGAGTATGACAACATGATATAACGGGAACGGGTTTTCATTGGATATCGGTGATGTCATGTATTATAATGAGGCATGAGGTTCCCTCTTGTCGAGCGTACATTGGTCGCCATAGGAATATATAAATAACGCTGTGGGTTGTGGGAAAAGGGGAGTGCCCTTGTGACGTCAACGTTGGCGGGAATGCGGTGTGGACCAATACCACTTCTGTTGTAGGTAAGACAGTGATTCGTGCAACTCTATCTTGATGAAATTTCAGGGAATTATCTTGGGGATTTTTTTTAGTATGGCCCTTTTTTACCTAACATTACGTCTGTTGATTCTCTTTTTAAAACTTATTCCTGGTTTTTATTTCATTTCCAAACAAAATTCTACTTCTCACTCCCCCACACACGGATAGTGTACAGTCCTGACGTAATGTCTTTTCTTGGTACGCCGGAAGTCAAATGATTTTCATAACAAAGCGCAACACCGACGACCCGTAACATGCTCCACACGTCGCTTTACCAAATATGGCAAAACTAAGTGTAGACTTATTGAACTAAATCATGTGACGTCACAGAGGCCATTTGAAGTGCAGGTACGTGAGGTGGTTTTTGGTAGATTAATCCGATAATAAAGCGTCCGCGCTAGCTTGGATCTTTGGTATAATTTTGGTCTATAGGCCTACTGTATAAGTAGGCCTATACTGTATAAAAATAACATTGGTCAGGAGTGGAACTGCATGTTGCTGACATACGGTCGACAGTCACTAGCTGCACTTGGTCGATTTGGTGGCCATGCAAATTTAACAAAACATCTGAAATAGCCTTTTCCATCATCCATGCTCCATGCATTTTCAAACCTAATGTTTTAATGGAGCGCTTCTAAACAAGGAATGTATTAATTCGTGCATTGCTAATTTAACTGAGCCACTACATTTATGGTCCACAACCTAAGTTAAGGCCTTTTCTCACTAGAACGTCAAACCCCGGGTCGAATCGCCCCCGAGTTCAACCCCGCATCGATTCACACTTGTTGTTCAGAATCTCACTCCGGGGCGAACTCACCCCGCAGATCAGCACCTCATCCCTCACTTGAACAAGTTAGAACCCGCACTCCGTCCCTTTTCCCACTACCGTTCTGGCCCCGGGGAAAGTGTCTCGCCCCAGGGCCAAATTGTTCAACCCTGGTCCCGAGAAGGGTTAAACTCGCCCCGGGGAATGAGCAATCTCGGGGGTGGTTTGGAGGTGGTGCGGGGGTGAGACTTGCAAGTGGAAAATTATAATGTTCCAGTTTGATTAAAGATCTTATTTTATACAGTCCCAAAATTTTAATCAATCAAATTTGACCAAAAAACTTGGACGATAAAGTGGTTACAACTATCTAATGCAAAGATTCTATTTGAGATCTTTTTTTATTTCAGTGATGAATATATCCCATTTTTCCCCTTGTGTGTTGAGATTTTGATACCATATCATTTGTCATATTTTTCTCATCACCATTCTGAAATTTTGCACTCTCAATCCGAATATTTTCAAAGATATCGTCAAAAACCCACTGTTTTGTAAACTAAATTATCTGGTTCCATAAAACAGTGCAGTGATTATATCAACCTTTTTGCTAACACATCCAAGTTGGAAATTGCAATTTTTAATGTTAGGTTAGAATGAAATCCAAACATTCTGAACAAGCTCTTTAAGTACATAGCTCTACCTAGTGGCAGGCGTTTAAATTTGTATCAATAATGAAGTTCATTTCATCATGAATGATATATCCGCAGGTGATGCTATTGTGAAAGAAAATGAAATCAAAGTACAAAGTATTTCCTGGCCAGTTTGTGTTGGTGCACGTGTTTGTTTACATTCCTTCTCTTTTGTAGGAGTCTATTGAATCAGTTTATAAGGTATGACCTCATAACTTAAAATTAGAACATACGTAATGGTAATCCCCTCACAAAGTCTAACGCTCTGACATATTCCTATTCCTGTGATTTTCAAGTTCCTTGTTCATATAGACCGTATCGAACAGCTGCCATCTTGTAGGGCAACTCTTGTCGTTTAAATTGGTAAGCAATGTAAAGCACAAAATGTAAAACCATGCATGTCCTCACGAAACAAAAACAATCTGGGGTGGATTGCAATATAACCGTCTTAAGTCTGAGACACATGTCCTAACTGAATTGATGACATCTGGCCTGCGACACACATTGAAAAATGTCTCGCAATATCCAAAAATTAGGACGTCTTAGCTAAGATATAAACATTTGTATGTCCTACAAGATGGCAGCTATTCGATACGGTCTATTCAGATGAATGGTGAATGAAGTTGAAAATTGACGACCAAATTGTTGTCCCCAAAACTGATGGGTAGTCTCATTTTAGGACGCTGTTAATCTCATGTCCCATGCACAGTTTTATTTATGTAGTATGCACTATGCAGTGTGGAGCCACTCTTCCTGGAGGGCAGTTTGAATTGTAAAGTAAAACTTGTTTTCTTGTTTTTAACATTTCTAGTTACTTTTATTATACCAATTTTACACATTCAAGAAATGAATATAAAGTGAAAATATTCCAGGAATTCCATGGCAGATTGTATATTATAGTTGTTCCATAAAGTGGAAGGAATCCCAAATGAATTTACTTCTGGGAAGACATACCGGTAGGCCTAATATGTATGTGTAATACTTCTAAAAATATCCCAACAAATCCATAACTTCATACTTCAGATTTACATATGTATGTCATAAATTTATACATTTAGCCTACTGGCTGAAGAAAAACAACAAAAACTTGCATTCACTATTATAATGGTTCCTTATTATCCAAATGAATTTGGATCCGGGAAGAGATCTCAAAATTATAATACAATTTCATACTTTAATCCCTAAAATCCCTAAAAATCCTTAAAAATAATCACTTATTCATACTTTAAATTAAATAACAAAAACACCATCAGTTATAATAAGATAAACAGCAGTTACCGGCTAAAAACAAATTATGTGTATTTAATGGTTCCTTATTATTCAAATGATTTTAGTTCTAGGAAGACATACTTCTCAAAATATCACAAAAATAATGCAACTTCATAAATTTTATAACAAACACACCGTCAGTTATTATAAGATCCGGCTTAAAAAAAATAAAAAATATTATATCTGTATTTAATGGTTCCTTATTATTCAAATTAATTTGGTTCTAGGAAGACATACTTCTAAAAATACCACAAAAATATGCAACTTCATACATGATTTGATAACAAACAAGGTCGCAAATCACAAGATACACAGTAGTTACTGGTTAAAGAAAAAAAACCAAACATTGTGTTCACCGCCGAATTCTACTGGTCAAAATACAAACTATTTGGCTGGTGGTACCGGTACCACCCCACAATTGAATTGGTTTTCAGTGTTTACTTTCGGAATGGCTCAGTTTGTGGTTGCTTTTTCCCATAGAGGTTTGTTTGTGAAGGAATGCTGTGCAGTTGGAAGTGTGGTTTTATAATCAAGAAAATAGAAGTATTGGGTTTCAATGGAATAGCCGCAGTAAAATAGCTGTAAATAGCAGTAAAATAACTGGCATACCATTCTATTGTGTGTGTACTTGGAATTTCTTTCACGCTTTAACAGATTTTGTGTATGGGGTGGTTGTTAGTTTCACTCTATGTACCTGCTAGTGTACTGTAAAGCAGCTTATTTTGATCTGGTTAAATATTAACAGATCAATTCACCGCAAAGTTGTTTACTGGGGCAAACAACGAGAACATGTGTTCTATAGTGCATTTACTGCAGAGCTGTAGAAGCTAGCCTGTGCCTGGATGTTTGTGTACTCATGGAGGAAGGTGTACTAGAACAGAAACCTGTTGAACAATCAAACGTTAACTAGAAAGACTTTTCAAACTTCAAAATCACAAAATTGCTTTTAAGATGATGATTTTATTTTTTTTAACACCTTATTCTGTGAGTCTGATGCCAACTTTAAAGGCCCTCATTTGCGAGATAAAACTTTTTACAGATTCGTGGAATAAGAGTGTTACGTATCTAAGGAAGAATGTTGGTAAACTAGCCTGAAGAAAATTTAGCTTCAGAAATGCATCAGAAAACCTTGAAAATCTATATATGGATTTGTTTGTACAAGTGAATGGTAAAAAAGTCCTGTGCACGGGACTTTTACAAAAAACTACCTTCGGTTGTCAATTTCCAACATGAAATACCATTTTGGACGAAAATAAATTCATGTGGTGTTTGCTACCATTGCTATCAAATTTTGAGTAAGGTTTTCTTGTCAATTCATGAAAAACAAAATTGGGCCATTGCAAATGATACAATGGGCCTTTAAGTTTGAGTCTTTCCTCGAGTCCGGCAAAAGGTGGACTCCTGTCCCACAACATAATGTTCTCATTTATTTGATGGTTAAGTACGTCAGACAAGTATGGATGATCATTTCACAGCCCACATTAAAATTATTACTAAATTGCTGTTATCAGTGATATTTATATTGGGAACATGTTTTTCCCAGAGTAGGAGACCACACAATTGTGCTGAAACTGAAAGTTATGTGGGAATGTTTTGTGAAGCACTGTCTGACAACATTGCACTCATAGTTCCTGCTTCTTTCAATAACTTCTTTCACACTAAGTTTTCCCTAGTGAATAAGTGCAGAAAAAATGCAAAGTACATGTATAGAAAGGTTTCACACATTTGTTGGCAATGGAATTCGAAGAAATGAAAAAGTAAATAAACACACATTTCACAAGTGGGTATAAGTTGGTGTTGGTATTGCATGTATGTATAATTATATTAATTGTTGGGTTTACTTCTTTAACAAAAAAATAAGTAAACTGGTCCAATGTGTGCATTCCTTCATTTTGAAAGAAATGTATTAAACTATTACACATTCAGTGAGGAATAATATGCCTTATTGATACCTTATCATAGTTGAGTATTTTTATATTTTATATTTGTATATTTTAAGAGAAGTTAATAATTCCTTTCAAACGTCTTCAGTTTATCTCAAACTTAAAGAAATGTCTTTGTACTGTTCTCAGGAGATAACTTTTGCCCAAAAAGGTACAAAATTGCTGCCCCAACATACATTCCTGAAAAACATTTGTACAAATTTCCCCTTATATATGTACATGTATGTAACATGGACAGACCAATTGTGACATTTTTTCTGGTTTTGTTACATACATGTACGTAATAGGAAAATTTGTCCACTGGGTTTTCAGAAATGTACATGTATGTTGTAGGACTATTTTTCTTACTCCTTGGGGTAAAAGTTACCCTCGGTTTAACTGGATAATTCAAAGATAAAATTAAGACATTTGAAGTGAACTTGGACCTAAGATCTTGTATGTCACAGAAATGTACCCCATTACTGTGGAAAGACCCATATATGATTCCACCAAATTTACTGAACAATTCAGCTCTGACATAGGCATACAAGGTGCACAGCGGTTATAAATTATGCTCAAGTACAGAATACCATAGTAGTATAGTGTACATAGTACTACATGTACATGTAGTAGATGGAAAATTCCAGAAACACTGTTGAATGTGAGTCTGTGAATATTGATTGGTGTAGCTGCCCTTGGCTTCCAGCCAGCCAGTTTCATGAATGACAGTGTGTAAATTGCATTATCTACCCATGTGGAAGCCTAGCCACCAGATTGGGTGTCTAGATCCAAAGTAAATATAGCGTGTTCCTGGTTGAGATTGATTTTTTTTCTGCCAAGAGCAGCAAATTGCATTTGTGTACATTATGTATATATGTATACTTTGTGTGTTTGGGTAGTGCACATCACATTCTGCAAGTTTGCAGTGATTCATACCACCTGCATACCTTCAGGAGTAAATTTTGCTAAATGTTATGCTGATAGTGATGTGGTGTTCAGTTGAATTTACCCGATCCACAATATTTCATGAAAATTATCAGCAAGCTAATTAAGTCAGTGACATTGCAAAGGGGGAGCAAGAGGAGGAGTGGGGTGGGGGTGGGGGAGAGAGGCGGGGGGAGAGAGGCGGAGAGGGAGTGGGAGAGAGGCATGTATACGTTTCCCAGAAAATGTCTTCCCTCTCCATGTGCTCCCCTCTCCATGTGCTCCCCCAAATGAGAGTTGAGGTTTGAACAACTGCATGCAAGCAGTGCTTTGGGGAAACTAGTGTGCTCCCTTCCAAAGTGTAGGGCGTATACCGTATATGTCACGGTCACCCCTTTTTAATTTGCTCTCCCACTTTGAAAAGTCCGACTCTAAAATAAAATAAAACACCGCAGTTTCCAGTAAGACGGGAAAATGACTTTGAAAGAATGATTTAAAGAACCTTTATTGGAAAGATTCATACTATTCATTTTCTGAAGAAAAAAAAGCTTAGCTTGGTTTTATACATTCAGTTTCCCAAAGTTGGCTCTACAGTGAAGATGTTTAAACTTTAGGATAGATCCACAACTTGCAGATTATTCAGCAGGAAATCCTGATATCCTGTATATAGCCTTCATTATAAATCATTGATGGTTGGCCAGGGTTAGCAACAGTTTCACTACGTGCATGGTGATCCAACAGTTCAAACTCGGGCTTTGCAAGTTTCTTTAGACGTTATGCACTGATAAAATTTATACTGTAACAGAACTGTAATAGATGAACTATGGAGTCTACTTAAAATTAAAGATGTACACATGTAGGCCTACATGTACACTCCTTTTGCAGTGGTTTGAGCGTCCCTAGTTCGTCCGCTTCAACCACTGCTCAACTTTGCAATGTATCCTGCGAAGCGCGTGCGTGACGTCACCCAAGAGTAAGACCAGGGCTGGATAACACTTGACATGATTGGTCAGATTTTGTCACCTGACGCAGTAAACACCTCACCTGACTGTCAGGTGACATGTTAACTGTGTCACGTGACACAATCTGTCCAATCATGTCGAGTGTTATCCAGCCTTGGTCTTGGGTGACGTCACACACGCGCTTCGCAGGATACATTGCCAAGTTGAGCAGTGGTTGGAGCGTTGAAACCACTTCTATCTTCCATTTGATTAAAGGTTTTTAGGCCAAATTATTGATTACAGTTTGAGGACATTGCAAATCCTGTGTATGTGACCCGCTCTGGAAAAAGGTACATGTAGAATAGGTCGAGATTTTGCGACCATAAGAAGAAATCTGCGGCAGATCATGCTCATTAAAATATAAAAACACAATGGAAATTCGAGGCGGAACACGGTCTTTCCAAGCGGTACCGGTATCTGGGCACCACCAGGAATTTCCATTGTGGTTTTGTATTTTAATGAGCATGGATCTGCCGCAGATTTGTTCTTATGGTCGCAAAAACTGGACCTAGCCTGCGCGACTTATTCTACTTTTTTGCAGATTGGGTCACATAATCCACATACCGGTATGGCCTTTAAATTGTATTTTACGTATCATTACATCTCAATTTTTACATTGTATGATGACTGTACGATTTTCCTCCCAATATGTTTCACCGATAGACTTCCTTGAACTTAACTATGTTTGTTCCTGAACCAACCCCTTTACAATTTGGATGGTTGTTCACCCCTGCTTTGCACTCGCCTGTAGGATATTGGCCCACTTACTGCCCCCCATCACAGGCGGTGACCTCCACTCCGAAGCTGCATGTACTATATGCACCCTCTTCCCCCCTAAAATACAGATCAGGGCCAACAACCCCTTACAGTCACCCCTGTTGAAGATCATACATCCTCCATCCAAATTAGATATGAAAACTTGTATTGGAGAAAATTGATCTTGGAAAAGCATAGATCATACGATGTTAATTTGTTTAAATCTCGAAGGAAATCTACAGAAAATTTATTCTAGCATGCAATTTTTAGACCCTGATTTGAAGTTTTTCACAAGTTCACAACTTCAGTTAAAGTAGGCGTTAAATAGCCTACTGCCCTGAACATAATTGTATGTGAAGTTTCAAATTGTTGTGCATCTAATTGCAAGGCATTTTCATCCTAACCACAAACGTACCGAGACGGTGGGTACTTTCCCATTTTTAATCCAGTGTGGACAGCCTGGGAAGTTTTCCTCTGAGTAACTTTTCCCGAGTCCAGCGGTTACTTTCCCTGGTTAACTGCTGCCCAGGAAGTAACTTTTCCCGAGACGATAAGTCCAATGCGGACACATCAGGTCGGTAAAAGCGCTCTGGAAGTGTACGTCAGGGCCGCGAAGGCCATACTGCGAAGGGACACTGCGCATGCATGCTCTCCCACGGTCTCAGTAAATTTTCCCGTGACAAAAAAGTCTAAATGCGGACAGCATTAAAATTCAGTAATTTTTCTTTTTACCATCGTCTCGGTAAAACCTGCCGAAAAACAAGTCCAATGCGGACACAGCTTTAAACTATGAACAAAGTAAATTTCAAAATTCTTAACCAATCCATGATATGCAATGTTTTTGTGACATTGCCCATTATTTCTGAAATGAACCATTGAATGAACCACCTCAACCTGTACATAACGGCAAAGTTTATTTTTCAAGAATTTCAGGGAGTTTTACTGATTAAACAAAAGGTGCATTTCTACTTTGTGTGTGTGGGAATAAATGAGAATAAAGGTGTGGTTTTTGGCTTTTGTACATGTGAACCTTTGCTTCAAGACCGGATAGGGACCTGGGGTTCATTTCACAAAAATAGGATTTAGTGGAAAATGTCTTAGCGATAGGAGTTGACCACATGTGTTTTAAGCGGGCCTCCCACTGTGCGATATTTGCCATGAATTAGGTACGATTGGGTACGATTGTGTGTAGAGTCTATTGAGCTCATGCCAATGATGTCATTTTGGGAGTAAAACAATGCCGCGTCATTGTGGAAGCAATGTGCGTGCGCGTTGTGTGTGTCCATAGCGCGCGTAACTCGCTATGCTGAGGCTCCCATTGGTGAACTAAACTGCGTTACGCCCACCGGAGACACACACAACGCGCATGCACAATGCTTTCACAGTGACTTAGCATTATTTGACTCCCAAAATGGCATATTCGCACGTGTTCGAAAGGGGTCAATAGGCAGTCTCCGATAATCGTACCAATTCGTACGAAATTCGTGGTAAAAATCGCACAGTGGGAGGCCCGCTTAAGTCCTACAATAGGACTTACATGTAAGAACCCCTAAGATGGATCTTAGGATGTTTATGAAATGAACCCCTGGACACTAATAATGGCTCTTGCCTTTTGGCTACAGCTATTAGGCCAAACAAAATAAATGGTGCCTAAACAAAATCCAAGTAGGTAGGTAGGAAAATAATTTTATTTTGTCATTTTTTTTTTACATTTCAGTTTATGCATTTGCGTGTTGTTTTGCAATGTTTGAAACTCACTATTAACACTATTAATCATGTTCATGTACAAGTTTAGAAAATGTTATGTTCGTTGGAAATTATTGCAAATTGTGCTCATTTAAAATTATCAACTTGAAAATTGGCAATAAAAAGTTTGAGGTCGGCAATTTGGCCTACAAAATTCCAGGTAGGTCGGGTTACCGTAAACACACCATTTATTTTATTTGGCCTTATTAGCATCCAGGGACCTATTTCATAAAGCCCATTTAGAAACATTCCTAAATAAACATTCTTGACTCATGTTTTTAAAGATAGGACAAATTAGATTCTATTGTTCCTAAATCCACTTAAGAATGTTTTTAACTTTTATGAAATAGGACCAAGGTCTCTAGCTAGTATTAAAGGCCCATTGTATCATTTGCAATGACCCAATTTTATTTTTCATGAGTTGACAAGAAAAACCTTACTCAAAGTGTTGATAGCAATGGTAACAAACACCACATGAATTTATTTACGTTCAAACTGGTATTTCATGTTGGAAATTGACAACCGAAGGTGCACATGTTTTCTAAAAAAGTCCTGTGCAAGGGATTTTTTTACCATTCACTTGTACACAAAATCCTTATATATATATATAGGTTTTCAATATTTTCTGAAGCATTGTTGCATCTAAATAGCTAAAACTTCTTCAGGCTAGTTTACCAACATTCTTCCTTAGATATGTTACACTCTTATTCCACGAATCTGTAAAAATCTTGCAAATGATACATAGGGCCTTTAAGACCCAGTGTAAAACCGGTCACCCGGGTCTTTATTTCCTTATAAATGCAGTTGTTTAACAATGTGTATTGTTTGGGAAGGCAAAACAAAAAGCATTCCTTCAGTGTATAATGTGTTTACAAGTACATCTTGAATTTTCCCATCTAATAAACCCAGCATTTGGCGGGGGATTTACACTGTCAGTAGTTGTTACCAAAGGCCTTGTCATTTCTTACTAAGGGAAATTAGCTAAAACTGTTGGAAAGTGGCGTAATTGGGTAATTTCCTGTGCGGTTAAGCGTTGCCGTGAATGAGGAGTGTTCATGTACACAGTTTTACTCGCATGGGAGCAACTTTTGCCAGCTCCTTGAAAACGAATAACATGCTTGCATATTTTAGCATTAGACGGAGGAAATCTTTGAGTGGGAAGTCCAAATTTCTTTAATTATCTACTGGCGCATCTCAGGAAGACTAAGCAATTGGTAGGGTGAAAGACAGTAATAAGTTACATACCAGCCAAAGGTCGAAATGCTCGCAAAAAAACAATCTATGCCTAAAACGAAACTAGTTACACCCAATCTGCTGTGCACCGCACTCAATTTATGATTGTCCAAGGGAAATTGCCTAATTTTAATTTGAGGAAAAGGTGTGGGTAAATACAAATTTATAATGCAGTTGTGGACAGCACTTTAAGGTACGTACATGTACAACATAATGAAAAACAGCTGCTTAAAATTGTTGGCAAACGACCGACCCACAAAATTTAGGTGAACGTGATCCTGTAGTGTACATTTATATTGCACATGCAGAAGACATTAAATTCAGGTTCAGAATACAGCTCATAATACCAGTAGTTAGATTCACACGTGCCCTTGTTTGCCCTTAAACCTCTTAAGCCGTATCTGCATTTTTCAGGAGGTTTTACCGAGACGATGGTTAAACTTTAAAACGGTAAAAAACCTGTGTCGTTACCACTTCGCCCTAGAACAACTTCGCCCAAGAACAACTTCGCCCTGAACCACAGCCTGCACACGAAGTGGTTTTTGGGCGAAGTGGTTTTTGGGCGAGGTGTTTTTTGGGCGAAGTGGTCCAGGGCGAAGTGAATTTTCGTCTCATGAGATGAAAACTAATTGTTTTACTCATTTCTCAAAGACTATAGCACTTCAGAAAAAAAACATTTCAGGGGAAGTTTTCTACCGTCATCTATGTTTATATTGTGTAAGTTATGTGTATAAATCTGTGAACATTTCTGATTCTTCGATATATCAATCATGTGTTCTACCTTTAACCGAATGACATGTTTGGTTTGGAGTGGAAAAGCACATAATGAATATGCGATTCGGTAAAATGCCACTCCAATATTTGAATTTTTGATTCGTTAGGCACAGCCTTACACTACAGCGAGTTAATCAAAATGTTTAATACATAAATATGCAAGTAAAAAATGTTTGTTTTAGCCAGTGGAATGTGTCGGGAAAAAGGAAATTGAACCAGACCTTTGAATCCGAGAAAGTGTGCTTTTGACATTGTCCCTGATGGCACTTATTCCTTTTGCAGTGAATGTCGACCATAGTTCTGCTTTGATCTGTGGGTAGTGCGGTACATTCTTGAGCCATTCAACTTAGTGCAGTGGAAGGAAAATTAATACAATATGACCCCAGGTCGTTGAGTTCAAAACACTGCCGCTTGGGGCTATACATGTAGCTTAACGTATGGAAATTAAAAGGATTAAAACCATTGGTAACAAGAGCTGTTGGTAAAAGCTATACTTAGCTCGTCCAATAGGAAAGCAAAAATCCCCACTTTCCTCTTTCCCTTCGGGTCGGATTTTGATAAGCCCTGGAATGCACACCCATACATCACCTCTATCAATACCCCTACCCACAAAGGGCTTTTAGGAGTGAATTTGCCCCTTTGCCCGCCCTGATCTCATGTCTTTTGGGACGTGGTATATAACGACTGATGTTTATCTGTATCAGTTTTCGGCCTGTCTGCCGAATAACCACTTAATTGTACAATTAGAGCATGCCGGTTTCACTTCGGTGAAACTGATTAATATATTAGGGTGGATTCACACTGGGATTTTTCGCACGTAAATCTGATGAGCGTTGCTTTTTAAAGAAAAGAAAAAAAAGTGAGGGAATTTAGAGTGACATGTAGCACTGAAAATCACATTGCAGGGTTCAACCCTACCCAAAAGGTGACTTGAAAAAGGCAAATCAGACCCGGGTCTGATCCGCCTTTTTCAATTCACCTTTTTCGTTTACACTTAGTGCCTACCCGGCTTCAACTCGCCTTTTTGGAAAATGCGGAGTTCGATTCGGCAAAGGCGAATCGAGTGTAAACGGACCTGTAATCAAACACAACACCACTTTCATGCACTGCCCTTACAGGTACCGTAACCGGTACCATCATACGCTTGGGTGAAGAGGCAGTTTATGACAAAATACCATGCCCAAGGGTGTAAACGTACACACACACACACACACCCCCGCATGGAAGTACATGTACCCTGGTATATTGTATTCTTTGAAAGTGAAACATTTATTTTAGCAATTAATTCACTAGGAATTTATCTTCCTCCATGGGGGAATTAACATCTATAGTACATAAGGTGCCATATCTACTTAAATAATTAAAACACTTCCCGCTTTTGCAACATACTTGGCTACAATGTAAGCGCTTGGACAGAGAAACCATTAGGTGGTATCCTACTTGGCATGAGTCCAAAACTATATGTGCTACCTGTTGTTCTAGTTTCACTTTTCAGTACATTACATGATGTATATATGCACAGTGGTAAATATCCACATTCCATCAGGAAGTTGCCTCAGAAAGGTCTCAACAGGTTATTAGTGTGAAAGAGCAAAGATTTAATGTTTGTGACATGAAATTTGCAGAATGATGAAAAATACATCAAGTTGGAACTTGTAACTACATGTACTTTATTTTGTCAATATTCCTAGACAAATGTTTCCACAGGTATCGGTGGGAATCAAATCTAGATGAAAGGGAATCGATTCCTCAAATCTGGAAATTGATACTCCAATTCTACTCGATTCCTGCGGGAAATCGCCCAATCCTACTTTGAACAATATCAGAGCATATAATAAAAATGTAATTTTGTACATTTAACAGATTGGACATAATTGTTCTATTAAGCAAGACTGCTCTTATTGAAGATTTCCACAAGTACAATCACAAGGTATGTATGTCTGTTTAAGTGAATACTAAGTGTGCGTGTGTCAGTACACCAGGCGCCATTTATACGAAACACGCAAAAGGCTAATTTGATATGCAGTTAAGTTTAACCGTCCAAGTACATATGTACTATTGAAATGAGTGGTCCAGGTCAGAGTCAAGACCAAGGCAAAGCATTCCAAACAAGCCATGGACTGTCAGAGGAGTAATCTTTATCTAGTATTTTCCACTTTGATTTTAATTAGGGTTGTAGTCAAGTTAATCAAAAGACTTCACAAGTCCCTTAGTCTTAATTTCACAATGTGAGGCATTTTCATCCTTTATTGGGACGGACTCGGGACGAGGTCAAAAGTTCACTCTCTAATTATACATTTAGTTTCCTGCCTTCAGATGAGAAATTTTGAAAGAAATTTTTAAAAATGAATTCTTTAATTCTCTCTAGAGGCAAATCATCTCAGGAAGTTCATTTTCAATGCTGTTGGGCAACTCATTTGGAGGCAGTGTTTGTGATCATATTCTGTGAATTTCTTTCAGACCTTCTACTGATACAGGAATCCACTTCTGAATCTTCCAACCTACATGTGGACCCAAATCATTCAGACTTGTTCTTCCAGGCCAGTCTGACACTCCCAGGCCAGTCTGACACTCCCAGGCCAGTCTGACACTCCCAGGCCAGTACCAAGCAACAAGTTTGACACTCGCAGTTAACACCACTGTACAAGTGAGTCGTGTGATTTAACACATGTTCAGCACATCCTCGGCATGTATCCCTGCCATTTAAAATACATGTATGCATGTCATAACCACATACATGTATCAGTATCAGTATTACCAAACATACCAGTTGCACTCCATATTTCTCAAAATGTACGTGGAGTTGAAACTATCTTTGTGTTATTAGTAAATGCACGTACGTATACATGTGTAGATTGCACAAAATTTGATTTACAGTAGTTGACCGTCGCTCGATCCTCTGTTTTGTTACAAATAATGAATGTTTTTAATTTATCTCATTCAATCGCTGGTATTTCTGAGTACTATTGACTAATGAAATCAGTACCATGGCCAAGCGGTTTTGAGTGTGCCTAATTCTACCGTCGTGGGTTCGATTCCAGCTGAATCCATGGTGTGTGTGCCTTGGGCAAGGCACTTTGCCATAGGTTGCCTCTCTTCACCCAGGAGTAAATGGGTACCTGCAAGGGTTGCAGCCTTTGAGCGCTTGTGTCAGGCTGCCAGGGCTGCATACTCCTCAGGGAGTTGTGCCCAATGACCAGGGTAATAATGTAAAGTGCTACGAGTATCCCACAGGATAGATATGTGCGCTATATAATATGACATTATTATTATAAGTCTAAAAAATAGGGTAGTACATGTATGTAAAAAATGTCTCTGATGTAACAGGGACACTCTCTCCCAACTTGATGGAATGACCCCTGTATGTGTATACTGTATGCAGAGCTTCCCCAATGACTTCAAGTAGTTCCAGCATTCGGCAGCCTCTCTACTCAACCTCGTCATTGAGTACCAGGCCTGATGGGCAGTTGTCATCATCGGCCGTCCAGCCACCATTCACATCAAGCCCCCATCATGCAGGGTCAGAGGACACGTTTGATGAACTGAGCATTGCCGGAGTGTATAAGGGAGGCAGGGAGGAGCAGCCAGGTGGCCCACAGCTTGAAGAAGAAGACAATCAGGTAAATTGATCCGGCTTCTCCACTACCTGTTTTGTCCGGGCGCACTGCCCTGGACAAAATCATCAGTCATACCATTAGCGCCCAGACAAAAATTTGCACCTGGACAAAAATCTCGGTCGCCTGGACAAAAATAATCCGTTTCCCCTCTAAAAACACTTTAGAAGTACGGTGGAGTCATTTCAAAACTAGGTGTAAACTCGCAAAACATGATTGGCTGGCCGCTGGTGTAATAGCGTTAACTTACCGCGCATATCTACATGTATCGCATCGGCGACCGAATCTGCGGCCGATAATAGACAGGTACATTCATCTGTTTTGAACAGCACTCTAATACGTAGCAAATGGGGCGTGGTGCATGCAGCGGATGTGAAATACAAAATCTGTGCAACATTTCTGTTGTGCAACATTTCTGTTGTGTAACATTTCTGTTGTGCAACATTTCTGCGATATTTACATGCAAGCTATGGGGCCTATACCATTTTCAAACAACGTGCAAGCTACGCACTTTTTCGTGAAATGGGCTGCAGGGGACACGATTATTGAACCCCCCGTCCACTGAATAGGGTCTGTTGGTTTACCGTACATGTCGGTCAAGGCCATACATACACTGTAACATTCATTATAAACTCTTACGACCTTAGCCTAACTCTCAGTGGAGACTGTGAGTCAATGCCACTTGTCATAATAAATATTCATCATAGACTAGAGGTTGATTACGAACATTGATTCTAACAAGTAGGAAACTCCCAGGTCAACAGTTTTTCTGTCTGGTGTTTATCAAATCTGCAACTAATAATTGAGCTATCAATACTACTTTTACTCGATTACCACCCAGCAAATATAACACTGCTAGTAATTTAAAGTACACCTCGGCTACATTTCCTGCAAAATCGTAAAACCACAGTGGAATCAATTTCATGCAGAGGTGTCACTTGCAAATACAAGGCTCATAGGCCACTCAACACAAGGGCTACCAAAGTCAACTACGGTGAAACTAGCCCCTCGCACTGAAACAAGACTGCAAACCTGAGTGAAATTATTATTATTATTATTTCTTTCTGGTATTCATACCAAGGATTCCTCAATAGTGCTCATTGCACTGTCACTCGCAAGCGTGAGAAAACCCATGAAGAATTGGAATTAGAAATGACCAGAGACACCGGGGAATATCTCCTTGCTCTTCACGAAAGAAGGCTCTGGGATCTTTAGAGTGCGTTACCATTACCTAACACACTGGACCAACGGCTTTACATCCCTTCCGAAGGATGGAGCAAGTGTGGTTCAGTGCCTTGCCCAAGGGCACAGGTGCCGCAGCCGGATTCGAACCCGCAACGCCAAGTTTTCACCAATGGTTGCGAGTCAATGACCCAAACCACTCGGCCACGGTACCCCAAATGTTCGGTTCAGTTCAGTCTAGTTCATTTCGGTCCGGTTTGGAAGTACAAAGTTTGATCTATAAAAAAAGTGGTTCAGTTCGAGCGTTTGGTTACAGCACTATTTTGAAAGACGTTCTTTCCTGCAACAACTTGCAAAACAACACAAATCTGTTGCAAAGAAGAGTTAGTTAGAAACGATTAGTGCAACTGTGCAAGCCAACCATTGCCTACCGTATACTTGCTAATAAGAAAATGTAAACAAAATTTGGACATCAGTAGTTGACTCCCCAGGTCTTCTCCTGCATTGTTTTGGACAATTAGAGACAGGATTAAGAACAGGACGTTTTCTTAATGCTCAATGGGTTTGTGTTTAAGGAACAAACACTTCTAGCCTTTATAATTGGGACAGGGAGGGGTGCGCAAGACCGCAATCTGCGATGGGATGGTACGTGTCCTTCACAGTCTATCGCGGCCTAAACAAGTTAGAGGCACATCCTCACTGATAATATCCAGCATTTCTCATGGGGCCTGATCTTGCAAAAATCCCATCCCAGCTGTGGGCCCGACTCGAGCCCTACATGTTCCCCTGGCCCAGGAGAGATCCACATTTATACTATTTCTGAAGCATTTTCAACTTTTACAAGTCAGGAAGGAAATGGACCTGGAAAGATAGGGGCTTTAGTGAGAGTCTGTACGCAGGCAACGCAAGTTTAGACGCACACGGTCTAGCGATGAGTATCATCTAAATACACTTTGTCAGTTCAATTGGTCTGGTTTCTGTAAGTGAGCGCACACCGAAACCAAGCGATGAAAATCATTTCCTGTGCCATCAAAGTTTATCAAATTCACAATTCCTGTGAATGAATTGGTTTCCTTTAGGCTAATTGCAGTAATTGTTATCAATTAGTTCAGATATAATTGATATGTTGTAAATCGGCCAAATACCAATTTGAGTTTTGTCACATCCTTGATAATTTCATCTTAAGAATTAAAATGTGGATGGTTTAGTTAATAATAATGGTGGATTCTTGTGTAGTGCACATGCAGGATACTCCTGGCACTGTTGCTATTATTATCGAAGCCATCAGGGAAGTGCCGAAACCACGTCGTTTCATCCCACCTGAGCATGCCATGAGTTCTTAGCACATTCTCAGGACAAGTACTTAGTTATTAGTGTGTGCAAGTCTCATGAAATGTAAGATAAAAAGATATACTGGCCTTGCAAGTTGGCCTTATAAACTGTCGGGCGCGGATTGGGGGGGGGGGGGGGGGGGGGTGTCAAAACCTCCCCCTACTCTAAAAAAAAAATAAAAAATTAATTTAATAAATAAACTGACAAATAAATTTTGGTCCAGATGTTCATCAAGAGAAATCCAAGGAGGTTATTTTCCCCGATATACAAGTCTTCCCCATCATAAGGTAAGTGCATCACTCAGCAATGTACAAGTGATAGATTGCATATTTTATATATATGTATATATAAATATAACAAAATCTGACGGGCCGAAACCCCCCCCCCCCTGGAAAAATTCCTGGATCCGCCCCTGACTGTATACGTATATCTTGAAGAGGCATCGAGGCCAACTCAGCAGGGCATGAAGCCATTGGCTATAATGGCCATGGTTAATGTCAATGCCAGGTAATCTGGAATTTCATTTCTCCTGTTCCGAAAGTTAAATTTTGAAGGTAAATTGCCTCTGCAAGGTTTTAAAAGTGCAGGAGACACTGACCTTCAACTTTTCAGGAAGTTGTAGAAAGGTAAATTGAAATAAAAAGCAGTATTTCCATTTAAATTGCCTTTACAATAGTAATTGGTTGTGCAGCTTTTTGCCATTGTAAATTGGCCTCATGCAATCTAAGCAGGCATCAAGATTAACCCGGATTTCATGCTGGTCAGTGTTCATACCCAGCCAGTTTTAAACATGTTTAAAGGTACAGGCTCGTCAGCAATGCGCGCGCGCCAAATTCGTGCCACGAAATACGCATCTTCATGCCTTTGCTATAGAGCTGCGTATTTCGTAGCACGAATTTTGCGTGCGCGCATTGCTGACGCGCCTGTGCCTTTAAGACTGGCCAAACCCACTGTTATTCCCTAATTGATGTGCCAGGAGACGTGAAATTCACTCTATGAGAACTAGCTACCGGTATTCTGATGGATCTCATAGGATACCATTTATGCATAGGATGATACAAGTTGTAATACGCAACAGGTGTGCATAGAAATCAAACACAGCTTCACCAAACAAGGCCTTCCTGTCCCTATCATAAAGATTGGCGATCTGGTTACAAGGGCACTGCAAACGAATTGGTTGCACGTGGCAATGGGAAGGTTGTGTTCCTTCTGTGTGGATTTAGGTATTATGTCGGGCAATTTTAGTCAGATGGATGTGGTTACGTTTACTGTTGGTTTATATTAATATCTACTCAAGATATCCTTAGATCAGTTCATGGAGGAAGGAATGATCAGTTACAGTTTACACATTACAAATGCAAGCTGGATTAGTGTCTTTCCATAAAAACAGGAGCCAAAGTGTGACATTTTTATGGATTTGTAAAAATTGTCTTTTTCGTCAAGTTAACAAAATTGTTTAAAGAAATTTCTGTGCAATTTATAAACAATGTAGAATATTTAAAATAATTTACAAACGGTTAGACATGTCTTGGTATCATAGTCTTAAAATATTCAAGAAAATTGTTTCACGATGTAAGGGACTCCAAGGCATTTTTTTACTTTTGTGATTACATTTCAAGTCTTTTTGACCAGTTTCCTTCTGGAAAAGGTAGTTGTTGATTTTATCCAGCAGTAGAACCTGGATTTTATCGATTCAAATTACATTATGAGCGAAATTTGTCACATTTTGAGCCAAAGTTTTAAAATGTCACACTTGCACTTAGAAGATATCGCACTAGTTTATTGAATCGTTCTCGTTATGTTTTGGGTAGTATCAACAGATAAAGGTGGTGTTCGATTCATGGGGCCATATATTCTTTATATACCGAGGGTGATCGTTTTCTGAAGTGCGGTTATAAAAAAAATAAACTCCCAATGTTTGCTCAATCAACGTTAAGTGAGATGTAAATGTACACTTCATCAACAAAGGTGATTAGGCACCATACCAGATATTGCATTTGTTACTTTGCCCAGTTGCGCCCCCATGCAACACCGAGAGAAAAATTGGGTTCATAGGCTATAGTAGGCTATTATAACACTGTGTCATATACATGTAGCTCAGCTGGTAAAGCGTCTGCCCGGTGAGTCGGAGGTTTGGGGTTCAAATCCCGATAACGCCCTTTTCTCTCATACCCAGTTTAGAGAAAGAAGGGTGTTGATCTAACAAAAGGTGAAAGGTACAAAATGTACCTCAAACAATCACAATCACAAAAGATTACTCATCCAGAGAACTAACTGTAGTGTACATACCCGGCCCTTTGAGATCTTTCTGTTCTGCAAGATTCTCATATCCTGTGTTTTATAATGTGCTTGTTGACAGTTGGCATTTTCCTGTACCCTGGCCAGAGCCTGACTGGGGCTTGCCACTAGGGTCATGGTTCTTGTCATCAACCATCCACGGCCCATCCCTGCTACCTATTGTCTCCAGCCAACCGGTGCCAAACGCACTCAGCTCCGCATTTCTCTCTCGTACCTTGAAGCACGTTTGATTTATTGTCGCGATGACAGATGCATGTATCTCATGCTGTTGTAGACTAGTTAGTACTTGTGGTTGTTGCAAGGAGTGCAAGTGGGATACATGGAAAACATGTTTAAGGGAGATGCCTCACTGGGACTGATGCCATTCTGGATTTGATTTAATCTACTGTATGCAGCTGTATGTCCAAAATATTGTCAGAAATGTTTCCAGATTTGGATTCTAACCTTGGGAATACTTAAAGGTATGGGGCCGTCCATAAAGTACGTACGCATAAAACTTTTGAGACCTCCTTCCCCACCCCCCCCCCCCCCCTGTACGCATGGCGTACACAGTGGTCTAACTCCCCCTCCCCTTCTGTACGCATGCGCATTTCATTTATACCTCAGCATTGGTAAGCATTGGTAAATGGTTCAGTAATACATGTATAGTGCTATATACTAATACAATTCGCATGTCGCCTCCAAAGTCTGAATGGTCAACTTGTCCATCCTTTCCAGATTTACTAAAAGGACAATTTCGGTTTGCGTACATACGCATTGGCTTGGACCGCCTGTACGCATGGTGTTTGATTTTCTCATAAAAAGATTTTTGTCTTTTCAAGTCTTAAATTTTATGAAGGTTTTTCCAGTTGCACATTGCCAATCCTGTATACGGGATTTCAAACGTGGCCAATCCTGCATTTGAGAAAAAACTACAAAAAATCAACAACACCCCGAGCTTTGTTGTAAATCCAGGTAGCATCCGTGGCTCGAGTGAAACTTGAGAGAGTCAAAGGTGCACTGCCATCGTCAAAGAAAAAAAAGGAAAGTTGTTGATTGAAACGTCAGCCTGATTGTTGGGTTTTTCCTGCCAGCGGGGCGAGGAGACAAGCAGTTTTGCCACTAGGGCAGGAATTCATCAACTGGGCCATCGTTTCCCCCGTGCGGCGCTGAAAACCCAAAGGATGCACGCTTGATGGAGAAAACGTCTTCTTGTACCTCGGAGCTTGTCTGAGCTCACGCCGATGACAGCTAATGTTCAATTTTTGTTGGCGTACGTTGACGGGGCTTGCCAACCCCTTCGGAGGACGGCAAGTCCGCCCCTTATTACGTGGTGTACCTTATCGACTGAGTCACCGGTGTTACGTTGAAACTATAAATACTTTTATTTACTTTACCCTGCTTGGTGGTTTAAGGTTGAAGGGGGCAGGTCATTTGTGGCAAGAATGGTGAAAGCAGTGTAGTCTTTGATCGTTAGACATCGACTGTTTTAAATATACTTTGTCTGGATATTCATGGAACTTTTGTAATTTCTTGAATTTGTAAGATGGCTTTTTAAGACCCGTTCTCACTACAGAAATCGCTTCGTTCGACGAAGAGTTTGCTTCATTCGATGAAGCAAAGTTGTAATGTGAACACTCGCTTTGTTCGCCGAAGAGATTTAACACGTAACGAGATGGGGCGTCACACAGCTCATTCGATCTCTGTTAGCAGTTGTCTATATTTAAACGCACGATTCATTAACTAACGATGATTAACTAATATTCATCGAACGAAGCGATTTCTCTAGTGAGAACGGGGTCTTGGATGCATACGAAAAGAAAAAAGAAAAATATCTTGATAAATTTCTGTTGATGGTCAGTATATATACAGGCTTTATTGCCCAAAACGGGATAAAACATTTTTTGGAAGGGGACCTCATCTTTGGCCCTTCACGAGTTTTCCCCCCTTGACCCCAATTCTGCTCAGCAAGCCTTCATAAGGCCTGTGTTTTGACTCATCCATTGTTATCACGCACTCTAGGTCGTGACAGTATGCAAAACATTCCATTCGGTTTGAGCGTACATGTACTTGTCGCTTGACCTACGCAAACTTCACAGCCCTTAACGAGAGTCCAGACAAATTTCCTGTTGCCAGCACGTGTTTAGGAAGTTCTCGCCACCGGCCAGACAATACCCAATTAATTAAAACCAGCGCATCGTCGTCCCTGGTTTGCTAGAATCCTTTGTTTTGGCTTTAATCCTCCCTTGTTTTGATCCAGTCCCAAGGATTGGCTCCAGCTGGGGAGCCTAGTGCTCATCTCCTGTTGTTTGGCTTTGTGAGGACAAGATAATTTTTACATCTGATTGTTAGGCTAATGTGGGCATTGTTTTTCAGGGTTCGCACATTATTTGTGCAGTTTGAGTTTTAAGCATGTGACAAGTATCCGAGTATTAGGATACCTGGATATCTGACCACTGACATCGCGAACCGGTTACTCTTTTACAAATAGGGTACCCATAAGCGTTTCATCTAGCAACCCGTCCACCTATCTTTTGGACGGGCAATGTGTGATTTTAGATGGGCACTTTGCTAAATGGACAATAAAACATGACGGCTAAAATGTTGTCGAATGGACATTAAAAATAAAAGGTGGATTTTTGGTTTAAAATGTATGCATACCGTACTTGAGCGGCATTTTTTTAAGAATAAAAAAACACCTCATAATCTGGGCGGCAGGCCGCTGCGACCGGCCGGCCGTGGTATGCTAGCTCGCGAGTCGCGACTCTTGTACATCAGTTCTACGTGACCACATGACCACATCACATGTATTGATATGATTGTGATCACGATTTCCAACTTGCCTAGTGTACGCGTTTGTGCGCAAAATATCACTTTTTTCAAAATGAAAACAACTTTTCAAAATGAAAACAACTTTTCAAAATGAAAACAACTTTCAAAATGAAAACAACTTTTCAAAATCAAAACAACTTTTCAAAATCAAAACAGTTCTCTTCTAAACCCTAACCCTAACCCCCACCCCAACCCTATTTTTCAAGCTTGAACAACCTGACTGTGGACGTGTGCCAGTCCACATAACGTCCATTTTTCCTGCCAAGTGTGGACATCGTTAAATTGGTTTGCCGGTCCACATAAGGCAAGTAATGTACGTACACTTGTGTTTGAGATATGATCTCAAGTACACCAGGAAGATGACCAATATCTCCCAGAGGATCAAACTTTTCTCTCAGTGTTGCCAAGTTTGAGACAGTGTTTTTTCCCCTCGACCTGTGTAATTGCATTTTTACTGCACATCTTTATGGCCTTTGTGATGTTCAGAATTATTATTTTTCTTCTTGGTGTTTTTTTCAGATAGTGTGCATATGTTAATGATTTCACATTACATACATGTACACTATCTGAAGCTTCACGAGTGTTTCTCGATAAAATTAGAATTTTTTTTTCTGTCTTGGACGTCTTGTTTTGGCAAGTATAGTAGAAAGACCACATAACATTCAAAAATCATTTTTCCCTCAAAATTCTCTGCTTGGACTTTGCACTTTGCGGTCGACTTCCGCAACGCGATACTGTGATTCACTCATGAGTCTGTCATTACCCAAATCACCATGGATTTGGGGAACGGTGTACCGCCAGCGGGCCCCAAACACTCCGCTGAAACTTTAAGGACGGTGTCCAGCTCACATCGGTGACTGACGGAGTGTGACTGAGCTTGAACAGCGAGCGACAGATCTATACTCCACGGCAGGTTGTTTTGGCTCGAGGCAGGGGCTGGGTCTGCAACAGGAGACAGAGGGATGTGTGGGGGGTTTCTAGGGGAGTGAGCTTGGCGTCTGGTGGTACAACTGTGGAGTGTCATATGGCCAAGTGGTTGAGATCAATGAACTTGCAGCGTTTCAAGGGAAAACTGGTGTTCTGGGATCCGCAAAATGTTTTGACCACATTTGGTCCATCCTTTGGATGGGATGTAAAGCTGTAGGCAGGCCGGTAGGCTGGATGTGTGGTGGGGCTTGGGGTTCATTTCGAAGTAAATACTGACCAAAAGAAAACCCTGAGAACTTTTGCAGGATCTTTGATGCCATCTGGAACAAACTCTAGTGAGTTGTTGTTTCAGTTATCGAGTTGTACGGTGAGCAAATTCACCTAAATTCCACCCATGTTCTGCCATCTTTGTGCAAATCACATGGCACTCGACGGGAGTAAGAGCACACTCCCCATTTGTCGGGAAGTAGAGAGAGCATACTCTCACTGACCCAAGTGTCATTATTCTTGCCGTTCACGCGTGCAGAATTACTACTCATGTTAACATGAGTACATGCTCGAATGCAATGTAGCCTTGATTGCACTCCTCCCCTCTCCCCAGGGTCTGTGCTTTGAACCACAGACCCCAAGTTTGAATCCCAAATATCCAGCCAATATTAGCAAAAGAAATTCAATTAATATGGGCCAAAAACTGCGTGATCTCCAAATTGACATCTCAGTGCAATGGCAAGGAATAACCCCAGATGCACTTTGAACAAGAAGTTATTAAACTTACCTGTAATTCATCCATTCTTAAAGAAGGCAGGGTCAAGCACTGTAACATAAAACGACAGAACTCTATAAATTGTCTGATTAGTCAATGCATCTTAGGCACCTGTCTCCGGTATACAACTTCTCCAGACTTTGGGGGGACCCTACGAAGGAACAGGGAATTACAAGTAAACGAAGCATGAAACGTGCCTCGAAGGCGTTGTAGCAACCAAGCGTATCGCACAAGAGGGATCATCATCATTAGCCCTACAGGTTGTGTTGACTGCTGTGTCTAAATAGGCTGCTTGTAACCCAATTGGAATCGTATGGTTTTATAGAAAATGGCCAAAAGGGAAGAAACAATGTCCTGGTTTTGTGGCTATATGTTGATGGCATGCTCTGATGCAAACATTGATTATGTAGTGAATCATTAGTTTGATGCATTGTCGAGAGGTTAAAGATAGATTACGGGATTGGTAAACTTTTACAAACGGCACTGTTTCCATGTGTGATAGAGTATGCAAGTGAAAATGTCGCCCTTTTTGTGTTGCTAATTAGGTACATGTGTACATGTACTTGGGTTTTTACACGGTAAAGGGGGCATTTTGGCAACACGGACCATATTTTCGAGAAAATACCTTTGTCTGGTCTCAAAATAAAAGAAATAATTTTCATTTGTTCTGAAGAGATAACTTGGGCTTAAAAAGGGTTACAAATAGTTCGACAACATGCCTATTTCTAAAAACCCTGTGTACAAATTTCCAATATACGCTCGTAACCGGGACGGTCTAAAATTAAACATAAGTGTCCGTCCTGGTTATGAGCGTATATTGGAAATTTGTACACAGAGTTTTTAGAAAGGCATGTTGTCACACTATTTGTAACCCTTTTTGGGCCTAAGTTATCTCTTCAGAATAACTGAAACTTATTTCTTTTATTTTGAGACCAGACAATGGTGTTTTCTGTAAAATATGGACTGTTGTCAAAATGTCCCCTTTACCGTGGAAAGACTCAATTACGAGTAATAATAACACCGTTTTTAACAGTTTACCAATTATGTAATAATAATAATAATAATATCACTTAATGCTGCAAAGGGACGACACGCCGGTAAGACTTTACCAAACTACCACCGAAATTTCGGCTAAAAGACATCGATTGGACACCAAAATTCTGTTACCCAAAGGTTCCGATTATGGTTCCAGACCTAAGAGAGACGGTTCTAGACCTAATAAAAATGGTTCTCGATTTGAAAAAGATGGATTTTGACCTTTAAAAAAATTGATTTTGACTTCCAAAATATTGAGGCTACACCAAATTGTCGACCTAATAGAGCGCCTCGTCCTAATAGGGCTCTCTACACAAAGTGTCGCCCCATTGGATAAAATAGAGAAATAATAATATGCCTTAACAGGTGAATAAAATCTGACATTAAAAAAAAATATAAATAACCCAAGAGTTCAGGAATAAATATTAACATGTGCATTACAAGAACTTGTACCAGAGAAAATGTACCCGTTTTAATACACAGAACCCAGTTTCACCATTGGGTTGTTTATAGACACACTGAAGGTTGTATATTGGGAGGAGGACAGGAAGTTTCAAGTTTCAATTCCGGAACTGCAATCATAAATGCACCAAGGCAACACCAAGTCCAGGTCTCCATAAAACCTTTAACCACCTTCAACACCCTGGAGCTAGTGTTATAAATAGACAAACACTGTCAAATAATTACGTTCTGAAACTTCACTTCTCTGTATCATCAATAAAAATCTATGTGCAAGGCCGAGAAAAAAGGAAGATGTTCTGTCTCTGGTCAGCGCGTGCTTCGATTTTAAGCATGCGCGTCAGTCCTTTTTTCCCCCTGTGGCAGCTAAAACAGTGCCCTGTAGTGCCGCTGCGCCTCACATTTTCCAGACTGATCGCCAATCCTGTAGACCACGTAGGGAATGGGAACAAGTCTATGTATTTTCCCGGGCAGCTCGACCTCGTACTCGGGGCAGTAGATTCGGACGATGCTGATATTGAATGAGAACGAATGACAGTGAGTATGAGGTTGCAACAATGGCGGCTAGTTCTCAAGCGAAGAGAAACGATTTATATGCTTTCCAAAAATTAGATTGGGTTTTGTTCTTCATGACTGTCCCTTCCTACTGAAATTTCCGGCGGCGTTTTTTTGAATTACTCCGCAGTTTTTTAAATTAATAATGGGGATTCATGATGACAAACGTGAATTGAACGGATTCCCCTGTATGCTTTAAATAGCAGCCAATTGACGACGCGGACACGGCCAGCGCTAACAGTATTACACTGTACACTGTGTAAACTACAATCTGCTTGTATTTTGTATGCCCGCAATGTACTGCCAAGAGTCCTGATTGGCCCAGAGCAGCGATAAGATTTCTGTCGCTGCTTCCACAGCGAAATGGGGCTAATTTTAACAGGACCTTGATACGCACGAGTAGGGGAGTGTGTTAAAAAGGCACTGTTGCAAGGGGATGCTTTACAGTGAACACGGTATTGATTCTGTACTTTACACCTGCTGCGTGCACCACATGGCAACAACAATATAATCTGGTCAAGTGGATACTAAGTGTGCATGTGAAATCGTCGTTCTGTTCAAGGTGGATCAATAGTGTCTGAATGGTACACTGGAGAGGACATGGCAGCATGCTAACTGCTGCCTACAGTTTACTTTAGTGTGCTTGTATGTTGCACAGTAGTATAGTTTAAAACACGCAATGTCAGAGGAAATAGGAAATGCGCCTAACGGAAATACGTAAAAGTGCTTCCTTACAGCATAGGGTTTTCCTGCATTGTTCGTATGGATAGTTTTGCTTTTGTTTTTATTCATTCAACCCTTTTAGAGACCACACTGACCCCAAACAGTTTATTATAACACCCACAGCAGCCACGGGGTACCAGTAAGACAATTTGCAGACATCCACTAGGGGGCTAGGTCCTGTCGTTTTAGACTTATTTTAGACTTGGTGTATAATAAAACAATAAAACATGACGGGTACAATTTTGTCGAATGGACATTAAAAAAAACACAACACACAAGTACCTCGTAATCTGAGTCCGGAGTTGGCCCAGAAGAAGCGACCTTAAGACAGTGTATACTTGGTGTATAACACTGTGTTTACACTGGTCCTGAGCTCGGGATCAAGATTGATCCTCTGATAAGAATGCGTCAGTGTTAACCGCAATGATCCTAAGTGCCGCATTTACATTCTGTAGTTGATCTCGAGCGCGGTGCCAGAAGTTGCAGCAAAGGTCATGCTCTGTGTGTATGTACTGATCAATATGTGCATGGGTTGTGCGTGTACAGTGTACAAGGCCACTTGAATTTCGCGGGCTTTTCACCCACTGTGGAGCGGATGCGGCAGGATGCAGTAAAGATTAATCTAACCGCAAACTGATCCCGAGCTCGGGATCGAACCCTCCGCCAATGCGAGACAAAATCTCGTGGATCTAATCCGGGGCCAGTTTGGTCCCGAGAGCGTTTACACTGAGTTTGTGATCCGGGGCTGATCCCGAGCTCGGTGTTCGACTCTGAGCTCAGGATCAAGTATAAACAGGGTGTTATATAGATTTAATGGGCGAGAGCTATGAGTTACATTGTATGTTCACTATGTAGAAGTGCTCCTATTATAGCAAGTTTCCACTGTATTACTTTGCAGGTTTTTCTGAGTTTACTATGGCAAGGTGGTCAGCTAGGAGCAGCGTATTATGATGAAGAGACTGCTGAAATCTATATGATGAGAGATGGTGCAGAACCAGATACGTTTACTCTACTTCAAAAAGGTAGATAAATGAAGTATACCCAAGGAACAAAAACACATTGTGTTAAAGACAGATGACATGATTGGAAAAGCATTCTATAACTAAAGAATAATGTTGATAAACTGCCTTGTAGACATTTCAGCCACATAGATCATGTAGTAATAGTTCAGAAAACCTGGAAAAAAAACATGCGTTGTTTTTTTGTTGAATGACAGAATGAATGGTAAAAAAACAATTTCTGGAGGTGCTTTTTAAAGGTAGTCTACATGTTTTGTAATTACATGTACCTTCCAAAACGTTTCTGAATTAATATCTAAAAGCTTACTTGTTATCAAGATGGTAATGGTAGTAATCATCCTGTTAAAATATTTCGTCTGAATGCCCCCATTCATGAGAAAAATGACAAAACTATTTGAATCTCCAAAGATTGCCTGTAGGCGATTTTTGTTGTTGTTGAGCCATTCATTCATGCACATTGCACAAAAACCATGCTTGGATTTTTCAGGTTTTCTGAAGTATTACTGTATCTATGTGGCTGAAAAGTCAGTTTTTCTTGACATGGGCTTTCAATTACCAGTGGAAATCACGTCGTTTTTAACAGTTTACCAATCATGTATATTATTACTTTAAAAAATAACCTTCAGCAAAAGGTACAATTTTACACGAACAAAAATATTGTGGTGTTTGTAACCATTGCTATCAACACTTTTAGTCAGGTTTTTCTTGTCAACTCATGAAGTAAAATTTTGAATAAGTGATTAGTTTTTTTAGGAATTATGACCCAGGGACCACCGGAGTGAATAAATTCGATACAAATGTCCATGAGTTTGGGAAATTTCGGATGCAGTGAAAGCAACTTGGCTCCACCGGGATTCGAACCGCGGAATTTTGAGTAACTGAAAATGGTGTATTTGGGCTTTAATACAAACAAACAGGCAAGTTACGTGTACACGTAACAAATCAATTAAAACTGTCCCCAAATCCTTAGCAGGATGTTGCATCTTCCAGCTTCGTGCACGCTAAGTCATGTGCCTAGTGACCACACAAATTGAATTTCAATTTCCTCTTTCTTAAGTCTCCTTAAGAATGCCCTGTTGAAGCCACTTAAGATGATGCCCCTAATCACAACGAAAGGGCAATATACGCGCATGTATTGCACTAACGCAACAGGTGTGTCGATAGTTGAGTAGATTTGTGGGCGCTCTGACTCACTCGCTCTAACAATTAGAAGAATAAATCCATGTTCCTTTCTGGCTAGGAGCCTGTGGCCTTTGCTAAATGGAAAAGAATCGGATTGACTCGGACAGGTGAATATTTCAAAAAAACTTCATCCGATGATGCAGCAAAGAGGTGCAATAGTTACCCTTTTTGGCAAACCACAAGTCTCTTTGCCTCAAGCTTGGACTATTATCAGCATCCAGGCCAAGACCGTTTAAAGGAGCGTGCTTGGATCAAATTTTGATACCATATCATTTGTCATAATTTTACCATTTTGTAATTTCGTGCTCTCAATCCGTATATTTTCCACGGATATTGTCAAAAACCCACCGATGGTTTGTAAACTAATTTATCCATTCCATAAAGCAGTGCAGTGATCACACCAACCTTTTTGCTTCCACATCCAAATTGCAGATTGCAAATCTCCTGTTTTCTTCCCATGGATAGTATTTTGGGGATGTATTTTTTATGATTGTTAGGTTAGAATGAACTCCATTTTTTTGAAAAATCTGAACACCCTCCTTTAACTTGCTCTCAGATTTTTACTTTACTACTTGCAAATTTTCTGTTTTGTCATTAATAGTATTTTAAGGAGGTATTTGATAATATAAAGTTTGATCGAAATCCATTTTCCAGAAAAATCTTAACGTGCTACTTTAAGTGGAAATAAACATGTGAATTCAAAGACTCGGAGTTTCCTCTTCATTTCAGGCAATCCCCAGTTGTATTTCCAAGATGTTCATCCCGGGTTTGCTGTTAAAGACTCTTCCTGTGTCTTTCATTGAACCTCTATTTCTAGAACCAACAAAAATGGCCAGTTTCCTCTGCTAATACTCGGGGAAGGTTTCATTAATTCCCACCTGTTCGCTTTCAAAAATACTTAAAACACATGACCCTTGAGACAAGACAGGTGGGTGTGGCCACTCACTGGCAATTTTGTAATTGCCCATTGTTAAAGTTGTCGGTCGTGTACTTGTCCCATACATGTAGATGGGTCTTTACACAGTAAAGGGGGCATTTTGGCAACACGGACCATATTTTCCAGAAAATACCTTTTTCTGGTCTCAAAATAAAAGTGTAAGTTTAAGTTGTTCTGAAGAGATAACTTGGGCCCAAAAAGGGTTACAAATAGTGTGACAACATGCCTTTCTAAAAACCCTGTGTACAATTTTCCAATATACGCTCATAACCAGGACGGACATTTATGTTTCATTTTAGGCCGAGCGTATAATAGGAAATTTTGAGACCAGACAAAGGTATTTTCTGGAAAATATGGTCTGTGTTGCCAAAATGCCCCCTTTACTGTGAAGATGTTTTACACGCAAAAGGCTAATTCCAGTAGCCAACTTGGGTGGAAACTATTAGTTATGGAAATGCTCATTCATTGTTTGTCAAATAACCCTAGTTTATTAGAATAAATGGTATCCCCTACAGCGTAGTATGCCCTGGAATATGATGGACAACTGAAGAAGGAACTATTTCATTTTTCTTGTAGAGGATGGTCCAATTATTCATTTTTCTCTTTTAATACAATTAGCCACTCGTAACTTGAAAGGGTCGGGAGTTGGCCCAAAAGAAGCGACTTTAAGACAGTAGCAGTTCAGGATGTTTCAATCTCTTTTAGGAAGACAATATGATGTTGGGGGAAAAAAACGTGTGTTATCGTTTAGTTGTAATTTCCACTGCGGTATTATTGCACGTGTTTGCGCACCGTGCGGTTAATTACCAAAGACAACATCTCATTCTGGGCTTGCAAGCAGGAACTATTGTATTTCCATACTGGAAGGAACTGTAATTTAACGGCTGCAAATCGGCTATAACCTCTAGTGATGTTGATGGCTACCGGGGTATTTTTTTTCTACGTGCTGACAGAAAGTGCGCACGTCTTAATTAAAGGGCATGTGCCAAAACATTGCACACGGTACATGTATATATTTTGTTAACTGTCGTTGATTTCACAATTTTTTATCGTCCTATACCCAGCACGTTATGTTGCAAAGAGAATCCCCCCTAACGCCCCTATTCCTCAACACACTCTAACCTTTTGTTAACGCACCAACTACCCCCTAAAAACTGAAAGGAATTCCTTTGGAATTCCTTGGATGATTGAGACACAATGGGGGAACAATAGTAGGGGGATACACTCTGCCACATATCGTGCTGCATATGTAAGGTCCATAATAAGTATTCCAATGGATTATAGTTCCACAATCAAACGCAGATATACAATATTGGCTACGATGGATTTCACCAAGCCTGTCGTAAGCGCAATACTTTTGATTTAGGAAAATTTGCAATTTTTAATGAGGATCAAATTACAATGTTCTATGGCTGCATGTTCACTGTACTAAAATCTATTTGACATGTAACATAACGGTTGTCAGCTAGACAAATTCAAAAACTGTGCATTCTGTGTAATGTAAATGCACAGCTTTAAAGCATGACTTACAAACGCACAAAACCAAAGGTGTGTATGGCATGCGTCCTGTCGTGTCATTTCGAAGCCCCATTACATCATTTGCAGTGACCCAAAATGGCAGCAATGATCACATGATTTATTTTCCCGTGTAAAATAATACCTTTCTCTTGTAATGACCTTTGCTTGTTTCTTTCTTTGTATCTTTTCATGTCACAGTTCTGCACCAGGTGCAGCCTAAAGTCGTCATTACTAGTGCCAAGTCAGATGAGAGATTCCTAAGAGCCATCAAAGAACTTGAGAGCGGTAAGCATTCTAGAAGTGGTCTTCGTACCGATGAGCAGTTTTTGGGGTAAAAAGTGCAATTTGTGACACTTTTCGTCTAAATAAAGTTTTAAACATTGCATTTTTTGTCCATATATCATCCAATTGCTTTATGACATAAAACACAGCCAAGGGGACCAATTAGTTACTGTAACATTAGCTTTTTTTCCCAAGTCAAATTATCCACATGAATTCTTCAAAAAATGTTGTTCTCTGCATGGGTGACTTTAATGAGCAAAAGGCACATAGTTTAATAAACTGATTTTTGTATGCAAATTAGAGATCTTTTTCATTTTTTATTTAAAAAAAGACTCGTGGTTGAACTCGTCTCGAGGTGAGATAAACACCATTTTAGCGAAACAATTGTGAAACGATGTGGGGTTGGATGCAGGTTGAAAATTCGCTATTCAGCCCGGGGCAGACTTGGGATTTGCCCCGGGGTTGATAGGCTGTAGTGTGAAAAGGCCTATAAGTGCAACTTATAATTGTTATGCAAAGAACAAGAAACTATAAATGTATGACTCAAAGCCGATACAAACATCACAAAGTATGGCGAGTGCAGCGATGCATGTACATGTACATGTATGGGTGCCACCATTTTCCAAAAAAAAGTTATTTTAGGAATGCATGAAGGATTTGACATGCAAAAACGTCATTCTTCGCATAGTTTTTGGACAAAACTGCAGCAGTGCCATTGCCATTCTTTGTGAGATTTGTATACTCTTTTGAGTGAGTCATATTTTTGTTCTCTGTGAAACGAGACTTGTTTTAGGGCAATGCCTTGGGTATAGACCATTCCCAGGACTCCTTCCCCGTATACATCCGCCATTGCTGGGATGCAGCTTTTTCCAGTGCATGGACTGTGCGTTTTGTGTTGTTGTTAAATGGAACAGCGCAAATTGTTCAAAGTGACAACACAATGAGCATCATCATATAACGCATGTAGTTCATGCACTGACCGCATTCAAGCTATGGCGGGCATACAGGGAAGGTTTCCATGGTATTATGGGAAAGGGATATAGTTCTTTAATTTTGCCTGGCATACAAGTACTGTACACTTCATTACTAAACTCATGCATGTGTATGTAAAGTGCAAGTGATCCATAGAGCCCATCCTGTACTACCCCTTACAAGAACGTCCCAGTTTCTGGATCGAACTTGTTAAAATCCTGACCAATATTATGCGTACATGGTACACGGAACTCGGCCACGCATACATGCGTTTCCAATCAAACCGCGGAGGGGACCGGGACTGGCTGGCGTCAAGTTAACCGAGCTACAGAGGAAAATTACTAATTTCCTCCCAAATGCCGCTTCGAACAAAGCGTGCTCATAAAAGTCTAGCACAAGGGTACCATGACTTGCGATAAAATGCTAAATGGTCTCTCGTATTTCGGCATAAATGCACTGGGACAGTATATCAGGACTTAGCTTATTAAAATAATACTGAGCCCGTCAGTAGTTTCGAATTTGTTTTTTTTTCTTTTTGTGAAATTTGATTACATTTCAATTTGCGAACCAGAAATTGCAGGAAATTTGTGACCAACCCCTGCTGTAATTGGGAGTAACTTGATCAGGCTGTTTCACATGAATGATGAAATGCGTTTCTTTTATGTTCAACGTTGGAACGAGTCCAAATTCAAGTCAAACTGCCTATTAGTCCCAAGTCAAGTCAAGTCAAGTCAAACTACCTTTGAGTCAAATGGTACCTTTGTGGGAGAAATTGCCAACTGAAGGTGGGTTTTAAAAAAAACATTAATTCACACACAAAAAACTGTGCATGGATTTTTCGGGTTTTCTGAAGTATTGTACTGCTTGGTCTTTGTTGCTGAAATTTCTACAAGGCAGTTTTGAATTTATGAGTAGAAATAATGATGTTTTTAAACAGTTTACCAATCATGTACTGTATCTTTAATTACTCTAGTTTGTCAAGTCAAGTCGGGTTGGCGTAGCGGTTCTTTCCTCGCCTTCCACCAATGTTGCCCTGGTTCGGTTCTCGTCCGGGTCAGTACGTGGATTAGGTTCTCGGTCCCAGCTTAATTTCGTGGGTTTCCCTATACATTAGTGTGTGGAGTTTTCCTCCCACCTCTAGAACTTGTGCTTGCACTCAGAGGGTCGTGGGTTCAAACCTCAAAGCGGTCGCAGGCTTTTCCATTGGTCTGAAAAACTTAGCTGTACATCGCCACCAGCGTCAGCTGGTGTAGCGGGCCCCGGCCACCCAGTCGTTAATGGGTACCTGGTGCTTGCACTGGGGAATAAAACTGCAGACCCGAGCAGTAGTCGGCTCTATCGCCGGGTTAGATGCAGGCTCAAAAGCCAAGTAATTGGGAGTTGAGCGCGCATGCCCTTTCCTTTTCTAAAACTGAGAATTTCTTCTTGTTCTCTCGCACTTTGTGGCCGAGCTGAAGAACCTCCTACATGTAGGTAACTACAGGGCAACGATTTATGTCGGGAAATCCTTCAGCAACCAGACTCCTTTAGGGGATCATACGAGAGAGAGAGTGTGTTTGACATTAGAAACTCAAGTCAAATCAAGTCGGCCAAAGTCAGGACTTGAGTCAGAGTGTTGCTCAGTAGTGTTGCTCACAGACAGCAATGGCCATTGCTATGTGCACGTTTTGGTCCTAGATGCCTAACCCAGTTCACCGAATTATAAGGGGAAACGTACAATTTACCTTGTGAATTGACAAAATGTTGATGCACCTAATAGACACATGGGAAAGGTGCGGCAACAAATTGCATATACCCTGCTTCCTTCGTTGAGTGCTAGCCTTATCAACATGTTTATCTAGCTAAACCGGGCTTTACCGAGGCGCGGCCTTGAAAAATGTGTTCACTCAACGTATTGACGGGCAATCATTAACTTATCAGAAGCTGCGCGATCTTCAAAGTTTTATCACTGTCGTGACCACGGCGCCTCGCAGTTCTATCAGAAACTGGCAGGTTTCCCACGAGTAAATTTTAAAATTGAGTACTTTTCCTGAATTTGTAATCACATAGTAGTTTTAAGTAGTTTGCCTCTAAACGCTGCGTTTACACTTGAACCGGCAAAGGTGGTATCGGATGCAGACCTAGTATTTTTGTTATTGCAACTAGGTCTTTCTACAGTAAAGGGGGCATTTGTATATATTGGAAATTGTACACAGTGTTTTTAGAAAGGCATGTTGTCACACTGTTTGTAACCCTTTTAGGGCCTAAGTTATCTCTTCAGAACAACTGAAACTTATTTCTTTTATTTTAAGACCAGACAAAGGTATTTTCTGGAAAATATAGTCTGTGTTGCCAAAATTCCCCCTTTACCATGGAAAGACTCATTCCTCAAAAATCTAGAAACCCCATTCCGATTTCTAAAGTGGAATCGATTCAGACTGTCTGCTGCCTTTTGTTGGCTTAAGTTATTCTCTCAAAACAAGTTAAAGTTATTTCTTCAATTATGAGAGAAGGTAGTTCAGCATTTACATGAAAATATTATCTTGATCGGCAAAAGGGGCTCTTGACCCGAGAGAGACCCCTATACCAAGTGCCTTCTGTCTGCATGTGCCAAGGTCGTCGTACAACAGCAGCTGGGCATCTCTCTAACCCTGGATCAGGGTATTATCAGTAGGATCCTTCTTGCAGTATAACAGGCCTTGTCCTTGGTCTTAGACCTCTGCGTACATAAGAAGTGACTGTTAGCTTGAAGCTATGAGCAACTGTTGGTCATCAGCTGACGTTGCTTGTCACACCGTTGGTGACGCATACTTGCACTTGAGAGTAGACCACAGTTCAGCTTCTTTGATCCAACATTTACACAAGATAGGCCGATCCTTAAAGGAGAAGTTTTGAGCTCTTGTGGACCACGCAGGTGTGCATTTTCTCTGTGTTGTTTGGGAGTCAAATGAAACCCTGCCACAATTCATTCAGCTTGTGTTGTGCCTTTTCAAACGCAGATGCACAGCAAAACACCTATGAGATGCCTTAATTTTGGCTCCCAAAATGACAGTCTGCAAAGCCTGATACCCAAGAAACAAAAGACGTTGTGTTAAACAAGTGCTACTCGTATATTATTGTTTTACAAAGAACAAGAAATATAACCCACTGAAAAGCGGATACGAATTTCACAAAGAATGGTAATTGTACTATATTATTTGTGTTGTTAATAAAGATGTACACTTAATTAAATTGAATTGTGAACAGAGATGCATTGTAGTATGGGCGCCATTGTGTTGTCCGAAAACGAGGTGAATGATGTTTTTGCGTACAACTTTTTTGTGTATTTCCAGAGGAATGCACCGAGGAGTAGTACGCAGAAACGTAATTCTTCAGCCAATTTTCAGACAATATTGCAGTGCCCATTCTGCAAGGCATCGCTGCAACAGCCATTCTTTATGGAGTCCGTATCTGCTTTTTAGTGGGTTACAGTTCTTGTTCTTTATAACGATAGACCACTAACGTGTCACGTAAGTTGCCAGAGCAACTGGGTCTAAACATTCACTGGTAATCTGAAACGTCCATTGCTAAAGTGCAGGGAATCAGTTCACTGGTTTCAGTGCAGACCCAGTAACCTTGGCAACACACAGAGGGTGACGTTTTCACATCAGTACCGGTACTCTACAATGTCTTTTGTTTCAGTCCTTTAAGACTAGAGAGAACTAGGGCGTTGGCCAGAGAGCACCAGCTGAAATCGTTCTGAAATTGGTTAAGTGGCTGGCTCTGTAACTTCCAGTCAATTGGTAGTGTGTAATGGAATGCCGTCATTGCTCGGAAATCAGTTTGGTATGGAGAGGGTTAAGAGATGATCCATTATCAATTTGTTCATACCTTAAGTTATAGGCGGTTAGTTCTACTCCTTGTGCACCTGGTTGTGACCGAGTGGTTAAGGCTGAGTGGTTAAGGCTGCTGTCTTTTACAAACTTTAAGTGGAAATTTCCAGAGGTTGTGTGATCAAGCTCGGCTGTGGTACTTGCACTCATGAAAAAAATACTCAAAGGAGCTTGTCCAGATTTTTCCGGAAAATGGATTTCGTTCTAACCTAACAATCATATAAAATACCTCTCCAAAATAATATCCATGAGAAGAAAACGGGAAATTGGCAATCCCCAATTTGGATGCGGAGCCAAAAAGGTTGGTATGATCACTGCACTGCTTTATGTAACCAGATAAATTAGTAATACTAAACTTTAGTTATTATTATTATTATTATTATTATTTCTTTCTGGTATTCATACCAAGGATTCCTCAATAGTGCTCATTGCACTGTCACTCGCAAGCGTGAGGAAACCCATGAAGAATTAGAATTAGAAATGCATGGCCAGAGACACCGGGGATGATCCCCCTTGCTCTTCACGAAAGAATGCTCTGGGATCTTTAGAGTGCGTTTCCATTACCTAACACACTGGACCAACGGCTTTACATCCCTTCCGAAGGATGGAGCAAGTGTGGTTGAGTGCCTTGCCCAAGGGCACAGGTACCGTAGCCGTGGGGAGGTTCGAACCTGCTACCCCAAGTTTTCACCTATTATTTTTTTTGGATGATATCCCTGGAAATATGCGCATTGAGAGTGCGAAATTTGAGAATGGTAATAAGAAAAATATGACACATGATATGGTATCAAAATCACAACGCCCATGGGAAAAATGGGGGCTCAAATATGTGATCTGGTCATTCTTCTTTAACTAATTTGACTGATAATGGGCAAGTCTTGCAGTTTAAGTGAATGTATATATGCACAGTCGATTTGTTGCACTAATGTGTTAATGACCTTCTTCCACGAAAAAGAATATGATGTGTTTCTTGAGGAATCGGGAATGTGTTTCATGTGGTTATTTCTTCAAAAACTGCTGAAGTTGCAAATTTTCACTTCTTTCTTACATCTCGGAATGTTGATGTTTTTATGCCTTCTGGTATTTTTAAAAATGCACGGAAGTTCATGCTTACTTTATAGTGCTGCACTCTCTTAAATTACCAAAAATATCATCATGGCATCCCTCTGGCTATGAATCACGACACTATTTCCAACTTGCGACCGGACTTTCTTAAATCTCTCATCTTTCCACCAAAAGATCCCCAATTACGAGTCAAGTCCACAAACGGTCTTAGAACCAAGTTGACACATTCTGAGTGTTGCCCTTACCAGTGATCCCCCCATGCCAGAGCAAATTACCCCACCAAAACTTCCCATAAAGATTACCCTGCCCAGTCAGAAAAGCTTTTGGCCGTTACTCAGCCGATCACTTGCAATTAAGGATGCAGAACAACGAGGGTGCGTGGAGGTGGTGCGTGTGTGTGTGTACTTTAAGTGTGGGAGTGACAAATCAAGCAGATGGGGGGGATTTCCGTATGAGTGTCGTGATTCAAATGAGAATGCAGTTCCAAAATGCCTTTGATGTGCTGACAATAGATAACATTTTCTACAGATTGCTGATCTATTTGCAGGGAGGCTTGGTGGAGGTTTTCAACTGTCTAAGTTTGTACGAGAACTGACTGTCGCAGAACATTGTGTTTGTGTATATACACACTATACATGACTTGCTAAAATTTGGGATAAAGAAGACATACTCGCAGATACAGAAAAAGAATGTCCAAGCACTGTGATAAGCAGGTGGCCAAAGTACAGGATGTCCATAAAAAAAAGGAAACCCATCTTTAAATGCAAATTATCAGAAATCTGTGCAATATTTTAAAAATAGGTGTGTGACACTCTGCTCAGTTGTCAATTGAACGATGTTGGTAAATCATGTAAACTGTGTCTGAGCTCGGAAATGTTTCTGGTCAAAAATTCCTACATAATAGAATTACAGCCCAACCAATTACACAATAATGCAGGCCCTATCATCACACATCCATTACCACCACACAGGAAAATAAGTATGAAGTATGAAGAACAAGGAACAAGTCTGAACCTCAACAAGGGACACTCTGGGCATAGATGAAAAGTAAGGTTTAAAAGAAATGTTGTTCTTTCATCACTTCATTGCCCTTATCCCACTTTCAAGTGAAGTGCTAACTTGTCACAGTGATGATTTCACCACCTTTCATAATGGCCATGTTTGGTCAGTCATGCATGACAGTTACATAATGACCCTGGTACCATTGGACAGAGGACAGTCTGGACTTTCCCTACATACACACCTATTATTGAAATATTGCACAAATTTCTGATAATCTGCATTTAAAGATGGGTTTCCTTTTTTTATGGACACCCTGTATTTCAAATTATTCATTTGTGCAGTGGCTATTACTTCCCAAAATTCAATCATTGCTAGGGGATTAGTTATATTGTCTGTGGTTCTCAGCTAATTTGATTTTTTTCCTCTGAACGAATTTTTAAAGCATTTACTTTTTAACGAAAATGGGGAATGTTAGGGGGAATGTTACAATCTAAGTGCTGATAGAATGTGCGCCATGGCCGGGCAGCACGCCTAGTCGATCAAGCGAGATGATTCTGACGATTCCCTGATAGCAGCGGTAATAATGGCAACAGTGCTTTGATCCTCTGGTTATAGAGCGCTATATAAGAATAGCTGTTTATATTTTATGTATTAAGAATATTCACATTTTGCACTTGTTTTGTATTACTTCCCTGTTCAGGTGCTACTCCGAGTGCCCGCTTGCAGACGACGTCCACATTGACCAGAGACACTGAAACTGATAGCCAAACCACTGGCCCAGACCTACAACTACTGCCAAGTCTAGATTACTGTAAGTACCAGTTTACACTCAATTCTGCCTTGCTGAATCCAATCCCGTGTTTTCTAAAAAGGGGAGTTGAAGCCGGGTTGATGTTAAGTCTAAACACAAAGTGGATTGAAAAAGGCGGATCAGACCCTCGGGCCTCGACGTTATAAACAAAAGGGGACAAATCACCCGAGCTTTGATTTTTGTTCAAATTCAAAGGGCACTGAGGCCAACTGGAGGGACACCACAGCCAACTTTGTTTTTAATGTGAACTGGTTATTAGTGTACATGTATGCAAGCCACATGAAATTTAAGAGGATAGGGCATGCTGGCCAAGTTGGCCTCGGAAAGTGTATATCTTGAAGGGGCATCACCAGCCTACTCCCCCAGCCTATGCCCCTGCACATTATCAAGTCTGAAGCTTGTTATACCGGTATAGCCTCAGATGACTTCCTGAAAATTTGTCTCTGGCATAGATCAATTTCAGAAATGGAGGAAGACATGAAAAGTACTCATTCCAAGAGCCATAACTTGCAGTTTTGTAGTCGAGTATTTTCCCGAGTACTCTAAGGAAATGTTGTCTAATATAAGTGATGATTACACAGACAATGTCAAACTCGCTGTACATTAAGAACTGGACTTTAATTATACTTGCTTTGAGGGTAATCGCCCCAGTTTGGCTTTTACAATTACTTAGGGTCATTGAAATGCTGAAAGTACTCGAGAAAAATACTCACCGAGTACAATCCGAGTACTTTCAGCGTTTCAAAGGCCTTAAGTGTTTATAAACATGAAAATGAAGTGATTATCTTCAAACCAAGTATAATTGAAGTACTGTTCTTAATGTACAGCTAGTTTGACATTGTCTGTGTAATCATAACTTATATTAGACAACATTTCCTAAGAGTACTCGAAAAGTACTCTCAACACTTGAAATCAGTATTTTTAAAAGTCAAAATGAAGTGATTATCATCAAACCAAGTTTAACTGACATACAGTTTCTCATTCAAAGAGATTTTTGGATTCTCTTTGTGATCCGACGAAAGTACTCAACTACAACTCTGTCCAGAACAGGTCACATAATTTTTAAAGACACAGAGCGCCTAGTAAAAAAACCTACTCCACTGCCTTTTTTATGCACCGCAAAATGAAAGCTGTCATGAATGTCCATTCACAAGATGTCAATGTTCATGCTCCCCGATGTGCATTGGAACACAATCCAGCCGCCTTCCTTTAGGTACTGCTGTAGAAAGCTGGCAGGAAATAGTTCAAGCCGAAGCAGGAGATCTGGGGAACGTCTGTGGGTTTGTCCCTCACCACCCCCTCCCCCTCTCCCCTCCACCCCCTCCCCCTCACACCACCCCCCCTCCTCCCCCTCCCCCCCTCTTTAAATTAAGTACATGTTCCTTGTTATTCTCACCCGGTACCCTCTGTTGAAAAGAAGAATAACATACATTTTGGCAAGAATTGCTAGACATGTGCTACATGTAAAGCATATCATGTTGTTTTATTCTCGAGAAAAGAGCATAGATTGAACTTTTTTCCTTCGCAAACATTGTTAATCTTGTTTAAATAATCTTGGCTTTCTAAATAAACTTCAATCGCTAAATCGGGTGTTTGTTTTCAAATCAAAAGCTTGGCAAAATGGTTTCCTCAGAGACGCATCTTACTGGCAAGAAACCCTTAGTTATTTGGCAGAGATCTTGAGGTTGGCGTACCACCACTAATCCACAACACCTCACAAAATGCATTTTACCAGAATTGAGGAAAGTCAGCCTTAGTATATTGTGACTCACTATGAACAACCTGTGTATGTGTTAAGCCCACAAGCCTAAAATCCTGCCAATTGTGCGAGGGGGAAAAGTCCCAAACTACTGCCCTATTAACCAAGATCTCATCGTGGAATCCCAGCGGGTCTGGCAGAAAACGATGAATCACAGGGCAGTGTCTTTATTGAGTTTGCGGTTTGGAGCTTCTTCCCCCGAGCTTGCTTGCTTGTCAGTAAGGTGGCGCTAAAGTCAATAATTAGCCAAATTGCTTAATTTTTTCCAACTGTTTCAGAGTTTGTGTCAAAGAGACTTTTTGTGAATCATTTTATAATCAACGTGGGAATTGAATCTGATGTTGACCTAGTCCACCCAAACTGAACTCTATAACTGTTGATTACTTTTTTGCCCCACACCCAAAGGTGTAGGCTCCATTACCTGGTGAAGTATTCAATTATCATTCATTTATTCATTCCATATTGGCTAAAAATGTTGTAATGAAACAACAAAATAGATTCCAGATGCGAGTACGAGTACTTGGTGAGTCAAGTACATTGTCAGGTTTAATTACTTCGCCTTCCAAGTGCGAGTATTGTTGATGTCCCCCAACGTGGCGCGGCCCCTAACGTGGCAGGCTTTACTTTCCGTTCTCTCTTGGCGCAATAAACAATCTGTTGCACTTGGCATTAAATATAAATAAAGTTCTCAAGTACCTTCATAAATTCTGAAACTGAAATACGGAGAAGAATCATTCAGTTACTAGAAATTCACCGGAATGTGAAGGCATCGCCGTTTGCTTCAGGTTGTCATGACACCATACACGGAAGCCTGTAATAGGCATTTCACGTGAATAAAACCAGGCATACTGGCGTTGTGTACAGTGTCACAGTGTGTGCGTGCAAGTGGTCTTTGTGGGCCATCGTAGTAAGGCATCAAACCGTTTCAGCCAATCAGCGACGCACTCCACGTTAGGGGACAGTCCGGGCGATTTCGGGAAAAAAGTGTTCATCGTTTTGTCCTGATTGTTTGTGTTATTTTGTACTTGTTGATGAGTCAAAATATTAAAGTATTACTTTTTCTTGGAGCCTATGAATTATACTACAAGGTGTGTAAGTTTCAACTAATTCTGCTAGGAGGTTTTGCTATAAGGTGAGCGGATTTCCAGTGAGTTGTCGAAATGCGCCAAGTTAGGGGACATCACTATACTGTCTATTCAAGTACATGTATAGGGTGACCCAAAAAATGCCACCCATGACACTTTATTATTGTGTTTTAAGGGTAGCATTTTTTATGGTGGCGTACATTTTTTTGCAAATGTAAAATGAGTCTTTTTACGAGTATCGCAAAACGATTGTTGGACACTGCTAAAGAGTGATAGATGAATCCAAAATTAACCAATTTCAGACCGGTCTGCGTACTTCCGGATTTGATAACAAGGCTCTACGTATTAAAAGCAACTGAAGTGAACTAATGTGTGCATGTGATTTTAATACACAATTGATCCTGAATGCCACGCAGAAAAGCACACATGTAGTACACGTACACACTCGGTCACTGTACATGTAACGCACGCGTACTGCTGACTTGACACGAAGAGCCTCGGTTTCAAAGCGGAAGTGCGCATACCGGGCTAATGTGAAATTCATCTGTGGTGACATGATCTAAATAACAGTCCAAAGTTTGCTTCCAAATTTTGATCTGATTTCTAAAATACCACTGAGACATTTAGTCCAGGTCCCTCCTGAACGAACCAGGCAAATTGATAACATTTTGAACAATCATGCTCAAAAGATGTGAGAGACATTGTCAGTCCCACAGTAATGCGCATTTCCTGCAGGACTTCAGTCATGTCGGTGAAAGTTTTCCAACTTATTCAATCTTGGCAAGTCGATGAGAGAATGGTTTATAAGCTTTTTGTCACCTTGGAGAAATGGCGGAGTCCCTCGGCTTTCGACATTTAATAAGGTGTAAATTAAGGCAGGCGACACAAAGTCAAATTCATTTAAGAGTTTGTTGTAGTTTATAAGTTCATGGCCACAGCACCTTGCCAGTATGTATGTATGTGTGTGTGTCGAAGGTAATGAATAACAAAGTAATTTGAAAATAAAATTTGCCAATGCTGGTAAATGAAAATACACGGCCAATTCTAAATTAGTGAAAAATGAATTGTTCATTTTCAAAACTAGATAAAAGCTATTCAAGATTTGTTTGGTACCTCAAGATTTTTGGTTATACCTTTCAGGGCCACGGAGGGCCATTTATATGATACGGGGTGCGACTTAGCTATCCCGTAGCAGTTACATGTATGGCATCTACGTTGGGCTTACTGCGAGGTAGAATGGGAATTTAAAAAGTTCCAAATTACGTGGAAATTACATGGGATATCTGAGGACAGCAATCTGCAGTCTCTGTCTTCCTTGGTACTCTCATGGTTATGTTGCTTTCTTGAAGTTTAAGATGCTGAATGACTGGAAGGGGGGGTGGGGGACCTCCTTTTTGGAATATTGGTGACTTTACTCGACACTTTTACATATCTCTTACAGGACACGTGGCTCCTATGTGGCATAACTTGGCAGTACGTGGCCTTACGAGGGTCTGGCGTGGCGAGTACGTGGCTATCCCGTGACGCTACGTGGCCCCTACGAGGCTTATTTTTAAAATCTTCACCGACACCATCTCACACCTTATACATTGTATTATTTCATCCATACAGCCTTAGAGATATGCAAGTGCCGTATCCTAACCACCAACCTACCATCCATTCCTGAACACTTCACCGAAGCACAGAGGACCAACTTCTTCACGTCACTCATCCCGTTTGAATGCGTGTGCATGGTAAGGCTTAGCATCTCATCACGGAATTACTTGTTTTTAGTGGTGTTCCCATTGGATTTGTTTAGTTGAACGACCGTGGTTGTGCAGTAGATTAAGTCCAATGGGGATGCACGAACTAACATCCCAAGTTACTGTTGTAAAACTTACAGACCGAGATAGGCCACGGAAACTTGTCGCTCAACTGCGCGGTAGTTTTACAGGGCTGTATTTTAGTCCAGTGGGAACAGTTTTAACCTGTTCGTTTTCCTGTGGCGCGTCAAAAGCAACGCTCGATGCACAACATGCTTGTGCAACTAGCCCGCGCGTTTGTGTCCAACATTGCCCAAACTTTCTCCAACTGCAGTCGAGATTTGTTGGAATAAGGTTGGGTCGTGTAAACGAGCGCATCCAACAACGTCCAACAAGTTCCAACTTCATGTTGGACCTTATTGGCCAACAAATGTTGGATCGTGTAGACGAGCCTTAATAATTTGCATGACCAAGGCGATAGACTAGCCAACTCTCTCATCAGGCCTTGCTTAGAGAGTCTTTAATCAGTACCGCGTGGTCACTAGCAGAATCTAAACAGGAATTCCAATAGATAAACCTGTGGCTCCCGTCGGCTCTGTCAAGGTGGGTGAGTGGATGGATGGAGTGTAGAAAACCATGATGATTCACGCAATGTGTGTCATAGTGATGACTTGAACAGGATGCTAGCTCGTTAAGTGGACATGCACGCCATTAATTGGATACATGCAGACACATTTTTAGTAGTGCTGGGAGAAACTGAGGAATCCGAACAGTCGGATTTTTAAAAGCCCATTATACATGTACATCATTTGCAGGATAAAACTTGTTATGGGTTCCTGCGGAATAAGGGCATAACATATAAAGAAGAATGTTGGAAAGAAATAATCAATTGTTGTGTTCGTTACTGTTGCTATCAACACCTTAAGTAAGGTGTTTTTTGTCAACTTCTTGACAATGCATAGTTCTGACTTGTCAATCGAGCCGAACCCGTGACCATACATGTACATGACCAATCACAACAGAGCTATGCACACAGCGCATTAGCATATCATATACAAACAGACTCATGTGCTTGTAAGCGCTATTCTCGGCCATACATGCATATTGCTTTTATGCAGTCACCCCAAGGGAATTTTGGTTTCAATGAGTGATCCGCTGTTCAAAGTTAAGCGTATATTTTAGGAATAAATGACATCCCTGTAGTAGTACATGTAGTCCTTTACTTAGTGTGTGCTACGATAACTGTCGACCCTAAAACATAAATACCTTTGAGTTTTCTCCAATTAATCTGTGCTTTCTATGCCATTGCTTCCCGTCCCATTGCTTCCCGTCCCATTGCTTCGTGTGTTGTGTGTTGCCATTTTTGCGATGGCTTGTGAGGCGTAGCAACAGTAACTAAATGGACAGGGTTAACTGGGCAATCACGGAACTATGCATTCAGAGAAAATGCCCAAAAATCAGAAAGGGATGGCTTGTATTATTTTTTAAAAATCTGGCTTTTCTCTAATTAGGAAATTGCTGGCTTTAGCCAAAGTACCATAGTTATTCAAGCCTAATTTTTGCCAAAATTTGATAGTTTTGCATGTATTTAACTCAAAGTACATACAATTTTTCTGAGACATTAACCACTGTTTCCCCACCCATTTTTTGATCGATTGTTGGCTACAGTTTGTCATGTTTTATTGTATGAACCGGTATGTTTCCGTTTTCCTGAACCGGGTCTGGCTTTAACACAATCCACATTGAATAGCAAATGGCACAGCGGCATTTTGCCAATTTGTCATTTTCAAAAAGAACAACTGGAAAAAAAATGATCGATGGTTCTGTCGTGTTCTTTCACAGTCGAACCCTTTCTCCTGAGAATGTCCAGAGGAATACCAGATGTTACATGATGCCGTAATATTATCGAGTGGTTGTGTTCAAAGCGGTTATTTAATTGACCTTTTTCTTGCTACACGACCTTATGTAGGAAATCTGGAAAGTGTCGTGACCTAAAAGCTCTGCATAATGTTTTGTAGAATTTCTGTTTACTTCGATAAGATTTTCATATTCTTGTTCTCTTGCACTCTCGGGAACAATCTTGTAATGAAATGACCCTAAGGATTTCAGATGGTCAGTAACAGGGCTGTGATGACTCGGACTCGAGACTCGGATTTTCAATGACTTGACTTGATTTGAGACTCGAACCTCAAATGACTTCACTAGACCCGGGTCTGCCATAAAAGAAATTAAACTTTTATGCATTTTTTTTTCATTTTGAGGACCTTATTATTTTGGTTTTCAGAATTAAAGCTTTCTTTTAAAATGGAGCATTCTTGGCTAGAACAACAAAAATACCCTACACGAATGCAAGATTCAGGGTTTAGACTCATTATGAAATTAGCTTGAACCAATACTACTTGACTTGACTTGACTTGACTTGGGACTCAAAGGCCTCTTCACATGACTTGACCATGGACACAAAGGCAGTTTGACTTGACTTGGGGACACGAAGGCAGTTTGACTTGACTTGGGACTCCAACAGAGGGAGACTCATTTACGAGGTCGTAATCAACTTTGTGGCCTGGGAAAAACATGTACGTCTCGTGTTGAGCGTCGGGCGTCAAGCATCTGACGCTCTGAAAGCTTTGTGTGGTTTGAGCGGGTTTTGATTCGGGGCTAATTTGGTCCCGAGAGCGTTTACACTCAGTTGTGATCCGGGGCTGATCCCGAGCTCGGTGTTCGACCCCGAGCTCGGGATCAAGTGTAAACAGGGTGATAGTGGCTAGTTTGTTGCCAAGAGAAACTTGTAGAGCCCTGATATGTGTGGACACAGGAAACCTTGGATAGCATGACTCACTGGCCCTGCAATGGCTGATCCTGGGAGAAGACAACAACTGGTTTCACTTAAAGCCCAGGAAACCTGTTTGTAATGCGAGTGTCGGCTATAAAATCCACCTTGTGAAATATTATGCAGTCGAGTTTAGTGAATGACACGTCTTGTGTTAACTGGGTTAATGAAGATGCTTGTCAGAAGTTTAAGTTTGTTGTTTAGTCATCTGGCTCACCTACCGATGTTCTTACGGTGATGTGAGAAGCAAACGGATGGAGGCATCATCTTATATATCTCTTTTGCAACTTGTTCAACTATGCTCTCCCCCTCCTTTTCAACTACCCCTCCTGATGACCAACCCTCTCCCCCCATGCCCAATTTAAGATGTGGGGATTGTCACTTTGGAAGTGATAATACCTCTCATTTCTATATGGGATGTTTGTTGCATACCTCTGTCTTTCTGCATGTGAGGAGTGGTTGCTGGTTAATGCCGTGTAGTCAGCGGCGTCGCTAGAGGGGGGTGTCTGACACCCCCCATTATTAATTTGTCGGCAAAATCATGGCATTGTTGGCAAAATCATGGTGCTGTGGGCAAAAAAATGAAGAAATTAAAGAATGAAAGTGATATAGCTCCACTCATCAAAACTCCACGGCTATATCGGCAATGCTATTACGGCGCTGGACATTGTATTATGTCCCTCTGCTACCCCATTGGTATTAACATAAGAAGATAATCCAAGCCCTTGGGCTTTAAAATGAATGAAAAGCATTGTGACTTGGGGCAGGTGGGCGTATTAATTCGGCCAATTTCTGCATACATGTAGATCCGTCTCCCCCTCCCCCCTCTTGTCCCTGTATGCTGTATTAGTACACATACCATTTTAATATCTACCCAAAGTGGGTCAGTTGCGCCCCTTTCTTCACTCCTATCGTATTTTCACCTTCTAGCTAAAATGTGTAACTGGTTGTCCAAAATGTGTAACTGCTTGTACTTTTTGACACACAAGGGGTTTTTATCCACGAACCAGCCAGTTGGATTTTGGGATAAGACCCTATAGCTTTCATGCACATTGTACCATTGGGAAGACCCCAGCAGGTGGATTGTCTTGTGAAGTAACAGTTAAGGGGGAGAGTAGAGAGCAGGGAGTGATATATGACTCATGCGGTTGCATGTGTGTCAGCGGGTGATTTCAACACGATAAACCATACTCCACTAGCATAACTTCCTTCGCTGGCCTGCCTGCCGGCATGTTTCACTTTACAGGGCTCTGATTCTCCCCCCCTACCCCCACCCCCTCTCCCCCCACAAACCTGTCTCCTATTTCACAGAAAGTTCCTTTGTCATTGACTCCTCACTTCGGGTTACCTTCCCTCCATGTAAAGCGTGCCCTGCCCCCGGGCCAAGGCGGGAAATAGCATTATCCAAGATTGTCAGTTTAATCCTCGTGAGTCCCCAGCGTCCCTCTGTCATCCTTTCTCTTAATCAACTGATTGATATCAAGCGAAGTCGCGGGGAAACCTGGAAATGATTTCATCTGGTTTTCATGTGCTGGTGACATCCTTATTTTCTTAAGTCTCCTGGGTTTGGACATTTGTGACACAACTCGTACACTGATTTTTTGCTAGCCGATAACACCTCATCAGGCGCAGCCCAGTCTGTATAATGTTTCATTTTATCTGTTCATGACTTTGATTTCACCGCTAATGCTTGGTGGGGTACTCCGTACCTGCCAACTAGTCTGATTTTATCGTATTTGTTCCGATTTTTAAGTGTTAAAATCGACTTGATCTGACTCTACGCGTGTACGCATGTGTTTTGTACATGAAAACGGGTGCAGTACTTAGCATAGGTCAACTTGACCGTTGTACCAACTCGACTGTTGCAAGTCACACTACTGTACAGTCTGATTTTGTTTACTCTGCAATGTTGGCAGGTATGGGTACTGTATCCGAGTGGTTCGGGTCATTGGCTCACAACTTTCCGGTGAAAACTTGGTGTTGCAGGTTTGATACCTTGTCGTGATACCTGTGCCTTTGAGCAAGGCACTTAACCACAATTGCTCCCTCCTTTGGAAAGGATGTAAAGCCGTTGGTCCAGTGTGTTGTGCAATGCACTTTAAAGACCCAAGAGCACTCTTTCATTGAAGAGTAAGGGTATTCCTGGTGTCTCTGGCTGTCGGCTGCTAATGGCACCATAAAAGAGTTCATGTATCTCGATATTTAGAAGACACTCGTAAGCTTCTTGCAGTTAAGCCTACGGGCCGCGAATTGAGGTACCTTAAACCCACTGGTTTCTTTCAGTCTGTTATAAGAAGGCCCATTCAATATGTCTTCCACCTCCTTTCCCAGTTGATTTCAATTAAGTGAACTCGGAAGATTTACCGGTTGCCTCCTTCAATTCAACCGGTTATTGTGCAGAAGTGCCAAGTGGCATTGTCGCGCTTCAAAAGCCATCCATCACCTGAATTGACCAAATTTGACCTCTCGTCCCAAAAGACTATTCTTTCCAGACAGCCTCCTGCACAAAGACAAAGTCTGGAAAATGTGCAGTCGGCGAAGACAAACCGAATTTGATGTGAAGACATGACCAAGTCTTGTACCCGTGTGCTCAAACAAATTTGGGGGTTGTTGGGCAGATGGTCCTTAATTCTGAACAAGTCACTCCAACTTAATAGTGATCACTTTAACAATCAACAGTTGCACCTGCTTCGGGCAAGATAACACTGGATTTTCATAGAAATTTACTATAGTAGCCCTGTTGATATACTGCTCAAACGATATTTTCCAACGACCTTTGATGTTTTTTTTACACCCTGTTTACACTTTATCCTGAGCTCCGGGTCGAGCACCGAGCTCAGGATCAGCTCTGATCACAAACTGAGTGTAAACGCTCTCCAGACCAAATTGGCCCCAAATAGATCAGACACCCTGAGATTTGGTCTCGCGTCGGCAGAGGGTCGTACCCCGAGCTCGGGATCAGTTTGCGCGGTTAGATAACCAATTAAAGGCCCTGTAGATGATCTGTTTTTGAGCGATTCTGCGAATAAAACCAGAATAAATCAAAAGAAAGACATCAACAAACTCATCCGAAGAAATTTCAGCTTTGTTAAATGTACCACGTTTAAAAAAAACCATGAAAATCCATATGCGTTTTCCTGGTCTTGGCGGGGTGTTTCAAATATTCGTTCTCAGTTGATCGGGTACTATGTGGCTTGCGTCATGCACTCTGTGGCGCACATCATATACTGCGTGTGCGCGCGATCCATAAAAATGCATTGCATTGGAACACGCACGCGGAGTACACAACGCTCATGCATTTTGGACCGCGTAGATGCGAACTAAAAATAAGTAAATCGTTTGCAAACAATCTAAATAATTTCATCTTTACGGATTATTTTTGGGTAAAATTATATCATTTTGAGCGAAAACCTTTCATTGGATACCGGTAGTTGCTATATTTATTCAATCTTTACTTTCAGAACTTTTCCCCTGTAAACTCGTCGATTACTTTTTGGGGTCATTGCATTAAATGATACACTGGGCCTTTGATCTTTACCACATCATGCCGCATCCGCTTCACAGCCGTAATTGGAAAGCCCGCGAAATTTAAGTGGCCTTGTACACTGTGCATGCACGACCCATGCACACATTGATCAGTACATATACACACAGAGCATGACCTTTGACTGCAACTTCAGAATGTAAACGCGGCACTCGGGATCATTGCGGTTAGCACTCAGGCTGACACATTCTTATCAGGGGATCAATCATGATCCCGAGCTCGGGACCAGTGTAAACACGGTCTATTATACATTGCCAGAACGTGTTCACACGTCCTTCGGCGTCAAGTGGTTGACAGATTAGGGACCTGCCAAATGGCAGGGGTAGTTTTTATGCTGAAATTTCAGTTAAGTTGTTCCTCAATTAAGATCAATGTCGACTTCAATCAGCATGTTAGCATTGAAATAATGCAAGGTGATGTCGCATCACTGATTGCTAACAGTGAAATGGCTATAATAAAGGATTGTATGAGTCATCAGAAGTTTTAAACCAAACCCCCCCCCCCCCCCCCTCCCCCCCCCCATACTTCCCCAGGCATCCCACAGTGGGAATTCTCATAAGTAACGAGAGGTGTACTGTCTTCTTTGTTTTAAACCCTGCAAGAACTCTTTTTTTAAAGTGTTCTGTGGTGTACCACGAATGATAATTTTTTTGGCAAACCCAGGGGTGCCATGACTCTGACTTTTTAATTATAGCCTTTTGCGTGTTTCGTATGAATATAGCGTCTGATGTACTGGCATATATCCTTTCACACGTACACTTAGTATCCACTTGACTAGACTAACTTTTTGTTGCTATATGGTGCACACAAAAGGCTAATTGGCTTCTCATTCCAACACCTTTCTGCCCGACTGCTTTTCTTTGTGTTTTTCGCAAAATCTTTTTTAGGTGGAATTAATCTTGCCCATTCACAATGCTGTATGAACTATAAAGTGCACTTCCCAACGACATGCTAAAAACTCATAGCATGCTCTGGCGGGACTCGAACCCAACACCTCCTGAATACCTGGCAGACGTCTTAACCACTCGACCACCAAGCATACCGATGGCGAATGGCGGGTTCGATGGTCATACAGCGGGCGAGCTATGAGTTTTAGCATGTCTTTGGTGCGTCGTCAATGGGCAAAATTACTTTCACTAATAACATCGTTTGGACCGACGCAATAATTCCTTCAGTTTTTTTAGTGTGCTAATTTGTTTTCCATACTGTCATTTTGGCTTTGTCTCAGCTTTGTCTCAGCTTTGTCTCAGAACTGATGCCACTAAGTTTATAGTGGTTTCCCCCAAGGATATGAAACAACTTATTAACAATTGTTGAGCTCTAGTTGAACTGTGGCCAAAAGGCTGCTGGCATCATTTGTCATCACATGATACATCTACAAAATTCTACCGTTTCTGGGAATTGTTATTGATGATGATGATGAGGCATTCAGAGAGTGACCCGCTCGGCAAAAAGGCCCGTAAGTCGTGCATGTTAGGTCGAGTTTTCGGGACTCTAAGTAGACATCTGCGGCAGATGCACACTCATTAAAATACAAAAACACAATGGAAATTCCTGTCAGTGCCCAGATACTGCCTGGAATGTCCATGTTCTGTCTGGAATTTCGATTGTGTTTTTGTATTTTAATGAGAGTAGATCTGCCACAGATTTCTACTTATGGTCACGCAAACTTGACCCAGCCTGCGCGACTTACGGGCATTTTTGCAAAGCGTGTCACATATGGAATGAACTGAAACATACATGTTATGGCTAGCAGTGTTTACCGCGCTGGCCAGTAATGTTTTGCGGACATTCAAAATACTGGTATAGATTCTATTCACTTCTGAGAATGGTTCAATGGGGCCTCCTGATTCAGTGAGCATGTGTGGTTTGGTGGGTACACGTCATGCTTGTGATCGAAGGGTTATGGGTTCGAGCCTCACTTGTGCCAACATGTTTGTGTTCACGGGCAAGACACATAATCTCAATTGCCTCGTCAACCTAAGCAATATTTGGGGAGCTGTTAGGGGGAATGCCACACTTTAAAGCCCGGTGCAAAAGGGAGGCAAAAACATGAAACACGAAACAAAAATGTGCTTCTCGTGACTTTGGCATTCGTCTGCGTTACCCCAAAACATAAAACACATGTTTTCATCGAAACAGGCATTCCGGTCTACCGTCTGCGGTACTTGTTTCGATACTAGAAAAATTACGACTTAGCGATGACTAATCATCGATCGTATTCCGGATCACGCGGTATCAAGATATGTGACTGTACTGCTTTATCGCGCCGCTGGCGGTGCTGTATCCGTTTCGGTGGCATTTTTGTTTCGTTGTGTGGTATTTCTGTTTTCCGTTTGCGGGATGGATACACTGAAACTCATAACGTGGGGTAAACAAATTTGTTTTGTGTTTCATGTTTTTTGTCTTCCTTTTGCGCCTTGGCCAGGCAGCTACCTAGTTGAAGCTAAATGGTTCTGATGGCAGCGGTAATAATGGCAACATTAACTTAATAGCCCCTCTCCAAATTTCTAGATCCCCTACCCCCATCTCAATTGGGCATATAGTGTGAGACAAAATGTCGCATACAGTTAGTTACTTCCTGAGAAGCAAGAAGTGAATTTCTCTCATGGCCCTTGGGCAATAAGTCATCAAAATGTGATTAAACTCGTTTGATATAATTGGCTCGATTTGCCTCGTTACTGCACAATATGTTTGAAATGATCCTAGCAACTGAAATCAGTTCCAGCTATTGCGGAACAAACTCTGTGTGGGGCTTGAACTCGTCATACAAGACCATCAATCACACAACTGCTTGTAAAATGACTCAGCTTTAACGTTGGATTAAACAAAAGATGCTCCAACGTGCTTCTGCCCGACACTTTTTTTTCTTTTCTCTCTCTCTCTCATTCTCGCAATACCACACCTGGTGTTGTTCATATCGCCCCGTCACTACCCACGACAATCTGCCAAACGAGAAAGAGAATGAAGTCTGTTGGGACAACTGGCACACCGCGGCAGAGGAAGTCAGAAATTTGGCACAGGCTTGCTAAAGTCAACGCCGAGGAGCGTCGCGAATCCGTGATGGGTCGAGCTGGGTGTACGGCGGACGCCAGTGCTCGCACGCTGGGGATTTGCGAGTGTCCCTGATGATTACTCGGCAAATTTGAGGGTCGCTGTTCTGGGACAGAGGGAGACTAAATGTTGGATTCTTCGCCAAATGACTGTTGAATGCTTGCTTGCAGAGGTTCATAGGGTTGGACCTTGGGATTTTAAACTCTTAGAGACTATACTGACACTTTGACCAAGACCTTGGATAAAGTTGCTGTGCATTTTTCCCCCCAAATCCACACAGGCTTTATTTGGTGTTGGGACCAGCTGGATATTCTTACTGATTTTCAAAGTTGCTTGTGACATTTTCGGCAGAAACCTCTGATACACCGGGCAGATGCTCTACCAGCTGATCTATGAGGTCCAGTGGTATTAACCCTTAACACTTATTTGTTTTACATTTTTTTTACATTGCTGAATTTAAAGCCTCGACATTTACGTCAATGTCAACTGCGATAAATAAAGGATTAAGACAATGTGGTGCAAACTGATCAATAGGTACAAAATAAAGAGCCTTTTAGCACAGAAACTACGCTTTTTATGTATTTAATGAGAAGTTATACATGACCTTCATGCAAAGACAAAAACATTTTACTACACTTACAATACTGTTTCAACGCTCAGTATATTTTTAATTTGATGACAGGCTGGGTCCCATCTGTGAGCGACTGTTTTAACTTTTGTTTTGTTTTTTGTATGAACATCGCCTAGGATATTTGATACGTGTTTGGGCCTGTGTAGCCAAGAGCTTGTATCAAGTGATAAAAACTATGATACACGATACCTTAGGGGCCGGGCCTGCCACAACTTTCAAGTTTAACGTGATCTCCCTTATAGTAAGCAATCCGTCCAACACTGTGCACAGGGGCTATTGAGTGTGGAATCACGTCCACATTTTAACAATACCCAACCTGTTGGAGGTTATTCCCTACACAATTCCCCCTTCATCTTCCCGTCTCATTTTTCATTTCCAACATTTGTCTGTCATAAGTGCCTCTTCCTCATGAATCACACAACTTTGATCTCTGTAAAAACAATGCAAATTGATGCAGCATGCGGTGGCCTCCCCTGTCTGATCGCTCTAGCTAAACTGCCAGTCACTTATGCACATTAAGCATTTGCTTGGCAGTTGGAGTGCAGACAGTTGTTGGCATGTGTCCCGTTTAGATGATAGAGGGCTCTCATGGGTTAAATCCAGGTGTCTGATATCTGAAGTGAATTCCCCCCACAGAAATGAGGCCAGGATCCAATTTCGTAGTGCTGCTTAACACCCTCGTATTGTCTTCTAACCAAGTGTCGGGGTATTTCAAAGACAGTAACAGAAAAGAACTGAAAACATGCCCAAACTGCAGAGCCAATTAAACTCTGCTTAACCCTTTAGGCCTTTTCACACTACCCACTTCCGACCCGGGTAACTTTCTACCCGGGTAACTTTCTACCCGGGTAGCTGCAAATAACCCGGGTTAAATTTAACCCGGATTTTCGTTTCACACTACAAATTTTAACCCGGAGAAACACTTACCCGGGTCGTCTCTTACATGGGTCATTAGCGACCCTTTTCCCACTGCAGTTTTGCACGCGCACCTACCCAGGTATATACACCAACAAGATGCTTGGTTTGCTTTTAATAGCAAGAAACATATTTCTGACATGATTCAATGGTTAGCTTTAGACGTCAGCAACCAAAGCTGATGAAGAGTGATCATTGGTTGACCCCATGATCGGGGCTGCGGTCCACTTACGCAAACATTGCCAACGTTTGAAACTGGTTACAGTGCTTTTATGCACTCGTCTAAATCAGGGTACCAGTTTGTTGGTGAATGTTGCAAACGGTTGCAATGTTTGCATATTTGGAATGCAGCATAAACATGGCGATGCCAATCGACATGAAAACATCGCTGGCAATAAAGCTTTTGTGCAGTGTGGTCGTGTTATAACAACGCAATGGCTCCACACATTTTCCAACTGCATGCCAATCATGCACAAAAGCTTTTACTGCATGCCCGCTTTCTCTAAGGACATGCTTACCCGGGTTAGCACGCTTACCCGTTTCCCACGTCAAACACTAACCCGGACAGGTATTTTATATGATTGTTAGGTTAGAACGAAATCCAATCCATTCTCTGCAAAAATCTGAACAAGCTCATTTAACTCAAAACTCTGCTTTATTTTAAACAAATTCCAATTCATTTGAGATTCACCTTAAGATTTCACTTTTTTTAATAGCTGTAGTTAATTTGATTGTTTTTTATATGCAGGTCCGTGCCCTAGGTGGTCTGTTGAAGTACCTAGAGAAGCAGAGAGTAGGTGTGCAGTTGGAGGATGCTTCAGTGCGAGTTCCTGTCCTCTCTTTCAGGATGTTTTCATTGTAAGTAATATCGGGATTCCCATAAGGATTCGAACCCGAGACCTCTGACACCCTGGGCAGATGCTCAACTAGCTGAGCTATGAGGCACATAGTACAGTGGTATGTTATACTCCCTCGGGTTACCCTTAAGCCGTGTCCGCATTGGACTTGTTTTTCATGAAGGTTTACCGAGACGATGGTAAAATGAAAAATTGCTAAATTTTACTGCTGTCCGCATTTTTTACTTTTTGACACGGGAACATTTTTACAGAGACCGTGGGAGAGCATGCACAGTGTCCCTTTGCAGTTTGACCTTCACGGCCCAGACATATGCTTCCAGAGCGCTTTAACCGACTTGCTGTGTACGCACTGGACTTATTGTCTCGGGAAAAGTTCCCTGGTCCATTTTCCTGGACAGCAGTTGGCCAGGAAAAGTAACCGCTGGACTGGAAAAGTTACTGAGAGGAAAACGTCCGCATTGGACTTAAAATGGAAAAAAGTACCCATCGTCTCAGTAAGTTTTCCCCAAAAAAGTCCAATGCGGACAGGGCTTTAGAACCCAACTTTTCTCTCAGTGTTGCAATATTTGTTATAATGCCTTGTCACCATAGAAATAAAAACATGGTTTATATTGGGATTTGAACCCAAGACCTCTGGCACAATGGGAAGATGCTGCACCATACTAAATATTACTGGTGATCCATATTATTTTTTGGTGATCTCTGTGCTCCACAAATGGCCCTAGTTCGTATGGTACCCTGAGACTTCCCCATAAATTTGCGCGCATGTAAACAAACCGTTATGTCATTGGTGTGCACTAATGCTGTAACGAAGTCCGTAATTTCGTTTCGGTTCTTCCCGAACTTTTGGTCGGTTCGGGTTCGGCAAGTATTACCGGCGGTGTGGGTTTTTATTTATTTTATTTATTTATTCACCACATCCAACAGCAGAAGGACCGCCAATTACAGGAATGGGATCAATTAACATAGATATTCGAATAACTATCAACTTCTAAGTTGAATTAGAAACGGCCAGAGACACCGGAGGATCCATCCCCTTGCTCTTCACAAAAGAATGCTCTGGGATCTTTTAAAGTGTGTTCCGAAACCTAACACACTGGACCAACGCCTTTACATCTAATGATGATTAAGTAAGGAACTTCTGATGTAAACATATATCTATTTGTATCTGTTTGCAGGGAGCACATTATGTCAGTAGATGACAACACCTACAGTGCATTGCAGATCTTTCAGAAGGAGCGGCATCCATCGGCCTACAAGGCGGGTGGAAGTGGGGCTAGGGAGGGACTCAGTCTCTTTGGTGAGTAAGACTTTGATGAGTTAAGAGTCACCTCTATCGCATATCATGCACTAAACGGCTGAGAACAAAACCTATTGCTATGCTCAGTGTGGCATGGATGTCACTACAAGTCAAAGTAACAAGTGCTATATTTAACCACAGATGTTTGCGATATGAGTTCAGACGAGCATACTTCCTAGGTTTTGAACATCTTGTATCTATATTGGCTGCATGGCAAGGTTGTTAATTTTTGCCCCAATTTTTGGCCTTGGGTTTTGCATGGTACTTGTTAATAGGACATATGTGACCTGCCACGACAAAATGAGGAATGTCCCCTAAATTTGACTTTTTGATATTTATACACGGGAAGAAAGACCAATTCTTCCGCTTTCCAATAACACCAAATTTGTAACTTACTACATTTGGGAAATATGACGCAAAAAAGATGACACAGCACGCTGTTGTTGTCAAAAAGACTTTTCAAGAAAAACGGCTTTGAAAAAACTGGTGCAGGTGAAAATGAGAAAACGATTGGGAAAAAAAGCTTTCGTACAAAACTGTTAATTTCCTAAAGATGAATTAATAACCAATTCTATGGTAGCTTTTGGTGAACGAGTTGAAATGTCTTTAGGAGAACATACGAGGGCAAACATGGGGGAAAAGGTTGCCAAATTATTGCTTGTATTTTTTGTAAACAGTTGACGGCAGCAGCCAGATTTGCCTGACGACGCGTTCGGTTGAAAAACAAACTACGCATGTGCGAAAAATTGACTAATGGTCAGCACCCGAACTTGCTCGTAGTGGCTGAAATTTATACCAGGCAGTTTTATCAACGGACGTTTTTAGTCACGGGTGGAAATAACGTCATTTTTAACAGAATCATGTACATGTACTCTATGTTTAATCTTTGCTTTTTCTTGTCAGTTTTTAAACTCCAGTCATGTCCAAACTACTTGGCTATGGTTTGAAATTTACACACAGGTTAATGATAGCCGGCTTAACAATTTTTCACAGATATTTGTATAAATATAATCGCTGATTGTAGCCATTAATTTGGACGCAGCCTCATTGTTTAATGGTTGCTACTTTATGCTCTTCACATGTACCTAGGTATTTTGAATAGGACCAGATCGGTTATAGGAAGCAAGTTGATGAGGTAATGACTTAAAGGTTATGCAATAGAACGCCCAAGTTTGTTTTTCCTTTTTTGTTTTGTTGGCGTTTTTTATTTTAGAATTTTACTTTATTTTTCAGTAAATTGGAAAACCTTTCGAAATCAAGTATTTTGAAGTTTAATTTGCGTTGGCAGTTTCATGTTGAGTTTGTTTGAGCAGTTTTTACTGATTTTGCTTGTTCTCTTATTATTCTTTTTCGTGCTGCAACAAATACCCCGTTCTCACTAAAAACATTTTTTAACACTATGGGTCACGCGCATACGCAGTATGACACGCGCCACAGAGTGCATGACGCGAGCCACAGCTTACGCGACTGACCGAAAACGAATATTTGAAACACCCCGCCAAGACCGGCAAAACGCATATGGATTTTCATGTTTTTAGAAAACGTGGTACATTTGACAGAACTGAAATTTCTTCGGATGAGTTTGTTGATGTCCTTCTTTTGATTTATAATGGTTTTATTCCCAGAATCGCTCATAAACAGATCATCTATAGGGCCTTTGTAGGTTTCGTCCAAAACTTGTTTATGATCTTATGATATTATTTGTTGGTATTTCAGGGTGTGGTTCATGAGACCATCTTGTGATCTAAACCTCTTGAAGCAGAGACAGTATGCCATAGCATTCTTCCTAGCATCAGCTAACATTGAGGTCACATCTACTCTCATAGATTGTCTCAAACAAGTCAAGAATGTTGGCGTAAGTTAAGCCCAATTTACACGATCATACATTTGTTATAAAATTCCATCCAACAAATGTGTGACGATGTTCGTACCTGTTCAAGGTCGCCAGAAGTCCGAGTTTACACCAGAGATTGTTCAGGAATGTTTTATGGTTTTTGTGGTTTATCATGCGACCTGAAATACCATGTGACCCAAATCTGTAATTAATGTTAAAATTAATGTGCATGCTCGAACATCGTCCAACATGTTTCAGCTTGTTCGCAGATATCGCGATGATTGTTTTCCACGGTGAACTAATTGTCTGTAATTTTGAACAATCTATACATCGCAGTTCCACGATGGCACAAAAATAATCGCGATGCTGGCGATCACGATGCTGAATTGTCTTGTACGGTGGCTGCTGCGCCGATAAAACCACGCAATTTTCGGCATTACCGACTACTTTTCTAGGTACCTTTGCAGTTGGCATGTGGGTCATTCCCGAAATTAGGGGTCTAAAAGTGTGACATGCTTTTTAAGATTTCCAAGTGTTTTTAATGATTGAAAGTGGTTTCCCAGTAGAAAATAATAATTTTTATTTGAACAAATGCCACTCAAATTTAATGTTTGTGTGTAGATATGGCACCAAGGTTAATGCAAACTCATTCTACAGCCAATTTTCATTGGCGTAGGTAACCCTGGACACCAAACTCCTATCCAATACCATGGAACAAATTATAAGCCTTTATGGTCTTTTGTTTTGAATATTTTTCAGGAATCGGAAAACAAAATATTGAAGACAATGATGTTGCCCCCTATAATCACAGGCCACAGTCCATTACTGAGAATTTGTGGTCATAAGTGGTGATTTTGGAAGCAGACATTGTCCTACGTAACTGGGACACCAAACATTTTGGACCTCTAATTTTGGGAATTACCCATGTGCAAATTGGCACATTTGAATTGTATATTTCTGTATTTGCAGAGGATTTTGAAGCAAATGAAACAGGCCCAGGCTTCGGTTGGTGACTGGCAATCACTCTACAAGGTATTTTATCCCTTCATTTCCTACATAGCTAGTAGTTATCTTCATAACTTTTCTTCCTAATTACTCTGTTTGTAGTCATTTAGAATTGTGGACCATTCCATGAAAATAGAACACAGTGTCCCCCTTACATTGTGACTCTTTCGGAGTTGATTTTGGCAACACAGACATTATTTTCCAGAAAATACCTTTGTCTGGTTTCAAAATAAAAGAAATAAGTTTCATATGTTCTGAAGAGATAACTTAGGCCTAAAAAGGCTTACAAATAGTGTGACTACATGCCTTTCTAAAAACCCTGGGTACAAATTTCCAATATACGCTCGTAACAGGGATGGACACTTGTGTTACATTTTAGGCCGTCCCGGTTACGAGCGTATATTGGAAATTTGTACACAGGGTTTTTAGAAAGGCATGTTGTCACACTATTTGTAACCCTTTTTGGGCCTGACACCCGAGTTATCTCTTCAGAACAACTGAAACTTATTTCTTTTATTTTGAGACCAGACAAAGATATTTTCTGGAAAATATCAGTGGTCTGTTTTAATTGCCAAAATGCCCCCTTTACCGTGGAAAGACTCATGTAACTGTAAATTATTCTAAATATTCTACATTATTTAGAAATTGCATTATAATTTTTTTTTTTAAATTGGTAACTTGGAAAAGCCAATTTCTCAAATGCATCAAAATGTCACACTTTGGCTCCCATTTTTATGGAAATTCTTTAACATAAAAACACGGTGTACCTTATGTTGAAATCATCCTGTCTTTAATCATGACCTGTGCTCTGATCCTAACCATGGGTAAAGACTAGGTTTCATATAGCCACACCTGGTTATCATCGTGTTTTATGGCAGAGGAAGGTAGCCTAATGCAGTGCACCCACCGACCGGTGTTTGGCTAATGTCTGTGGCCCTCCCCTGCCACCCCTACAACAAATTAGGGGTTGTTCACCCAGATATAGGGGTAAAAAGAGCTGTTCACATATGATGATGATATGATAATGGCATCTTATATAGCGCACATATCTATTCTGTGGGATACTCATGGTGCTTTACACATTATTGCCCAGGGGTGGATTGCAATATAACCGTCTTTAGTCTGAGACACATCATGTGTCCTAACTGAGTTTACGACATCTTAGCTACGACACATTAAAAAATGCCTTGCAATATCCAAAAGTTAGTACGTCTTAGCTAAGACATAAAAGCTTGTATGTCTTTACTGTTGTGAGCGGCGTTTCAATCGCATTCGTGTGTGTTTGCATACCATCGCGCATGTGCACTACATTACTTGCCGGTTGTTGATGCCGTACGTACGCGTGACAGTGGTGTGAAAAACATCGTGAAAACTTTCAGAATTAACATAGGTCCAGCTTGAATCGTAATTTCCTTTCAGTGGAAACTGAGTTCAAGAAAGATAAACTATCAAAAAATAAACTTTTGATCCTAGTCACAATGCTCCTTTTAGAAATTTTTTCCAAAGACATAACTTAGGACACATATTAGGTGTCTTAAATTTTATGTGTCCCAGGACACGAGTTAGGATACATAAATGTTTATTGCAAGGCAAAATAATCTGTGATGTCAGAGTTAGGACGTCCTAGGGGTTAGGTTGTCCTAACTGTCTTTATTGCAATCCACCCCTGGTCATTTAGCACAACGTCACTGACCAATAATTATAAAATGTTACATCTCTCAGCTTCCTTGATCTTTCAGTATAATTTGCGGTTCTGATACTGGACGAGCAACAACCAAGGTCTATTTTAAATCATTGATTTTCTTTTTTTGTCTTTTTCAGACTGTTTACAATGCCATCAGCATTGGGGACGTTTGCAGAGCACAGAGAGCAGATATTGAGATATTCAGAAAGGTGAACATTATTAGTTATCCAACAAGCGCGAGTGCAATATGGCATCATGTAGTTCGTCTGCGTCGTATATGGGATGCAGACGGCACTATATTATGCCGTATTCCACGAGCGCGAGTGGGATAACGAATTTATCTTCAAGCAAACTTCAAGCACAAACGCATGGGTGAGGAGCGCAACATGGAGAGAATCATGGCGTAAGTCAGTGAATTGCGCCGTATCCAAATGTGGCGCAACTTTCGTGAAACGCGTCAATAATTTATGGCGTAAGTGAACTTGCACAATTGCGTAAAGTTTCGTGAAATCGTTTGCTGGTCCTCCCCATCCAGTATTAAATGTACAGTTTAAGATCAACATTTTTTTTGCAAATGTCTGTTTATGCCCAAATTCTAGATCGCAAGTGGCTTTACTGAAGATCTACACTTCATAGCAAGTATCATCAACAGAATTGTAAGTTTATGATGTCTAGTGTGTTGTTTTACGTACTTAAAAGATCCCAGAGCATTCTTTTGTAAAAAGAGTTAGAGGATTCCCCAGTGTCTCTGGCAGTCGGCTGCCAATGGCACCACCCACCTATGTATCTCGATGATTAATTGGAAGACACTCGTAAGCTTCATGCAATTCAGCCTATGGGCTGCGAATTAAACCCATTAAATAAAACAATAAAATAAAAAAATAAATGATAGCTTTGTTTTTTAGTTTTAATTGAGCCAGAATTGTTTGGCTAAAATGTTAAAATGATGTAATGTAAACTGCAAATGATGTATAAAAGTGCATCTACATTGTAATGGTTCTTTTCATTCCAGGTAGACTTTGACGAATCGGTGGCACAGAGCCGCTTCGTTGTTAAACCAAATGTGGATTCCGACTTAGACCACAGTAAGTACAGTCTAAAGGCCTGGTCACACATACACATCAAACGTCAAGCATCGCGCGCCATGTATGGCATGCAAAGTTTAATCCGCCCCTGTTCACCAGAGTTAATGGAAGACCTGTACAAATTGGCTGTTTTCAGGAAAGCGAACCTACAATGGTCTTCCCAATTTGATGACCCAAGTTGCCAGAGACGAGCTTGGCAGACTGAGCTCGGATATTGAAGAGTGTAATGTCATCTATCTGCCACAGGTATGTTAAAAGATTTCGTTCTAACAATCGCATAAAATACCTCCCCAAAATATACTATCCATGGGAAGAAAACAGGAAATTTGCATTCTCCAAATTAGATGTGAAAGCAAAAAGATTGGTGTAAATTACTGCACTGTTCGTAACCAGATCAGAGGCGCGTTCAATAGCGCAATACGTATGCATACCGACAATACCTTTAACGGTGAAGGTATAGGAACATACCCAATACCGGCGTACGTATTGTGCTATTGAACGCGCCCCAGGTTGGCGTAGTGAGAGGAGTCAGGTTAGGGTAGTTGTACTTTCCTCGCCTTGCACGTCTGTGGCCCTGGTTCGAATCCCAACCAGGTCAGTATGTGGATTGGGTTCTCAGTCCCTGCTTGATTCCATGGGTTTTCCCCTATATACAGAATGCATAGTTCCGACCCGTCAATCAAGCCGAACCCGCCGACCAATCACAACAGAGCTAGCAGACAGCGCCCACATAGGTCAAAGTGATGCAATCATCACAACAATCACGCGATTTTCTGCCCATACAATTTGTATGTTGTATGCGCCAGTGACCGGGTGAATTTTGGTTTCAATGTCGGGCGATTCGCTGTTCAAAGGTAGGAAAGCGCATTTTTATGAATATATGTCATCCCTGCATTACTAGCCTTTCGCTTAGTGTGTGCTACGGTAACTGTCGACCCTAAAACATAAATACCTTTGAGTTTTCTCCAATGAATCTGTGCTTTCCATGCCGAGTCCCGTTGCTTTGTACGTTGTGTGTCACCATTTTTTGCGATGGCTTGTGAGCACATAGCAACACTATCTATGGGGCGGGGTTAACTGGGCAATCTCGGAACTATGCATTGTGTAGGGGTTTTCCTCCCACCTCTAAAACTGAGCATTTCTTGGTCTTCTCTTCACAGATTTCTTCAGGCTTACGAGATACAGTGCCTTGGGCACTTCTGATGAGTAATCCTTGGTTTCAGTACCAGAAAGAATTAATAATAATAATAATGATATTAATCAAAACTTGGATATTTTCCCCCTCTTAGCTGGGTTACCTGCTGGCCATACCTTGCACAAGGCAGATGCAGGAGGAAAAAGACTTCAATATCCTGGGATTGGAATTTGTGGTATGTAAGCTACCGATCTTGACATTTTTCCATGCAAATTCCCTTAACAACTGGGCTAAAACCCACGCAGGGTAATGGGTTACAGAAAAAAAGTAAACGAGAAAGGGAAAGGAAACTTTAATAGTGATTATAAAACACCTGAATAAATCCCTGTCATCTGATTGGTGTGTTGCCGGTCACGTGTCGTTGAATTATTTGGTATAACCCCTGCACTGGGCCGCCTGAATGCACCACGAGCCGTTGGTTATCCACGACGCGCCGTGGTTTATCCACGATGTTGTGTTTGTTACTTTGCCCAGTTGCGCCACCATGCAACACCGAGAGAAGAATCGGGTTCATAGGGAAAACCTGAGGGAGTATACCAACTGTGCCTTGTAGCTCAGCTGGTAGAGCATCTGCCTAGTGAGTCAGAGGTCTCGGGTTCAAATCCCGATAAGGACCTTATTATTTTTTTCTCATCCCAAGTTTGGTTGTTTCATTTCAATGGTGATCAGGCACCATACCAGATGTTGTGTTCTTAAATTCAACTGTATGAGTTCCTTGTATTTTTATAAAATTGGCAGTATTATTTTTAAAAAAATCAATCTTATAATGTATTTATTTCATTTGATTTTCAATTTTATTAATTGAATTTTTGTTTTATTTGATGTCTAGTTTCTGTCAAACAACATGGTACATTACAAGAGTGCCAGCACAAAAGGTTGGTAAACTCAATTAATGGCATCATCGATCTTGTTTAAAAGACGTCAATCATAAAAACAAAACATTTTTAAAAGCGTAATATTATAATGATTCTTAAGCAACAAGTACAGTCTAAAGACGAAATGTAATTGCTAAAATGCTAATTATTGGTAATATTCCAAACTAGATGCCGCAACCCTCCCCTACCCCCTCTGGATTGGAAGTGGCCATATTAAACTAAAGTTAACTTACCTTTTGTTTTAAATCTATTTCAGCATTAGATATGAAATTGGGTGACACTCAGTGTGAAATAACAGGTGAGAAAAATAACATTCAACATTTCTTCAAGTATATGTTTCATTGTCAATAGCATTGCGAATCACAATCACTTAAAGACATATTGCATGATTGGAAAACATTTCAAAAGAGGAACAACAGCATCACATAACTAAAGAATAATGATTTTTATCCCCGTGTAAAATGGTATCTTTGTGTAAGAAATTGCTTACTGAATGTGCTTTTTTTTGTTTTTTAATTGTCTGCTGACAATTGTTTTTACCATTCATTAAACACAAAAACCATGCTTGGGTTTTTTATGGTTTTCTAAAGTATTACTGCATCTATGTGGCTGCAATTTCTACAAGGGAGTTTATCAACATTATTCTTTAGTTATGTAATGCTGTTGTTCCTGTTTTTAAAAGTTTTCAAATCACGTAATTTGTCTGTACATTTGAAAATGTAAAATAATGAATATCTTTTCAAACTTGAATTCAAATCCTTTGTGTCCCTGTACAGACCTGGAAACCCAGATCATGCACAAGGTGCAATACTCGATCCTAGAGAAATCCCAGGTTCTCTTCACTGTAATGCAACATGCTGCAGAATTGGACTGGTAGGCATTACATATTGACAGATAAAAACGGGAGCTTAACCGACATTTTGATATATCTGTAAAAACGACTTGTCCACTTTCGCTCAAACTCCATGTAATCATCATTTGAATCCCCTCTGTTTGAGCTTGTATGGTCACTTTTAATGTTGAGTTTACTTACCAGTCAGGCCAACCCTGACGAATATGATACAATTTAACACGACTGTAACACGACCATCACGATATGACCCAAATTTTGGTTGACTGGACAGTAAAATTTAAAGAACTGACAAAGATCGCCGTGAATCATGGGTTTGTATAACCCCAAACTGTCAGATCACGCCAATTCCTGTTGAGTCGTGTTAATTCGTACTGAGATCGTGTTGATTCTTGTTGGGATCGCGTTATATCGTACTGTAGTCGTGAGAGATCTTCATAGATCGCGGTGAATTCGTGGCAGATTGTTGACATCGTGTCGATTCTTGATAGGTCATGGTGAAAGTCTTGATGCATTCGTGGAGTATGTCAAATTGACACGATTGGTCATATTTGTGCCGTTGCCCTATTCGTGTTATAAAATTAGCATATCTATTGCGATCTACCGCGATTTTCGAAAAATTTCAAATCTTGTCAGATTGCCATGGATCGCATTAATTCTTGTTAGGATCGTGCTCTGTGTGACCAATACATTATGTGCTCTGCTTAAAAGAAGCTATTAGTTATCTGGCTTCTGACCCAGTGACACAATGTAAACAGCTGCTTGCAACCAATGGCTTGACAGAGAAATAGCCCCAGGGTACAGCGCTTCTGGAGTCTCTCCTTTGAGTCACCCTGTAATCTCTAAAGGGTTATTGTGTAAAAATGTTGTGAAACCATAAGGATTCAGGAGAGGTAATATTGTAAGCTGTAGATCTCAATGATTGTCAATCCCATGTCCCTCTTCAGTCTGCTGTCCTTTGCAACAGTGGCCAAAGATTTCAACTACACGCGACCAGAGCTCACATTAGACAACGTAATCCACATCGCTCATGGACGTCACCCCCTTCAAGAGCCGTGCGTTACGACATTTGTGCCTAACAATACATGCTCGGGAAACAAGTATGGCAAGATGAAGTTCCTAACGGGACCCAATGCTAGTGGGAAAAGTGTTTACTTGAAACAGGTTGGTGCCACTACATTATTAAAATACTAATTACTCAATAATTACTAAGAATAGACCATGTAAGTTGACCTTGAGTACCTGCGGGACTCTGCAAGACTCGTCGACTTCCGGAGACCTCGTATAGCAGCTTAACCACAGGCAGCGACCTTTTTTCCCGGTACCAATTTGACACCACGTCAAAATTAGCAGTTCACTTACCAATTCGGGGTCCATTCCTCAAAAATTTGTAGGAATTACCGAGTACTGCACAGTAAATTTCCTTTTTTTTCTACTGTTGGCCATACATATTTTACAGCTCTACATACTAAAAAGGACAGTGCAGATATTGTTCAGACACTGTTCAGAAAATGTCTAAATTGTTTTGTATTTCTTCTAATGTATTGATCAAATTTCCTTTTGTGCAGGTTGGCTTAATCAGCTTCATGAGCCACATTGGCAGTTTTGTGCCAGCAGAGGGCGCCACAATCGGCATGTTGACCGGCATCTTCACTAGAGTTAACACGTTGGAGTCGGTGTCCGTAGGACTGTCCACGTTTCTGATAGACCTTAACCAGGTCAGAAAATGGGATCATCTTATTTTAATAGATTCTGATTTTTTTTAAAAGATTTTTATTAGTTAGATTCGTGGCTGAACGGTTTGGGTTACTGAATCACAAACCGCCATTGGGCACCATGGCCTGCCACGGGGCACCGTGGCCTGCCACGGAGCACCATGGCCGAGTGGTGTACCGTGCTGAATCCAAGACTTTGGTTAATCCACATGTCGTAGGTTCGAATCCCATCCCGGCTTGTCCATGTTGTGTGCTCTTGCCAGAACTTGTTTACACGTCCTCCCGCGTCAATTTGTTAATTTTGACTCGTACAATGCTATAGAGGGTCACATATGAGTACTTTTTCTTTTCTTATTTCTTCTGCAGATGGCTATTGCTCTCAACAACGCAACGGCAAATTCGCTAGTCATCATTGACGAATTTGGGAAAGGTACCGAAAGCGTGGATGGAATAGCCCTGCTGTGTGCAAGCCTCAAACATTGGCTGGCAAGGGGAGCCCTCTGTCCACACGTGTTTGTCGCGTCACATTTTCACAGCATCGTCAAGCAAAATTTATTGCCGTCATCACAGGAACTGACCTACCAGGTAAATACACGGGGTATTGTGACCGAGTGGATTGGGTCGCTGACTCGCAACACTCGGGTGAAGACTTGGTGTTGCAGGTTCGACACCCGGTCGAGGTACCTGTGCCCTTGAGCAAGGCACTCAACCACAATTACCAGGGGCGGATCCAGGGGGGTGTGGGGGTGCACAGGCCACTCCCCCCTTTTCAAAAATATTTAAAAAAAAAAAAAAAAAAAAAAATCAACTTTTTTTGTGCACACTTTTCCTGCTTAAAGTGGTTAAATATTGCCCCAGATCGCACCACAGAGCATCTAGAATCCATCTAGAAGCCGTTAGGGCTTTGCGCTACGTGCTCGCTATTTCATTGTCATCAGCATTTCATGCTTAAAAATTTCATGACCCCCTTTTCAAAATCCTGGATCCGCCCCTGATTGCTCCATCCTTTGGAAGGGATGTAAAGCCGTTGGTACAGTGTGTTGTTGAACTGACAAAAGATCCCAGAGCACTCTTTAGTGAAGAGTAAGGGGATTCCCCAGTGTCTCTGGCTGTCGGCTGCCAATGGCACCACCCACGATGTTTAGGTAGAAGACACTTGGCTTCATAACACCCAATATAAAGTGCACTGCATATGAACATATCCATATGGAATGCGCGCTATATAAATGCATTAATTATAATAATTACAGAGGATGGGAGCATGATGTCAGTTGGTATGGTGATGTATCTTAACATTTAGTATACATACTCTCTCAAAACCGAACCGCAATTTTCTTAAAATATGAATTCTTGATCAGAAAAGAAGTTTGTTGAATACAGTGAACTTGTGGCCGTATATAACAAGGCGCTGATCAAATTTCACGTGAAGAAAACAGGAAATTTGTAATCTCCAATTTGGATATGGAAGCAAAAAGGTTGGTGTAATCATTGCACTGCTTTATGGATCCGGTTTACAAAACATGTTTTTTTTTTTTTACTTTTTTACTTGAAAATATACGGATCGAGAGTGCGAAATTTCAGAATGGTAATGAGAAAAATATGACAAATGATATGGTATGAAAATCTCAACACCTATGGGAAAACTGGGCACTCAAATGTGATCTGGACAAGTTCCTTTAATCATAGCATCCGTGTGGTTTCTTTAGACTATGGAGGTTCTACACAGCGCTGATGAGATGGTATTTCTGTTCCAGCTAGCGGAGGGACATGCAGACTACAGCTATGCCAGTCACATCTCAGCACAGGCTGGCCTGCCAGACGAGCTACTCAAACGAGGCAAACAGGTAAATTAAATAGAGCTTTTGCGCATTCGCAAAGGCTCGTGGGATTGAATGAAAATTGGACTTTCGTTTCAGCTACCTCGCGGGAAGTTTTTTTTAAAAATATATTTTAAAAATTTATATACCACATCCAACAGCGGAGGGACCGCCAATTACAGGAATGGGAACAAGTGTGGTTGAGTGCCTTGCTCAAGGGCACATGTGCCACAACCCGTCACGGCCAGGAATCGAACCTACATTATAGTACTAGCACAGGAACTTAAGTTCGACGCACTAGACCGCTCGGCCATAACACCCCACAAAGTTACGTTACGTTTGAAGTTACGTTGACTTTGCAAGAAGTTTCCTCCGTTTAATTTTTCTGCGCGTTCCCAGTTGTTTTCAGTGCCCTAGCATAGCACATGTTATCCCATCAGGTATCTGAGCTGCTTGCTAAGAGTAACCCCATACATCGTGCAGACTCGGCAATCACTGAAGATCTCTCAAAGCAGAATCAGGAAAGAGTGGAGTCCTTCCTCAAGCTGGATCTTCAGCAGTTTGAATTGACGGAAATCTATCGGAACAAAGTCCTTTCCGAATCCAAGTAAGGCCGTCTGTTGTAAACGCTATTAATTGTTGACATGCCATGTGGTGCTTTCGGAAGATGGGGGCGCTTTAGGCCCTAATTACTAAAACACTTTTGGGCCAATTCCAATCAAACTTTGTTGGAGCTTGTATAATCACCTTTAATTAGGGTTTGGCCAGTCTTAAACATATGTTTAAAACCGGCTAGGGGCCTGGGGCCAATTTCATAAAGCTGTTTAGCAGAAAAATTTGCTTAATCCAAGATTTGTTTGCTTTATAAAAATAGGTTTTCAGTCAAAATCTTATGAGATATGTATTGCAATTGACTGATATTCTTCCTAAAAACGCAAGTTGACATACAATGTTGACTATTAACCCATTTTTATAAAGCACACAAATTGTGGATTAAGCAAATTTTTCTGCTAAACAGCTTTATGAAATTGGCCTCTGGAGGAGTGATAAAGGCCCAAGCTGCAAGGCCAAACCCACTTTTATTCCCCTTCATAAATACCTTTTTGCCGTTTTGCCATATTTTGCATTTTTGTATGCATCGCGTTGTTCGTTCAAACTGTTAGCTGGGTCTTTCTATAAATTAGGGGTCCAAAAGTGTGACATTTGGTGTCCCCCGTTACACCTGATATGTGTTATTTTTCGTACAAAAATCATTAAAATGGCTTTTAAACCATTTTGTATGAATTGTACTTTATGTACTCACTCTTTGAGATGGAAAGTATTTAAAGAATGTGTCCTGAATTTACAAAAACAAGATGTAAAATGTAACGGGGGACACCAACATTGGACCCCTAATTTATAGAAAGAATTAGCTGTGCGTTGAGTTGTTTTTGTTCGATCACGCGCGTAATGTAGGCGTGTTGTACGCACACGGCGGGGTACTTTTGGGAAAAGGTGTTTTTTTTGGTCAAGTTTTCTACAGTACACGAGAACAAAGAGATGTCCGCATAGTGTATAGGGGGGAAGACTGTGTGTGCGTGAGCGTGTTCCAGACCATACGCACTGACTAGCGCAGGCACAAATGCTGGCCAGGCAAGAAAGTGTTTAATACTGGCCGGCCGGTCTTTATCGTCCATTTAAGACTGGCCACGTGACGTGCTCTCAGCCTATATGATGCGTAAACAATACCCCATGCCCTCAGCGGCAAAATGTATCAATTTTTTAAAAATATTTCACATTTCGCATTTAAGAACTGTGACTTTTGTCTAAAAGAGTGCCGGACAATGAAAATATCTGAACACACTCCTTTAACATACACATAACAAGAAAGGTGATCTTTTAGCTGAACGAAGTCAAGACATTTATTTCAACAAAATGGTCAATAATTGAACAAGTCGTTATTTATTTAATGTTACATACATGATATGACTGCTTTCACTGTTTTATTCTTCAGTCCTTATGGAGTTTGGCAATACATGTATTCAATTCATTAAATGCTGGTTATTTCATTTGACAAAAACACACACACAATCTTTGTTGTAATTTCTCGAGCCGTTTTGCAGCTGTCACGTGTTACTAAACATCTCCCGTGTTTGTCCTTCAGATCGGAAGAGAACAATAAAGCCGTGCTTTTCCGCTAGCAGCCACGTGCGTTTCCCCACGTGGCTCTATTGTTCTCTCCCCATCTGGAGAACAAACACGGGAGGGTCATGACCTGTTGACCCCATGTGAAAGCGGCCTATACTATCTCAAGCAGAAATAAATTCATGTTGTGTTTGTTACCATTGCTATCAACACTTTGAGTAAGGTTTTTCTTGTAAAATATCGGGTGACGGCCAATAATGTATTGGGGGCTTCAAAATTGAAATTCTTCATTGGCGTTTAATAACAAGAGCGCACCAGTCGCCTCTGTAGTAGGTCTCATCTCCGACCTTTTCGGAGCACAAATCGCTACCAAGGGACTTCTGGACCCGCTGGAGGAGATCAGCGGGGGCATCCCGGGCGAAATTGGCCACGTGGGTCACGAAATCTAACATCAAAAGAGCCTCGTCCGGCATAGCCCCTGGGTCGCCCAGACAGGCCGTGATTTTGGAGCGAATCTTGATATCCGTGTCCTCAACGATGGAGATCTTGCAGTCGGCACATGCGGCTCGCATCTCGGTAGACGTTGGCAACTGGGTTTCAGCATCAGGGAGATGTGGAAGACGGGCATAGGTAAAACCAGATTTGTCTAAATAAAGGGGGGAAATATGAGGTGTTCTAGCAAAATGAGAATGAATTGGGCAAAATTCGAAATCGGGGTATCGATTTTGAGGTGGCACAACATTATTTTTGTGTCACAATCACCATTTTCTCACGCTATAATAATGCACGTAAATTTGACATGCAACGCTTTGAAAGAAAATGGTGTGGACGAAATTTGGAGTGAAACGATGCACAGAATTTCTCAAAAACCTTTTTAGTTATTCTGTGATTTTCAGTTCGTAGGTAGGTAAGTCATCTACTGGCTCGCACGGCCGGTATTCAACCCTGTTTATGTGGCATAGAGTGACTAGGAGCAATGCTGCTCCTCCTGGATGGGATCCCAGTCCATCGCAGGTCTATCCTGCCCCAGTAACTAGTTCGGTTTCTCCAACCATATTTGCTGGTACCCATTTGGTGGAAAGAGACAACGTGGAGTAAAGTGTCTTGTCCAACGAAACAACGCAGTGAAATGGCCAGGTTTCGAACCATGGACTTCTCGACCGAAAGTCCGACACGCTATCCACTAGACCACCATGCCTCCGATCCAGTGCATAGTTTCACTCCATATTACCTTCACACTGCTTTTTCTTAAAGCGATGCACGTCAAATTTACATGCCTTAGAACCAATACTCTACGCTTCAAAGAGATTCACAAACCATACCTGAAACCAAAATGACCAGCATGATGCCGTTGGGTTCCAGTCGCTTGTACAGATCCTTCATAGATGCTCGAAGGTCCGGCACGTAGTAGATGGAGTGCAGGCTGGATATGAAATGGAATTTGGCGTCTTGGTTGCTAGGCGTGGCCTGGTACTCCTCCAGTGTCTGCGTCCGCCAATCGTAAGTCATATCCGGCAACGCCTCGGAAGCTACTCGCTGTTTGAAACCTTCCACCATGTATGGAGCGGGTTCCACCACGGTGGTGTGAACGGGGATGTGGGGCTGTTTTTGGTTGCGAAGAATACCCAGAATATTGCTTTCTAGCGATCCTGTGATGAAAGGATTATAAGAGGATTGCCTTCTGAAGTAGGAAGATTTTAAGTGTCGCAGAGTATTTCATAACATTTCATGAGGGGTCTTAACACAAGCCACATTTTTTTTTTTACAATATTAAAAGTTCTAACCCTCACCGTGTGGTTTTGTGGGGCCTGGATTTTGTTTGCAAATACGTCTGCTATGCAATGTTCTCAACCTACCATCTCCGGGCCCAATGCTAAGAACTCTCGTGGCTTCGCGGTCGCCCACGCTAACATCTAAAGTCCGGATTATCTTCTGTAGTTCAGTATCTGCCCACTTCTTAAAGACATTGCCTCTGTCAGTGAGGCGATGGTAGAACTCAAAGGCCGCCTTGTATCGATCCTGGTCGTCGATTAGTTTCACTAGAGAGCTCATGGCGATTGTACCCAGAGTTGTTTAAGAAATAATCTGTAAATGGCAAAAACACATCGGCAAGTTTTGTTTAATGGTTGCCAATATGTAGACCGAAGATTCACCTGGAATTTTATATTTTTGTACGTGTGTAAGTTTTGTTTCAGCGCATCTAACGAATTATTGAGTGTGTATAATGACAAATTACTAATTACTACACTGTAAACAATTGCCCGTAAATTTTACGGTGGATAAGTATGCAGCGAGTTGCCACCTATTAATTATCGTAATATTAACGGTTATCCCGTAAATTATTTAACGGGAAATCCCGTAAAATTGTACGTTTTTACGGTGCTTTTTCCATACTTTTCTCTGGTGCTCGAATTCCGTCCAGTACTATAATTAACTTCTGCTGATCATGTAAGGTCTGTGGCTGGACATCAAATCAATGATAGACCATATACGAATAGCCGCCATTTCGTGGTGCAGTTTCTTTGTTCCTTGAGGACATGCATGGTTGCACATATTGTGCTTCCATTGTTGAACGGTTTAAGTAACAAAAGGTGCCCCACGAAATGGCGGCTATTCGATATGGTCTATTCACCAGTAGTGATTTCCATTTATGCTCCGTGTATGCCTACATCGCATAGCCCTCGGTTGCACATAGGTATTTACTAAAATTAAATTTATTATATTTCGCTCATCTGTCGCTATCTTAACTTTTACGCAACAGCTGTAAATTTTGCATCTTTTCAAGCAAGAACAATTAAATGACAAAGTGCAAAACAACTGAAAACTTAAGAAAATTTCTATCTTTACGAGTGAAATCTGTTAAGTTACACGCGATCCCACAATGCACTGTGAAATACCTTTTACGGGTTCGGCCGTAAATATCCATTTATGGGTACTTCCCGTAATACGTGACGTACTTTCTACCGTAAAAATACGGTAATGTAGGCCTATACCAGGGCTGCGTTCCAAACACGCGAACATTGCAAACGTTTTCATCGTTCGCCAAGAACTGGTACCCGGCTTTTCATAGACGAGTGCACAAAAGTACTGTAACCAGTGGCTAACGTTGGCAACGTTCGCGTGTTTGGAACGCAGCCCTGATGACAGCCCGACGTCGATAAAGCAAAGGCTTAAAATCGTAACGATGGATTACTAAGTTCGTAAAATAATTACGGACTTAATACTAGGTTCGTTCAGACGATCGTTGTTGGTAGTGAGCGATTGTGAGTAAGCTCGTAAGTAGTGACCGTGTGGACGCACTTACTTACAAGTTAACGACGATTTACCCACGAGAAATCTTATGAGTAGCGCGTTACTTACGAGCGCGCACCATTGGTATATGGGTCGTGTGCATGCCTGCGCGTCGTTGTTAAAGCACCGTGTGGACACGCGTCGTTGTTTGTGGGACTGTCGTTCGGTAGTGCCCGTCTGAACATGGCTATAGTATAGGTTGTTATTTTTAGAAGGCTTGGTCCATTAGACAGATGGTATTTAGATATTGAGGAACGCTGGACGGAGTTCGTCAGTTCATCAGGTGACTACATAATGGTTATGTCAAAGGTCGTTAAAGGCCATGCAGATGAAACGTTTTTACGAAATCCAAGAACAGCAGCATTACATATTGCTGAAGAATAATGTTGATAAACTGCCTTGTAGATGCAGTAATAATTCAGAAAACTTGACAATTCCATGCATGGTTTTTGTGTTGAATGAACCATTGTTGTCAACACATTTAGTCAGGTTTTGCTTTTCAACTCGGGGCGTAAAATGTTGGGTCACAGTTCACTGCAAATAAAGTAATGTACTTTAAAGCAATCGCTGGTAATTTCAAGCTAGGTTACAGCGTCAGACAGTCGATCTATAGGTTGTTGTATGTATGTATTCTGTCGGTCGGTGCCACGTCACATCCGGTAGGGCTGGAGTGAAAACAACGGTGTGCTCATGGTGACAAGCGCAGGAACAAATAGCCGTTGTCTATACGCAACACGTACACGTATCTAAGCATTAACGATATTTGTTTTCACTCCAGTCACGGTACTATGTACGTATACAAAGGCATATGACACGGGGTCACAAAAGTGCCAGGATGTGCGACCGACAGAAAACCGCTCAAGTGTCAGAAAAATGCTATTTTAATACGTCGGAAAAATCGTTTTAAAAATTCTTATATCTAATATAAACATTAACAAAGATTGGGTGCACTGTGCTAATGGAAAATTTGCGTGTCTCGCATTCATAAAAGATTTTGTCCTCGTGTTTGCGTACAAGTTGAATCGCTCTTGTGGGCCCCACGGCCTTTCTGACCCCTTTGCTATAGGAGCCGCACACAAAGTTGAGGGGAACAATCTCGACCCTTATACACACGAAACCCGGCACAGTATAGGCTACAACAGTAACACAAACGGCGTTTCCCATGCACCAACTTTTCAACAATTAATTGTGTTTACAAAATTCAATCTTAAAAATATGTGTTCAAGTTGTGAAGCTTTAAAAATTATCCCACCCATGTATGTGAAGACATGTTTTCAACCATATACGGAATTTAAGCAAAATAAAGTTAGAGCTTACCGTACCCTGGCTTCAGCATATATGCCTCAGTTGACTGCCACGTGTCACTCCATGCATGACGTGACGTCAGCATGCTTCACGTCTATGCCAGGGTCTCATTTGATAAAGTGTTTAAAGGAGCTTGCTCAGATTTTTTGGCCAGAAAATGGATTTCGCTCTCACCCAACAATCATATAAAATACTTCTGCCTCAAAATACTCATTCATGGGAAGAAAACAGGGAATTTACAATCTCCAATTTGGATGTGGGAGCAAAAAGTTGTGGACTCGCTGTATTGCTTTATGGAAAGGATAAATTAGCAACACCGGTGGTGACAGTATCCTTGAAAATACGGATTGAGAACGCGAAATTTCAGAATGGTAGTGAGAAAAATGTGACAAATGATATGATGTGAAAATCTCATCACCCATGGGAAAATGGGGGCGGGGAGGGGTGGGGGGAGGTAGACTAGTGAAGACAGTGTGACCAGTCTAGGCAAGGCATTGTATTTGGTGGGGTACAATGGCGGACGGTGGCTTCAATTGGAGACGTCGTTGCTTCATCCAGTGTATATCGATGGGCTAGATCCGCCACTGATTATTTTGTCCAGTCACAAAGGTTAATCTGCCTCGCCCTTTGCCCTTTGCCCTTTGCCCGAGCAGCACACTAAGGCTGCGTCCGGGCGTGTACTCTGTTAACACGAGTTATACTCCTGCGCGCGTGAACGGCAAGAATAACGACACTCGGGTCGGGGAGAGTATGCTCTCACTACTCCCCAACAAATGGGGAGTGTGCTCGTACTCCTGTCAAGTGTCATGTGATTTGTACGAAGATGGTGGAATATGGGTGGGAGTTTTGGTGAATTTGCTTAACGTGTCAACTCAATAACTAAAACAATAACTCACTAAGGTTTGTTTTAGACGGCGTCAAAGGTTCTCACGACTTACGGCCTGTATTTCCTCAGTTTCTTGTGAGCAATGAAACAGCATTTTTTTGTGCAGTGATGGCAAGAGACGTCCATCTTCACTGATTGCTATTCGCGCACGCGGACTGCGGATTTGCCGTTCGCGTTATGTGACCCGAGTGCAATGCGCACGCATTACTCCCGAGTAACGAGAACTGCACGCCCGAACGCAGCCTAAACGACTACCCTCGATTTCGGGTTTTAGATGTCAGCAATTTTGCCGATTTCTATTGAGCTCGTGCCAATGACGTCATTTTGGGAGTAAAACAATGCCGCGTCGTTTTGGAAGCAATGTGCGTGCGCGTTGTATGTGTCCATAGTGCGCGTAACGCGCTATGCTGAGGCTCCCATTGGTGAACTAAACCGCGTTACGCCCACCGGAGACACACACAACGTGCACGCACATTGCTTCCACAATGACTCAGCATTATTTGACTCCCAAAATGGCATATTCGCACGTGTTCGAAAGGGTCAATAAAACTATATTATCTGGTTGGTGGAGCACGTTGTACATGCAACAGACAGTATGCATTGCTTTATGTTTGAACCCAACACTTCATAAGTAGGGTGTACATTTCTAGATGCATGAATGAAAAACGTTTGCTTTATGAGATTACCAGCCGAAATTTCACCCGATTTAAAAACTACCTTCGGTTGTCAATTTCCAGCATGCAGAAATGCCATTTTGGACGGAAATAAATTCATGTGGTGTTTGTTACCATTGCTATCAACACTTTGAGTAAGGTTTTTCTTGTCAACTCTTGAAAAAAAAAATTTGGTTATTGCAAATGATACAATGGGCCTTTAAAGTACCCCGACTGACTTTGCCCCAAAGTGATTGCAGAAACGTGTGACCCTGTTGTGAGTTGGCGTCCATTTTAAGCGGGTATAGGTTTCCGTAGCAGAAAAGCAGATTTTCACGAACCTCCATTTTAAAAATGGTATTCTTGCTTGTCCTTATATTGAAAGGATTGTGAACTTTGTAAGACGTTTATTTAAATAAACCGAGAACTTTATTGAAAAAACACCGCTGTGTCATTAATAAGTTTAATAATACTAATTTATCAAGGAACAAACTTAAACATTAGACCCGAGCCATAATGAGCCAATTTTAATAACTAATCCAATAACACGGTTACCATCGATCTTTCACCTTTGTGTATGTGTGGAAAGAATACCGTAACACCAACATTTTTGAAAAAAAGCTGAATTCGAAACTGACATAATAATTAGACTTAATGCGACCTACATGTACTAGTAGCTTCTATACCTTAAACATATTCTCACAAAGGAAATTAGACTAGTATCCTCACGCTTCGACCCACACGACACCAATTTTGGGCTATAGCCCATTCAGTTTTCATATCAAACTTGTGTTCCCCCAATATCCATGTGGGCATGTCAATGTTTCTATCATATGATAATCATATGATACCCATATGGGCCAACTCTTGAGAAGCCCATATGGGATTCCCCGGCCGAGATGTTCCCACATGATCCCCATTTGCGCCAGCCCAGATGAATCCAATATATGGGATTACCCATCCCACATAATTCCCGTATGGGCCAACCGGTGTGGATTGATCCCACACGGGCTTATACCCAGGTTTATCCCATATGATTCCCATACAGGCCAGCCCAGGTAGATCCCATATGGGGTTGCCCGGGTTTATCCCATACAATTCCCATATGGGTCAGCCCAGCTATAGATTTCATATGGGCTTGCTCAGGTTTATCCCATAAGAATCCCATATGGGCCAGATCGTATTAATCCCATTGGCCTTGCCCAGCTTTATCCCACATGATTCCCATACTGGCCAGCCCAGGTAGATCCCATATGGGGTTGCCAGGGTTTATCCCATACAATTCCCATATGGGTCAGCCCAGCTAGATTTCATATGGGCTTGCCCACTAGGTTTATCCCATAAGAATCCCATATGGGCCAGATCGTGTTAATCCCATATGGGCTTGCCCAGGTTTATCCCATATGTTACCCATACGGGCCAGCCCATATGGACACCCATATGAGGAAACCCATATGGGCCCAATATGGGATACATATGGGTTTGGCAATGCCCAGATAGCCCAGGTATTGCCCATATGGGCTTGCTACCTGGGAACATGGATCTACACAAACATATGCTTTTCATGATGTTTTCTAAAGAGTTGAAGTTTTGGTACAATGATCGCCTAGTTTTAAGTGTTATTGATAATTCGTGTTTTGAAATGTTCTTTAACAAGTGTTGTTTTGTTTAGCTCTTAAGGGGAGATGATGTGTACGAACTACACGAACTACATACATTACGTTTGTCACGAACTACATACATTACGTTTGTCACGAACTACATACATTACGTTTGTCACGAACTACATACATTACGTTTGTCACGAACTACACGTTCAAAATAGTAACACCAGAAGATGACACCCCGCACACCGTTGCTAAGCAGTTCAGAAACCGGTGAGTTAGTTCCATTTTCTTTTGATTAAGAACCCACAACCACAACAGTCACAAACATGATTTTGGTTGTGGTCGCGAAAAATAGGCCCTTGTTGACATGCCTTTACTGTCGTGTAATTATGAGAGCGCTCCAGTCCCCTTTGAAGTATATCTCGTCTCCGTCTTTTTCAGAGCACAGATCGCTACCAAGGGACTTCTGGACCCGCTGGAGGAGGTCAGCGGGGGCATCCCGGGCGAAATTGGCAACGTGGGTCACGAAATCTAGCATCAAAAGTTCGTCTTCCGTCATTGCCGGTGGATCGCCCAAACAACCCCGGATGCTGGCGCGGATGTTGATATCCACGTCCCCAGCTATCGGTATACCGCAGTCGGCGCACGCGGTTCGTATCTCGGCCGATGTTGGGAAATGGACTTTGACTTGGTCGTTGGGGAGATGCGGAAGGCGGACCTGGGGGATACCAGATTTGTCTGAAAAGGAATAAAAATCGTGCAGGCAAACTTAAAAGAACATTTTAAAAGTAATACTGACGGTACATCATAAATCTCTGGAACATTAACTGATTTAGACTAGAGAAAAAAAATGCAAATTATGCTCTGACCTTGTCTGACCGCAAGATCGAGGAGGCTAATAGATTTAACACATTTTATCGGTCAGTTATGTATAAACACCTCTTGTGGCAAAGCTGACTGAACCAGCCCCCATATTAAAGAGCCACCGAGGCAGGGTGCGCCACTCTGCCTTAAGTGCCTCTCAGAACTCTTGCACTTAGGGTTGTTTTTGAGATTCGCGGCTCCAGAGGTCGGCTCACCGTACCGTTTTCCGAGAGGCCTTATAACTACGGGATTCTCCCAGAAACAGGAAATGCCACATTCCATTACTGTGGAATTCACTTTGTTCAAGCAGGTCCACTTAGACCAAGAAAATCACTGAAGCAGAACAGTCTTGAAAGCGATTCCAAAGTGATTGGTCGATCAGTGCCTTGTTATCCACATATTCACTACATTCAACAAACGTTTGCTCTGCACCAAGAATCCACATTAAATTGTCTTTTTGGGGGTTTTTTTTCTTTTCATTTCAATTTATTTAGTTATCACATTAAAAATGTGAAATTTGTTCTCCCAGTGTACATCTTTAAAACAACAAAAATAATACAGTACAATACAATGAAAACACCAATCACCCATCACCAGTCACTAAAAACACACCACACAAATGACAAGAAAATGGCTCCTCACAATGGGACATTTAAGGCAAGGAAAAATCATTGTGGCCACAATTATCAAACCACTAGATTGCATCACCGTCTTAATATTAAAAACCTGAATTGCCCACGGTAAAAACGAGGACCTAAACCTATTTGTTTTGAGATTAAGTTGTCTCACTCTACCAGACCGGTTTATTAGAAAATTAGAAAGGGTCAACGAAATTCTACGTTTCCGCAATCAACGTGTCTCTTAACAATTCTCTCAAAACACTTCATGGCAATAGCTACTGGCCTGTAGTCATTAAGGACAGACGGAGTTGGTTTCTTTGGAATCGGGACAATCGTCGATGATTTCCAGAGATTTGGAACCACTCCGCTGTCTTTCATTTTGGGGAGACTATACACTCGGGGTGTCCAAGCCAAACCACGCAGCCTCAGAATCGAGGTTTCACCAGATCCCAGGTAATCGTCTTACAAATAGTCTTTATTGCATCAAAATTAGTCAAGGGAATCCAAAGTAAAGTTATGTCATTTTCAGTGCAGCAAGGTCAGCCCTCAACTAGGAGTGACTGCCTATTGACTAATAATAAACTGAGTGGCCAGTTCTTCTTGTCAAATAATCAGATATAATTCATGAACTATAGGGTGTGACTTTACTGCACCAAAAATGACATAACTTTTGATTCGCTTAAAGGATTTTAATACAATAGACTATTCTTCATGTAAGAAGATTCCCTATCAGGATCCAGGGAAACCTCGATTCTGAGGTTGCTGGTTTGGCCTAGACATTTTTTGGGACATGCGCCCTGTATTTACATACCGGAGTTCAAAATGATCAACATGACGCCATTGGGTTCCAGTCGTTCGTAGAGGTACCAGAGAGAGGCCCGTAGGTCCGGTACGTAGTAGATGGAATTCAAGCTAGAGATGAAATCGAATTTGGCATCTTGGTTGCTAGACGTGGCCTGGTACTCCTCCAGTGTCTGCATCCGCCAATCGTAAGTTACATCCGACAATCCACCGGAGGCCACTCGCTGCTTGAAACGTTCCACCATATACGGAGCGGGCTCCACTACGGTGGTGTGAATGGGGATGTAGGGCTGTCTTTGGTGGCGAAGAACGCCCATGATATTTTCTTCAAGCGAACCTGGGATTAAAGGATTGAATTTAAAGGATTGTACAACAAACGGGGTTATTTCCTTGTGTGATTGAGGATGGGTATCATTTAAACCAACCTGTGTGAAATCTCATGGATGTTCGTTTCGAGGAAGCTATTACCGACAAAGTTTTCAAAAATAGTACGAAGCCACGGGGCTGGTTCTCTGGCTACATTGCAGAAAAAAACAGAGCCATACCACGGTCGTCATATTCATATCATTTCACGGGGAATCTTTGCTTCAGATGCAGTTGAAACCACTTTTATCTTCCATTTAAAGGGCCCCTTATTTAGGATTTTTATCAATGAAATCTATGCTTTAAAACCACTCTACTCAGTTAAAGTCATAAAAATCCTATTTGGAGCTTGCTTTGGGGGTTAAAACAAAGGTTTTTAGTTTTTATGCTAATGTGAATATGCATATTCATAACCAAGGTCACTATGTCACAAGAGGCAAACACAGGAAAATCACATTCAACTGTGCACAAACTTTTGTAATCCATGGCTGTTTGAGTTTGTTTTACATGTTTCCTGCTGTAAGCCATAACAAAACGGGGTAGAAACTGCAGCAATTTGCCACAAGTCCAACTTGAAGTCTTATGTTTTTTCTTAACTTTTCCCTTCTGTCTTCCTTATGTGATGCACTCAAAACAGCGCCCTCTGTCTGTGATTTATTGCAGTGAAATCTTTAACGTTGAAAAAGGCCACCTTTTATTGATTTTACATCCAAACGAACAATAGTATGTCTTGCTGAACAAGTAATCCGTCATTATGAAGCAAAGCTTAGGCACAAAGTTGTTTAGCATGTCACAGGCCCTTTAAGTAAGATGTTAAATCTTCACTTCGTTTTGCCTAGGCTATACATTTAATTCATACAAATGCAACGGGTTGCGTTTTGTGCAAAAACGCAACCATACTACGAATAATTATTTTGAACGTACCATCTCCGGGCCCTACACTGAGAAATGTCGTAGCAGCTCGGTCGCCCACGCTGACATCTAAGGCCTGAATTATTCCACGAAATTCAGTATCTACCCATCTCTTGAAGACGTTGCCTCTGTCGGCGAGGCGATGGTAGACCTCAAACCCTTTCTTATACCGCTCCTGGTCGTCAAATAGTTTCACCAGAGAACCCATTGCGATTGTGTGTCCAAAAAGTTGTTTTCGGAAAACCTGCATGCGCATATTAAATGGAACAACGTTTAGGCCTAAAGGTACAGTACATACCGGCTATATGTATAGCTGCTGGAGGTTTTTATCTTACTTTTTTTTATTCAGTGCGCATATTTCGGCAGTCAGTTTGCGTAAGACAAAAATATTGGATTGGTTACGTTTCGATGGAGGCGGGCAAGTTAATGATAAATGATTAATGATGAGCGCTTGCTCAGGTCAATAAAATTAATAATTCTTATTAGCACCTTTATTTTTCAAAAATGCACTGCCTCAAAATGATACAAGTATAGGCCTCTAGTAATTTGTAAAACTTACGTTTCTCGTCGAGTTTATATTTTCTGTTGCTCTCAGACTGGTGTTTGAAAAACGAAAAGACCACACCCTATAAAGAGTCCTGTTGTGTTAAACGTTGGGACGTTTTGCCTCGTGTATTCGTTTGTTGGCCTTGGGTGATCATGCAGCGGACGGTTGCATTGCTATAGCGTTCTATAAGTAATGTGTGGTTAATGCACGAAAATGGGTGGCATATAAATGCTCATTTAAATACAGAGATACAAGAGGAATAAGGGCCGAGGTCGGGTTTTTCCATTGTATTCATATTCAATTTCAATTCAGGTGACCATTATTTCGCACTCTCGATGAACAATAAATTAGAGTTACAAATTACTAGTAAGCTGATAATATTGAACATAAGCGTGGGTATGAAGCGGGACTCCCAGTCGGAGGTTGGGGGTTCGAGCCCCACTTCGAACAACGTGTCTGTGTCCCTGGGCAAGGCACTTAATCCCAGTTGCCTCGTCAACCCAAGCGATATATGGGAAGCTGTTATGGGGAATGCCACAATCTAACTGCTGATAGGATTGTGCGCCTTGGCCGGGTTGCACACCTAGTTGAAGCGAAATGGTTCTGGTGATTTCCTGATGGCAGCGGTAATAATGGCAACAGCCGCCTCGGAATATGTTTACATAGTTAGATGGCGCTTTACAAATGCATGTGTTATTATTAAGCACAAGCTTGTAATTGGAACAGCCAAGACAGACAAGGATATCACAATCTCAGTATAGATTGGTTCGTTGGTGATAACGGCTTGATCAAAATGTTTGAACGGATGAGTGTCCTCGCATGACAACTATAAGTGCCGACACCAGCGCCGTTAATAAATACATTGTAGCATTGCCGATATAGCCGTACCTTTACGATTCTATATTTTGCACCATGAATTTGCCCACTGTATACCATGAATTTTCGGAATAAAATCAGTTGCACAACGCGCCCCTTTTGTGTACACTGCATGCAGGCGTCAATAAAAATGCGCGAATTGTTTGAAGTGGCAACGTAATGTCTTGTAACGTACAGTTCATTGCACTGGATAGCAGACGTACAGAGAACAGGTCCTCGGCTCTTATGTGTATATTGAGTTGGCGTCCATTTTAAGCGGGTATCGGTTTCCGTAGCAGAAAAGCAGATTGTCATAAACCTCCATTTTAAAAATTATATTCTTGCTTGTACTCATTGAAAATACTATGAATTGTAGGATAGGGCGACAAATCGTGTTTAAAAAAGCTATATTAGGGCGACCTGCTCAATAGGGCGACATTTTGGTGTCGCCCTAATATTTTTGAGTTTAAAATTAATTTTTTTAGGTCAAAAACCATTTTTATGGGGACTGGAGTCGTTTCTCTTCGGTCTGTGACCATCTCCGGAAGCTTCGGGTAAAAAAATAAGGTGTCATTTTGAGTGACTCTTGCCGAAATTTCGGTGGTCTCCGGCGAGAGTCTTGCCGAAGTGTCGCCCCATTGCGGCATCCAGCGTTCTTTAAAGGATTATAAGAACTAAGACGTTTATTTAAATAAACCAAGAACTTTATTGAACAAAAACACCGCTTTGTCATTAATAAGTTTTAGAACAGTTAGATTTAATAATACTAATTTATCAAGGAACAAACTTAAACATGAGGTCTCGTGTTACATGTGCACATTTCTATTTACCGGGCGTAAACAATCGATGACGTCATTAAATCAGAATTTGGTCTGTTTTAATGACCATAACCAGGATCATGCTTCTGACGTGTTACTGATTCGACCAATTAACGGCTTCGGTTGCCGAAAACCAAAGGTGATCATTGGGTAAATCTCCAATTACGTCACAAACATGATTTTGGTTGTGGTCGCGAAAATAGGCCCTTGTTGACATGCCTTTACTGTCGTGTAATTATAAGAGCGCACCAGTCCCCTTTGAAGTTTAGGCCTACCCCATCTCCGTCTTTTTCGGAGCACAGATCGCCACCAAGGGACTTCTGGACCCGCTGGAGGAGATCTGCGGGGGCATCCCGGGCGAAATTGGCAACGTGGGTCACGAAATCCAGCATCAAAAGTCCGTCCTCCGCCATTGCCGGTGGATCGCCCAAACAACCCCGGATGCTGCCCCGGATTTTGATATCCACGTCCGTAGCTATCGGTATACCGCAGTCGGCGCACGCGGTTCGTATCTCGGCCGATGTCGGGTAATGGACTTGGACTTGGTCGTTGGGAAGATGCGGAAGGCGGACCTGGGCGAAACCAGATTTGTCTGAAAAGAAATAAAAATCGTGCAGGCAAACATTTTAAAAGTAATACTGACGGTACATCATAAATCTCTGGAACATTTACTGATTTAGACTTTAAAGAAAGAGAAAAAAACGCAAATTATGCTCTGACCGCAAGATCGAGGAGGCTGATAGATTTAACACATTTTTATCGGTCATTAAGGTGTATAAACACCTCTTGTGGCAAGGCTAATGACTTAATCAGCCCCGTAAGAGCCACTGAGGCAGGGTGCGCCACTCTGCCTGAAGTGCCTCTCTGAACTCTTGCACCTAGGACTGTTTTTGAGATGCGCGGCTCCAGAGGTCGGCTCACCCCACGCATATTTAATCAGGTTGAAAACCAACAAAATTTGTTTTCTACGGATTCTCCCAGAAACAATCACAGTCACATTTTATTTTCTCTGGGAATCACTTTGTTCAAACAGACCCACTTAGACCTGAAAAACAAAAAATCACTGAATCAAAACAGTCTTGAAAGCGATTCCAAAGTGATTGGTCGATCAGTGCCTTGTTATCCACAAGTTCACTCACTATTCAGCAAACTTCTGTTCTGCATCAAGAATTGACATTTAAAAAAAAATTGCTTTTCTTTTTTGGGGGGAGAGTATATAGGCCTACATACCGGACGACAAAATGATCAACATGATGCCGTTGGGTTCCAGTCGTTCGTAGAGGTACTGGAGAGAGGCCCGTAGGTCCGGCACGTAGTAGATGGAATGCAAGCTAGAGATGAAATTGAATTTGGCATCTTGGTTGCTAGGCGTGGCCTGGTACTCCTCCAGTGTCTGCGTCCGCCAATCGTAAGTTACATCCGACAATCCACCGGAGGCCACTCGCTGCTTGAAACGTTCCACCATATACGGAGCGGGCTCCACTACGGTGGTGTGAATGGGGATGTAGGGCTGTCTTTGGTGGCGAAGAACGCCCAGAATATTTTCTTCAAGCGAACCTGGCATTAAAGGATTGAATTTAAAGGATTGTACAACAAACGGGGTTATTTCCATGTGTGATTGAGGATGGGTATCATTTAAACCAACCTGTGTGAAATCTCATGGATGTTCGTTTCGAGAAAGCTATTGCCGACAAAGTTTTCAAAAATACATGTAGTACGAAGCCACGGGGCTGGTCCTCTGGCTACATTGCAGAGAAAACAGAGCCATACCACGGTCGTCATGCATATTCATATCATTTCACGGGGAATCTTTGCTTCAGATGCAGTTGGAACCACTTTTATCTTCCATTTAAGTAAAGCGGGCCTCCCACTGTGCGAATTTTGCCACGAATTAGCTACGATTTGGTACGATTCGGTACGATTGTGTGTAGAGTCTATAGGCAGTCTCCGATAATCGTACCAATTCGTAGGAAATTCGTGGCAACTATCGCACAGTGGGAGGCCCGCTTTAGATGTTAAATCTTCACTTGGTTTTGCCTCGGCTTTAATTCATACAGATGCAACGGGTTGCGTTTTGTGCAAAAACGCAACCATACTGCGAATAATTATTTTGAACGTACCATCTCCGGGCCCGATACTGAGAAATTTCGTAGCAGCTCGGTCGCCCACGCCGACATCTAAGGCCTGAATTATTCCACGAAATTCAGTATCTACCCATCTCTTGAAGACGTTGCCTCTGTCGGCGAGGCGATGGTAGACCTCAAACCCTTTCTTATATCGCTCCTGGTCATCGATTAGTTTCACCAGAGAATTCATGGCGATAGTCTATCCAGAAAGTTGTTTGCGGAAACCTGCATATTAAAGGTATATAGAACACGTGATTGGTATCTCGAAAATCAGAAATGTTCACAGATTTACACATAACTTAGGCCTACACAATATAAACATGATGATGGTAGACAACTTCCCCCGAAGTGCTATATTCCTTGAAAAATTAGTAATTTTAAACAGTTAATTCTCGTCTCATGAGACGAGAATTCACTTCGCCCCCAAACCACTTCTCCCAAACACCACTTCGCCCAAACACCACTTCGAACATAGGCCGTGGTTCAGGGCGAAGTGGTTTTTGGGCTAAGTGATTTGGTGTGAAATGGCACTCGGGCGAAGTGGTTTGGGGGCGAAATGAATTTTCGTCTCGTGGGACGAAAAATAATCGTTTTACTCATTTCTCAAAGACTACTATGTATAGCACTTCAGACAAAACCATTTCAGGGGAAGTTTTCTACGGTCATCATATTTATATTGTGTAAGTTAGGCGTAAATCTGTGAACATTTCTGATTTTCGAGATACCAATCATGTATAGGCCTACTGCCTTTATAGTCTTGGTGAATGTACTGCACTGAGGGTAAATTAGCCTTTTGTATGTTTCACGTGGATAGCGTCTGGTGTACTGACCAAGTGTGCACTTGACCAAACTAAATTTTTGTTGGTATGTGGTGCACACGACAGATGTGAAGTACAGAATTGAACCGTGTTCACCGTACTAGGAGAAAATGACAAAAAGCAGCCCGACTGTTGATTGCAAGGGAATGGCGTGCACAACGTAGCAGCAACAGCGCAGTATGTGACTTTCCAAACTGCACCTACATTTTAGAGTGAAAAAAATCGGGGCGCAAACCATTAGGCCTATGATATGCAAATGTTATGCACCTATCAATTGTTTCCCCACTCCCCTCCACCCCCCGGGCTATACCCCATCTAGGAGGTGGGGATTGTCACTTTTTGAGTGACAAAATCCACACCCCTGGGGCAACATTTAGGTGACAAAAATCCCCAATCTGCCTCGAGTGCAAAACATGCGCAAAAAATGCACAGAAAATGGGTCAAATGCCCCACCCTGGGGCATGAAAAACCTAGGGGGTGGGGCAGCGCGGGGGGAGGAGGGGGCGGGGGGGGGGGGGGGGGGGGGTGGGGGGGGGGGGGGGACAATTGATAGGTGCATTACTGTATTACACGCAAAAGGATGATGTACATGTACTATGTCCGCGGCTGTTCGTTGCCCACGCACAATGAGGGAATGTCCAATCTTTGATCGTGAAATCACATAATTAATTATGTCATGTCACGAAGAACAAAAATCATAATCGCCCATGAATTTACTAACACAACACCCCAATCACAATAATGACTTCATTTGGGAAAACAACAATTCCCTCATACCTTTGACAGGACCTCAACGAAATCAGGGTGCCGTACATGCAGCCACGGGAATCAGTAATGTCTATATACGTGCTAGCTACATGTACAATCTACATGTTCTGGAAAGGTGATTGTCAAGTTTTTTCTAAAGGTGCAGTGCAAAGGGCACGACCTTTACGTTATCGACCATGACGACACAGGCGAACGAAGACAAAGTTGCTGAACCAGCTGAATGCATCTAGTTCCGAGATTGCCCAATTAACCCCGCCCCTTGGATATTATTGGTATGCCTCACATGCTATCGTCAAAATGTCTACACACACTGCACAAACCAATGTACTGATTTCGGTTGATTGACAGGTCGGAACTATGCATTGAAAGCCCGAAACAAGCTCCATTTTCCAAATCTCGACTTGGGCTCAGGCTCCGGCTCCATGTAGTTTACAAAACAAACCTCGCCAAGGACGCCTTGACTAAAGGCTAGGTCGGGTGCAGCAACTTTATGGAGATTAAATGAGCGTGTCCAGTTTTGAACTCCCATTTGTTGAGATTCTGATACCATATCATTTGTAATTTATTTTCTCATTACCATTCTGAAATTTCGTCTTTTCAATCCGTATATTTTCAAGGATATCGTTAAAAACCACTGATATTCGACCCGCTCTGAAAAAAATAGCATAAGTCGCGCAGGCTACGTACTCAAGACTCGTACTCAAGACTCGGACTCGAGTCGACTCGAGTCCCGATTTTTACTGACTTGACTTGAGACTCGAATCTCAAATGACTTGACTTGACTTGAGACTCGAACCTTAAATGACTTGACTCGGACTTGTACATTGTTTGACTTGGGTCTGCCAGAAATGAAATTGAACTTTTATGCATTTTGTGTCATTTTGAGGTCCGAATTGTTTTTTCCAAACTAAAGCTTTCCTTTAACATGGAACATTGTTGGCCAGACAACAAAATTAACGGTTATGCGCTCCTAAAAATGAATGCATGACGTAGTGCTATTTTAAACACGACAGTAGCCGGTCCTATATTTAGTCGTTGTATGTGGAATATGTTGAGCGGAAACCAGTCTACAAACGGGCTGCCGTTTGCAAATAGTCGGACCCCTTTCTTTCGTCTGGGAACCTTATTAGTATGTTCTCTGCGGACACTGGCGGAGCTCGGAGTTGTTCGTAAAGTCACAAAAAAAGTGGCCAAACACGGAGCTTGCGTAGCTATTTATGAATTCCAGATTCGTCTTTTCCTCCATCATGGTCTTACTGACAACTGCGTTTGAGAATGCTGAACAAATCTAGGTATCCCTGTCATGGCCGAACTTTTCACAGATAAAACACTGTATCGTAACCCGGACTTGCACGTCTCACCTGTCGAAGCACTTGACAGGAAAGTCGTTGGCCTGTACTTTTCGGCATCATGGTGTCCCCCTTGTCGGCAGTTTACTACCGTTCTCAAGGACGTGTACACGGAGTTGAAGGCCCGAGGAGCGTCATTTGAAGTTGTCTTCGTTTCACTCGATAGATCTGCCGATGACTTGCAGCTTGATTTGATGACCATGCACGGTGACTGGTTGTACCTCCAATTTGGTGACCCCTTTATCAAGTAATTAACGAATTTCATAGCCGCAGATTTTGCCAGAAATGATAAAAAACTGCCAGTTGTCATGTTTGTGATGAGCAGCCCTGCATATTAAACCTGTTGTAAGCAACAGGTTATGTTCATGAAAACTTATCTTTTTATCATATATTTACAAACCATGTGAAAAGGGCTAGTTTTGCACCCCCAAAAAAATATATAATAGGAGTGGGAAATGTCAAGATTTTACTTTGGAAAAGCTTAGAATTTGTGTGTTTTGGTATGGACCATGGAATCATTAACACATTTTATTATTCCCATGTCTTACAATGAAAGGTTTTTTATCTTCACAAACGCAGTGAACTGGAGGACCGTTATGCCGTTGCCGCCATACCACAGCTGGTTATCATCCAACGAAATGGCGACATCATCACTCCGCTTGGACGCAAGCAAGTTCAGGACAGGGGTGTTTCTTGCTTCACAAGCTGGGCACAGGAGATGGACAAGATCTAACATCTATCATAGTTTAGAGGTGGGTGTTTCCATAAAAACAGGAACCAAAGTGTGACATTTCGAATAATTATTAACTAATAAGGCCAAACAAAATAAATGGTGTGTTTACGGTAACCCGACCTACCTGGAATTTTTTAGGCCAAATTGCCGACCTCAAACTTTTTATTGCCAATTTTCAAGTTGATAATTTTAAATGAGCACCATTTGCAATAATTTCCAACGAACATGACATTTTCTACACTTGTACATGAACATGGTTAATAGTGAGTTTCAAACACTGCAAAACAACACGCAAATGCATGAACTGAAATGTAAAAAGAAATGACAAAATAAAACAAATTTCCTACCTACCTACCTGGATTTATTTTAGGCTGTTACCGTAAACGCACCATTTATTTTGTTTGGCCTAATGGATTAACCCACCTCCCGAGCAGGGCTAGTAATTACCCGGGTTAAGTGGCATTTTTGGCCAGATAACCCGGGTAATTCGTAGCCCCGAGATTTGCCGTGGGAAACGAACCCTCAACCCGGGTAATCTCGGGGTTAAATTTTTCTGTTACCCGGGTTATCTCGGGGTTAAAGTGCCGTGGGAAAAGGCCTTATGGCTATTAACACTTTTGGGTCATTTCAAATGGTGTAATGGGACTTTAAATGAATTGTTAGAAAAAGAAATTGATAAATTTGATAGTGAAGAAGCCTGACCCTCGTATTTTTTCTAATATTTGTCAGGATGGTGTTTTCATCATCATTGTTAAAACTATTTGACTCCGGATGTCTGTGGAGCTGTTGTCATCAGTGCCGAGGGATCGGTGCTGTCAACTCATTAGAATGTGTGAAGGCCAGAACAAACACTGAATGGAGGCACAAACAACGTAAGAGACTCGTGCAGACTCGGATAACAACAAAAATCAGGAAAGAATTCTGTTTACTGGTCGCCACTAATTTTCCTTAATATTATACTCAATAAATGCCAAAAAAGTTATATTTTAAAGGGAAATAAGTTCCGCAGCCGATTTCACGAAAAATTGCACACCTTGCGCTACTTTTGAAAATGGCACGAGCCCCATAGGCTTGCGTGTAATTTTCACAGGAATGTTGCGCAGCTTATGCAATAAAAAGTTGCGCAGGCGGACTTACGCAGTGCGTAATGTTTCGTAAAATCGGCTGTAGGAGTGACAAACATTCAACAGTTTCTTTCAAAATACTTGAACCTTCTCTGCCATGTTCCATAGATTCTGGACAAGGCATCTCGGTGGCAACCAGTGAACGGAATTCATGCCAAAAATCCATTTGTAGGTTTCAAGCCAATTTTTGAAATGAATAGGAAGTGAAAGTCTGAGTATTTGCAAAACATTCCAAGATGTGTGTGAGAGTTACAGTGTAGACTTTGTGTTGCTTAGTTAGGTTTACCAAGTGATTTCCTTATATCTTAGTGGTTAGGATCATGTACATGGTGTTGGGTCAACTCGACCGTTTACCAACTCGACCATTTACCACAATTCGACCAGTGTGTCAACTCGACCGTTGTACCAACTCATCCGTTGTACTAATTCGACCGTTGTACCAACTCGACCGTTGTACCAACTCGACCGTTGTACCAACTCGACCGTTGTACCAACTCGACCGTTGTACCAACTCGACCGTTGTACCAACTCGACGGAAACGGAATTTGAAATGAATTCCAAACCTGCCATTACTTGGAGTATTTTGGGGTACAATGACCTTGTGGATTACATACACTTAAGATGACCTTTCCTGAAATTTAAACCCACATTTTGACAACACAAGTTTCCGAGGTACATGTATAATATTGTTTAGCAGCAGTACACATTCAAAAATTGTAAATTCATAGTACAGATTTGGTCAATACAATGCATTCATACTACATTTACATATAATAATAAATAATAATAATAATTGTAAGAACTCTGGATGCCGCAATAGGGCGACATTTCGGGAAGACTCTCCCCGGGGACCACTGAAATTTCGGCAAGAGTCACTCAAAATGACACCTTATTTTTTTACCCAAAGCTTCCAAAAATGGTTCCAGACCAAAGAGAAACAGCTTTAGTCTTAATAAAAATATTAGGGCGACACCAAAATGTGTCGCCCTAATATAGCTTTTTTACACACAAATTGTCGCCATATCCTAGCATCCAGAGTTTTTAAACTTATACACTACATACCTGGCTTTACATGAACAATTGAGCAAAACATTATACATGCAACTATAGTGGTAAACATTGGCAATAATCGCTTAAAGGCACAAGCTCTTCAGCAATATGTGCGCGCTAATTCCGTGCAACGAAATACGCACGAAAAGTCACGGGACCTTGAATTTTTGAAAAATGCTCAAAAACGGCCTAATTCTACGGCGTCTTTTCAGGATATATCTAATTTACTCTGAAAAATACTTCAGAATAAGGTATGGGTCGATTTCGAGCCCAAAATAACCCAACAAAGCCGGTGTCTCTTTAAGGAGACTGACCTGAGAAAGATCAGAAGTTGACACAATAACCAAAAATGTGGTTTTTATCAGAACTATAATATACTACACATTATACATTTTTTATTTATTTAAAAAGAAGCTAAATTACAGCGATGTCTCTAAAAATAAAAGAAAATGAAATCAGCATTATGTTGATGTAGACCAAGACATTGTACAGGTATCCCTGTTATTGCCAAATTCAGTAACGTTTATTTTTAGTCACGCACAGTATTGTTTCATGATGAGGCCTGAATTTTACAATGAGTAATAAATAATTATGGCTTAAATACATTTTAGTATACTTTTTTGTAATACTATTTTGCTTCAGAATTTACAGTTTGTGGGTCCCAAGCATTAATCAATGTTTACAAGACTGGGCTGATTTGACACTTTTTCCAGATTGCAAACCAAATTGCTATTATTTTATTCCTTGCCAAGTATTGGTGAAAATAAGGTAATCTCTAAACTCGGCCAACTTCCTATTAATATATGATGGTCATTAATTCACATCCATGGGTGATTGACATTTGAAAAGCCTTTTCAGTGAGTTGTAATAAGATGTCAGAAGGCGTCTTGCTACTTTCCGAAACTCCTTACTTCTTAAGAAGTAGATGACCACATTAAACCATCTGTTGGTGAAATATGGAACAAAATACAGAAATATCGTCAACATTTCACGCATGCTTTTGTCGATTCTGTACAACAGTAAAAAAAGCATGCCAGGAAGAAGGATGCAGGCGAATGTGGACACCACAATGATAAACACCGTCTTAAGACTGCCGGAGGATGGCCGTTGTGGTATGTCCAGGTTTTGGTTGGCGTCCATAATGCGTCTAGCATGCCAGCGTGAGATCATGAATAACTTGATGTATGCTGTCAATACAACCAGCAAGCAGGTTGCACTAAGCGAGCTGAGGATAACTTGAAAATGAATGAAATTTTTTCCAGATGGTAATGAGAATACACATGTCAGAAAAGTTCCGCTTCGCCACACGCACCAGTTTGTAACGATACCGTACTCGGTCGCAAGCAGGACTGCCACTATCCACACAAAGCAGACGAACATTCTTGCTCGTTTCACGGTCATGAGAGTAGGGTAGCGTAGTGCAAAAACCACGGACAGGAAACGATCGATCGTCAGGCCAAGTAGAGATAGGTATGAACCATAGCCGCAAACATAAGTCATAAATGCCTGCATTCCACACAGTACACTACCTGGACCGGAACTGGGGTTAGAGATTGCGGCATATGTAGTGGGTATCGCTGTAAATATCCCAATTCCAATGTCGGCCGCCAGCATGGATTGGTGGAAAATTTTAGTGGTCTCTTGGATGCTATCGACGTGCCGAAGAACAAGTACGCCGAATGTGTTCAGAGTCAAAATCAAAATTGTTGCCGGTACAAGGATAATGCTTCTGCCAATGTGAGCAGCATTGATTGTCTCATCAGACACATAGTTCTCACTTTGTGTAACTGGACAATTCAAATGTGTTGAATTCATGGTGTCTTGCAAGAAAATATCAACGTGTATGTCAGTTGCCTTGTTTTGGTTGAGATTAATGTCTCAAGGTTGGCAAAGTAGTGCTTTCCTTGCCTTTCACCTCGGTGGTTCCAGGTTCGATGCTCACCTGAGCGGATCTTGATTTTGTGGGTTTCCCGTCTACACGCAATTCCTTCCAACCTCCAAAATGGAGAATTTCTTCGTCGTCTACTTTTCACATGTTTCTTTGGGCTTATGGGCTGTAGTGCCGCAGGCAATTAGAATGAAAGCCTTTTTAAAAATTATTGTCAGGTAAGAGACTTGCTTAATTAGGAACTAAAGGCAGTGCCAAATTTCGTGGCTTCTCATTGGCCAAGAAGTAGCGACTGTATTTGACTTGATGGACATGTACAGGAAATAACAATCAATATTCAATATTGATAAGACAGGTTGATTAGTTTTTTCGATATCTGTTGACTTTAACCCCATTCAGTGTGTGCCAGGATCCATCAAAACTGTTTCTAATCATAAAAGCACTTTTACATTGTAAAATGCAATAATGGCAGAGAGCTCCAGAGAAAGGCTGTCAGCATTTTCATTCCTGTTGTCTTTGCCACTATTCATATTATTATTATTATTATTTCTTTCTGGTATTCATACTAAGGATTCCTCAATAGTGCTCATTGCACTGTCACTCGTAAGCGTGAGGAAACCCATGAAGAATTAGACTTAGGATTAGAAAGTGGTATTTTAAAGTAGTAGGTGGCATTACACTCGCCACAATCTTTCCTTGTTGAGAGTCGTCAAGCCTCTAAGAACAAAACAACTACAACAACTTCTGAACAAGGTCAGTTTAAAAATACATTTGTAACGTCTGCCTGGTATGCAGTTCAAGTCCCCCCGAGCACGCTGTGTTTTTAGCATTTCCTCGGGAAACGTACTTAGTATATATGAGCATACCACATCGTAAGGGCGAATAACTTCCATTTACATGTATCATTAAAAATACATCCATAGTAAATCTCTGGAACTGAACATAGTCAACTTGCTATACTGACGCTGATCATAATGGCAATTATTAATAAACAATTATTAGTGGACTGATGAAGGCATAAATTTCACAAACCAGATTTTGCCTTTGTGGCCTTAAATTTGTCTCTGAATGTTTGACAACATCCCTTTATCTTAAAAAACACAAGCACATTGTGCAGGGTCCGATTAAACCATTCACAAAGGCCATTGCCCTGTGGATGGAGGGCGTAGTGTGTGATTGTCTGGAGCCATAGATCCTGCACAGCTCACTGATCTGATCCAGGCTTCAAAACAGTGCACAGTGCAGTCTTGGCAGAGCTTAAAAATGTGTGATCAGTACTTTATAATACCTTCTGTACTGTGTGTGCTCTCTGGTCTCTTGTTGGAACTACCATACAAACGTACTTGAAGACTTCTAGTATCTGTGACAAAGAAATTTGCGTAGATAATGGTTCCAAATCTATGTAGTCTTAAAACATGGCCATATACATGTAGGGGGTATTTCAAAAACCACATCTCTACAGATTTGTAACCAGTGTACCATTTGATAAGTGGCAATGTTTAATGTTATAAGTATTTTTTCATCCGGGTCAAATCAGGAAAGTTGGCATTACATATGGGGCATACATTCCCTGGTTGCCGCGAAAAGCATGGGACACATATTTCCAAAACATTTCCAGAATCAAATTTGTGGTGCGCGTAAGCTTCACAATGCCCAGCCACATAGAAACGGGTGAAATAACCGAGTTATTGCTGAGCAGCATGTTTAAGGGCGTGAACTTGAAATTTCATTTTATTTTCAAACGCCCTGTAGATGTAGCCTGACCAAAATACAGGGTGCCCCACAAAAAGGTAACAGTTCCAAAACAATGTTACTGTGAGAAAGTGTTTCAGCCACATACAGTGTTTCAGTCAATCACTTTCTGCATGACTGAGTAATCATTGCTTAACTGTTGGCTGAAATGACAATTGATGCATGTTAGACGTTATGGGTAGTGAACAACATAACTGGGCTTCACATTTACTTTAATTACTTTAATTTAATTTAATTTACATTTCACATGACGTTATTCACGCTTTGAAATTGTTTTAAAAAGTTATGGCACTGCCTTTATATATCCACTGCCATTGTCAAAGGACAAGACATTCCATATATGTTATGTTTTGTTATCATGCACATAATAGACCTTTATCACGGTGCGGCCGGCTTCCCTTTTGTCCTGTTAATATTAACGTAACCAAAGCGAGGCTTGCAGAAAGAAAGTTTGGTCCCGTAGTGAAATTGTATATTGTGTGCATCACAATGGCACAGGTGTTGCGCGATCAAGAGAGCGTGCAGCGTAGACAGTGATTCTCAACGGGATATTACATGCACTATCGCGTGGTCGCGCAGATGCACTGATCAAGATCGTGCCCGACACATACGTTGTATGAGAAACAAGTAGATCCTTGTTATCTGATTGGACGATAGCATGTGATGTGCGTGTCGAATGTATGACGCGAGCGCGAACAGTGAACGCGACCGGCCCCCGACACAAAAACATTTTTTTACAACAAGGGGAATGGCGGGTTTGTACTTTATGACGGACGATGAAATAAATTCGAAGGGTAAGCCTGAATAATTTGTAAAAAAAAGTAGGATGACAAGGATCTACTTGGGTGTTATATAAAACAAATAATGAATGTTTTAATTCGTGCAATGGGAGGAATAGTTTCATTCGGTGAAAGATAGAATGTGTTCCATTAAACTCGGCTTCGTCTCGTTGAATGGAACATTCCATCTTTCACATCATGAAAATATTCCTCCCATTGCACTCATAAACATTCATTATTTGTATACTATTGTATGGGAGTTTCTGTACTCTGCCTGAAGTGCATCTCTAGTATCTGAGCTCCTGCACTTTGGGCTGTTTAGGAGATGGGCATGTGCATCCCACAAAGGTTAATAACCCAACAAAATTCTAAGAGCCCTAAACTGCAGGATTCTCACAGAAACAGAAAATATCACATTTCATTACTGTGGGAATCAATTTATTCAAACGGGTCCTTTTGGACCTGCAGGAAATCACTGAAGCAAAACATTCTTGAAAGCAATTCCAAAGTGATTGGTCGATCAGTGCTTTGTTATCCACAAGTTCACTGTACATACATATTCAACAAACTTCTGTTCTGATCAAGAATTGATACATTGAGAAAATTGCATTTCCTTTTTGGAAGAGTACCACATGGCATTATCACAATTCATCTTGGGGTGAGAAAGTTTTAGACTCATCCCCATGTGTATCACTTGGCTTCCTCTGTAAGTCTGTTGTTTCTTGAATTTGTTGAGGCACTGGCACTTCCATTGTTGGTTCGGTTTGATTGTCCTCATTAGTTTGTGTGTGCTGCACATTGGCAAGGTATTTCATTTGTCTTTCGTAAGATTCATCCACCCAAATCCAGTTGTTAGCAATCCACTTGGTGCCTTCGTGAACCTCACACCCGCCGTGGAGGGAAAATAGATTGAGGTCTCCTAGCCAACCTGTGGATGAGGTTAAAAACAAGCTAGGTTAGATTGAGCAGAGGGATGGGTGTTTTTAAGTTAAAAAGATAACATATGGGGCCAATTTCATGGTGCTGCTTAAGCGCTACTTGCTGAAAAGGTGTGCTTACTGCATCTGCCAAATAGTCAGATTTTATCGTGTTTGTTGCAAGTTTCACTACAGTCCGATTTTGTTTCTCGACAATGTTGGCAGGTACATGTATGTTACTGTAGCAGAAAAGTTGTGCTGAAGTTACTGCTATTTCACGGCCGCGTCGTGCTTAAGCATGCACGTTCTTGAAAAGGGACATTGTTGTGTCACTAGTTTTAAGCAAATTTGGCTCTGACGTTAGCGAACGTTTAGCAGTGCTTACAGTCGCAGTCTCCATGAAATGGCATGAGCCTCCATTATCACAAAACGGGCTGCTGAACAGCTCCATTAAATTGGCCCCTGGTTGCACCTGAATATGTGATGCGAAAAAATGTGATCAAGCAAGATTGTTTCACCCCTACAAACATTGTTTGGCCCATATTTCAAAACAAGGCTTTCCGAGTTACGACTAAGTTTGCTTGATCACATCACATGCACATATGACATAAACATGGCAAAGTGGGCTGTAAAATTGTCATATTAGCACTGCTTAGTTGATATAAACTCTTTATAACTGAACCCTACACGGGCTGCAATATATTTAAAGGTTGTGGGTCATTCCATAAATTAAGGGTCCATTTTTTTGTGTCACCTGTTGCATCTTGTTTTTTGTAAATTCAGGACACATTCTTTAAATGCCTCCTATCTCATAGAGTGCGTACATACAGTTCATAAAAAAATATTGAGATTGAGAACATTGTTAATAAGTTTTTAAAATGTAAAGTTTGCTTACATATTTGAGTGACAAATTGTAAACATTTGTTTGATAATAGAGTTTTTGTGTGCGATTACTGCCTGAATGTTTTATTTAATAATGCATATTGAAATTATATTTTTTCAAATGTTCAAATTATATTTTTAATGAGTGCCTTATACAAGATTGTTACAATACAAGAAAAGATTTTATTAAACTTTGGTTTCCACGAGCCAAATTCCAAGGTATTGATTTATCATTTTTATTGTCTTCAAAATGGAACTGCCATTAGTACATGCAGGGGTTCCTGAATGAACAATGAAACAATCCCACTAAAGCACAAATGTACATTTACACGTATTACATGGACGGAAAATTGTCACAAAAGCAAATGTTTGTGCTAAACGGTGCCATTAAATTCGCCCTTGGCCATATCTGATTTGATATGTTGGAGACTCCCATGCCCTAACGGAGGACGAAGACCCTTCAACTGTCACACCGATGTAATTAGCAGAGACACACGGTTCACGACTGGGGACCTTCCACACATACGAATTCCTGGCTTGGCGTTGTGAACGACATCTCGGTTGCGACCACTAGATGATGATAATGACGACGACGACACATCAAACTCCTCCATACTGATTCCAAATTTCCAACAGGATTCAATTTACAATGTACAGAAAAAACGTGGTCTGTTTAACACTGGATCATACAATTTACATCCATCTAGCTGTTCCAAAGATGGCTTTTTGTTATTACCTGTGGTTTGGTTGACGTAGTGGTTGTACCACATAATGGCCTTGCCTTTCTCTGGTTTTATGAATAGGTTGGCGTCGTGGCAATGATCACTAAGATCAAATATCTCCGTCTTTGTAGCCTGAAAGTCCAACAGAAAAAGGTGGGTTATTAAGAAACAAGAATGTACACGTAGCTGACTTTGGTAGTTTAGTTATCATGGATGTATATTTTGGATTGAATTGAGAGGAAGAAAGAAAAAAATGAAATGGTTCTCCGTCAGGATTTGAACCCAACACCTCTGACACAACAGGGGGTGCTATGGTGGAGCGTTTCCAGAGGTTGTGTGTTTGAATCTCAGCCTGGTCCACCCATAGTGCGTGTGCCCCTAAGCAAGGTATTTTGCAATGTATTGCTTCTCTCCACCAAAGAGTAAAAATGGGTACCCGAGAGGTATCAAATAGGCAGCTGGCCGGGGCTGTATACTCCCCAGGGAGCTGAGGTGGTATATGGAGTGATTTGTTGGAGTCCTACGATCAGAGGTAATAGTGTATAGGCACCTTGATTGGGGTTTCCCCAGATAAGTGTGCGGTATAGGTGATCATTATCATCAGATGCTCTAGCAGCTAAGCTATACGAGACACAATGTATACTCCCTCCATTTTTTTTCCTTGAACACGTCAGTTTCTTTTCTCGTGGCAATTAGACTTTACCAAATATTGCAATTGTTGTTATTTTGGTCAGTTGTGCATCAATGCCAGACTGTGGGTGTAAAGGGAAAACCTGAGGGAGTATGCCACTGTGCCTCATACTCCTGGGATATCAGGGGTCGTAGGTTCAAATCCCGATGAGGACCATGTGACTTTTCTCTCATTCCCAAGTTTGGTTATTTAATTTCAATTGTGATCATTAGGCAGAGGGCACTGACACTATACCTAATATTCCATTTGCTAAATGAAAGAGTAATGTTTCAGAAATATAGAGAGATCGGTGTTGACATAGGCATGAAGGACATTGTGGTCTAGTAGACAAGAGCAGTTCTTTGTTGGGATTTTTAGGCACTATTTACTTATCCCACTTCTGCCACCAATTTGAGAATAACATGAATTGGTCATTTTACCTACCTAAAGACTTATCTATATTTGCCTGAATGATTCTCCGAGACAAAATAGGTATATGTGACATTTCCTGCCCCACAAGGTCACTGTCAACCATTGGCACTGTGGAAATATATAGTGGGTGCCGTAGGTAGCAAAGTGGTTTGGGTCATTGACTCGGGTGCAAACTTGGTGTTGCAAGTTTGATACCAGGCCGTGGTAGCTGTGCCCTTGAGCAAGGCACTGAACCTAAATTGCTCCATCATTCGGAAGGGGTGTAAAGCCATTGGTCCAGTGTGTGTCGTGTAATGCACTTAAGATCCCAGAGCACTCTTTATTTTAGCTGTCAGCTGCCAATGGCACCACCCACCTATGTATCTCGATGTTTAGTGTAATGCACTTGTAAGCTTTATGCAATTCAGCCTACAAGTCCCACAAGACCATGAATAAATACCAATTCAAAAATGTTAACAGATTTGAGAAATGGGTTTATAGTCTCATTACCTTGTCGGAGTAAGTTTCATTGTCTGCAATTGGAAAAGCCGTTTCCCCACCGCTGACGTCATCAGCAAGGTAGTAAAGAACTGTCAAAAACCTACAGAATCAAAAGAAAATCAAGTCATAGTGTGTGTTTTTTTTTAACTTGCTGTCAATTTCAATATAAGAAACCTAGTTGGAAATGGATTTTTGTTTTTTATTATTATTATTATTATTTCTTTCTGGTATTCATTACCAAGGATTCCTCAAAAGTGCCAATTGCACTGTCACTCGCAAGCGTGAGGAAACCCATGAAGAATTAGAAACGGCCAGAGACCGGGGATTAATCCCCTTGCTCTTCACGAAAGAATGCTCTGGGATCTTTAAAGTGCGTTACCGTTACCTAACACACTGGACCAACGGCTTTACATCCCTTCCGAAGGATGGAGCAAGTGTGGCTGAGTGCCTTGCTCAAGGGCACAGGTACAGCAGCCGGGGGAGGTTTCTTTGCCGCTTATGAAGAGTTCACATTTGCTACATTACACATTCGAAACTTAAAGGAAAGCTCATCATGGTATAAACAGATAAAACTGTTTTTTATCAGAAACTCTGTGAGACTCAAGTATTTAGATTATTGGGCATTTAGCATTGGTTTATATATATGGAGGCTTGATTTAGTGAGCCGAGGTACACACTCATAGGAGAATGGAACAGCGCCCTCACATGGCCAGCGTGTACGTGTATAAGAATAAAATGCATACCTGCAAAACCGTCCCGAGTTACCGTTCATCATGCACTCCGAGTCGTTATCTAGTTCGTTTGAGTCGTAGTGAGCGTGAAAATGGCCACCTGGCTCATAGCGAACAACCTGCGAATAGGTAAAGGGGGAATAGTTGCATTATTTGCGGATTATAATAATATAGAGAGTGATTTAGCCGGCTGCAATTGGATCATATAGGCCTGTGTAATTTTAAGATACAGCCAAAAGTGTCGAATCTTAATAATAAGAAAAGAGCTGCTTTTTCCAGAAACATTGATTTCGTTTTAATAATATTAATACTAACAATCATATATAATCTCCCCAAAATACTGCATGAATTATGTCCGATATCCAAAATAAGTTTATTGAAGTCACTGCGTGGGAATGAAGTTTATGCAGTCGACAATGTAGGTGGGTCATTCCATGAAAACGGGACACAGTGTCCCCTTACGTCGTGACATACTTTTTTTTAAAATTACCTTCAGCATATAAAGAATACATGACCTCATGAATCGAACACCATGACCTTTATATGTTGATACTACCCAAAACATAACGAGAACCAGGGGCGGATCCAGGAATTTTTCCAGGAGGGGGTTTTGCCACCAGGGAGGGGTTTTGCCTATCAGATTTTTATGTCCGCTTGTTTTGGACAGGCGGACACGCAAAAAATGCATTACATTATATTTGTTGGTGTCGGAGCAGGGGGGGGGGGGGGGGGGGGGGGGGGGGGGGGGGGGGTTTGACCCCCAAAACCCCCCCCCCCTCTGGATCCGCGCCTGAGAACGATCTTCTTTTTTACACACACACACTTCACGTCGTGTGGGAGTCGGGAAACAAGGTAACAATCTTGACGTCATCAATGCAATCATTGCATGGTTGACGTCATCATCCCTTTCAAAAGTTCAAATATAGCGCAGTACATAGTTGCATTAAAGTTGCAGAGTCTATCATCAAGAATAATTGGGTTGCCATGACGTTGAAACAAGATTCTCTGTTTCTCATATGCACCGGGCAAAAAGGTGTTGTCCCTATTCCTTTAAGTTTGATTATTTTTTTGGTCAACTCCTTCGTGGACAAGTTCATGAAAATTACAATAAATTTGTCTAGGTTATAAGCTTACCTGTAACTGCTCACTCCAATGGACTATGGTCTTGGGTAACCTCGTTAGCGACACAAGTCTGGGAGAACGAAAAATACAAAATAACCGTAACATTTTCTTTCAGCGATTTACAAATTTCAATTTTGCACCTGCAGCCTCGTTTCAGAATTTGAGCCATCGTATTACGTCACACGTCTTTTCATTTGCAAATGAAAGCCCTTAGACCCTCGTTTTCGATGACAATTTGAAATTCCCCAATACATGATTAAAACAGAACCATGTTTTACAGCACATCTAGTATAAAAGCTTGAGTGCCTACGAGTATCCCTTAACGGCCCACTGTATCATTTTCAATGACCCAAAATTTTAATTAATGACTTGTATGATATTGATAGCAATGGTAACTTTCTGTAGAAAATTGATTAGCCTTTTGTCAAGGCTTTTCTTTACAAGCGTTCACCGCCCGTGACCGCAGTGCTCGCGCCTGAGATGACATAGTCTCGTACCCTACCCGGACCTGCTGGGGATGCTCGCCCATCAGGTCTGGGAACATGCGGTGAGATCTATAGAGTTCGTCGCTGATTGGTTGAACGCGATGCCCATTCGTGAGCTGTCGTTGATAGTACATGTATGTACAATGCTATTGGCCATGCGATCAAAGTCGGGTGCCAAAAGATAGTGCGATATAACGCGGCACAGCGCTATATACACAGAGCAGCTGCTAGACTAACTACTGTTTGACGAGTGACAACGTCATAAAGATGTGCCAGTTACTAAATATGAACATGTGAGCGAAGAAGATATGTGTCATGTTTCTCGTAAAGACCATTTGATGTGTGTTATGGTACTGGTGTGTGTGTGTGCAGCCTTCCAAGCTTTACCAACGCGTGTTTTTAATAATGGTCAAAACCTCCGCGGGGGTCCCGCACCGAAATTCGAAACCAATCAGCGATACTAATCAGCGATGAGCTCCCACTGCATGTGCCCAGACCTGATAGGCGAGCATCCCCAGCAGGTCTGGGTACGAGACTATGGATGACATCGCACGCACGGTATAGCGCCCTCCACCTGGTGAGCGGTAAAAGCCACCAGCCGACTTCAAGTGTGGTATTTGTGCGCGCTACTAAGGAAGGAAGTTTCGGCATGCGAGCCGACCATTGTGGCTGCCGTTTAAAAAAAACTAAAAAAAAACGCGTCTTTGACAAAGACTACAGAAATTGATATTAAGGTCAACTTACACCGTCTATATCTGTCACAGTGTTATAGACCGTATCAAATAGCCGCTATCTTGTATAGTGATGTCCCCTAACTTGGCGCACTTCGACAACTCACTGGAAATCCGCTCACCTTATAGCAAAACCCCCTAGCAGAATTAGTTGAAACTTACACACCTTGTAGTATAATTCATAGGCTCCAAGAAAAAGTAATACTTTAATATTTTGACTCATCAACAAGTACAAAATAACACAAACAATCGGGACAAAACGATGAACACTTTTTTCCCGAAATCGCCCGGACTGTCCCCTAACGTGGAGCGCGTCGCTGATTGGCTGAAACGGTTTGATGCCTTACTACGATGGCCCACAAAGACCACTTGCACGCACACACCGTGACACTGTACACAACGCCAGTATGCCTGGTTTTATTCACGCGAAATGCCTATTACAGGCTTCCGTGTATGGTGTCATGACAACCTGAAGCAAACGGCGATGCCTTCAAATTCCGGTGAATTTCTAGTAACTGAATGATTCTTCTCCGTATTTCAGTTTTAGAATTTATGAAGGTACTTGAAAACTTTATTTCTATTGAATGCCAAGTGCAACAGATTGTTTATTGCGCCAAGAGAGAACAGAAAGTAAAGCCCGCCACGTTAGGGGCCGCGCCACGTTGGGGGACATCAACAATATAGGGCAATTTTTCGAATTTAAATTAGTCAACAGTGTAAGCACAAAATGTGCAACCATGCATGTCCTCAAGGAACAAGGAAACTGCCCTACAAGATGGCAGCTATTCGATACTGTCTATTTGTGCACCTTTTCTGTATATAACACATCATGCCACACCCTATTTGCAAACGACCATTCCTGCCTCAGAATAATTGCTCATAGAAACTACGGTCGATAAATTAGAACTGTATATTGCAAGAAGCGACAATACCAAATTTCTATACATTTTGCGTCTGTGTCAATAACATTCGCACGATTTCCCACGAAAACATGTTCATCCCTCGAGGCCCTATAGAGTGCAGTTTAGATCAAATCCGGTTCGCTGTAAGTCGGCTTCTAAAAATGAGGGGGGAAATGGTGCGCAGCGTGTCCGCAACAAAATCTGTACATCGGGCGTGAAATTGACTTGATCACTGCAGTGAATGGTTGGTCACGAACGAATTAACATGAATGGCGACACCGGAGATTTCAACCAAACTGACTTGCCATTATGCTACTTGTATATACTGCGTCTGTTGCCTTACAATGGAAATCGGGTCATTTTGTGGAATGACAATTAGAGGGGTATAGATCCAGGGGGAATCAGATCGTGACTTACACGGGGATGTCATGGGCAATCATGCAGTCGAATACCTATATAACAAGGTCCCTGGGACTTTCGAGAATTCCCTTGTTACAACAGGAGTCTTGTATAATCTGTATATTGAAAAGTCTTAAAATAGGACAGATGTTTTGCTTTTTTCGAATCTTGAAAACATACAGATCCATTAAGGTTTGATCCTGTCTCCCTGACATGCTATAAACTAATACAGTCTATTTTTCTAACAACTGGACCGCACTGGCGGCCTTTCGGTTCAATTATACAAACGCTACGAGAACTGACTATATAGTTACAGACAAGTGAAGTGACAAAATCAATCGTGGGTATCTAGCGCGCGATCGGTTTTGACACCCCCGTGCTCGCCTCCCGGCTGCCGGCCCTAAACGGCCAACTGGAGCCCGCGTGCAAAGATCGCGCGGTTAAAGGAGCTTGTCCAGATTTTTCCAGAAAATGTATTTCGTTCCAACTAACAATCATATCAAATACCTCTCCAAAATACTATCCATGGGAAGAAATTTGGAATCTCCAATTTGGATGTGGAAGCAAAAACGGTTGATGTAATCACTGCACTGCTTTATGGAACCGGATTGGTCTACAAAACATCGGTGATATATTTTTTTTGCCGATATCCTTGAAAATAAATTACGGATTGAGAGCGCGAAATTTCAATATGGCAATGAGAAAAATATGACAAATGATATGATGTCAAAATCTCAACACCCATGGGAAAAATGGGGGCTTAAAAATGTGATCTGGACACGCTCCTTCAAAGGGAAATACGAGCTGGGTTAAGGGTAGAAGTTTTAAAGATAGAATAAAAGATTGGAAAACTATTACAAACGGCGTTATCTCCATGTGTGATTGACGATTGTGTATGATTAAAAACTTTATTCCTTGCCCGTTTCCGGACAAAATGGCGGCGCCCATAAGCCATTCTTTGTGAAGTTCGTATCCGATTTTCAGTGGGTAAATTCTTGTAACATTTGTTTAGCACAATGTCTTTTGTTTCTTGGGTATAACTATATATAATTCTCCTTTGAAGATAGAGTACATGATTGGTAAATGGTAACCTGTTAAGAACGGTGTTATTTCTACCCGTAGAAATTTCAGCCACATAGATGCAGTAATAGGCCTCCTGCAGAAAACCTGAACAATCTACGTATGGTTTTTGTACATGAATGAATGGTAAAAAGTAGTCTACTACATCTTTTTTTTAAAAGCACCTTCAGCATACCTGCCAACTAGTCCGATTTTATCGGATTTGTTCTGATTTGTATGTGTTAAAAGTGTTGAAAATCGGAACATGTGGTAAACGGTCGACTTGACCTGACTCCCCGCGGGCGCCGCATGTGTTGTGTACATGAAAGCGGGTGCAGTACACAGAACTCCATTACAAACTTTTAATAGAAATCTGTGGTGCAATACTAGATCAACTTGACCGTTGTATCAACTCGACCGTTGCAAGTTTCACTACAGTCAGATTTTTTTACTCGGCAATGTTGGCAGGTATGCTTCAGTTGGCAATTTCTCCCACAAAAAAATACCATTTTACACGGGAGAAAAATCATGTGGTGTTTGTTACCATTGCTATCAACACTTTTAGTCGGTTTTTTCTTGTCAACTCATGAAGTACAATTTTGGGTCACTGCAAATGATGTATTGGGGCTTTAAGGTAAATGTCTATGTTTATTGATCCCTTGTGTAGGAAAGTTACAAAACATTAACAATAACATGTTGCATAATTTTTAGCATTCAGAAAAACAAATTATATCAAAATTAATAGGTGATCTTTATAGCAAATTATATAGGTTTGCGTCTATGTGCGCTTTCATGTAGGGCCCAACTGCGTGGATTTATCCTTATATAGACCGTATCGGATAGCTGCCATCTTGTAGGGCAACTTTTGTTGTTTAAATTTGCCAACAATGTAGGCCCTAAGCACAAAATTCGCAACCATGCATGTGGAACAAAGAAACTGCCCTAAAAGATGGCAGCTATTCGAAACGGTCTATAGCCACAGAAAATTTGTTTAGAACACACTGCAGTATATAATTTTTATTTAGTAATTTTCATGTTTCCTCTTTTGAAGCACACGGGCTTGTAATTTATTGACCGCAGGAAAATGACATGCACTTTGATGCTCTAGAGATTAATTGGAAATCCAATAGCTGCGTTTAATGTGACAAATATATTGCCTATACGACGCCTCGGCGCTCATCAACCTTAAGTGGCGAAACGCCACTACGTCTTTGAATTTATTTATTTTTTTCCAGAGATTTATCCCCAAAGAAAACTTGACAACATAAACGGAAATAACTCTGACCACTGAAATGCATAACAGGTCATCTTTTTGTGCTGTCATGCGTACTGTCAACGCGTTGAAATATTGTGTTTTTAAATAAGACGTCGCGTTGCATGAACACGCGCCGCGAGACGGAAGGCCACAAATTTCCATTTATAAAGTGCAGACGACATCATTTTAGTGCAAAGTTCTCGAGACTTTAATGATTGTTTCATATTATTTTGGCGACAAATTGATGCAGTAGATTTGCCAATGTCATCACTTCAGATCTGTCAAATGCATAATAAGGCGAACTAAACAAGAAATATGGGATGAGAAAAATAATATGTTCTTTATTAGAATTTGAACCTGAGACCACTGACACACTGCATGGGTAGATGCTCAACCAGTTGGCTGGACAGAATATTTTTCTGATTACCACAATGAATTTTGTTTTATTGCTTGTCCTATGGTTATGGGCGGACATCCGGGAACTCCAGTCCCAATTATCTTGTCCCCAGCTTCATTCACTTGAAAGTTAATAGATCACAAGTTTGGAGCACAGACTCGGCGCACCGATCTTTTTTTACCGGTTGCTATGCACGCGCGGTGGAAAAACAATGGATCTTTTCACCAACTGACGTCATTCCGTCTGTGCCCAATACAAACCGTCTGTTTTCTGCAACCCCCTGTAAACAATGCCGTAATGACGTCATGATTACGTTTTATAAGTCTGTTGAATGGCAGTCGACCCCACCTGTTGGTCATGACTTTATAGACCGTGTGTACAAATCATATGAGACTGGCAAAAACATTTTTTAAAGAAGAAAATCTTAAATTTTCCCCACTCCTAAATTTAGGTCGTTCTATCAAATTAATTTGCACTCGCCGATGCTTGTTAACTAATTATTAACTTCTCATTCTGAACTTCTTCATATAAACCGTCTGTTTCCTTGCGATTCCCGTTGAAACTATGAACATTTATGTAATCAAAGAATGACGTCATAATGACATCGATGGAAGTTACCTGTCCTGCAGGGCTGCGAGCACGGGGTCGGTAGAAGGTCCCGGCTCGCCGAGCCAAGCCTGCTTGCTCTCCCTGATCTTGTTCTCTTTGTGCCCCGTCTGCGTCAACACCCACCGCTCTACGTCCGGCAGCCGGTCCTCGAACACCAGGGACGTGAACTCATCTAGGGTCAAGCGGCCGTCCGAGTCGGGGTCTAGGTCCAGGTCTTGGAACATCTGGAGGACGTCTTTGGGTCTCAGGAAGGCGTTGTCGGTGTTTAGGACCGAGAGGAGTTCTTCGGCTTCGAGAACCTGAGGAGCGAAGACAAATTTGCATGCTGTGGTCAGGCTTTCCACGGGAGTATCACAGTCACGTGATTAAACAGCAAGTCCAATATGAGCCAAAAATAAAGTATATGCGACGTTTGTTTCATCACAGATCCGAATCCAGATCCGAATCCAGATCCCGAGGTGTGTCATGATGAAGATCTCCGGATCGAAACGTTGACTCAATCATTTGCTTTCTATGGGCGTGTTTGTTTCGGACGGATCCAGATTCAGATCGGCGAATATCCAAGGTGAACTCGTTCACTTCGCGCACATCCTGATCGAGATCTGTGATCTGTGGAATCCTTCTCGAGAGATGGTTCAGCGCTAGATCCAAAATGGCGACGTAAACATCGTGGAGATTTTGTGTGAGTAAAACCGTGTCGTTTTAGTTTTCAGAGGCAACACACGATTTACGCGATACAAACAAATTTGGGCTGCTTGTTTATTTACGATGAATGTACGTGGGTGAAATTTGGAACAGAAATTTGACAAATTTGGTAAATAAATTGAAATTCACGTGACTTCAGATCCTAGTTGAGAGCAGTCTCGTTTGTTTCTGCTCGGTGAAACAACTCGGGATCTGGATTTGGATCTGTCATGAAACAAACACGCCCTAGGCTATATGTTGTTATATAAGCTCAATAAATTAAACCATTTTTGTATAGTGAAACAACAATGAACCAGCCATATTCCCTCGATGTTATACCCATGTGTGATTGAGGATACTTTCCACGGTAAAGGGGGCATTTTGGCAACACAAATCATATTTTCCAGAAAATACCTTTGTTAGGTTTCAAAATAAAAGAAATAAGTTTAAGTTGGTCTGAAGAGATAACTTAGGCCCAAAAATGGTTACAAATAGTGTGACAACATGCCTTTCTAAAAACCCTGTGTACAAATTTCTAATATACGCTCGTAACCGGGACGGACGCTTGTGTTACATTTTAGATCTTTTACAAATTGTGGTTTTTTGTATTTCTTGCAATAATATTGCTATATACTGTAGCTTTAAATTTGGTCTTATGTGACAGAATCCCCCTCCCCCAAAAAAACAAAATCACCTGTGTTCCACTTTCATCTGAGTGACATCGGGTGAAAATACCTCTCAAACCTGCCTCGACTTCTCCGAACTCGCGACGGAAAGTGCAAACACGACAGCACAAAAACAGCGAACTTGTCGCGGGGCGTCAAGCGCGATTGGAGTGCTCGTCAGTCAAGTGTTAGCGGTAGCGATCGGACGGCGTCCGCTGCGCGTTTGCTCCGCTAAAAAATGCAAAACCTTCTTTTCCTCTCGCGCGAAAAGACTTAGAAATTCGAGCATGACTGAGATTTAAGTTGGTTGTCTATAACATCTTCAACGTGTGGAGAGTTCCACCGGAGGCCAACATTTCCTCTGGTAATATTGAAGGATCGTTGCATTTCTTAAGCGGGCCTCCCACTGTGCGATATTTGCCACGGATTAGGTACGATTAGGTACGATTGTGTATAGAGTCTATTCTTTGGTAATCTCACAAAATCGTACCTAATCGTGGGAAATTCGTGGCAAAAATCGCACAGTGGGAGGCCCGCTTTAGAATCCCAATACGAATCCGTACGACATACTACGATTGCGAATGCGCGGTGGCGCAAATTGTAGCAAATAGTACAGTGAGCGACCAAACATCGTAAAAAGTCCACGACGACGACGAAGAACTGCGAGAGACTATATACAAATTCGTACCTGTATCAATTAAAGGCACAGGCTTGTCAGCAATGCGCGCCCGCCAAATGTGTGCCACGCAATACGCAGCTCCATAGCAAAGGCACGGAGCTGCGTGTTTCGAGCACGAATTTGGCGGGCGCGCATTGCTGACGAGCCTGTGCCTTTAAGATGACAGCTATTCGATACGGTCTATACAAGAATACCCATCATCATTATGAGAAAATCTGTTTTTTTCTGAGTCCTGAATTTAGGTGGTCCTATCAAATTTACAGGGGAAAACCTAATGATCAACCGACGTCTCAGTTCTTACCGGTATAGGCTCTATGGTACATGTATAAGACAAAAAATCGATTTATTACCATGACAAATTTGTTACCATGTTGTCATTGACATCGAGTTCGTCAAAGACCGTGTCAGCTTTGCGTTCTTCCATCTCTGCGTCCATCTCGTCTACCGTCTCCTGGGAGATTTCCTCGGCCTTTTCCTTGGCCTTGTAGTACGAATCGTCGTTGACTCCGCTGGGGTACAGACCTTCCTGCAACGCCTGACCGATTATGTAATCACACTCGGCCGGTGTTAGGAACCCACGGATCTCTGATAAAAAAATAATAAAATTGTTTATAAAATTAACCCTTCACACTTAAAAAAAGAAGAAGATTAAAAACAGAAAGGCAAATTATACTTTTAACAACAGATCGAGGAGGATGAGAGATTTAAAATATTTTATTGGTCAGTAACGTGTATGACCACATGCTTGGCAAGGCTGACTGCACTAGCTCAGGTAAGAGCCGCTGAGGCAGGGTGTGCCACTCTGCTTGCCCGAAGTGCCTGTCTGAGCTCCTGTTTGGGAGACACGCAGATACAGTGGTCAGGCCATCCCCCGCAGGATTTTCCAAGGAGTTTACATGGAGTCTACACCATTGTGAAAGGGCTGCTCGATCCTTTTAAGTGCTCCACGCGCCTGAAATACATTACGCATGACTCGCCAAAGAGATAAGCTCGCCGAAGACCGCGATTTGATGACGACCAATGCGAGAAACAAAACTCTTAAGAGTTTATTTGAAACCGTGAACATTATGTAACCAGTATTCTCATTTTAGAGAAGAAAGCAAATTTTCAGATATTGTTTTATTAGCTCTATAAAATGTGACGATTTTGTAACCACCACGCGACCAGTTGTTTACAGTGCAACAGCTCTCGGATTTCATTCACACACCGAGTAAAGTGCGAAACATACAAAGTGATAATTATTTAAGATATAGGCGTTGCAAATTCCGTAGCAGAATATCCCCTTACCAAATAGAGGCGGCTGGAGTGCTTTTGTTTCAACCTGCAGAATTCTGCCCGGCTCGGCCTCAAATTCTCTCACGTGGCCTTTCTGCAAGACAAACACACCGTACCTCGTGATTAGCGATGCAGTGTAAAACGAGACAATGGGATTTCTTTAGTAAACGAAACAGCCGTAGAGCAAATAGACACTACGTAATTTTGTTACCGTTGCGGACGCCAGAGGGGCTGAGGTGTATTTAACTTCGTAAGGTTTGTTTGGTGCGGTTATGTACAAAGGATGCGTGGTTCTAAATTAGTACCAATAATCAAATACTGTCTGAGAGCGCCGGATTACTGCGAACATAGCAAGGATATGAAGTCAATACAAAAGACTCACGCGAATATACATTTGGCCCGTCAAAATAATGAAATATACGGTAAAAAAAAAAACCCGCAAATTAAACTGTGACCGAAAGATCGTTGAGGCTAGTAGATGTACACGTCGAGTAGATTTGAATGATTTTAGCTGGTATTTCAAAATTGAATGTGCGTCGTTTTAAATTTGAGTATGGAATTTTCCCGATTGCGTGCTCGAAAAACCAATTTGAATGCTCTCTTTAAATAATTGAAGGATGATCCCAAACTGCATTCAAATTTGCGCTAAAACGAATGCATCCTAAACGAACTTGGGAGGTACTTTGTTAAAACTGAACGAGAAAACCTATATGATGATAAACCACGCCTTGTGCACGGGATTGTCACTGATACGGAAATCGCTGTTTGAATCCCAGTCACGCACAACACGTCTGTTCTGTGCACCGACTCGTGATGAACGGAAACCTCGAACTACGATAAGAAGTGGCGGAGTGTGCAAAGGCGAAATCTCGCTGTTGTGTCGCGTCTAGTCATTACGGGCCACGACTGTCTCTTGTCAGACAGTCCCGGTGGACACAACTTGTACGTGGCGTGAATGCTTTACTTTCACCTTGCACATAAAGGGTGCACCCAAATAAATCGGGCCCCATAGGAACCAATGATAAATGCCCGATTTTCAAAAATCATTTAAAAATACTCACAACTCTCTCAGCTTCTCAGGACAACAACCAAAATACTAATTGGGTATTATCTTTTAAATTTTATAGGTAGAGCCCCGTCATTTTTTATTCACTAATTTCCGCTTGAAATAAAACCACCTTTGGAAGAGAGCAAATTGCCAAACAAACCAGCGTCCATTTTGGAAAGTCCCATACGCTACTTCGCAAAATAGGACCACTTTTTCGAGCTACATTGTCCAAAGAAAAAATACCACACAACACAATGCACGATGGGCCATTTCTACACTAGACCACACTCGTTCAGCTCTCAACACCCTCTATATTTAGTGCATGCAGGGTGCACCTAGTAAAAGGCCATCATTCGTATAACTGACCCAAAATTTAACTTCATCAGTTGACAAGAAGAAAATTATATTGGTAACAATGGTAACAAACACCACACGAATTTGTTTGTCCAAGATGGAAATTCCTGTCGGAAATTAACAACTGAATATGGTAGTTTTAGAAAAATGTGTTTGCACACGCATTTTTCCATTCACTTAACACACAAAAACCATACACAGATTTTAAAGGTTTTTGAAGCAGGTTTTTGATATGTTATGACCTTATATAGTAATGATACATTGGCCTTTAAAGGAAGGGACGACACTTGCAAATGGCTGCCTAATTCGGTACGCTTCATGCATGTATAAGTCGCCATCTTTTGCAGTTCGGCGCTCGGACTTGAGAGGGCATGGGTCACGTCACAACAGATTTTACACACTTCACGTCGTGTGGAAACAAGGCATCAATTTTGACGTGCAATCATTGCATGGTTGACGTTATCATCCCTTTCAAAATTTCAAATATGGCACGGCACAGTTGCATTAGTTGCAGAGTTTATCATTAAAATTAATTGGGTTGCCGACGTTGAAAACAAGTTTCTCTGATTCTCATTAAGGTTTATGCACCGGGCAATACATCGCTAATATTTTTGATTAATTTCGTCGATACTTTCAAACAAGTGTTGTCCCTTCCTTTAACCCAAGTTGAAATAGGATTACCTTTCTTAAACACCCTGTAAAGGTTCAGTCTTGTTCCTGGTTTTTATGATGGTAAATTATTTTGTAATTTATCCCGGAAGCTATCGGCTTGTTTCCGTTTGTTGGGGCTTGTGCCCGCCTCAGGCAAGATTTAGCAGATACTTGACACCACTGGGACACACATTAATCGCAAAGCTAACGGCGATGGTAACCCGATGCCTTATATGAATATTATAGAAGAACTCCCGAGGCTAAGTATTATATACCAAGCTTAGGGATTAGAATATTCCCTTGAAAATACGGAGCTATTATGGACAGCATTTTTAAAGTGAATTTGCAGTGATACAAAGTATAGACGTTTATAAAAATAGCAATTAAAGAGTACCTTGGCAAAAACAGACTGATAAGTGCTTTTCAAAACATCTCATGTACTTCAAGATTTTCTGTTGTGCCTTTCATAAAATACCCAGCAAAATGCAGCTCTTCATGAGGCATTTAATTAGTAGAAATGACTTGATTTTACCAATTTAATACCTTTCTTTTACTTTTTGTTAGACATTTTTTAGAATGTGCAACAAAAAATCACGAGGTATAAAAAATATTATAGATGGCGCTTATGGAACTCTTCAATCATTGTTCCAGTCTAATTCAATGCATTTAAAACGTGGTAAAGACCCAATGTATGATTTGCGAGATGGAACTTTCTATACAGATTCCTGGAATAAAGACTTTACATAATATCTATAGACTGTATCGAATAGCCGCCATTCCGTGGGGCAGTTTCTTTGTTCCTTGAGGACATGCATGGTTGCACATATTGTGCTTCCAAAAAAGTGCCCCACGAAATGGTGGCTATTCGCTACGGTCTATATTCAGACAACATCTCTTGTCACTTCAAAAGCGGGAATTTAATTTTGAAATGCCAAATGGTCTTGACAAGGGATTATTTTCTTCTCTGGAACACCATAAGCAAACAGAACACACTCCCGGTTAATTTATATCGCTTCGATTTTACGACATTCTAAGGTAAGCGATGAAGTAAAGTAAATTTTACTACAATTATTTTCCAAGCTGACCAGACTGAAAATCGTTAGCCATTTCCCCATCCCCTTATCGTCCATGCTTTAATTAAACAGTATCCAGACCAATGGAATTTGTAGACGCAGGAAGCGAGTATGTTGACAATGTCCAATGTGCAAAAAAGCCTGCTTTGTTGTTGTTATCATTTCGACACCTTTTCTTAAAGATATAGTCCGTGGTTCCCATCCAATTTGAAGTTTTTTTCTCCGAACGATTTTTAAAAAAGCATTTACTTTATTTTAACGACAAAACATCATACTTTGTATTTTAGACATCGTTTTTGCGCCTTGCCTGGACTTGCCCAGGTCTGACTTCGCTGTTTGGTCTGCGGTGCGGTGCGTGCAGCGCGCCCTCTGCAGGGACTGGTTAAAGTTGCCTGTCAAATCTCTCTTTTTCTGTCTCGGGAGACATTCTGAGACAGAGGAAACAGATTGGACAGGGCACCGTCCGGATGGCGCACTGTGCGCCGCGCGTTGCAGATTAAGCACGGCAGGTCAGACTTGGGCAAGTCTACGCCTTGAATTATTGGCGGACCACCAATAATTCGAAATATTGACAGTAGTTGTTCGATAACTAAACGTTGGTCGATTTTTTTCGTTGATGTCTCATTATACTTGTTTGGTAAACGTGTTTAAAACAGCATGATCTCCACTGGTAATTGAAAGCCTAGGGTGGGAAAACTACCTTGTAGAAATTGCAGCTACATAGAGGCAGTAATTATTACCTCAGTCCTCAGAAAACGTGAACAATCCAAGGACGGTTTTTATGCACGAATTCCAGAAACAACAGCAAACTAAAGAATGTTGATAAACTACCGGGTACCTTGTAGAAATAACGACTTCAGAGAACTTTTCAAATCCATGCATGGTTTTTGTGTTGAATAAAAGTTTAAAACAAATCGCCTGCAAACGATCTTTTTAAAATCACCTTCAGTTGGCAATTTCATTGATCATGTAGTGTTTGTTACCATTGCTATACACCATGTGGTTACCATGGCTGTACACCATGTAGAGTTTGTTACCATGGCTATCAACACCATGGCTATACACCATGTAGTGTTTGTTAATACCATTGCTATCAACACCATGGCTATACACTATAGTCACCATGGCTATACACCATGTAGTGTTTGTTAATACCATTGCTATCAACACCATGGCTATACACTATAGTCACCATGGCTATACACCATGTAGTGTTTGTTAATACCATTGCTATCAACACATTTAGTCGGGTTTTTCTTGTCAACTAACGACAAGTAAAATTTTAAAATCAGATTTCAGAATTATTTATCTGCATTCGTAAGTGCATTTTCTTTCGATGTGCCATTTTGTTTAGATTAAGCGTACTTGTGATAACGTGGATGAATAAAACAAATGAAGGACATTCTTAAATGGATTTCGTTCCAGCCTGACAATGATTAGGCCTGCATATTATAATGCCTTCCCAAAATACTATCCGTGGAAAGAAAACAGGAAATTTGCAATCTCCAGGCTGGATGTAGAAGCAAAAAGGTTTGTGTAATCACTGCATATTACATGTAATTTACAAAACATATGTGGTTTTTTTTTTACGATATCCTTGAAAATGTACGGATTGAAAGCGCGGAATTTCAGAATGGTAATGAGAAAAATATGGCAAATGATATGGTATGAAAATCTCAACACTCATGGAAAAAATAGGGCTCTAAAATGTGATCTGGCCATCTCTATTAATCTAATACCGTATATTGATGGCATGAATGGCCTTAGTTGCATAACATTAAGTACAAGAACACAATGCAACATCGTTACTCAGTTATTTATATTTTTAAAAATACTAAAAAGAAAACAAAAGCGCATCTGCATTCAATACTTGAGGATAAAAACCAAAGTATTGAATGAGAGAATGCCTGCTCACCATAACCGGATCCAGCTGATACAGCGTTAGCTTCTCCTTAGCTTCCACCGGCTTGTTTATTTCCTGAGCCACGTTGCCACTCAGGACAAAAACGAAAACAGCAAAAAGCACTTGGCGCCCTTTTCCGAAAATTGCGACAAACAACGCGTCCCGCGTCCTCATGGTGGTACACCGTGACTCCGCGCAACACCTTTGGAAAACGGCGAACGTCGAACTGTTGAAATTCGCTCTAGATCTGCAGATCCACCTTTGAGTATCACGACATCACTGATTTCGATTTTCCATTGCATCTCAATTGGCCGTCTTTATTCTTCGCGCAACATCAACAGAAAGTATTCACTGTTCCCTTATTTTACAATGACGTAAACGTAGCAAGTTCAGTCGTGTGCCAAAACATGTTAATTATGCGTCTTCATTCTTAGAATTCCTTGCTTTGTTTTTAGGCTTGACGGCACAGATGACAGGCGGAATATACTTCATTTCTTCCGAAATTCAACCAGACTGCTAAGATAATGCCTCGCTGATTAAAAAACAATCTCCACTGCAGCGAACGGGTCCAAAAATGATCCGATTTTTCGGTCATTGGTGCCAACGTCTCGCGGGACTTTGCTTAATATCCCGGGGAGTGCTTTATGAATAATTCCCCTTGCTACTCGGTAACGCGAAGCGATCGTGTTTCCCTCGATGATGGGGTTTTCAGGCGTTGTTCGCGACTCCGGACATGTCTGGCCGACACTTGGCGAAATGTGGTGTCGAATAACTTAAAATCCCATTCGCAAACTGTGAAACTATAAGAGGGAAATTAAAAAAGAAAATTATAGATTTAGATATTAGAAAAAGAGGAGAGGATGACGTCATTGTCTGTTTTTGTGTGTCAAAAGTCATCTCGACGCGTTGCAAGTTAGCCTTTTGCATAATGGCTGGCGCCGCCAATTCTTCATTTATATGCAAATGGTGCAGTTCGGAAAGTCACATACTATGCTATTGTTGCTACGTGGTGCACGCCTTTGGCCAGCAACCAACAGGCCGGTCGCTTTATGTCATTATGGCGCGTGCAACGCATAGCAACGAACATATAGTATGGTCAAGTGGATATTAAGTGTGCACGTGAAAGGAAATACGCCCGTAGACGCTATCCGTGTAAAACACGCGAAAGGCTAATTCAGCGGGGACATAGAAGTGACGTCAGCCCGAGTTTGGAAGAAAAAAAAAAGATCGCCTAAGTTAAAAAAATGTTTTAAAGTGCTTGATGGAATTTAGTTACGGGGACGATTTAATGTTTGTCAGTGGCGGATGTTGTTGTTCCTGTTTTTAAAAGTTTTCCAATCATGTAATGGCCATTCAAGAGGAACTCGAACAAGTAAACAACACCGGGGAAGACAGAAAATCGCAAAGACCGAGCCTAAAGCCGAATCTAAGTCATATAGTTACCCCACACACTCACAGGTGAATAGTAATCAACCAGCCCACTGGTCTTAAATTATCACTAGCAACAAAATAGTACACTGGTCTACGTGATGGACACGCGGATCGTGACACGCACGAAATGCGCGCCTCCAATTACTGGGAGTTTGAAACAATGTAATTGCATAACTCAACCAATTATGGCCAGGTGCCAGCGCGCACGCGTACGCATGGCATAGTGCATCTTCACACGCGCAGCTAGCCAATGAGATTGCGGGTAAGGAAAAGGCAGGTGTGCTTGACGACGTGGAAAAATAGCCGTTTTGCAGAAAACGAAAAAGGTACGACGTGTTTTTGGTATATCTTCTATTTATAGCAACATAGGTTCGACGCATATAATTTTGCTATACTAGATAATATGCCATTTCATTAAAGGCCAATACATGTTTTCCATTTGGGGTTCTTTACCATGCAGGGACACCCATGCAGTATTTGCCTTTTTATGATCTATAAACCATGCAAAAATGTTAGTTTGATGATAAAAACACAAAATTAAGAGGGGAAAATGTCATGGTTTTAATAAGGAAAAACTTACACATTTTTCAGAGTTGTCTCATAGTGCCGCTGCGTGGAGTCCGAGTGAGTGTCCGTACATAGTAATCTTTCAAAAAATCTGTTTTGATGGGCCCTTTAAATGAAAACAGTTAGCATTAAAGAAACGAACACACTGTTAAAACAAATGATTCCAATTATGGTCACCTTTTAGTAAAACGAAAAAGTGCACATTGTATACATGTCTTGTAGCAGTTGTGCTACGTGTACAACCTTGTATTTTCTTCGAGCATTGCGTTAAGATAATACGCTCTTAATGAAGGCAAACACTTAACGCCGGATCAAGTGGTCATTTTCTGATATACTTTATCCTCGATCACAATTTGGTTTAATGGCACATATACCCGTCGGCGGCGTTGTACTAATAAAACAGAATGATTGGATTTCACGTCGCTGTAATTAATAAAGGGCCCCTCGTGATCAATCCTGACCAATCACGACGTTCGTAACATTAGACAGCATTTTGTGTGCTGCGATCCACTTATCCCCATGTATCTACCAGGAAATCCTTGGAGTGTGAAAATGCAATATATTTCATCAACATGCGAAAACACGGTATGATGTATATAGAATACTGCTGAAGATTGTAAATTGAATATTACGGCGTTATTTTTAATTATTTCATAAAGTTTGTATATTCATACGGTTCTTTTTTCCCCCTTGGAAGCATCGTGCCTTAGTTGTTCCCGATATCTTACAGAATCGCTAATTCTGTCCCGAGAATATACACCAGATTCTGGTTTCGAAAAGTCACGTGGTCTTGTGAGTTAGTTGTATTTCCAGCCGTAGAAACCAGCGGGAAGTGCGAGTTGCTTTTGTTGGAAAATAATATCCGAAGAAAAAACAGCATAGGCCTATTGAGGGCGCTAAAGACACCAAAACGTTGCGTTCGAGTTGCTTCCTCGAGTCGGCGCTGACCTCAAGGATCATGCAAGGTGTGATGAGTCAGGGAAAACAAGGAATCAAGGTTAAACACGTGTCGACCCATATCGAACGCCACCTTTATTTACAAACACATGATACATAATACATCGTGACGGCTGGTAAAGCGTATAGCCCAACATTTGTCTCTTTTGTTAATTTTAAACATTTCTAGTTAATTACGTCACATTTTGATAATTTGTTTCACAACGACCATCGACGAATAATATTATTGTCAAGGATGCTAGATTGCTACATTATGTAAACAGTAAGCCGGTGTGTCCCTTTAATGATTTTCTACAATCCCGGAGCCAAACGTGAATAATTACTGCTCTTTTCTGTTCTTTTTAGAAGTTGAAAGGGGATGATTTCCCTGGTGATCGGCTCAACTATAGTCCCGTCCTCTTCGCAAATTCAATAAGGCTGTGACACCCCGAGGCCATCGAACCGGGATGTCATTTCAGCTTCGGTGATCGGTCATGCTATAAAAGATTGGGGAATCCGGATAATTTCGAAACAGATATATAGACTGATACTTGGAAACAAACACTGATGCCACGATTCTACTGCTTAGTACTATATTACTTATTACCTAGTACTATAGTACTTTGCACTTAAAGATAGATTACAGAATGGCAGAAGCGCATCCAGTCTCATTAAAATACAGGAATGCAATAATTGTATTCCTGTATTTTAATGAGGTATGCCGGGCTGCGTACCCTAACAGCTACCCCGATGGTAGCTGTTAGGGTACGCTGATTTCTCCTTAATGTTCTTGCATGGAAAGCTGACATGACAATATAATGGAGTCATTAAAAATTAACGCCCCGTGTAATAGAAAGACAATCTCCTTGAAATTACTGCACTTGTTCAGAATGATAAACACTATCGGCTATCTCCATGATGCCATTGTGGGGGCAGGTGGATGAGAGCATGATCTTTATAGAAGACTAATTACTATAAAGTAATTTGTTTCCCACTTCAGAGTGTTTACAATGACTTGGTGTCTACGGACTGCACATCTCAAGGGTATTTTGAACGCAGTGGCTATAGTTACGCGTAAAAAACACATTACAGTTTTTCTCAGTTGCTTTGATGCACTTCCCGAAACACTAACGATCTTTCTCAATACTCTAAATGCAATCCTCAAAACACTGAAAGCATTTCTCACAACACTATACCACCCCTGCAAAAGCAAATATAACAATCAAAATGCTAACAACGGGCGTCAAAATACACTAAGTCAGTCAATCGCTACATCAATGTAACCAAATGCATAGCACCTTCTGATCATTGCGTGAACACTGACACCCAAATGGCAAAGTAATTTCATCAAAACTGGACAGAGCGATAGTGTTGCTGACAATGTAAACAACAAATGGACACACTATACAAGAAAAGACACATTTATGATGGTGTGTATCTTGAATGTATTACGTTTATTACATATTGTGTAATACATGTACATGTAGTATTGTTGTTTTATTTCTTATTTCTTTATTTATGTATTTCTTGGGACAAACGCCCCATTGCTGACAAATGTAGTCAAGCAGTTACCCACTCCCATCGTGCTGGCGTTATCTTTTGTACAAACACAAAGCTCATTCTACGTAGTATTTTGCATGCAACGATTTACCCAATGCACAACTGCGGCATTTCGAATGGACAATGTACACAGTCAGTTGAGAAGAAAACAACCTGTTTTGCCTAGATGTCAAAAAAAAATGAGAATTGCATCTATGCTATGGCAAGTGCGTTTAGTGTTTTGCATTTTGTGTGCACACAATGGGAACTGGAAATAGTGGATTGGCCAATTGCATTCACGATGTGGGGTTTTGATGCGCTGTTAAAAAAATGAGGTTAGAGTTTGGGGAAGTGCATTAAAGCGATTGAGAAAAACTGTAACCTTTTCGTTCGTACCCACCACCCTTACAAGACGCTGGTGATGTGCCTTCATCATACAGTTAGATATAGAACAGAGTGTGCACTGGCTATTCAAGTCACGTGTGTAGACTGTGCCGATGTGGGCGGCGCCATGTTTGCTTAACGCTATGAGTACAAAGTGGGCAACACCAACACCGTTCCCCTTTGCTCACCGTGCACCCATAGCGTTAAGCCAAAATGGCGACGTCCATATCGGCACGTCAGTTATTGGGAGTGCGCACTCTAGTGCTCTATATCTAACTCTATGGCCTTCACAGATTTCTGTGAAGCCCGGGAAAAAACGTGACGAAAAGGTCACATATTCTGACGCACGTACGGAGCATTGTGGGTCGCATGCTCCCAGACGAATAATTAATAGTATGCTAATGCTTATATATCCAGTGCAAAAATCAAATTTACGAATGAAATGCCTAATTTCCTACTGGAAAAATCGTTTTACGCCCGTTTACAAGAAAAAGAGGTGACATCGTGGTTACGTGTCGTATACATTTTGGCCAATGAGGGCGCAAATAGATCAACCCGTGGGTACGAGCGAGGTATGAAGTATGGCGGATACAATACAGGGCGCACTTTTACTGGGTATAAATTTTTGAATTAAAAGTAAAATAGCTGCATTTTTCTTCACTTTGCACTTTTATTTATATTTTATTTATAATTCTGTCTCTATATTATAATTACAATATGCAAATCAAGTTTTTAGAAAGAAATACAACGGAATGAGTGTGCACACGCATTTTCTACAAGGGAGCCCTCATACCACGGTATTGTGCCTCTGTTTCCTATATATGCAGTATAGCTAGGGAACCAGTCTCAATAGGACGGTAGTTTCGTTCAATTTCTTGAAAGCATGGACACGTTTTTAAAATTGTTTTCTCCGAACGTAGATGAGGTACTGAACTGAAGATATACACAGGTTTTCATCATACATATCTTTAAGAGGAGAGCAACAGAGCCCGTGAGCTCAGATGCTGGCACTCGATGTAATATTTTTTGTCAAGGACTTGGTTCTTCACGGCTCGCCTGAGCGGGGAAGTTCGGAGCGCAAGCCGAGCGAAAACGGGGGAGACCTCGGCTCGAGCCGGCAGCACCGCAGGCATGCGAGAGGCACGCAACTTTGAAATGTCAATCAAGGGTGTTGTTATTAAAGGAACGTGTCCAGATCAACCCCCTATTTTTTCCGTGTGTGTTGAGATTTTGATATATCATTTGTGAAATTTTTCTCATTACTATTTTGCGCTCTCAATCCATATATTTTCAAGGATAGGCCTATCGTAAAAAAACCGTCGATGTTTTGTAAACTAATTTTTCCGTTCCATAAAGCAGTGCAGTGATCACACCAACCTTTTTGCTTCCTCATCCAAATTGGAGATTGCAAATTTCCTGTCTTCTTCCCATGGATAGTATTTCGGGGAGTGTTTACGTCTAGCTACACTGGCAATCGCGCAAACATTTCATATAAAACATGACCAAACTTCACGTTTTTTCATGTTTTTTAGAAAAGTTTGCAGGTGTGGACAACTTTGCCAAACCGCGTTTGCTGGTGTTTTATGTCTTAACCAATCAGGCACCAGTTTTAGGTCATGTGATCAGAGCCAGCCAATCGTGATCGCGAGACGTTTGCTTCTGTTTGCCAATGTAGGCACACAGAAAAACATCAGCAAACATATATGTATTTTCGTTGGTCAAGCACGAGCGAGCAATTTGCATAAGTATTGTGCGTAGGGCATCACGAAATGAGGTTCACTAACCGTTTTCGTCGCAAGCAAGACGAACAGCTTGATTTTCATTTAAAATTATTTTTAGTTTTCATTTTAGATGTTTCAAGATGAAACAATACACGCCCTGATTATTTTTGTCGATGATCCGGGCGCCCGCGAAACCACAATCAGAAGATTCGGCTCACGTTCAAGGAGGTCATACAGGTTACGCTTTGAAATACAAGTATAGGTGGGTTTAACTTATTGTCGGAACCTGTTAAGTCAAGTTTGTTATCAGTGTACCATGATCTACACGTACGTTGTACTCTTCCATTGTCCGTCTATACCATGGATGGAGGTTTCCTTCCTCCATGGTCTAACCTTGCATCGAAGCTCGGTGTTCCCCAAACGTATTGTATTTATAATGTTGTTTTCTTGCAGGGGCGCGGCGAAATCATTGAGCGCGGACGGCAGTGAAAATATTTTATTTGCGATTGAGGAACGAATTAAGCCCGCTGCACACCTTTGCGATTTACCGGCCCATCGGACACCGGACCATCGGATCCGGAAAAATAAAACAAGTTTGATTTGCTCCGGTCTATAGCATACGGTCAGACCGGCCCGAATTGTTTCAGCGCACACCTTTCCGGTATGTCGTCCGATGATCCGATTATCCGGTAAATCGCAAAGGTGTGCGGCGGGCTTAAGGCGCGTTCACACTATCGCGGAAAAATCACACTGTTCCATTGGTTTGTACACAAACTGGTTTGCCGCTTGTGCGCGGCCTATCGCGATGCGCACAACGTTTTGAGCTGGGTCAAAGTTCAAATTTGTTGAACTTTGACCGCAGTGCGCTGACCTTTCCAACGCGCAGCCAATGAGGTATCAGAGAAGCCCCAAGGGTGCACCCAAGTAAATAGGCAAGATCTGTGCGCCGAGCTCATGAATATTTTGTATGCCCTAAAATTATTTTATATTAGAGAGAATTGCGAGCTGAACGAGTGTGGTCTTGTGTAGAATATGACTATCGCCGCGATGTGGGGTATTTTTTCTTTCAACTACAAACATTTTGGACACTGTAGCTGCTAAAAGTGGCCCTATTTTGCCCAGTAGCGTATGTGCCTTTGTTCCAAAATGGATGCAGGTCTGATTAGCAAGTTTCACTGTTGTAGGCTTAGTTTTGTTTCAAGTGGAAATTAGGGGATAAAAGTGACGGATTACCCCCATAAAATTGAACAGAATTAAAAAGATGAGAAATCAGTGAGTATTCTGGTTGTTTTCCTGAGAAGCTGAGAGAGTTGTGAGTATTTTTAAATGATTTTTGAAAATTGGGCATTTAGCATTGGTTTCTATGGGAGCCCTATTTACTTGTGTGCACCCCCAAGGTACCATAGTGGAATTTTCTATTTTGGAATAATCGGCGATTGGGAGCTTATGCCATGCGGTGAGCGCAGCGCAAAAGTGTGATTTTTCCGCGATAGTGTGAACGCACCTTTAAGATAATAAGTTCGGTGATGTTTGAAAACAAAAAGTGTGCAAGTGTTTGCCGGTTTAGACGAGGCTTTATACACGCATGCATCATGTTTTTCCCAAGATCCAAGAACACAGACATACGAAAAGCTCCATGTCTTAATTTAACATTTTTCTTGTCAAATGATTGAATAAAAATGTGGGACATTGCACATCCTGTATTTGCGGGCTTTAAAACATTATATGCTGTGTGTCCACGATCCAAATGATGTGAATTTTCATGATTTTGGTAGTTCGACTTCAACTTGTAGAGTTTAATATCCTGTGCGTTAAAAGCAATAACCCAGACCTCACCATGTTTTCCATTGTTAACATTTCGCAATGGTATGATGATGTAATGAAAACTGGGGCGAAACGGGGATTTCCCTAACGGGGACCACGACCCCAACCTTTGTACTCGCTCACAACTTGAACGATTAAGTTCTAAATATAACAATTGGTTTGTTGCTATTTAATACAGGGAAATACCGTAATGATGTAATAATGGTACTGTTTTATTCGATCTATATTTATATATATTGCAGTGCCTTTATTGCTGCTGTCATTTCAATTGATGAGGTCGCCAATTCCGCATTTCTGCAGTGTGGAAAACTGTTAATGACGGGTTTGTTATACGAGTAGGCCTATACGTGTGAACAGTGTGAATGTTTTTCTGGACAAAATGTAAGGATGCATTAAAGATAGTCCAGTTGTTTTGAAGCGCTCGATCACACGTCCCTCTCTACTGCAAAGTGGCCTTTTCAATGGGCATTTAGGCATAAAGGAACAGGCTCGTCATCAATGCGCGCGCGTTAAATTCGTGCCACGAACTAAGCAGCTCCATAGCAAAGACACGGACGAGAAGAGGAGAGCGACCACGGGAATGGCAGAACTTCTGCGGAAAATCGGGTAAGAAGTGACAGTTTTCCTTCAGTCTAAAACACGTGTACGCAATGTCCCAAAATTGTAATTAACCGTTTGACCGAAAAAAATAATCTAGGTGGTTTTAACTCTTCAAAGCAATGATTCCACCAGGGATATCATTTTCTCTAAAGCGGGCCTCCACTGTGCGATTTTGGCTACGAATTAGGTACGATTTGGTACGATTGTGTATACACTCTACACACAATCGTACCAAATCGTAGCTAATCGTAGGAAATTCGTGGCAAAAATCGCACAGTGGGAGGCCCGCTTAACATACAAAGCCCTTCTGAATATGACATAAACCATGCAGTACCTATAATTGCATGTATACTTGTTTTAGGAACTCGCTGTCGATAACCGCGAGAACACCTCGGATCTACTCTGGCATATACGGCAGATTGCCACCCAAGAGAATACTTGTTCCGTTCAGCCGTGAGATCGTCGCCTCGTACTCCGGTCCGAATGGTGGTCTTACGAACATCGGCCCCGTACTCGCTAATTCGGAATTGGAGCAAGACACACGAAACGCTTGCGGTAAGTGATTTGTCAAAAAGAAACGAATATAAAGGCCCAATACATATCATTTGCAACATAAAACAACTCTTTCGCGTTTAGGTCGACCGGTTATGGGTAAAAAAAGGCGTATTAGGACGACCGACCGCATTAGGGCGACCGATAGCTGGTCGTCCTAACGCCAAGTGCTTCAAAAACCATCTTTATTAGGTCAAAAACCATTTTTATTAGGTTCTTAACCATTTTTATTAGGTCACAAACCATTTTCGTCTAGGTCGCAAAACATTTTTTCAGAATTAGGTCGAGAAAATGGGTGTCAATTCATGAGTTTCTTTCCGGCAATTTTGTGGTTTTAGTGGTCTCTGTAAGCACTCTACCCAAAAGGGTCGTCCTAATACGGGAAAAATAGTTATTTAACTGTTGATGGATTTCTTGAAAAAGACAATAACATATCTAAAGAATGTTAGTAAACTAGCCTGCAGAAATCTTTTAAAATCTCTGACTGATTTTTGTGTTAAGTGAATGTTTAAAAAATGTGCGCGCCCACATTTAAAAAAAACACCTTAAAAACTACATTTTAAAAAAACCGGTTAATTTCTGACGAAAAGCACCATCTTGGAACAGAAACTCATGTTGTATGTTTGTTACCATTGCTATCAACACTTTGAGAAGTTTTTCTTCTTTAAAAAAAATGAAGTAAAATTTTGGGTCATTGCAAATGATATAATGGGCCTTTAAAAGGAAAAAAAAAGTTTATTTAATATTAGCAATAATGTGACACACATTACTATATATGACAACTTAAAGCACCAGTACACCATTTGCAGTTACCCAAAATTTTACTTCACAAGTTGACAAGAAAAACCCGACTAAAACACCATATGATTTTTCTTCGTGTGAAATTGTACCTTTTTGGGTGAAATTGCCCACTGACTGAACTTAGTGAAGGGGCTATTTTTAAAAAAATCATCTGTAGATGATTTTGTTTGGATTTTTCAGGTTTTCTGAAGTATTACTACATCTATGTGGCTGAAATTTCTACAAGGCAGTTTATCAACATTAATTCTTTAGTTATGTAAAGCGATTGTGCCTGTTTTTGAAAGTTTCCAATCATGTAATCTGACTTGCATGGAGAAAGAAACAAACCTCCATGCTTTAAGTTATTTTTCCAGTAAATGAATTTCGTGGACTGAAAGAGAATGGAGGATGATATGTCATGATCGCAGGACACGGTAAACATTTCGTAAGGCGAAAGTGAACGCGGCATGTACATTTGTGCAGCACATTGAATTATCATACTATCGTATGGAAAACTAAGATTTTGAATTGAAATTTTGCCAACTTTTCCCGCAAAATATTCTTGTTATTTTGTCCCGCAAGCTGCCATGTCCGACCTTTTACAAAATAACTAAATTCGACCTCATACAGGCTCGGCCTACTGGGCGATTTTCTGTATCTGTGTGTACTTTACTCGCTTACTTTAATACTTGTTGATTTTAAGGCCCTTTATTCCACTATACACACATGTATACAGTTTCAGCTTTAACTATACTTTATTACCAACTTGAGATGACAAAGAAGGAATTGCGGTTTTAGAAGTTAGAGAAGTTAGAGAAAAAAACCACAGAGAAATCCTACGCGGTCAAGTATGGCGTGTGAACCGTTGCAATATTCGATAATGCACAAATATATGTGCGATGTTTGATATATATGTGCGATGTTTGACATATATGTGCGATGTTTGATATATATGTGCGATGTTTGATATATGTATGCGATGTTGAAAATATATGTGCAATAATTTGACATATATATGCAATGTTTTTTTCATATGTATGCGATGTTGAAAATATATGTGCAATAATTTGACATATATATGCAATGTTTTTTTCATATGTATGCGATGTTAAAAATATATGTGCAATAATTTGACATATATGCAATGTTTTTTCATATGTATGCGATGTTAAAAATATATGTGCGATATTTCACCAGCCGGAACCTAGCACGAATTTCGGGCTGCTATTTTCACGGCTTCCGGAAATGATCGAAAGCTAGATGAAAAGTTAGACATAGATGCTGCGCTTTTGAAATGATTTTGTACCATCGTAAAAAAGGAAAAATTGCACAATTGTTTTCTTCTAATCTCTAAAGAATATCCTCAAGTTTATTTTATAAGCGCCCCGAAAGATTTGGTCAGGATAAACCTCAACCCAATCATGTTTCTTCCTCCATGACCCAATTAAATTTATGATTCGCGAGGGTTGCCAATCGGTGCCCCTTGCACACAGTTTTTATAAACCCAGTTCGCTATTCATTGTACAGTGGGCTATGATTCGCGAGGGGTGCTGCAATCAGGGCCCCTTACATGCACACACTTGTAGTTTTTATAAACCAAGTTCGCTATTCATTGTACAGTTGGATATGATTTGCGAGGGGTGCCAGGGGTAAATTCGCCAGGGGTATTTTTTAAATCCCAGTTTCTAAATTACAACATAGAAATATTGTAAAAAGCATTGTTTCTGGTATGATTTTCTGATAATTAAGATAATCTTCTTACAATCTAAGAACATTCGTCGTCTTAAGAAGAAAAACGTGTGAATTTGACTTTTTGTAATAGAACATGGGAGTTTTAGAGCAAGAAGTAAATAAATAAAGATTATCACCCATCAAAAATAGAGATAATTGTCTTCGTTGTTGTGATTTCTGCGTTTTGCCTTTTATGTTCGTTCATCTGACGTTTTAGAAATTCTGTTAAAAGATAACCCCGCAATTACCCGTGCAAAAAAGGTATATCATGGTTTCCAATAAAGACAAAATGTTTCCGATCGTGTAACATACACCGTGGAGAATTTGTGCCTATTTTTTGATCTATCCTTTAAAAAAATGTAATTGGGCTGAGGTTTTCCCCTGACCAAATCTTTCGGGGCGCTTATAAAATAAACTTGAGGATGTTCTCACTGATTAAAAGGGAAAAAAATGGGAATTTTTCCCTTTAACGATGGTACAAAATCATTGAAAAAGCGCGGCATATGTGTGTAAAATTGTGCCTAACTTTCCATCTAGCCTTCGAGCATTTCCGGAAGCCGTAAAAATAACAATATGTACAGCCATAGTTGGAGTCGCCTTTAATTAGACTGGTTTCCGTCCCAATATATTACGTCTGGATACTTCGTAGGGAACGGGAACCAGTCTAGCCTTTAATATGTGTGCGGTGTTCTAGACTGGTTCCCGTCCACATATTCCACACAGGAGACGTGACATGTGGGCATGATCTTTCAATATATGTGCGTACACCAAGCTATTAATCACGTGATGTATATAACGTGATGAGAAACACGTGCGCGATGAAAGCCGTTTCTCCTTTGTTTATTTAGGCGTGACATAATTGAATAAACCATACCATGTACCCATAGAGCAAGGAACAGATGTACCATAGGCTACGCGACGGATGAAGGACTCGCCGTTAAAGGAGCGTTTTCAGTAAAAAAGGGTTTTGTTTGTCTGTTTTAACTTAGCAATCATACGTACAATACCGCCCAAAAATAATATCGACGGGGAATTTTTTTTAATGCAATCCCCAGTTTGGATGTGGAAGCAAAAAGGTGAATTACTGCACTGTTCTATGGAACCAGCTAGATAAATTATTTTGCAAAAAATCGGTCTATTTCCGACGATATCCTTAAAATATATACAGATTGAGAACGTGAAATTTCTTAATGGTAACGAGAAAAATTTGACAGACAATAAGATATCAAAATCTCAATTACCATGGGAAAAATGGGTGGCTCAAAAATGTGATCTTGCTGAAAGGAGCGTGTCCAGATCACATTTTTGAGCAGATGCACCCCCCCCCCCCCCCCCCCCCCCCACCCTCCTACCATTTTTCCAATAGGGGTTGAAATGTTGATACCATATAATTTTTCATATTTTTCTCATGACCATTCTGAAATTTCGCGTTCTCAAAAGACCGATGTTTTGCACAATAATTTATCTGGTTCTTTAAAAAAGTGCAGTAATTAACCTTTTTGCTTCCACATGAGCAATTTCATAAAGCTTCCACATCCAAACTGGGGATTGCATTGAATTTTTTTCCTCGTCGATATTATTTTTGGACGCTATTTTCATTGCTAAGTTAAAATACACAAACAAAACCCATTTTTCTCTATACGTCTCTGAATAAACAAAGGAGAAACGGTTATCATCGCGCACGTGTTTCTCATCACGTGATACACATCACGTGATTAATAGCTGGGTGCTACTTGGGCTGCTTTCGAGCGCGGCACCAGGTGCTCCATGGTGCTCCATGGTGCTCGCCCGAAAGCGTGTGTAAGCATGTGTGTGACGTAACGTTTCCACCACATGGGAGCACCAGGGACGAGCGCTCGAAAGCAGCCCTAGTCTGGTACTCGGACCAAAAATTTTTGGGGACGGTCGGGTTGGCGTACGGGTTCTTTTCTCGCCTTTCACCTCTGGGGTCCCGGGTTTGAATCCGGGGCGTGTATGTGGATTGGGTTTGCAGTCGATCCCTACTTGACCGCGTGGGTTTCCCCTGGGGCATTTCTCTGGGGGTTTTCCTCCCACTTCTAAAACTGCAACTCCTTATTCGTCATCTCAAGTTGATAATATAGTATAGTTAAAGCTAAAACCGTATAGTTGATGGCATAAAGGGCCTTAGTTGCCGAATTATTCAGTCGTTGTATGTTGAATATGTGGACCGGGAACCAGTCTAGCATGTACATTGAAACATCTAGACTGGTTCCCCTCCACATATTCCACACAGGAGAATAGACTGGTTCCCGTCCACATATTCCACACTTTCGCAATAAGCGAACCAATCTATAGGGATCGGGAACCAATCTATGAAAGATCATACCCACATATCACGAACACCGCGACCCCACACATTGAAATATCCCACATATATGTCGAAATATCGCACATATAATTTTAACATTGCATATATATGTCAAATTATTGCACATATATTTTTAACATCGCACACATATGAAAAAACATTGCATATATATATGTCAAATTATTGCACATATATATCAAACATCGCATACATATGAAAAAAACATTGCATATATATGTCAAATTATTGCACATATATTTTCAACATCGCATACATATGAAAAAACATCGCACATATATATCAAACATCGCACATATATGTTTAACATCGCACATATATGTCAAACATCGCACATATATTTGTTCATTATCGAATAGTGCAACGTTCCACACGCCATAGTCAAGTAGAGACTGCAAACCCAATCCACATTACACGCCCCGGATTCAGACCCGGGACACCAGAGTAGAGGGGAAAGAACAATTACGCCAACCCAACCACCCCATCTCGCTTTAGTTCCACTTGGTGGCTTTAAATACGCCCAACAAAGGTGTTGTTTTCTGTTTGGGATATTGCACTAAACCGGATTCGGAGACAAAGCTAGTCGTTTCGAAAACGGCCTACGACTCCACTAATGTTGCATAGCGCCCTCTGTTGACGTACTTAACACAACTCGCTTACGCCACAGACATGAATTTTCAGAAATATGTTAAACTAACGTGTTTATCAAGTCAAACCTTTGAAATACAGCAACAATGTGCGATCTTTGGACCGTTACAAAACGATAAAGTGTTCACCGAGTGTTGCAAAATGTATTGAATAGTTTATATTGTTAAAAATGACCGCGGTGTTATCGGTGGGGATGTAGCTCAGTGGTAGAGCGCACGCTTCGCATGTGTGAGGCCCCGGGTTCAATCCCCGGCATCTCCATTTCTTTTTTCTTTTACGTTACCCTCAAAATTATGACAAATATCCATCGTCTAAACCTCAGAAGATGAAACATTACTAAAATAATCTTTTATTTGCTATAAACCACATTTTTATCACACCATTCCAAAAGCGACACCCAAAATCTGTGATTTTGATTTTAAAAAATGTATTCATAAACCCCGTTCCATTCAAGTTTTTTTTTAATGAAGACCCGTTGACACAGAAAATAGATCGTTTCAAGTACACTGAAAAGTGGTTCACCAAATTAGGACAACAAATTAAAGAAAAAGAAACAAATTGAAATGACCATTTAAATAAATTCCAAACCAAGAGCATAATATTATTTTGGGCAACATATCCTGACAGTGTTACCATATCTCTTTTACTACACACTGTAAGTGTATACCCGTGTTAATTAAATCATATGTCTGGTTTTTTCTAGTTTGTTCGTTCGTTCGTTTGTTTGTTTATCAAAGTCTGATCTTTTGTTAATAGTAATGAATGTGTTCTTCTGTTAATTCTTTGACATAATATTCATTTCCGTGGGCGTCGGTAGAACGTTATGTGTTCCGAGGCAACATACCCTGGGCAAAATAAAGAAACTAAAATTAAACCAAGGGAATAAATAAATCCAAACAAATACAATTTTGCTATTTTCTTAGACGAGAACTGGAGACTACGAAATGATGGAGCCTACGGGAAGTCCCTGTCGCTTTACGAATACACAAACTCAAGACAAACGGACTGCGCAGGTTTGTATGGCCCAAACATTTTAAGGATTGCTCTTTTTTAATGCAACATTCTGTTTATAACAAAGGGAGATTTTGGGTCCTTTTATTCCATGTTTTTCGTTGTTTTCTTAGGGAAATCTTCTGAGAGTCTCATCAGGGTCACGTGTCCGTAACGATAGTCAGTGGTTCATGCTCGTATTCTTGGGTTTCACTTGGCTTGACAACCGGTTGCTATCCGCCATTACTGTGTCCATACTATGGCACGCCAAAGCAAACATTTATTCAACACTGATCATTTAATGTTGACGCATATTTTCGCAAATGTTGCGCAAGGAAATAAAAGTTGGCATGACTTTTAAATGTTGATAGACTGTTTGAAACTGGCACACCGTGCTTTTGTTTGCAAGTTTTTTAAAATGTTAAGACATGTTTTTCAGAGTTGATGGCAGAATTATCAGTGTTGAATTATCAGTGTTGAATAGAGTATCCCAAAAATGTCCAGATCAAACCAGGCAACCTCAGAATATTTTCCCGGATCCTGATAGGGAATCTTCTTACATGAAAAGTAGTCTTTATTGCATTAATATCAGTCAAGCGAATCAAACGTTGTGCCATTTTTGGGGCAGTAAAGTCACAACTTGCGATTTGACAAGAACTGGCCACACTCATGCTGCGCTGCACCAAAAATTACATAACTTTTGATTCGCTTGACTGATTTTGATGCAATAAAGAAAATATTTTGATGCAAATGTAAGAAAATTTCCTATGATCCGGGGAAACAGATTCTGAGATTGCCTGGTTTGATCTGGATATTTTTGGGAACACCCTGTATATATTTATTTCGGACTTCAGGAGACCCGATTGCGGACGTTTTTGCGGTTCGCGCCACGTCTAATACCTGCATCATGGCGGTAGCTGACGGCGTTGGTTGGAGTCAGGGGGCACGGCGAGCTGCTCAGTGCGCGGTCAAGGCGTCTATGGAGTACATGTGGTCAACTCTGTATCACGAGTACATTCAAACGGAGCCAGTCTCCACTATGCATGTCTTCCAGGTAAAATGATATGGACTAAGGAATTGTTACTTTTTAAAGCCTGTAGGTTACACAGTATTCGTAATGTCCCAACATTTTTATCAACTACCGTTTTGTCCGGATAAAACAAAAACTAAACTCAAAATGGAACACAACTGTCCAAGGCAATGATTCTGCCATGCATGCACGAGATAATAACGTCGTTTTTAAACACACGGTTTTGAAGTGATGTGTATTTTTAAACAGTTTGTGATTTGAACATGTGTTGGCAGGGCTGGGCGTACCTGAAGACAGACAGATATATATTGTGTCTATTCATCTGTTTAGCGAATGCACGAGTCCTTGGACAAAGCCCAGGATCTGATCATATCTCAGGATGGTTCCATGACGACACTCTGCCTGGCTGTCGTAGCAGACGTTTTGTCACCAGGCGGGGCCCCCAGAAAAGCCGTGTGCGTCGTCAACGTGGGCGATAGTTTGGCGTTCGTTTACAGCCGTAGGCAAGGAGTCAGAGAAGTTACGTTTGGTTAGTTATTTAAAACGATTTGTAGGCCTATATTTTGTTTTTTTAAATATTATTTAAGATTACTCGTTACATATCATATTTAGTTTCATGATTGTGGTTTTAGGAGGTTTTATCTCAAGTCATGCATAATACATTTTTATCTCAAGTCGTGCATAATACATTTTTATCTCAAGTCATGCATAATACATTTTTATCTCAAGTCGTGCATAATACATTTTTATCTCAAGTCGTGCATAATACATTTTTATCTCAAGTCGTGCATAATACATTTCAGATGCATGACGCACTTGGAAGAAGCCTTCCTTTCACAAATTACTAGTCTTTTGCGTGTAACATTTGCACTATGGCTGTTGCCCATTCTTTACATTCAAATGAAGCTACAGTTTAGTAAGTCATACACTATGCTGTTGTTGCTATGTGGTGCACACCATTGCTTAGCAACCAACAGTCTGGTTGCTTTATATCATTCTCTCCTACGGTGAACACAATATTGACTTTGTACGTCACACCTGCCGCATGCACCACATAGCAACAAAGATTTAGTCTGGTCAAGTGGGTACCAAGTGTGCACACTATTACACGGTGTTGGCTCCAGGACATTGCATGTATATTTATGGCTAGCCAGCCATGAGAGCTGTATTTTAGACTGGTTCCCGGACCTCCTATTTATCATTCTTTCCAAGTTCAAACAACTTATGGGATAATCTTCCAAAATTTTTGGTTTGGCAATTCTGGACACTTTAAGCTGTCGATGAACATTAAGTTTGGTGTTATTTTAGGTTGCCGGGAGTACAACCTCCACAGGGACATGCGGTTCTGCAACGGCGCTTTGGGTCCATGTCTTGGGGAGAATTACCCGGACTTCGGTAATCTGACATTTTCCCTGACCACAATCGACGAAGGTGACATCGTTTTCTTAACCTCCGACGGCGTATCTGATAACTTCGACCCGGTCATTGCCGGGCGAGCCGTAGCCAGTAGCGACGGTCATCCGCAGTTGGAGTCGGGGCACCAGGATGACGTCATCCCGGCTCTGACTCCGCTGGAGAGGCAGGAGAACATGACTCGGAGCATGGAGAGAGTTATTCGAGAGACGGAGCTGCCGAATGAGGGCGCACTGACTGCTGAAGGCCTCTGTGGCAAACTTCTTCATCACGCGGTGGTCTTGACAGTGGACAAGCGAGCGGCCTACGAAGCAGCCAATAATATTATCAGTCTCTGCGAAAATGAATGCCTGGAAACACAAAACATGACGATAGCCCGGGAAGCCCTCATGCGTCAAGCCTCGGGACTACGGGGGAAACTGGACCATGCCACGGTCGTTGCGTACGTAGCCGGGCCGAGCGCTAGGGTTGCACACGAGTAAATAGGGTTCCCATAGGAACCAATGCTAAATGCCCAATTTTCAAAAGAAATAAATAGGGCTCCCATAGGAACCAATGCTAAATGCCCAAGTTTTAAAAATCGATTAAAAATACTCACAACTCTCTTAGCTTCTCAGGACAACAACCAGAATACTCATTGAAGTCTTATCTTTTCAATTCTGTTCAATTTTATGGGGGTAATCCGTCACTTTTATTCCCTAATTTCCACTTGAAACAAAACTACCCCTGCAACAGTGAAACTTGCTAATCAGACCTGCATCCATTTTGGAACAAAGGCACATACACTACTGGGCAAAATAGGGCCACTTTAAGGAGCTACATTGTCCAAAATGTTTATAGTTGGAAGAACAAATACCCCACATCATGGCGATGGCCATATTCTACACAAGACCACACTCGTTCAGCTCGCATCTCTCTCTAATAAAGAAGAATTGGAGGGCATACAAAATATTTATGAGCTCGGCGCACGAATCTCTGCCTATTTACTTGGGTGCACCCCTAGGGAGCAACCCACCGCAAACTCCACGCAAGAACCGTCCAATTATTTCGACGTGTCGGTCGGAAATGAGCAGAACAAAAGCTTGATTTCTTTGATTGAGTAAAATGTTTCTTTGTATTTAATACCCAGTCTATGCGCGAGATTATATCCAAAGTCTCATTGTACTTTTCCACAAAGGTGGTGTATGAATACATTTATTGATGACGTCATCAAAGTTCTAACCACACAAACATGGGCCTATTTGATGGTCAATACGCTCTATACAATCACCAATGTTGATCTATTTTACACAAACATCGCCATAGAAAATAATTTGGGGACATTTTTAACTTCGTCGCTAGAGGGCGTCCGTCTGTACGATGACGTCACGAAACAATATATTGTTTATGTAGTTTGCTAACGAAGTGGGAAGCGCTATATAAATACAGTTTATTATAACTACATGTATTCGGTTTACCAATTGCTGTTGTCGTCCCAAATACGTCTTCTGGATCATTTAAATGCCATTAACTAATTTAAAAGCTGTATACTCTGGCAACAAATTAGTTATCTAGATTGGTTTTTATTTTTGTAATATATATACCTTAGAATTTATTAGCAATTATATTAACACTGACAGTTTCGCTGTTTTTATTCGTGCTGTACTCGTAAATTATATAAAATCATTATAATTGTGTCAGATTTTGAATCTGATTTTTAAGTCTTGGTGTATTTCAAAATAACATGAAATATCTGTCAACCAGAATTCCAACATTTTTAGCGACTTTAAATAACCATATCTCTACAGATTTCAACCAGTGTACACCATACCTTCTGAGGAATGCTATAACATGTTATAAGTATTTTTCATCGGGGTAATTATTTTTTTCAGATTATAGATTTGAGTCACGTTTGTGGACTGTGCCGATGTGGGCGGCGCCATGTTTGCTTAACGCTATGGGTGCTCGGTGGGCAAAACCCTGTGAAAGGAAGATAAAATAAAATAAATAACCTGTTGAGGCTCTAGAACAATAACATGAAAACGTAGACGTATTAAGTCGTACCAAGCTCTATGGGACGAGACAGCGTGATTCTTCAAAATGGCCGCCATTGTTGGTTCAGTTGTCCCAGATCCAGGCGACGCCATGTCAGTTATCGTCACGTCACATGATTTACCCCTATGGTAAAAAAAAAAAACATCTTACAATTTCAAACAAGACATCTGTGGCAGTTATCAGCTACAGCACGAGGTGAGGTAAATTTGTTAAATTTCACAAGCTAGGTGGCTCTTATAGAGCTTCTGCACCACCGGCCATGACAGGGGGCAGGTTTTCTTATTTAAATGATGTAACAATAGAACCACAAAGCACCTACTCATGCATGACACATGGTAACATTGTGACTGCCCCTATCATGGCCGCCGTGCAAAGGCTCTATACGACCAGTACTCAACCCCAATTTTCATTGCATGAAGTGACTCTAGTAGAATGACTATTCCCCCTGGATGGGATGCCAGTCCATCGTAGGTTTACCATCAGCAGTTAGTCGGGTTTCCCTATAGAGTCAGATATAGCAAACTAGAGCGTGCACTGGCTGTTCAGGTCACGTGTGTGGGCTGTGCCGATGTGGGCGGCGCCATATTTGCTTAACGCTACGAGTGCAAAGTGGGCAACACCCCGTTTACCACCGTTCACCCATAGCGTTAAGCCAAAATGGCGGCGTCCATATCGGCACATCATGTATTGGGAGTGCAGACCCTAGTTTTAACATGGTGTTAACGCCGTGTTAACAGATCTGTTAACATGGTGTTAACCTGGACGTTCAGTTAGAGGTCGAAATTAATGCCGTGTTAACAGATCTGTTACAGATCTGTTAAAATTAACACTAACACGTAACACACACAGAATTGTGACCTCACCCACTGGCTCAGCATCTGAAACGAGGCTGCCAGTGCTAATTTTAAATGTTGTCAATCACAGCATATTGTGAAGTCACCACTAATCCTACATGTAATATGTAATCCTACATGTGATATGTAATCCTACATGTAATATTGAGACACGGAAGTTGTATACTTACGACTTGGGTGCATTTGTCTCTTTTCAGAAGCTGGCCAGTTCTAACATTGTAGTAACAAAAGCAGTACTCAGACTTCTCTTCGTCATAACAAGCTGAAAAACACAGACCAATAATTCATAGAAAATAAGTCAAAAGTCATTAAGTCCAGATTAATACTACAGGGTGTCCATAAAAAAAGGAAACCCATCTTTCAAAGCAAATCATCAGAAATATGTGCAATATTTCAAAAAGAGGTGTGTCTGTAGGGAAAGCATCGAATTGAAGCCATGTGCCGGCCGCCATTGTACCCCACGAACAATGCTTGGCCTAGACCGCTCCCCGGTCCATGCGATCGCTTGCATTCCACTTAACACATGTAGACCATGGTGTAGACTAGTGAAGACAGTATGACCAGTCTAGGCAAGGCATTGTATTTGGTGGGGTTCAATGGCGGACGGTGGCTTAAATTTTAGACGTCGTTGCTTCATCCAGTGTATATATATCGATGAGGGAAAGTCCAGACTGTCCTCTGTCCAATGGTACCAGGGTCATTATGTAACTGTCATGCATGACTGAGCAAACATGGCCATTATGAAAGGTGGTGAAATCATCACTGTGACAAGTTATTTTCCTGTGTGGTAATGGATGTGTGGTAGTTTACCTAATAATTTCGGACGGTACCTGAAAATTCGAGAAATACCAAGATACTGCCCAGAATTTCCATTGTATTTTCGCATTATTTAACTTATGAGCCTGCGTGGATCCCCGCTGATTTCTCATACGCAGCACAATAATGTAACAGAGGGGACTATATATATGTGACCGGCTCCAGCAAAACCCAACACTTGTGATGACAATTCAAAATTTAAGTTTTGGTATCAGCTTAGTGTGCATACAAAAAGGTATCTTTTATAACATGTTTGAGGAAATTCTGATAATTTTTGGCGAAGTTATGACCAATTAAAGTATGGAACTAAAAAGTGAAATGGAGCTATTGGTCTTTAAAGTTTGACAAACTAGTTGATTATTTAATTTTTTGTCAATAATATGAGGAATTTTGAACAAAAGAAATCTTGAATGTATCCCGATGTTGATTCTGCCAAATTTTCAAGTTGGTCCCAGAGGCCATTTGTTAAGGTTGTGGGCCCATTTCACGTAATGGGAAATGCCGAGAAGCGTCGGGTTTTGCCAGAGTCGGTCACATATTGTTCCCCCAATGTGTCTCAAACATTCAAGGAATTTTAAAGGAATTCCTTTGTGTGCGTTTACAAAGGGAGTGTGTTGAGGTTATAGGGGGAGTCCCTTTGTCACTTATCGTGTTGGGTATACGCCTGCATGGCTTATTTGGTGCAAGATATGAGATCGAGTGATACTGATGGCGGACTTACTCGTAACTGGAGCATGACGCCGGCGCTTGACCATCTCAAAAAGACCATCCTCAATGAACCCGGTATCTGTTTCCTCTTGATACGGTGCGGCGAGGCAGGCAACAACCAAGACGGTCAGCAGCAGACTCAGGACCAACAACTTCATGATTCCTGGAAGTTAGTCAAATTTAAAGAATTTCTCGGTAAGAATTGAGTAGTTGATCATTGCTTATTACCTCGTGTACAAAACATACGAGACTTGCTTAACAATTTCCAAGTGTTTCCTCACAAAATCTTACACCTTTCTTACTCCTAAATTTGCATTTTTCCATCAAATCTGCACTTGGATAGTTTCATCAAATCTGCAATTTCTGATCAACTTCTCAACTCGAACCAATTTCTCAAACTCATGGACATCTGTCCGCATTTCTTTCGAAATAATTCACCCTGACGGTCCCTTGGTCATCCTACCTAAAATTAACCTAAAAATTAACCTAAAATTTAACCTAAAATAAAACAACCGTTCATAGTGAAGGCTAAGGAAAAAATATATACACGTTCGTTAGTATAGTTGAGACACTAAACTGTGAAACATTACATAAAAATCATGTTTTCAAAGAAAAAAACTTTTTTTTCTCAGTGCTAAAATAATGTTTCCACACCAAATGTACAACTTTTTGAGCATTAATATATGACTTTGTCAGAAATATTAGTGGCAATGTGTATATACTGAGGGCTTATCCCTCTGTAGGGCTTGTTAAGCTCACGTGATATCAAATCCAAACCCGTGTGAACAACTGTAACCACCACAACCACCAGTTGGTATAGCTCAACTGTTGGGGCGTCTGCACATTAAGTAGAAGGTCCGCGGTTCGAATCTCGCGGCAGGTTGTTATTGGCCGCATTCAGATTCCCCAAACTCCGTGGACATTAATTCGCCCAGCATGCATATTTCTAAAGGTCGAAGCCGGAAAGAGTCCACCACTGTGCCTTATAAGTTATAGCTCAGAAAATTTGAGGTCTTGGGTTCGAATCCCGATGAGGCCCTGTAATTCCAATGGTAATTAGGCACCATACCAAATATGTTGTTCATAGCAACCATAAATAAGTGCAAAGCTGATGTAAAATCCAAAATTGAAAGTTTGAAGCTTTGGTTTGGTATACACAAGGATTCAAGGGAACACAATTCAAAGACCCAACATATCATTTGCAGAACAGAAATGTTTTTTCCCTGCATTTCTGGAATAAGGGCACAGAAATGTCAGCAACATGCACCCAAAACCTTCAATCGTTAATTTGTTACAAAAAGTACCATTTTGGACAGAAATAAACTCATGTCGTATTTTTTTACTATTTCTGTCAACACTTTGAGTAAATTTGTTTCTTGTCGACTCGTGAATAAAAATGTTGGGTTATTGCAAATGGTATTATTGACCTTTAACATGGAAGTCTTTCAAAAACGATATAACACCAACCTGACTTACCTTTATTCAAGCTGTGAAGACCTATTCTATGCTCGGAAAAAGCAAGGTTTGTCTTTCGGTGATTCGCTCCAAAATTCCTTCTTGATGTCCGCTTCAGCTCCTTGTCTCTCTTACCTTCCCCAAGTCCCCCATAAAGCACCTTATATATACGTACTGCCCACGCACCCAAGCGAACCAATTACGCCAGATGGCGACTTGAAAAACAGGGACAAGATCACTCGAACCTCTACCTAACAGCATTACGTTGTCACCACTCATGCCAATCCACCTTTGGCACTTTTAATTTTGGAATCAATATGATAAATCGTTTGTTATCCATGCAATTGAAACAAAACACTCTCTAGTTTTTTTTCTTTCTTCTTTTTTTTCCTTTCCTTTAAGCACCATCGATAACGTGTGATGAAAATCGTTTTCCCATCAGTAATGATTAATTGTGTACTAAACATCACGGTGAATTTGAATTGTTTCCCATTTAAAGTGAATGCTCAATTTTGACCCAGAATTTGTTTTCTTCTGAGTTTTTGGTCAATGTATAAGAGGCCGTAAAGTATCGTAAATGGCGACTTCCCGAGAGCTCAGTGTATTTTCGCTCTGCCAAACGCGTTATAATCCCCTGAGGAAATCCCAGCAACGCCTTGAAGTTAAGCGGCTGTTATGTATAGCGAACGCACACACGAGTCATTTGGATGTAATTAAGCACATTTGTCGTTTTGTAATAAAAAGGAATAGTTTCTGTACTTTTCCAAACTTTAATTGAGTTTTTTGTTTCCTATATGATGCTCTTCGTACCATAATATCCAGGGATGTCTTTATTTACTCAGCAGTTTTTTGTCTTCAAATTAACGAGGGGATGCAGAATGATAAACGTAATGGGACAGAATGACCATGTAATAATACAAATTTCAGCCAATCGCTGAACGCGTTATGTTCGTGTGCACGTGTAGTGAAATTTGACACGGAACACCCAATGCATAACAAGCGTCCTGATTGGCTCAGAGCGGCGACAAAACTTCACATTTTCTGACAAAATTATTCAGTCTCAACAGTCTGTTTATTGCATTATAATTCTAACCCACGTACATTATATAAATAAAATGTTGGCCCTGTACATCTTAAAGGCCATTACAACATTTGCAATGAACCAACAATTTACTTCATAAGTTGACAAGAAAAAAATACTAAAAGTGTTGATAACAATGGTAAAAAAATACATTATTTTTCCCGTGTAAAATGTACCTTTGTCGAAGAAATTGCCAACTGAAGGTGTTTTTTTTTTTAATTGTCTGCAGACAATTGTTTTACCATTCATTTAACACAAAAACCATGCATGGATTTTAAAGGTTTTCTGAAGTATTACTACATCTATGTGGCTGAAAAAGGCAGTTTATCAATGTTATTCTTTAGTTGTGTAATGTTGTTGTTTCTATTTTTAGAAGTTTTCCAATCATGTCTTTATTAAGCGGACATTGCCCTTAATATAATTGTCACATAGTTTTAAGTTTGAAATCTGATTCAATTTGATTCACGCTTCAGCACTCGAGTGTATGATGATGGAAACATATATGACCTTTTTGTGCACTTAATCGGTTTGATGAAAATACCGTGTTTCAAAATGAATAAAGGTATCTTAGTATGCTGCACCATAAAACAGATTGCGTGCTTATTTTAAACAATGTCATGCTACGGCAATTTAGTAATTCGTTTTCTTGTAATTGTATTCGGCTTTAAACAAAAAACTTTGATCTTTCCGGTATGGCGGCCGTATTATTAATTAAAGATATCTAACCTGGCAGTGTTAGATTTAGGTGACGCTGGCGACGCCAACCATAACTATGCGGCAGCTTGATTTCATATTACGTAATTAAACCGAGGACGTTGTTGAAACAATAAAAACAGACGCTTTCGCTGATCGAAAAGATGGACAAAAATGTCCGATTTTTTTCAATTTTCCTTTCCTGGCATTTTCTTTCGACAAAAATAATAATCATGTTTACTATATACCTTTACACTACAAAATCTATAGTGTTTAATTAACACCAGTGGTGTTGTCTTATATAGATACCAAGCCTGGTGTTAAAATCTAACACCATGGGTGTTAGTTTTTATTCATCAATTGGAATAAATGCATTATTTTTAACCCTCTAGGTGTTAAAGCTAATACTTGTGGTGTTAAAACTTAACACCAGGCTTGGTATCTATATAATACAACACCACTGGTGTTAATTTAACACCACAGTTTTTGCAGTGTAAGTTGAAATCTACGAGTTCAAGACACTTACAAATTATTTTGCACATTTTGCGATATGGTGTTCGAGGTATACGATATAGGCTATTATGTATATAATTCAAACGTGTAATAGATAACTGAGTATACTGTGCATTTTGCACCTATCGGGGAAGGGGGTGGGGGACAATTAAACAATTGATGGGTACATTATATAAAGGGGTACAGCATTTAAAGTATACACATGTACTATTGATATACATATACATGTAGCATGACCACCAATTCGTGTTTCTCATTATTGTCTGCATTCGCTTATTAAAGCGTACAATGTTTATACAATCAGGCCTATCCATATATATCATATCGTTAGAGGGAATCTCGTGGTCGAAATTTAACTATTCGCTTCTTATGCGGTGCAATAAAAGACTCCCTCGTGTCGTTACTCCACTGTAAAATATATCGTACGCGTACAGAACCTTGCTTTGAACGCGACCGTGCGAAGAGCGTTCAACACTAATTCTTCATAAGTTTCCTCACGCTTACGAGTGACAGTGCAATGGGCACTATTGAGGAATCCTTGGTATGAATACCAGAAAGAAATAATAATAACAATGCGTTGCTTGAATTTGAGCCTGACCTTGAAGGCGCTAGCTCCACCTGAGTCGTCCATAAACAGTTTTTTCTCGTCCGTGTATTTGTTTCTGATAAATCATGAAGAGATTATCTGTATTTCGAAGTTTAGGCCTGACTCGGCAAGTCCTCTTTTGGGAAATAGGTTTTGGTCAAATAGATCGCTTGTGCTGAATTTTCTCAGAGTCTTTGGTGAGAGTTTGGTGGTTTCTTTGTAGGTGGGTGCTTGTGGATATGCAAGTGATTGTGCAGGAATATAATTCAAATCAGCCAGAACCGTGTATTTCAAACTCGAGTCCCCCGAGGAGCGTTTGGAAAGGGAATCGGACGAATTTCTGGTTTCCTTCTTACAAAATGTGAATTCGTCGTAATCTGATGCATATGTTGATGAAGGACAAGGCGTGTTCGGCGAGTAATAAGATCCAGGAGCTGACAAACAATCGCCTTGAAATGAGCCTACGGCACGAAGATCTATCGACGCTGATTGGCTTGGCGAAGTACAACCCCACGGACTTGTCTCCATACCAGACGTTAATCCCGCATTCACATCAAATACACTGTCATCGTCGGATAAATCCCCCATGATATTCAAAGGGTCAATTGTGAGTAACGGACTGCGGCCTCCATCTTTGTCTGACATCCCGACGTCGCAAATGTCGCTCGCTAGGGAATGGACTTCATCGTCCACGGCGCCAGACGCCGCGTCCGTGACGTAGCCGCTCGAACAAGCCGTCTGATTGCTCGTTTCCGAGTCACGTGACGTTGATGATGTTTGGCGCATCAGTGAGTCGTCATCGATTGGGGTATCGTAAAATTCCTTCTCCGAAACCTTGCGGCGCAGTTGGCAATAATCGTGGGAGGTTGCTCGTTTCTGAAGTAGGGAGAAGAATCAAGTACCGTAGTGAATTTTGGGAAAATCAAGAAGTCAAAATCTGCACGAATGTTGCCTAAAAAATGGCTACTGTGCAAGACATATTTTAATACAGATCATGTGCAAATAATCCCTGTTATACCCGCTACGCGTTGCCTCTTTCAAAAGACGTAAACGTCCCTCAAAAAAACCATAACAAAAACTCACCAAAATTTTGTTGTCTTCAAGACCCTTAAATTTGTCACCTTTGCACAGATGTCGATAACAGAAGACGGCAACAACGGCGAGTACAATTAGGACGACAGTAATAACTGCTAGCGCCACGATTTTACTCGGACCTAACCAAAAAAAACCATGGAATTTTGTGTCATTTCACGCACCACAGAGACATAGAGAACAAGTTCGATTGAGTACTAGACTATAGAGTTCCTCAAACGACGGGTAATTTTCGTTGTTCGAGGAACTATAGTCGCTTGCTCTCAGTGACATCACAAAAATAACGACCTCTCTTGGCAAAGGGAGTTTTTAAAATGTAAAATGGCTGCTCTATATTGATTTCAAACAAAACATTACACTTGCAATGTCTTGCTGATGGGATGATCCTGCACGCATTGCAAAAAATGAGCATAAATTAAATGAGTTTTAGGGGTCCTTTTAAAATGTGGTGCAAAGTCACGTGGTGATCCACAGAATTAGATGACGTCACAGGAATTACTAGTAGTTTAAACTCACGTGATTTAACAACAAGGCGTACATGCCCAGCCACTCCTGGCGATGTGTTCCCAACCCCACTCCTAACTACAGCAGCCACTTCTACGAGGTAGGTTCCGGGCGCAAGATTTTCAAACCCAACGGCTGTTCCATTCACTACACTTCGCTCAATCGCTGGTCCATTGCTCGTAGAATCCGGACGCATGGTCACGAGATAACTGACGATGCACTCGGGGTAATTGGACGGCGGTTTCCAAGCGATAACTTGAGTTGAATTCCGGGACTCGGTGAGTACTTTTATGTCCTCGGGTTTTGAATTTGCCATTCCTGTATGGGAAAAAAATACAAAATTCCGAAAAATATTTAAATTTGGCCTGTTTTTCTTTTATCGTTTAGCACATATACATGTAATTGCAATAGGCCTACATACATGTATAGCCAAATACAAAATTTTCATCTTCATTAAATTGTGTTCATAAATTAATCGTAGACAAATTTTACCAACGACTGTTGCCGGAAGAGGTACTTGAACACTGGCAGTTCCGCCAGCAGACGTATTAGCGAACACAACAACGTTGTAGTGATCCCATCGGCCGAGACCGTAAATAGTCGTTGAAGTGGAGACTGTTGTGAAAACTGTCACGTGACCACTTCCACTGGTGGCTCGAACCTCGTACGTCAGACTGTCGCCATTCCAGTATTTCATTGAAGGGGGCTGTAGAAAAAAACCATTTTATTTGACAATTAAAATTGGAATTGGTTGAAACATACGATGTATATAGACGATGTGCCCTCCGACGTCACAACAAACCAAAACATGCCCGGCGTTAAGCGCACGCATCATGTTTTACATAAATTTAGTTTAGGAAACGAGGTCACAGGTCAAATCGCCTTTGAATTTTGCAACCTTTGGCTTTAGGGGTGTTCGAGATGTTTACACCGTGTAAACACCAACTTGCACCGATTCTGCCCCGGTGGCAGCCACCACTGCCCGAGCTCGCGGGCGGGTCCATGGTGTAAGACTCGGTGTATATAATGACGTCACCTATAGTAACCGTGAGTATTGAATCATGGCGGACAGTTTGGAATCGCGACGCGAGTACGAAGAAAAACACAGATTCATGACACAAAATAGGAGGGAATAGGGCTGTAAATACATTTTGCTTAATCAGTAGATGTCTCTGGGCACTGACAAAGTTTATTGCGGTACTTTAGGGCAACTATTTTTGCGTGGCGCTGGCTTCATTTTTTATCTTGAGTCAAACGATAACAGCGTTTATAAAGCCCCACCCGGCAACAACCTTTGACCTGTGTTCCCAGAATTCAAAGCGAAGCCCCGTGTCGTTCGTTTTGCATCTTCTGGGGGCTTTCCCCGGTGTAAGCTTGTCGTAAAGCTATTTATAGTCATAATTTATTACGACTATAATTGTGTTTTTACTATTTTTAAACTAATTACCTTCCACTTGACTTGAACATCTCTACTATCTGGATTTCTGCAGTCAGTTTCCATAACAACCAATGGCTGCAGAACGGGCCTTTGTGACGGCGCTGCCGAAAACAAAATTCATAATTCATATTCACTTTCGATTAAAAGAGCTTGTTCAGATTTTTCCAAAAATGGATTTTGTTCTAACCTAACCATCATAATCCGAGCAACATTTAGTGAGCCCGCCCTCTTGTGATTATTCCATTGTTACTGCGGTGTATTCCATTGTGACGTCATGTAAATACCTTGGAGATACACCGCAGTTTTGATCCGTCGGATTAGTCTATAAAATACCTCCCCGAATACTTTTAGAAACTTAGTCTGTATCCTTGGCCATGTATTGTACTGATTATCTTTTGAGTTTTGGCCAATGAGGTCACGCCAATGTGGACAGTCTTTCATCAACTGTCCAATCATAACGCAACATTTATCGGCGATGCTCGTCAACCATAGCGGCCAATGTCACGAAGTGTGTAGCTTGCGCAACTTTTGCAAATGGCACAGCCTGCGTGAAATTATCGCAAGATTGTTTATGCGCAACATAGGATGGATTCACACTGAAGGGGCGTTCACATTATCGCCGAAAAACCACGTCTGTACGCTGCGCGTGTGTGGGCTTACCGCATTAGCTCCGAATCACCGATCTTTCCAAAATAGAAGATTCCACTCCGGTAACTTAGGGCTTCTCTGACACCTCATTGGCTTCGCGTTGGAAAGGTTAGCGCACCACATGTATGCAGTCAAAGTTCAACACATTTGAACTTTGATTTGGGTCAAAATTTGTTGCGCGTCGCGTTTACGTTAGGCAGCGCACAAGCGGCAAACCAGCTGTACAAAACAATGGCGCAGGCGCGCGCGAAGCCATTTTTCAGCGATAGTGTACACGAAATAAAAGTAGTTGCGCAAGTTGCGTAAAGTTTCGTGAAATGCATGTGCTGCAGAACTAGAATGTGCCTTTGTCCTCCAACGGGACATCTGAGACCACCCGAGAGCGTTTGTGAAACGGTATCCTCGCCAGAGACAGATTGGTGTTGGTTTTACCTGCTTCTAGACTTTTCCAGCGGAGCGTAGCCCGATCTTTACTATACATTGCAAAGCCAATCCTCGCCTGCACCGCTAAGACGTACTGGGTGTTCGGTTTAAGGTCGTCCAGATGAACGGTCGTGTATTCGTGAACTCCGTGCCTTGCAACGAAACGCTCACTTCGTTGTTCCTGTAATAATATATGATTTTATAATAATTTGAAACTAACGGCCAGTGGGTCCCACTCACAAAATCAGGTTCTATGTTAGCCCATTTCATCATTTGTAGTGACCCAAACGTTTACTTCACAAGTTGACAAGAAAAACCTGACTAAAAGTGTTGATAGCAATGGTAACAAACACCACATCATTTTTTCCCGTGTAAAATGGTACCTTTGTGGGAGAAATCGCCAACAGCCTAAAAGTATATTTTTAAAAATTGTTTGCAAACTATGTACATTTATTTTTACAATTCACTCAACACAAAAACCATGGATTTTAAAGATTTTCCTATAGTATTACGGCATCTATGTGGCTGAAATTTCTACAAGGCAGTTTATCAACATTGTTCTATAGTTATGCAATGCTGTTGTTCCCGGACTTCGTAAAAATGTTTCATATGCAAATGTATACATGTAATGACCTTTAATTACCATTGTCCAAAGTGCCGCGTCGGTGTTAGATCCTCGCGGTGTTTTCCACAACGTGTAGTTGTAATACACTCTAGACACACCGGGAAGGTTCTTGTCATCCATGCGGATTGGCTGCCCGGACGTGACATCACGGAAGGGCGTGTCCGGGGCGAGGAGACCAACACTAAGGGCGTGGCTAGTTGATTCCAGGCTCAGGATAGAGGGCGCACTTATAGTTGCTGAGATAGAAAAGGTAACAGGTGTGATTTTGGTAAAACCATTATTGTTGCACATCCCCGGCCAACATGCATCGCACTTAAAGAGGACACTCGGAAAGTAGGTAAACCGCCCCCTCCCCCCAACCATTAAAGGCCACCAGCCCGCTGTACGTACCCTGGGGCTATTTCTCTGTCAGGTCATTGGTTGCAAAGAGATACATTGTGTCACTTGACCAGAAGTAGGATGATTGATGGCTTCTACTGCAGGGCGGCAAGCGGTTATATTCAGTCTTACATGCAGGTTTGTACTCATAAATAAATGGGGCTTGGATAGCGGCCCAGATTTCCCAGGGTTTTTAGTGAGGTGTTTTAGTAATAACAAAAGTACACAAAAATGTGCCTCCCGAACGAAAGTTTGGGTCCGTTTTCGCGAACATAAACAGAAACATGTTTCTGACGTAATTACTGAATCGGCCAATGATCAGCCTGCTTTGCTGACAGCCAAGACCGTTCATTGGTTAAATTAGTGGCTACGTCAGAAACGTGTTTCTGGTTACGGTCGCCAGAATACGCGGACTCAAAAACATATCCTTTCATAAGTAGACCTACAGGCAATCCATAAAATAGAATAACAAATTGCTGCGTGCTACCTTCTGTATACGGCATAAATCTAGCCACCACAGATGCTACCCCAGCACCGTGATCAAAGACGCCGTCATGCCGGTTGATGCGAGCTGAGAACCCCGTCTGGACTGCCTCCAAAACACGCTGCTGATCGAAACGGTCGATCAGAGACCGCGTCATGTTCAGGCACTCAGTGCGTCTGATGTTTGTACATTGGGGAATGGCGTACCAGCTGGGGGATAAATTAGAAATGGTGCAGAAATGCGACACATTGGTATAACAGGTTCAAATTTGGCGAATATAGCAGGTGCCTTGAAAGCCGTTAGCAACAAATTGTCAGTATTGTGATAAGAACAAAAGGTTCAGCCTTTGTTTTCGGCCGCCATATTGACAAATTCTCACTAAAGGGGCGTTCACACTTCGCGAAAAAAGTCACACTGCCGCGTTGCGATCACCGCATTGCATGAGGTCCCAACTACCGATCTTTCCAAAATAGAAAATTCAACTGCGGTAACTTTAGCCTACTCTGATACCTCATTGGCTGCACCGCGGTCAAAGTTCAAAAGATTTGAAAGTTACCAGCTAAAAACGTTTTGCGCGTCGCGACAGGCCGCGCAAAGCGGCAAACCAGTTTCCGTACAAACCAATACCACAGGCGCGCGCAAAGCCATTTTTTCGCGAAAGTGTGAAGGCGGATTCACACTATCGCGGAAAAATCACACTTTCGCGCTGCGCTCACCGCATTGCATGATGAGCCCCCAATCGCCGATCTTTCCAAAATAGAAAATTCCAGTTCTGGTATCTTGGGGCTTCTCTGATACCTCATTGGCTGCGCGCTGGAAAGGTCAGCGAACCGCGGTCAAAGTTCAACAATTTTGAACTTTGACCCAGCTCAAAACATTTGCGCGTCGCGATATGCCGCGCACAAGCGGCAAACCAGTTTGTGTACAAACCAATGGCACAGTGTGATTTTTCCGCGATAGTGTGAACTCCCCTTGAGTCTGAAGGCCGGTTCATACTTCGCGCCAAAGCGAACGCAAACACGAAGGTGACGTAAATTTGACGTCAAACATTTCGCAATGCGAGCATTCGCGCAATTTGAAACTATAGTTCAACTTTCGTCGCACTGAAAACCACAGAATCTACTTGGGATGCCAGTTTTTGTGTGTGATTATGTGACTTTTAGTCTGCCGTTTGTTTCAACTTGCGCGAGTGTTCGCCGCGAAATGTTTGACGTCAGATTTACGTCAGATTCGCGTTCCGGCTTTTACGTGCGTAAATTTTACAGCCAACGTGCGCCATGCACCTCTGTAGCGTATGACGTAACCACTTCTATGGCGAATTGCGCACCCTGAATATCGATGATGTTAGGGACCAAATTCGAAAATTAAACATCGAAGTCCTAAAAAGATTGAATGATTAAACTCACCGTCCATGTTCTCCGTACTCCACGGTGTACCTCGTGATATTGGTTACATCTTGCGGCGCCTTCCAATAAACTTCGAAGTTTAAATTCAGCAAACTTTTTGTCACATTTTGGGATGGTTCAAGAGCTGCAATAAATATAATCAATAAAAATGAAAATCTTGGTGTGTGTAGCGAAATCTCCATCTTACCCCAAAAAAATCTCCAAACCCGGGATGAGAGAAAAATCGTATATGGCTTCATCGGGATTCAAACCCGAGACCCTGGACACACTGGGCAGATGCTCTATACCAGCTGAGCTATGAGGCACAGTGGTATACTGTCTCAGGTTTTCCCCAAGATCTCTGACACACCAGGCAGATGGCTCTACCAGCTGAGCTTATGAGGCACAGTGGTCTACTCCCTCGCGATCTTGGTGCCGTCGGTTTGTCCGACTTGACGAATTTGTGTCAGGAATATTAAGAGCAATCATTTCCATTAAAATGCGTGACTAATTGCGTAAAATTTCGAAACCAATTTCTCAGCGCAGTGCATGTCATTGTCATCCATTGTTTAAATCTAATAACATGTAAAAACGTGAATAATAAACGAATCCTGTTTTGTTCACCCTCCAGCCCCAGACCTTTGTTCCCCTAATTGGCTTTCTACTCCGACCCATCTTTCTGCCTGACTGCTTCTCTTTGTGTTTATCCCAGCATCATGTTTTACTGCATTGTCGCTGAAAAAAACAATGTCTTGTGAATTAAAGATGTATTGTCAGTGCGTTTTGAGTGTGGCACTTCAAAAAATTATTTTGTTTCTTGAATTGATAATTTTTCTAGAAAAAAACACGCCGATGCCGATGTATAAATACAAACTAGGATTTTATTATTTTGCTTCAGTTTGCTTTACTTCTACCTAATACTTTCCATGTTCGTGTAGACTGAAAAATGGCCGACCATATCTGAATTATTTTCACGCAATCGTACTTTGGCTGGGTAAAGATAAAAACAACACTGAAAATGTTTGCTTGCACGATCGTAAATCAACACATAAAAATGATTTTTAAACTTTACATCAAAGTTCAAAAAATGACCTTATGTCAAGTATATGCTTAAAATAAGTGCTGACATTAGAAGGGTATAGGCATTGTAGGCAATTTGTTTATGGCATACATTCGTCATATCTTACGCCAATACACGCCAAACAAATGGTAAACAGTTACAAATAAATTTAGTTTTATCTCCCTGTGCGATTGAAGATATGCATGATTAAAACCAACCTGAGTAAAAGTCAGCTCCGTATTTTTCCTCTAAATTTTATTATTATTATTATTATTATTATTATTTATTCGGCCATCAACAAACAACAGATACAGTAACAAATTGGAAAATAACCATCAATTTGAACAAGCTCAGCTTTACAGTCACTTCGCCCAAAAAACACTTCGCCCTGAACCAATTCGCCTGAACCACGGCCTGTGCACGAAGTGGATTTTGGGCGAAAGTGGCATTATTGGGCGAAGTGGTGTTAGGTGAAGTGGTCCAGTGCGAAGTGGTTTTGGGGCGAAATGAATTTCGGTCTCATGAGACAAAAATTAATTGTTTTTAATTACTCATTTCTCAAAGACTATGGCACTTCAGACAAAACGATTTCAGGGGAAGTTTTCTACCATCATCATGTTTATATTGTGTAAGTTATGTGTAAATCTGTGAACATTTCTGATTTTCGAGATACCAATCATGTGTTCTACCTTTAAATTTAAATGTCGTGTCCACTGTATTTATTTCATGGACTCCTATACCATTGGGAAAAAGACAGTGTGTAAAAACATGTCCAGAAACGCCAGTCCAGAAAAATTGACTTTTGAGTACTGAAATCTGACACCTGTGCAAGCTTTTGCGCAACATTTGCTTCTTCGTGTCAGTAAACTACGAAGGCTTTTAACTAAGTAACATGGAGCCTGTTTTCGCGGCCACGACCAGAATTACCGATTCAACCAATGGCCAGCTTTGGTCGTCCGCAACTAAAGCCTTTCATTGGCTGAAAAAGTAGATACGTCGGAAACATGTTTCTGGTTGTGGTCACGAAAACAGGCCCGGTAAAATCTGACAGAAAAAAATACCACTATAAAATTGTTTTTCTTCGTTACTGCATTAATTTGATTGTCGTGTGGATGGAGCGTGAAATACCACACACGGTGACATTATATGAACCCGGATTTAAACCCATATTGTCCGTTTGCACCAAGGTTGTAGTCGTGTCCATCATCTTTACAAGTCCAGTTTTAATACAATTAGCAACAAAGGATGAAAAGCACCGATGTACTTTTTCCTAATTGTTGCAGTATTTTTTAATAGCCTGTGCCTTGTGGCGCGGCGTGTATTGCAGAGATGCCAACCCTCCCGGATATGGGGAGGACATCTGCCAGGAAAACAGGTTCATTCCGTGACTCCAAACCATACAGTTAGTTATCTTGGTCCAGAAACAGACTATACCAACTGTATAAATAGATCCAACCTATATAGGCAACACGCAACGGGTGACGTTTGCACTGTCGTCGTCGTTGTTGTTGTTGTTAATTTTATGTTATTTTATGCCATTTTATTGCTATTTTATGCCATCTACGGTCTTAGCTTTAACGAGCCTATACCTTATTATCAACTTAAGATGACGAATGAGTTGCAGTTTTAGAAGTGGGAGGAAAAACCCCAGAGAAATCCCCCTGGGTTAAACCCACGCGGCCAAGTAGGGACTGCAAACCCACCCCGGATTCGAACCCGGAACGCCAGAGGTGAAAGGCGAGGAAAGAACCACTATATACGCCAACCCAACCGGCGCCTATACGTTTTCACTATTAGGGAGGTTTAGATGCACGTAAAACGCGAACGTGAACGCGAAATTCTTTCAGCACCGGTCACCCCATGAGGAGGTCTTAGAACTCGGGCTCGAATCTTGGTCACATCGAAAGTTTTATCTCTCCACGAAAGTCAAAGATGTACGTTTTTGTTTCCATCTGTTCTAAGATCTCCTCAGATTAATGACCAAGAGTTCAAGCATTTCACGTTCGCGTTTTACGTGCATCTAAACCTTCATAATAGGGAGGTTTAGATGCATGCACGTAAAACGCGAACGTGAACGCGAAATTCTTTCAGCACCGGTCACCTCATGAGGAGGTCTCAGAACTCAAGCTCGAATCTTGGTCACATCAAAAGTTTTATCTTGCCACGAAAGTCAAAGATGTGGGTTTTTGTTTCCATCTGTTCTAAGATCTTCTCAGAATAATGACCAAGTGTTCAAAGCATTTCACGTTCGCGTTTTACGTGCATCTAAACCTCCCTATTGACCCCCTTCGAACACGTGCAAATACGCCATTTTGGGAGTCAAATAATGCTGAGTCATTGTGGAAGCGATGTGCGTGCATGCTGTGTGTCTCTCTGGTGGGCGTAACGCGGTTTAATTCACCAATGGGAGCCTTAGCATTGCGCGTTACGCACGCTATGGACACACATAACGCACACGCACATTGCTTCCACAACGACGCGGCATTATTTGACTCCCAAAATGACGTCATTGGCACGAGCTCAATACTCTATTATCTATAACCTTAAAAAGTGCTGTGGTGAATTTCAAAAGCAGATTTCATCAAAATTGTAAATAATTTATTTTTATTTTTATTTCAACACGTCCGACTGTATACTAACCACAGCCTTTTGGAAAGAGTCAATCCGGCGTTTCAATAAACTTATAGCGTGACGTGGTATTTTCTGTTTGTGCCAAGGGCAAGTGAACATGACGAACCGTTTTTTCCAAACTTTATGAGTTTACATGTACTTCCTTGTAGAAAGAGAATCATTTGACCCCGATATGGCTACGTGTGTAATGTGCATTAAATTTGATGACTATTGTAAAACAAAATTTTTAAATTTTAACTAAGAATGTTAACAACGGAAAATAGGACGTATAATTACTTCACGACGGTCGTATACTAGTATACGCAATCAGTCTTTCGCGTGTTTCACATGAATGATTTATTGACGTGCTTCCCTTCATATAATGCAGAAAAAAACCCGTTGATTTTTTATTACCCTTGATATCAATACTTTAGGTCATTGCAAATGATCGGGGCCTCAGCTTAACTACATGTATATATGTTACAAGTATATGGTTCGAACAACGGATATCATCCGTCGTTTCAGGGACTCAAGCCAGTGCATTTGCCGCAGTTTTGCAGAGGGTGCAGAGTACATCGACTCGCATCAGTGTAATTTATATGCAGTATATAATACTCCAAGCAGTTACTTTAGTAACGTATTCCAAATACTGAAGTGCTCCATGGTGTTGCGAAGGGAATTTCTCAATCTACAAGAAACTGTCATGTGTATTAAAACGTATTAATTACGACTACGATGCTTGCTCATAACGCCGGAAAGTCCCTAGTTAAGCCATGGCTGAGCGCGGTGGTTCCCAAAATTGCAAGAATATACAAGCATGTTCACATGCACGATAGGATTCCAAGTTTCCCCCGACGATTAATTAATTCAATTTAATTGAAATTAATTCAATTATCACGCGCTATCATTTTATAGTGGTGTATGCGAATGGCGTTTATCCTGTGTATAATTATATTATACTGTATTATGTTAAATGTATTACCACGTACACCTATACGAACCGTCATTAACACAATTAAACATATTTAAGTCTTTAAACTGCATGACTATAAAAAATTTACAATAGAATTGTATGTCAAAATAGCTGAGTATACCCGTATATTTTACGACATCTGACAATGACTTTGTACAAGTCAATATGGACATAGCCGACAATGAGCATCAAAACCTAAAATAGCCTAAATATTATTAGTGTCAGACAAAATTCCTTAAATGCACAATGTCCCAAACATTTGTACTTACATGTAACAGTGTTGATCCAACACACAAACGCCAGAGATGCCGCCAAAATTGAGCAAAACGTTGCCATTTTCCCCGCGGATGTGCTATGAAATGGGCGTACTGGCCTACAAATGTTTATTGCGTGCTGTTAGTTACGGTTGGACTATTGCACGGGCCTCAAGAGGGGAATTTCCCACTATTCAACTGAGCCAGGCTCATTTGACCAAATCGAGGTTCGTTTCATTATTGGCTTTGAATTACATGTATACCTGCATTGTGTTTACTTTTACTGATCGCGGTTATACCTCATTGATTTCTATAAATGGGTTGAACTTGGCCGCCCTCGTCTGACGTCAGAGTTGGTATGGTGTGGTTGTAAACATTAACACTTTGCTGAAACGTTCATTAAAAAGCGCAAGGGGTTGTTGTTTTGTGTAGAGCCATGGAGTGGTGGTCATAGTAGAGCAAAGTGTGACGTCAGTTGCCGTGGTAATTGGGTGTAAACATTCACTGGTAATCTAAAACGTCCATTACTAAAACGTGGGGAAACGGTTAACTGGTTTTAGTGTAGACCACTACCTTAGACTTGGTTCCAAGTCCGAGATCCTGGTTTGTTTTCCGTATACGTAGCGCCCTCTGTTGATTTGTGAAATGTATGGACAGGGAACTAGTCTATTTCGGTTCATCGGTTCTCTATTTCGAGATTCTGAACCAAAATAGACTAGTTCCCTGTCCATACATTTCACAAATCAACAGAGGGCGCTACGCATACGGAAAAAACCAGGATCTCGGACTTGGAACCAAGTCTAGGCCTAGTCGGCCTACCACTCTTTTTCACCGGCTTTTTTTAAAGCGCTAGCAGACGAGTTTTGTCGGCGGCAAAGTTTAGCAAACCTGCAAAACTTCACGAAGTTTTTGTTGTTGTCGCGTGATTTTCCAGTTCATGACGTCACGAAGCCGGCCGAAGTCACCTCTTTAGTTGACTTCGTTTTGGAGCCTCATTTAAGCCAAAACGAAGCCTCAAAATGAAGCCTGAATCCGAGCCAAAGTTTGGTATGCGGCTTCAAGATGGCGGAATGGAGACGGAGCCGGAGACGGAGACGAAGCCGAGATTTGGAAAAAGGCCTAAAGCCCGGTTCATACTTCACGCGAAAGCAAACGCGAACGCGAATCTCACGTCAATGTGACGTCAAACATTTCGCGGCGAACATTCGCGCAAGTTGAAACTAGTTCAACTTTTTGCGAATTCGCTGCGCGAAACAATCGTTGTGACGTCAAATTCGCATTCGCGTTCGCGTTTGCATGAAGTATGAACCGGGCTTAAGACTACTACCAATTAGACTGGTTCCCGTCCACATATTCCACACTGGTTCCCGTCCACATATTCCACACAGGAGAATATAAGGACAGGTAAAGGGAGCTTCATCTTGATCTGTAATTGGTCGTCTTTGCGCGTGCTTTAGGCAATGTACTTTATTTACACAATTGGATATGTTCGACACGCACGGCCAAATGTCAATGCAAAATCTGCGCACTTACTAAAAAAAAAAAAATAATAATAACCACGTGACGGGCAGAATTTTGCCCGTCATGGCTGCCCTTTACCGTTCCCTATATTTTCGCAATAAGCGAACCAATCTATAGGGATCGGGAACCAATCTAACTACCAATCAACTCGCTAAACTAGACTGGTTCCCGATCCTATCGCTTATTGCGAAAATATAAGGATCGGTAAAGGGCGGCCATGACCGGGAAGAAATCTGCCCGTGGTCACGTGGTTATACAATTTTAACTGTAAACATTTTGGACAATGTATTATGTAGCTCCTAAAAGTGGCCCTATTTTGCCCAGTAGCGTATGTGCCTTTGTTCCAAAATGGACGGACGCTGGTCTGTTTAGCAATTTTCACTGTTGCATGCAGGGGTAGTTTTGTTTCAAGTGGAAATTAGGGAATAAAAGTGACGGATTACCCAGCGGCGTAGCCAGGATTTGTAGCGCCCTCTTGTGATTTGTGAAATGTAGGGACAGGGAACTAGTCTATTTTGGTTCGCAATCTCGAAAACCAACAGACTAGTTTCCTGTCGCTACATTTCACAAATCACAAGAGGGCGCTATGGAAAACAAACCACGATCTCGGACTTGGAACCAAGTCTACAGTAACCTTGGCAACACACAGAGTGACGTTATCACTTAAGAACTCTTTTACGAGTGTGCGTCTTTTTGAATAAAAGGTGGAATTTTTCAACTTTGAAAATTTCTTTACAGAAACTTACAGAAAGAGGGCGCTATTTGGGGCACGTCACTTTAGGAACACACAGCAGAAAAGCAAAGAAAAAAACTAGAATTGTGGAAAATCGCTGCAGTTTCCAGCCTTGGTTTCTCATGGCTTACAGCATGCAACATATGAAACAAACCCAAACAATTATGGGTTATAAAAGTTAGAGCAAGTTGGAAAAAAATACCGACATCTTTTGTGCACAGTTGAACGACATTTTCCTGCGTTTGCCTAATGTGACATCACAACTTTGGTCATTAATATGTAAATGTCATTATCATAAAAATCAAAAACCTTGATTTTAACCCCTAAAACAACTTTTAAGTAGGGTTTTCTGACTGTAAATGAATTAGAGTACTTGCATAGCATAGATTTTAACAATAAAAATACAATTTCAGGTCCTTTAAAATGCCCATTGATGAACTTTGCAGGGAAACAGTTCACTGGTTTTTATTGTAGACCCAGTAATCTTGGCAACACACAAAGGGTGACGTTTTCACTTTAGTAGTCTATTGCAAAGTGCCACTGCTGATAGTGAGATGACATCATGGCCTTGCTCATAAATCAGGGCTTGAAATTAACAGAGGCCACAGAGGCCATTGCCTCTGTGGCCTCTGCTCTTGGCCTTGGTGCCCTTCTGCAATTCTCCCATAGACTTTTTCATTTTCCAATGGAAGTGCCCTTTTAAAACTCCAAAAAAACTACTCCAAAAACAGAAATGGCAGTGCCCTTTCAGTGACGAATTTTAAGCCCTGATAAATATGGAAAATATGAGCTCAAAATGGTAAACTTACAAATACATATATCATACTGCGTTTTTCATGAGTTCTATTTTTTTGGGTAGACATCCTCAACTTTTAACTCTAATAAAATACATATAAAAAATAAGATAATTCTGTATCTATGTCCATGTTGGAAATAATTCAGTACACTGTTACTATAAGACTGTGTTCCATACCTAAATTTGTTTTTCTCCCATTAATTCTGCATTTTGTGCATAGTTGATATAAAGTCATATTAAAGACAAATCAGTGATGGCTACGGTGTGTACTATATTCTTACCCCAAATTTCAATTAAAGGGAATAAATCCATACACATTCGCCAGTAGTTTAGTCCATGTTGGAGCATAAAGAGAGCCTGAAAATTTTCCACTCCTAAATTAATGCTTCCTTGCCAGATTTACACTTTCTAAGGCAATATCGTGTCATAATAAGAGGAATTAGTGGCGAATGTGCATGACATTTCCCCATTATTGGTAACAAACACAACATGAATTTATTTCTGTCCAAGATGGTACTTCTTGTGAGAAATTAGCGAATAAAGGTGGTTTTTCATTTTTTTTAAATGTGCAAAAAAAATTTGTTTACTACTCAAAACAAAAACCATGCAAAAATGTTCAAGGTTTTCTGAAGCATTGATATATCTATGCAGCTGGTTGTAGTCGAGTCCATCACAAGTCCAGAGCCAATAAAATCACAAGTCTAGTAACATAAGAAGCAAAGGATGAACACGCACAAAAGAATGCCTTTGTTGGAGTTTGAATAGCTTGTGACTTGAATTAAGACCTAGGGACTTGTTGTGGACTTGTGAAGGCTTGTGAGGACTTGTGATGGACTCGACATTATTGTTTTTTTAGATATGTTATGCCCTTTTTCCAGGAATTCATTCATCTTGCAAATGATAAATTGGCCTTTAATCTTCCAAGATTATGCGAACAATTTTGATCAGTTTCAAAGCATTTGAACCATGTTTTTCCGAAGTGGGTTCATAAACGAGACAAAACCCGTAGGACACCCCAAGCGACAACAGAGCAACAAGTGACAGAATAAGCCTCATTGATCTGAACCAAGCTGGGTAGGCTTTAAAGTTCATGTCCGCTGCCCAGGCCATCAAAAGCCCCATCATGACGCACAACTGGGTCGGTTGAAGCGGCGGCATGAGCATGCCCAACCAAGCGACAAGCGAGGGCACCACGCTGTACCCCAAAGCAGACCAAGTTGGTCCAACTCCTTGCCTTTCGACCAGCGCAAACCCCCATCTGACACCACCTAGAAATGACAGGATGGCTGCTCCGTATGCGGCCTGGGCCCACAGGACACTGGGTTGGATTGAAAAAGTTGCGGCGGTGTAAACTGCTGGGAGGACGAATGGGATTAACCCGGATAAACCAAGAGCCAAAGCCGGTCGCGGTGCCTCGTACAGTCCTTTTTTGTGACTGTTCACAAAATCAGATACTTTGCCGCTGCATTGACAAGAAGTGTGGAAACTAGTTGGAAAAACTGCCAAATCTCGTGGACGAAAAGTCGAAAACCGACAAAAGGGGGACCAAGTAAGCAGTTTAGAGACCCTTGGCGAATCACATAATGGCCTGTTCCATGCCCTGAAATTGTAGATTTTTTAAGTCCCGTGATGAATCCTGCTTTCTTCACCCTGCTTCCAACACGGACACATTTCGCTAATCGTAGCATGTCGAGTTGTTGACCTACATGTATCCTGCATGGACCTAAAAAATAAAATTAAATTTAAAAAATTCAAACTGACTTAATAAAACTGACTTAAATGATTAATCTTGTTCCAAGCATCATTTGCTTAATAAGTGAATAGGCCACAAGTGAAGTTCATGCACCTTTGTTTTCCCCACCTCTCCCCCCACCCAGGGGGCGGGGCAGCGCAGGGGGAGGGGGGACGGGTGGGGGAAACAATTGAACCAAAATCTGTTTAAATAATAGGCCTATAAAAGCGGGCGCTGCAGCCGGGCCCCCTGAAATCCATTGTATTCCTGTATTTTAATGAGGCTGGATCCGCCACTGACGCAACCCGACATTCAATGACATGACAACAGGACAACTGTTCTACCATTTGATGATTTGTGTACTGTCAATCTGCCCGAGAAACCTTCTCAAGCGGTGTCGAAATACGTCTAACTAGGCTGCGCTGAGTTGTTTCACTTTCAGGAAATTGCAGCGCTGTTTGGACGGCGCGCTTGCGGTTCAACCTTCACGTGTACGTACGTACCCGTACCCCTCTCTGCACCGTACCGTACCGGCGGCCGCCGCGCGCGCTCATCATGCATATGGGAACGAGATCTTGTTCCCTGAGCACGTGCGCCGCCAATCGTGAACTTTGACCTTTGATCGAATTCCTGGAACATAAAACCAAATTGTTTGTTGTTTTACTATTAAAACCGATTATTTTAATTTGTATTTTCCTGAGAAAAATATATATGCCTTCTCTCGAAATTGTAAAATAAGCAAACTCGTGTTTTTCTCTTAAACGTTTTCTCGCGAGATAACACATAACAGAACGATAATCGACGAGAGTTTACGGCGAGACTCCATGTTGAAATTTACAAACGGACAAAGTTTAATACTTCTGCGCAGTGTGTGTAGGAAACTTGTTGACATTTTCCATACCTCAGAAAACTTCCGTTATCACGCTGTCATATTCAAACGAATTATTTAAGTAAGTGTACAACTACAATGTTCACATGTTCTCTGTCGTACATGTCGTACTTTGCCTACTGTAACTGCATGAACTGGATGTCATGAAAATTCTATGTTTTTGCGTTTATTTTTTATCAATCATGATGACTGTTGATTGTTGTTTAATTTTGGCAATTTGATTATTGAATATTGTTTTTGGAGCTAAGTTAGCAGCTTAGAGAATGTTGGTAAAACGCAGAACAGTGCAACGGAACGGTGAAAGGGAACGTAGCCGTAGGCTAGAACTGAACCGTGGAACGGTCCGTTCCAACAGTCCGTTCCACCACTGTTTTACCAACATCCCAGGTTAGACCTACTATATCCTCGATCCTCCATATTCTGCGCACCTAACGCTGATGTACGCGCGCGCATTGGCCGGCAAACATAATGCGAGTGCGTAGAAATAGGACCGCGTGGATTTAGGAGTACTGACGATACCTATTATATAACGTAAATGTCTGCATAGTCGCCAGTTCAGGTCCATGACCTCACCACGAAAAGATCAGCCATTGTTCATCAATAAACCTTATCGACGTTCTCAATGCATTATGGGATTGGATGACAAAATTGCCCGGCCAAATGTGCATAAACCTATGAGGCGGACACCAACTAGGCAACGTTTTTACTCATTTTCACGAAAACCAAAAAGAGTTCAAGAATCAACCTCCCACCACTTTATCTTTGACACATATCAAACATTCTGACAAACATGTCCCGAAACGGAAATGTTGCAAATGCGAGAAATCATTGGGGATTCCCTTCGTATCGGTAGAGTCCGAGTACCACGCTCGCAGCTCGGTATAATTTATATAGGTGGGGGAGTCCGTGTACACAGACTCGATGCAGCACACTCAATCCGTCCAGCACGCGTTGGGCCGATACGGCGTGTGTTGCATAGCGCATACTCCTACACGTGCCAACTTGTACGCGTGCCAACCATGCCCACTCGTACACTTGCCCACTCGTACAGTCATGCTATAGCGTCAACAAGCGTCAACGCACACAGTTAGCGTCAACAAGGGTCACCAAAGCGTCAACAAGCTGTAGATAAATTTGGGTTAGGGATAGGGTTAGGTTATAACTTTCCCACTTATGGCCGCTTAAAACCCAGGGGCATGTCTGGAGAGATCGGAGAAAGAAATATAGTTGTCTAAAGCGATCAGGAATTGTTTGTGGTAACCAGGAATTCTTCGCATTGAGTAAGAAATGTTTACTGTGGATTAGGCATCAGAGAATGTTTCTATGAGTCAGTAAATATTTTCACTGGTCCATCGGACCAGCGTCTTTGACAGATCTAGTGGTCCTTCTGATTTTTTTACTGGTCGTGGACCACAGGACCAGTGTTAATTTCAACCCCTGGTGTAAGAGTTGAGAAGTTGATCAGAAATTTGTTTTTCTTTAAAATGACTCATCCAGCATAGGTACAATGTAAGTGCAGTTTTGATGGAAAACCCAAATTTAGTAGTGAGAAAGATTTAAGATTTTGTGAGGAAATATTTTTTCAGCTGTCTCATATGTTTTGTATATAAGGTCCGAAGCGACGATCAACTGCTCAATTCTTTCTTATTAATGTACATGTAAGCAACATGTGAATGTGGTGTTATGTATTTGGTACTTTCCCTCTATTATTCCTCAGGTAGTTTTCTGCCGTTTTTCTGGGATCCCTCTACAATCGCAGTCGGCACTTGACTTCACAGCTGCTTCTCAAGTTAACCACCGATAGTATGGCATCAGTTGAGAACATTAGCAGTATACCACCACCAGCGCAACAGGATTGAAGAACATTTGTTGGAAGTTCAAGTTATCGTCAAAGTGGAAAGTCCACTCTGTGCAGGAGAAAATATTAAATATCACGAACATTGTCTTCTACCTGGTCTTACCGTACACTTCGGTCTGAAGGATGCTACTGTAGCCTGAAACATGACCGATTAAGAATCCCGACCGATTAAGAATCTTGGCCACTGTCAGCTGCGCAAAAAAAAGTCTCTGCATTTCTACCCTTGGCACTTATATTTGAAAGAAGTCTCCGTGCAATTGCAAGCACAATGTAATACAAACTTACTGCTGCCTCTAAAAAAAAAAGCTAATTTTTCTGTGCTTCCAAGAAGAAAAGATTACATTTCTATTGACGTTTTTGTGCAACTTTCGAAATTTGTTTTGAGAACGTTATAGTCCTTCATATTATTTTTCACTCAACATTCTTCCCCGCCAAAAAAGAATGGCGACATCAGAGTACTTTAAGCACACATCGCTTAGCTAACATGGCAATTTTGTGGCTAAGCTGATAAAAGTACAAATTTAGTTTGTGGCGCACATGCACGTATAATAAGCATATATTTTTTTCAGCTTAAAGTTTTTGCACTTGCGAAAGCAGTACCATGATTGAGTGGTTCTTATAATGGCTTAAGAATTAGATTATTAGAGAAGCTAAACTTTCTCAAAGTGCCTTGCAAAACCGAGAACGGGCTGCTGTTTTTTGAAATACGTTTTAAGCCTTCATTAAGACAAAGAACGGGCACCGCTAAAAATGGCTAGGTAGTCCCGACACCGTGCAGGAGTGCAGCAGGAAAACGAGAGACTAAGACTTTGCACGTTGTACGCAAGAAGCAAGGAAGGAAGGAAGGAAGGAAGGACGTGTATTGAAGACGAAGCTTGTCCTTGCAAGACAGTGAACGCGAACAGCCTTCATTGTCTGCCCACTTCAGGAGGTATGTACATGTACATGGAGTTATTCCTTTATTTCAGATAGTATTTTAAAGATAGTATACATGATTGGTAAACTGTTACAAATAGTTTTATCCCCCTGTGTGATTGAAGATATGCATGATTTAAACCAACCTGAGCAAAAACCAGCTCCGTACTTAGTATAACTTTTTAAAAATACTATCAACAAAAGGTTTGCAGTCATTTCACCCCCAAACCACTTCGCCCTGAACCATTTCGCCCTGAACCTCGGCCTGTGCACGAAGTGGTTTTGGGGCAAAGTAGCATTTGGGCGATGTAGTGTTTGGACGAAGTGATTTGGGGCGAAATGGCACTCGGGCGAAGTGGTTTGGGGGCGAAATGGCACTTGGGCAAAATTGTTTTGGGGCAAATTTAATTTTCATCTCATGAGACGAAAACTAATTGTTTTACTCATTTTTTTCAAAGACTATAGCACTTCAGACAAAACTATTTCAGGGGAAGTTTTCTACGGTCATCGTGTTTATATTGTGTAAGTTGGGTGTAAATCTGTGAACATTTCTGATTTTCGAGATACCAATCATGTATACTGCCTAATTCTCTCCTATTTTCATGACCCAAACCAGAAAATTGTTTCTGACGTAGCTGTGGATTCAACACAGTGGTCAGCTTTAGTCTTTGGCAACAGAAGCTGTTCATAGACCTTTATCACGTTGCGTCCATCTTTGTCTTGTTCCCTATAGTACGTGTTGGGCCGATCAGCACGTCTTTCCGTTCGCGTAATAGCGCATGTTGTTTTAAGAGAATCACTGTTCGCATTGCTTATTTTCTTGATCGCGCCTTTGTGATGCACACAATGAACATTTTCAACACGGGGCCAAACTATTTTTTTCTGCAAGCCTCGCTTTGGTTGCGATAATTTGAATAGGGAAAGGGAAGATGGCTGCACCGTGATAAAGGTTTATTGGTTGAATCCGTAATTATTGATGATTATCAGTTGACAATTACGGGAAACGCTATGTACATGTAATATTTCTCTGAATACTGCATCAAATTTACTAAAGTTAGAGAGCTGATAAAATGATTTCTGAATCTTTTCTTCTATTTTTTTCTGCTCAGTGTACTGGTTATAAATACTAGAAATATATACTGGTTATATATTTACATTTATGGTTGTGATTTTCAAATTGGCACTCAAAAAATGTGTACGCTTCGGCCCTCATCGAATCGCGTTCTTTGACGAGTTTACCTAATGACTTACTTGAGAGCCGTCCTTTCAAAAATGACCTGAAAAGGCTTACTTATAGTGTTATCAATTCAAGAAAAGTCACTGTTCAGTAAATTTCATGACACTTTGCAGTTCTTCAGTTTTCAACACGTTGGTATACGTGTGGGATGTTATGGCCGAGCGGTCTAGCGCGTCGAACTCAAGTTCCTGTGCCAGTACTAGAATGTGGGTTTGATTCCGGGCCGTGCCGAGTTGTGGCACTTGTGCTCTTGAGCAAGGCACTTAATCACAATTGTTCCGTCCTTCGGAAGGGATGTAAAGCCGTTGGTCCAGTTGCATTCTTTCGTGAAGAGCAAGGGGAGGGATTCCTCGGTGTCTCTGGCCGTTTCTAATTCAACTTAAAATATCTGTGTTAATTGATCCCATTCCTGTAATTGGCGGTTCTTCCGCTGTTGGATGTGGTGAATAAATATAATAAATACACATAATAAATACACATTTTCCATTTACATGTATTTTGTTTTGGTTGTATTGTTGCAGGGGCAGTATGATATGGTATTGGCTGACATGGCCAACCTTCCTGAGCATGATTTTGCTCCCGCTTGGCTCAAGATCCCCTCAAACCAACAGGTTAGTGTCAAAACTAAAAAACAATTACAGACGCCACTTATAAAGTTTACTCTTTATTCTAATGCTAAAAGTTGCATATGCAGCACGAGATGTGGCAGAGAATATCCCCCCTACCATTGTTCCCCCATTGTCTCAAACATCCAAGGAATTCCTTTCAGTTTTTAAAGGGGTTGGTGCGTTAACAAAAGTGTGTTGAGGTATAGGGGCATTAGGGGGAGTCCTTTTGCCACATCGTGCTGGGTATAAAAAGTTGACCCACAGACAATTTGAACAGTAAAAAGGACAACTTAGGCCAAAAATCCATGCATCTGGCATGCGTAGTGCGCTGGGCATTAAAAAATACGTAAGCGTGATGCATATTTTGAAATTTCACGTGTACCTTTTTCTGTATTGCAAGCCCTACATGTACACAGAATGAGAGAAGTAGGCCTACCAGATAGAAAATTCAAGTTATCAAAGCTGGATTGGCTTTGGTACAAACATGTAAATTGGTGGAACAATAACCATGTTTAGACAATCACATTTATCGCACCGTACATGTACAAAGTAGGCTTTTGTCTAAGTAGGCCTTACACTATTGAAGCCCACATTTTCGGGAATTTTCCAGTGAAATTCGTGTACGTATTGTGTGCGTCATCCATTTACGTATTATGTATGATGGATACGTGGATTTTCAGCCATATGCTTCTTTTTAAATGAATATAGACCGTATCGATTAGCCGCCATTCCGTGGGGCACCTTTTGTTACTTGAACCGTTCAACAATGGAAGCACAATATATGCAACCATGCATGTCCTCGAGGAACAAAGAAACTGCCCCACGAAATGGCGGCTATTCGATACGGTCTATATACATCTAGCTTTTCATATTTCCTGAAATTTTGTCAGCCTCATGCAAAAAACTTTCTTGTATTATTTTCTCTCCTTAGTCTTCTAGACCAGCTCATGTAAAATACACCAGCGACAGTGTGTTTAGATCCAGACATAACTCCATCGACTCAAACCAAGCACCGGTACATGTTAGATCGCCAACTCATGAACCGTTTGGCTTCAGGGGAAGGGATGGTGAGTATTAAGGGATTTGCAATATCCCAAAATTTTAAACCACCATTTGACCGGAAAACCTTACTCAAATGGAAGATAGAAGTGGTTACAACTGTCCAATGCAATGTATCTTTAAAGAAACTAATAATTTAAGATCAGGGGCGGATCCAGGGGGGGAGCGTGGGGGGCGCACGCACTCCCCCCTTTAAACATTTTTTTAGAATCCATCTAGAAGTTGTTAGGGCTACGCTCTCGCTATTTCATTGTCATCAGCATTTCATGCTTAAAAATTTTACGCTCCCCCCTTTTCAAAATCCTGGATCCGCCCCTGAAGAAGGTATTTTGATGATATCCTTTCGCTTTGAGTCCTTAGACAAGACACTTTACCATTGTTTACTCCACCTAGGTGTATAAATGGGTACCGGCAAATATTGGTTGGGAAACCCAACTAACTGCTGGGGGTAAACCTGCGATGGACTTGCATCCCATCCAGGGGGAGTAACAATGCTCCTAGTCACTCCATGCCATGGAAACCGGGGATAAGTACCGGCCGTATATGAGCCAGCTTGGCTCGTGAAACGACTTTACCTAAAAATATAAGGATTGAGAGCGCGGAATTTTAGAAAGGTGATGAGAAAAATATGACAAATTATATGATATTAAAATCTCAACACTCGTGGGAAAAAATGGAAGGCTAAAAAAATGTGATCTAGACACGCTTTTTTAACAGTGCTTTTATCGATTTTTTATTTTTATTATTTGTTTTATTTTCAGAGCACCGTAACTATTTTGGTGCCAGCTTTCGCCACCATTCCGTTGACGATCTACCATGGGATCCCGACCCAACGACCAACTGGAATGTCTCCCAATTCAACGGTAACTCGAGCCACGCCTACGGGGCAGGGTTCCCTCAGAGGGGGAGCTCTGTCCCACGGAATGGCCAGCAGTACTCAACCAACGGACGCTTTGACTCGAGTGGTAGCGGGTTCACCACCAACCGAGGGCAATTTCACCAGGGAAAATCAAGTGGACGACAGAGGTAACTAACGGGGGCTGGAGACAGTTATCTAAATGTAGTCAAATAAGTCAAAAATACTTTTTAAGAGTACGAATGCAGTATTTTTTGCTAAGCAGGGCTATAAAATTATGTTATGAAATTGGCTGAGAAAATTTATTTTCTCATCTTTAATAGTGAGTGAATATTATACTAATATTGACTGCAATGAGGGTCACGGCTAAGATTATTGGCCTTAGACTATTGGCTCTTTAAGATCACTAAGGCTACCTTCAGGTCTACCTTGCCATGACGCAGAACAGGCGGCAACTGAACTACGCCCGTCGGCGTAAGACGCACGTGTGGTACCGTAGATGAGTCGGATTCGGTCATTGTGATGTCAGTGGAAGGCAGGGACTCGGGTCCTAAGTCCTTTTTTTATATTCTCAGGCTGTCGGATGTTCTCCAATCAAATGACAATGATCTTTTCCGGCATTTTATAAAACAAATAATAAATGTTTTTCATTCGTTCATAGAACGAATATTTGTATTCGTTGAAAGATGGAATTATTCTATCTTTCAACGAATACAAATATTCGCAGCATTGAACTCATAAACATTCATTTTTTGTATCATATATTCAGAAGTTGTAGGGCAACAAGGTTGATGTCTATAGCACCTTGGCATGTCATAGGCTTGGAAATAAGGCCATAGCTACATGTACTACCAATCAGATGACAGAAATCTATGCATGACATATATTTCCAATCACTACAGATATCACTCGGGTCCAAAGAGTGGGTTTTCAGAGCACACGGAGGATTACCGAAATGAAACCAGCGGAAAGAGTAAAACTGAAGAGGGAGTGCAGGGTGAGAAGACGGAGGACACAGGCAAGGAAAGTGACAACCAGAGTGCCTTATCTAATCAGGACTTTGTAAGTAATAATAATAATAATAATGATTATATTTGTATAGCGCACATATCCACCTGGAGGGTGCTCAAGGCGCTGTTACCATTATTACCGCTGCCATCAGGAATCACCAGAACCATTTCGCTTCAACTAGGTGGCTGCTGGTCAGGCGCACAACCCTATCAGCAGTTAGATTGTGGCATTCCCCTTAACAGCTTCCCATATATCGCTTGGGTTGACGAGGCAACTGGGATTAAGTGCCTTGCCCAGGGACACAGACACGTTGGTCGAAGTGGGGCTCGAACCCCCAACCTCTGATTGGGAGTCCCGCTTCATACCCACTAGACCACACGCGCTCCCAAAGTAACATGGCAAAAGCAATAAAAAATAGCTTGCAACGGGGACAATGCATAGTTCCAATCAAGACAAACTCATGTTACCATTTATGACCAATCACAACGGAGCTACCATGCCATTGTTGTTTCTTTTTTTTAAAATTCTATATGTATGTACGTGTGAGAGCAAAGGAAGTGTCATAATTGCCCAGTAGGGATGAATAAAGAAATTGAATTGAATGCAGACAGCACCCACATAGGTCATAGTGCATTTGCTCACAAACAGGAAAAAACGTGCTTGTAAGTGGTGCGGAAAAAAAACCAAGTGCAGAAATAAACTGCTCATGCAAGACCGCCTAATACATCGTTGACTATCCCACTTACAGAGAAGATAAATTGTCCTCTAAATTGTAAGCCAGTGGTACAAATCTAAGAATTAATTTTAAAACCTCTTCGCTTTTTCACAGCCTTCCCTGTCGGGCTCAGGTGATGACGTTGACCCAGCTTTAACCTCTAAGAAGAACGTCCCTGCTGGAGCATGGGGTAAGTTATACACCCATTGTATATTGCGCGTTCGCAAAGGCTCATAACATTATGACAAACATTGCCAACAAAGTTACGAGGTGGAGACCAACTCGGCAAATTTTCAATCATTTCAACGAAAACCAAAAAGAGTTAAGGTTTCAAGCATAGATGTACTGACCATCATGTACTGAAACAGAAAGGTTGGCAAATTGGAAAAATGCATTGGGTTATGTAGTAGTCTTTCCACGGTAAAGGGGGCATTTTGGCAACACAGACCATATTTTCCAGAAAATACCTTTGTCTAGTCTCAAAATAAAAGAAATAAGTTTCAGTTCTGAAGAGATAACTTAGGCCCAAAAAGGGTTACAAATAGTGTGACAACATGCCTTTCTAAAAACCCCGTGTACAAATTTCCAATAAACGCTCGTAACTGGGACGGCCTGAAATGTAATACAAGTGTCCGTCATGCGTGGTTTTTTAAAGAATTTTTAAAGTGGACGCCGAATCGTTTAGTGAAACTGCTTATTTTGACATGGAGCCGAAAAGGTACTTTAAAAAACCGGTTGCTGCACGCACTTTAGCTCGTATACGAGGTCCCCGGCAGTCGATGAATCTCGCAGCGTACCGCAAGTTCTCGAGGTCAACTTACACGGTCTATTGCAACAATTGTCCATCTTCATTTCCCAAAGAAAAACCACCGGGAACCACCAAAATCATCGGTGGGCGGAAACTGCAGCTGATTAAGAAAACGATTCCGAGCTCCCTGGACAGCAAAACCAGTGGCCGTGCACCGACCTCGTCGTCAAGAGAGGGTGCTGCTGGGTCAAAGGTCGGGGGTCAGCCTGGGTCATCAAGTCAGAACAGCAAGCTTGCTACTGTAACTGTTGGCTCCAATGTTGTGTTGAAGTCCATGACGTCTATAGCAGTCTTGGTGAGTGAATGATTTTAACCCCTTTGTGAGTACATTACTGAGCGATATTTGACACTGAATACTCCAGTAACACTTGTACGATTAGCATCAATATATGTCGTTCATACTTCACAGGAAAATCTGACATTTCACGGCAAACATTCGCGCAAGTTGAATCTAGTTCAACTTTCTGCAAATTTACGGTGCAAAAACTTTGCTGTAATGTCAAATTCAAATTTGCATTTGCTTTTGTGTGACATGAATTAGGCTTAATACTAGTGTTTCTAATTCTCTCTTTTGGTGTGGCAAGTAAGTTCACTGAATCAGCCAAGGTCCAATTTCATAAAAACATTTACAACACTTTTTTGTTTGCGTTGAGCTTAGCACAATTTTGAGTGCAAACTTGTTTGTTTTGTTTTTTGCATTAAGCAAACATGTAGCACGAAAATTCAAGTGCAAACATATTTCACACAACTGGCTTTACTTGGCATGCGTCTTTTTTGGCCGTGTCCCTGAGAATTTTTAAAAATCGCTGACATTGTATCAATTTTGGTTTGGTTATCACTGCCACAAAAAATCCCTTCCCACTGCCGACTATGTCACTTCATTGATTGTAAAAATATTATTTTGGAAAGTCATTGTTGAAATTTCTTGAATATAGGAACGAAAGCATGATCGCTTCATGTTAGCACAGACACTACCGGTTAGCAGGCAGTTTGGCTTAGTAATCTTGGTTAATGACATCTTGAGTAAAGATACAAGGTTTTTCCCTGTAATGTAGCAATTCTCATTTTCTTTCTTCCGTCATTTCAAGGCTTCTCCCCGCACCAAGGAAGCTCCTATCCGAACAGCACCAATGCCATCAAGCCGCATTTCCCCGGTTTCCAACAAACCAAGTCGATCTACACCTGTGACAAGCACCAACCCTCCTTCAATACCAACCAACAAAGCTCCCATTAACAAGCCGCTTATCAGCAAAATCACAGTTGACAACGTTTCTGCTAGCAAAACCCCCTCCCTCGCCCTCAAACCCAAGCCGGTATCCACGATGGGTGCAACTCCACCTGTGCCCATTGATCAATACCCTACCCCTACAAAAGCCAAGACAAGCGTTGATAATTTTCCACCAGGTTCAATCAGCTCTAGAAATACCCCATCCAGCACCAAGCCCATTCTCACTGATTCAAGCAAAAACGGATACTCATCGGAAAAACCAACCACGACTCCCACGAAATTTATCGGAACCACAAAATCAATCGCGACCACGAAATTGACCACAACCCCTACAAAACTCGTCATAACCAACCTTTCAAACGGTCCAAGTTTCTCCTCCAAGCCAAAATCCATCATCAATTTGTCGACCTCCAAATCGACCACCCAAACCCCCTATAAGCCTACGTCCGTCACCAACATGTCTTCAGTTCTTCTCACCAATCGCCCCTCCCCGTCCACCCCGAATCGTCTATCCTCTGCCCCTACCCGCCCCCCTGTCCCGGTCAACCGATCAGCACCCAGGCCGTCTCCATTGTCTTCCAATCGCCACTCCCCAGTGACGATCCTAAGCCGGCCCATCCCAGCACCAGCTATCAATTCTACCCCTGTTAGTCTTCGCTCAGGATCGATTGGTCTCTCAAGCATCAAGAAGGAAAAGACAGTCTCACTTGTCCGAGGATCCATCCCACAGTCGTCTCCAAAAGAGGTCAGTGTGTAAAGTAAATTTCCTTGTCATCTCTTTAGGTATTGGCCATACCAAGGACTTATACACATCCTTCATAGCTGGGATGCATGTTTTTACGCTGCATGGACTGCGGGTTTTGTGTTGTTTTTAAATCGAACATGTACATATTGATAGCTTTCCGGTGACGTCACGCCTTCATTCCACCATTTTGGATAACTGGCAAAAACAGCAAGAAAAGCGCATTGGTTGCACTTACCTCTGTTGCTTAACTTGCTTTATGTTGTTGCGCCATGGTTGTTGTATCGATAAAGATAAAAACGTATTTCTTCAGGCTAAAAATCGTGATCAAGTAGAAGCACTTTCATGTTTACACTGAGCTGAGTGCATGCTTAATAATTTGAACGTATTGCAGTGCGCGCGTGCGGCATCTTCGAATAAAAATACTTGTCTGTCAACATATTTTAATTGTAGTCCTATTTCCATGGTACTGCATGACGAAACATTTTACCAGGGATTATTTTTGGCAAAAAATACAATTTTTTTAAAAGAAGGCGAATGTGATTGCCTAAAAGTTAAGACCAGGTTCAAGCACCACAAATACGGAACTTTGAGAGCCATTTCTACATTCATTGTATGAATCTTATCACCAAAAGATCATACTTTGCAACACTCTGAGGCGTCTGCCACAGAGCGAGATTTGCTAAACTGACAGGCCGTCCACAGCCGTCAAGTTCAAAACACGGTGTGTACAAATGAATGGTGGACAATGGACGTGTTTACACGCAAAGCTGACGTTTTTACTTTTCAACCGACCCTGTGACTATACATTGCCAGACGGTGTCTACACGTCATCCGGCGTCGTGGTTAAACAACTTTTATCAAACTTGTTTTGCAGCACCCCTCGCCCCTCCCCAATGTCCCCTCACACCCCGACCTGCCCCTCCCGAGCCCTACCACACCCAAACCCAAGAAAGGTGACAAGTTGGACTTCCTGAACGAACTACGCCGCTCAAACCGAGAGGATCTACCCAAGGAAATCAGCCAGAAAAACCAGAACAATCTGCAAAAAGTGGAAGAGCACGCGACAGAGAATGGGCCCGCTTCAGCACCGGTGGGTGTTTACATGTATCAAGCAGATTATTAGGGGCTGTCTAAAATTTTCAACATTTTCATGATCTACAAAGCGTTGAAGTGGGGAGGCCCTCTGGGAGGGGGGTCGAAGGCCGCATAGGAATTTATATGCACCGTAAAATGTTGACATTTCATTGTAGTGACAAAACGTGTTAAGTTAGTAATTCAGGGGAGGGAGATGGAGTCTTGAAAAATACTACTCTTTGGACGACCCGTTATTCATAAATATCTTGGAGAGTTTATACATTCCTATTGGTCGATAACACGTCATCTAAGTGGTCTTAAACGGACGATAAAGGCCACGGGTGGATTGCAATAAAGAAAGTTAGGACGTCCTAACCCTGACATCACTAAGACATATATGATTTTGTCTTGCAATAAAAATTTGTGTCCTAACTTGTGTCCTAGGACACATACAATTTAAGTCAAATGTGTCGTATGTAAGTTATGTCTCTAGAATATTGTTTTATATTTCCTGCTCAGTTCCCAGAAAAAGAACATTGTGACTAGGATCAAAAGATAATTTTTGATAGTTTGTCTGTCTTACACTTGGTTTTCACTGAACAAGGTGATTACGGTTCAAGCTGGGCCTATGTTAATAACGAAAGTTTTCTCAACATTTTTCACGCCACTAGGCCCTTTCAAAGCGTCATTCACGCAATGTTGGTACACCTTTAATACCAAGAATGGCCACTGGACGATTTACAGTATAAAGAAGAACTGTCAAACTTTAAAGTGATATGATTCTATTTTCAATTCCAGAAAACCATCCTTCCTGAACAACACGAAGACATCAAGACAAACGGAATCGACATCCATCATGACTTCCCAGCCATTGAGAAGGGCTCCAAAGATGATGAAATCTATCCTGTTTTCTCTCCTCCCATCACCAAGGAATCGCCAGACATGTCAAGCAGTCTGGAGGCTGAGAAGAGGTATTATAATAATGATAGTAAAATTACAGTGTTGAGTCGAGTCACCAATATCGAGTCCGAGTCCGAGTCTCGAGTCACTAGCTCAGAGTCTCGAGTCATTAGCCCTGAGTCCGAGTCACTTTCTTCGAGTCAGAGTCCGAGTCACGAGTCACTTGTTCGCCAAATTAATAAAACTGAATCTGCTATATTTCGTTCACACATTCACTCTGTGGCTCGCTTCATACTGGTTGTGTGCGCGACCAGTCCAGTGCGCATGCACAGCCTAACTGCCTACGGAAAGTGTACGAAGCCTGAATCGTGCAGCCTGTACACAGCACCCCTTTCGGACCGCCCAGATGCGAACCAACTAAGTAAATCATTTGCAAACGATCTAAATAATTTCATCTTCATGGATTGTTTTCTGGTAAAATTATAATCTCGGGCTTGTGCCTCAGAAAGTAAAACTAAAATTTCAAGAATTATTTGCATACTTTGTTCCCCCAGACTTCTGCAAGAGATGGGTTGGCATGAGCACAGTGACAATGAGGAAGGTTATGCACCGTTGACCGAGGAAGAACTTAGGGAGTTTCAGAATCGATCCCAGCAGGTAACGGTCAATAACATCCACCTTAGTGAGCCTGGGTTAGAATCCTGTCCGGGTTGATGCGTTGAGTGGGTTTTTTTCCCGGTCCCTCTCTGGTTCCATTGGTTTTTGGGAGTTTCAGAAACGATCTTAACAGTTGAATGTGACAGGAACGCCCTGTCCGGGTGGGTATATTGAGTGGTTTTTTTTTGACCCTACATGGTTCTATTGGTTTTTTAAGCAAACCCAATAGGTAACAGTCATAGGAACACTTGACATCCATCTCAGTGAGCCCGGGTTAGACTCCTGTCTGGGTTGATGTGTTGAGTGGGTTTCCAATGATTTTTCTTTTCATTTTATTTCCTTTTTGCATTGAGCTACAGTGAAACCTGCTATTAGGGCCACCTTGATAAACAGGCCACCTGCTTATAGTGGCCACCCGTCTTTGGTTCCAAATGCCATCTGTATAATGCTTAAGAGACCTCTATAAAGAGGCCACCTGTTTATAGTGGCCAGTTTTTTACGGTCCCAAGGGTGGGCACTATACACAAGTTTCACTGATATTTGTTTTGTTATTTTCGGGGTTCAACTCAATGCTAGACAAGTGGTTAAGGGAAGGCACACAAATCTAATTGCCAGTATTAACGGTGGTACCGCTAAAAATAATTCGCTTTAGAATACTTATTAGTGCAAAATACCATGGTCCCGTAATTGTTTTGAGAAGTGTATATCCATTTAACATTGAAATTTATTCTTTGCTTTTGTTTGTTTTTTATAAAGTTGAAAAGGAACGGCTTCACCAAATCCCTGCGTGTGGCTCGGAACAATGTTAATCTGCCGATTGGATCCATCACCCAATTTAGTCTGGGAGACAGCCTGACGAGCAGTGACTCGGACTCGGACTCCTCTGACGAAGAAACGAGCTGAGATCACCGTATGTGTACAGAGATACCAGGAGACCTACGCGCTTTTTTATACCAGAATTGGTTGGCCCCCTATAAACGACAGCTCAACGTATTTTGGATGCTAGCCAAAAATGCAACTTTGTTTCCCCCTGTCGGATGGTTTGAACTAGGCTTGGGCGATTCCACGCCAGAATCGAGTAGAATCGATTCCACTTTAAGAATAGATTCCCAGTAGGAATCGATTCCCTTTCATTTAGATTCGATTCCCAGTGATAGCTTTCCGATTCCAGAAATGACCTTGTAATTCCAAAGCCAAAACACTAAATTTCTGCAAGTTTTTAGCCTCTGATAATTTCCACATTATCAGGAATGTGTGTGTGAGACCACGGGCCGGCATCATTTCATGGACGTTTAGTGCCATTCGGTGCCAATAATTAGGTCGTTGTTTGCACAATATGTTGTACCGTGTGTAAGTATATTTAATGTTTTCCTGCGAAAAATGGAATTGATTCCGAATGGAATCGCGATTGTTTTTTTGGAATCGGAGTCGACTCCGAAAATGCTGGAGTCGCCCAAGCCTACATGTAGTTTGAACCCTTTTTCAAAAACAGGATATGAAATGCGTCAAATATAAACAGATTCATTATATATGGATTTATTGCCAATGCGATGGCAGTGCTATTTTGCTTCCCAAAAGAAGGAATAATTTGCAATCAGAAGCAATTTTGAGTCTTTTGACCATTTCAGATTTTTGTATTTTTTGCAGTAGCATTTTGTACTCTTGGGTATATGGCATTCTTTGAGAACTTCCCATCTCAACATTTTTGTACTTTTTTGGCTAACTGCACGTCATTAACGATCTTGGCATATAAAATTAGCATGCACACTTATTCCACTTAGGAAGAAAAACAATCTCATTTTAGGTTCTGAATTTAATAAACGGGATAAACCCATTTGCTAGTTTTGAATTTCAAGCATGACACCTGTGTACTATACGTATTTAACGGATAAAGAAACGGCCTAAGCATGGGACAAAAAGTTCTTGTAGTACAACAAACTACAGTTACACACTGTAACAGCTTGGCTTTATTTGCTTATTGAAATGTGTTCTGCTTATCAAATTGTCCTCGCTCATCAACATCCTCTTTGTCTGCTTACGCATCAACTCACTTGATTTTGTTGAATAGATGTTTGCATTCCTTTTTGTTAACAATCAAATTGATTTTATTTTTTTTATTTTCGGTTTTTAGTTCTTTTTGCCTGATAATGCCAAGTTTGGCTTAAAAATTAGACGACGTACTGTACAATGCTGTAGTTTCCCTCATATTGAGTATTTTTTAAATCCTGGTATTTATTTTTTGCTTCTTGAATTAGATTCTTTGACAGATAAAAATTAATTTGAAAGTGGTGAATGCCGTTTCCCCGTATTCAACTATTTTTTACTTCTAAAGATCTTTTAGCGTAAAAAGAAGAAAAAATGTAGACCAACAATTCATGTGTATTAAGTTAAGCCAAAATGAGTATAAGTTGTCTTATTAAATAAAATTATCATATTTTGTTTGATTTAGCGCAGTTTCCAAAATATTCTGCATCGTATCCAATTGAGTTGTTTTTTTCCTCCTGTGTTTTAAAAGTTTAAAGGTATTTTTTCCCGCTACGTTGGCTTGTGTATATTTTCGAGGGAATTGGGTATTTTTGCGGTTTCTTTTTTGTTGTGTGAGCACAAATTCTGAATAATTCCCAGTGAATTGAGACTGATGACATAATAATAGACGCTGCATTGACGGCTGTTATCTGTACAGTGTAATAAATGATCTTTGCAATGATTTCTATAGTTTCAAACTTGGATTGATGATTGTATCCAAATAAATTAAAAAAATAAAAGTGTTGCAAACTTGATGTGTTTTTCCCGCTGTTTGAATTCATTGTGTGAATATGTTGAACTAACTTGAGACTAAAAAATTAACTGATTTTTAGAATTGGTTTTTGCAGGGTTGTAACGAGTCAACCCCTGCTCGAGTCCGAAGTCAAGTCAAGTCAAACTAACTGCCTTTGAGTCCCAAGTCAAGTCAAATGGCCTTCGAGTCTCAAGTCAAGTCGGGCATATTGGTCCAGTCAGTTCAAGTCAAGTAGCCACGACAGTAAATTTGTTGAAGTTATTAAAATGAGTCTAAATGCTGAAACTTGCATTCGTACGTGTAGGGTATTTTTGTTGTTCTGGCCAAAGATGCTCCATATTAAAACAAAGCTTAGTCTTTCATGTAGGTTTCTGTAGATCCGAAATACAAAAATGCATAAAAGTTTAATTTTATATTTTGGCAGACTTGAGTCATAAAAGTCTAAGTCAAGTAAAGTTATTTGAGGTTCAAGTTTCGAGTCAAGTCTGTGAAAATCGGGACTCGAGTCCGAGCTCGTTACAACACTGGAGTTTCGTGTGAACTGATACTTGGTACCAAATTAGCCTTTTGCGTGTTTCATTTTAATAGCGTCTGGTGTACTGACGTACTTCCTTTCGTGTGCACACTTAGTATCCGCTTGACCATGCAGACCAAATTTTTGTTGCTATGTGGTGCACATGGCAGGTGTGAACTGCTAAGTACAGAATCAACATGACACTCACTGTAGGAGAGAATGGCATAAAGCAACTGACTTGATTGCTTGGCATTGGCGTGCACCACGTGGCAACAACAGCATACTGAAGCACTTTTCAACTTGCATATATGTTAAGGCAGAGGCTCGTCAAATAAATGCGCGCGTGAGGCCAAACTTGTGCCACGAAATACGCAGCTCCATGCCTTTGCTAAGGAGCTGCGTATTTCGTGGCACGAATTTGGCCTCACGCGCGCATTGACGAGCCTGCCAGTACAGTGTGCCTTTAACTAAAAATTTTCAAGGTTTAATATGTTTCCAACGAATGTTTACAAATGCTTCATAAAACAGCCGCCTGCATAAAAAGTCATTGGTGTCCTGCAAGCTGTGAAATGTGCGTGTACGAGAGTAGCGCAGAAAATTGATGGTTACCAATCAATACCAGTGATTTCATAGAGATGGATCGGATGTGTCGACTGCTTCGGCGTGTTCCCTGCTGAACTGCGACATTTTGCAGAAAATTGTTTGCTCTCTGCTGATAAAACGACAATGACCAGCACTCGGAAAGAAACGGTAGGTCCCATTTTTTTGACAGACGGAAAAATGCTACAGGTTTGTCCATGGTTTGTCTAAAATGCAGTAATTTGTGATGTTAAAATGTCGCTCGACATGAAGGCCTCGCGGACTCGTTTTTCACGTGCTGTCAACTTCAAAGCTGCGGGAAGGTGCCATTATTGATTATGCCAGGTCGCGTCGGTCGTTTGCATAAATTTATTATGCTAATGTCGACACGCCATTTTCTTGTCGACTTCGCTTTTGGGGCGAGCAGCGCAGGGCTTTGTTTCCATGTCGTGCAATCTCTTTGCGTTTTTTAGTCGAGCATTTCGGGACAGTTGAAGGGCGTCTTTAAAGCCTATTTTCGGCGTAGTTCTTTCCTGCAGACCAGAGTCGACACTGGCACTGCACTGAACATTTTGGCAACTCCTCGAATGATTTTTGTTACGCCAGTACAGTAGGCCTACGTTCGAAGAGGAAAGAATTAAGAAGTTGATCATGGCTTCAGACCTTGTGTGCAAAACACATGAGACAGGCTGAAATTGTGAACAAACAGCAGTGTTTTCTAAGAAAATCTTTAATTTTTAACTCCTTAATTTTTGGGTTTTTCCATCAAATCTGCACATTCTACCTTCCTCCATGTTCTACCGTAATGCTAGATCTAGATGAGTCATATTTTAAAGAGAAAACAAATTCTGATCAACTTCTTAACTCTTAAATTGGTCTTGCCCTCTGCTGACCCTTTTTTTTAGTCCAGGCATGAGATTTTTCAGACTTTTGTCGACTGAAATCAGACTTTTGAATCTGGGAGAATGATATTATTAATAGTATAGAAAGATACAAACATGCATTCTTCAGACTTTTCGTCAATTTTCAGACATTTCTTTGATTGACAATCTCATCCCTGTTTTACCTACATCCTTAAATTTCAACTGTTGTATAAAGGAATTCCGTTTCAGTGTAATAGGCCTATATGTAGAAAATTTGAAAGGTAGTTAATTCTGATACAAATTCAGCATAATGGATCCTAACGAGGACAAGAAACCGAGTACTCTTGAACTGCAAATGTGTCTGGATGGCACACGTCTGGAAGACCATGAAGACAGTCTCCCTCAAAATGGTCAACAAAATCTTCCTCAAAATGGTAGTGGCCACCGTGCTCCAACTACATCGACTTCGGATCCAGAGAACATGGTCGACGAGGACTTGAAAGATGACAACGTGTGTATAGTTGATGTTCAAAACCAGGATACTGCTGCTCCTAGTGATTTGAAACCAAGTGTTGAAGTCTTTCACCAACAACCGATAAACAGTGCTGTTACTCTAGTGGCTTTAAAAGGAAACGGGAAAGGCTATGTGATTGACGGGTTTGTCTTTATTCGGGATCGTGTGAGAAATGGCACCATGTATCTCAAGTGTCGAAATCGTCATTGCAAAGCTAGAGCTATAATCGGGCGATCGAACTCCGTGTCTCTGGCTGGGTCCATGCATGATCCAGTTTGCATCCCGGTGGAAAACTTGATGTCGTACCAGTGCCTCAGCCAGATAACGCCTGCCGGGGATGAAAACTTTCCCCGGGATGATCGGTTTCCAGAAGCCTTTTCAGATCAAGTGGATCAACCACAGATAAACTGTTGTTCTCAAGAAAACGGCGAGTTTTACGAACGTGGTTACACTCCCAGAAACGAAAACGAAGCAGAAATTAGTTGCCATGCCAACGAGACAATTGATATTGATCAAGAGTCGCAGTTTTCGCTGCATTGTACGAGCCACAGTGCTTCGTCACTTCCAAGATCGCACCAAGCATCTCATCAAACGCCAAAATTAAGATCAAGAAAACGTAAATTTGTTGAGGATGATTTGAATAACGGAAGCAGCAGTCGTCCCTATCCTGTGTGTCTAAATCCCAGCACCGCCTTCAATAATGATACTACAAATGTTGACTCGTCTTCGTCCAAAAGAGCCTGCAATTTACCACAGATTTTGCCGCCAGGTCAAGTTCAACAGAGTTCACATCAGATCAAGGAGATTTTCACAGCTTTTCGTTACATGAGGAACATGGTGGCGCAATTCCGAAAACACCAGGTGTGAACGAGTTTATTACATTAATTTTTGTTTGTCAGTGTTTTTACTTTGCCCAACCTGACCGTTTCCCACCTGGTTAGCACTCAAAATACCTACTAGATCATTGGTTCGAGTCCAGTGAGTTAATTTCTGTATTGCACTATAGACTATTGTATTTCGTTTTGGGTAAAAATTGAGGAGTTGACCATTACTACGTTTCCTTAAAATTACTTGTCAAGCATCAGTAAAACAGATTTGATAGAAAAACATATTGGAGGTTTTCTTAGCAAACACTTGTTCAGCTAGTCTCATATGTTTTACACACATTGGTCAACTCAATAGTCAACTACTCAATGCCTTTTATTTTAGGTTAAATTCTGATATATGCAGAGAATAAGTCGAGCAACGTTTCGGTCCCTTTTTAAAGCATTTTTAAGGTGCATTTTGCCATTTTCTACTTGCTCTCTCCCATAATGACACCTGTGGTTTTATTATTTTGTTTCTGGTTTCAGATTCAGGTTATATTTCTTGTCTTTAATTAAATTCATAGATTAATGTTTTTTGGAATTTTTTCTTCCCTTCTAGAAATTCCCCCCTCTCAAGAATGACCTGATTCTTCGAGCAGCAAGAGGAGAGCCAACAGAGCGAGTTCCCGTGTGGGTCATGAGGCAAGCAGGACGATACTTACCAGGTCAGGTCCAAACTTAGGCCCTGTTAAGCCCTAGTCCGAGTACCATGGACCCTAAATATTGCTTTTTAAAAAAGAAAAATTAATCTTACAACATTTTCCAAGACGATAACAATCCAAACACACAACCTATTTTTTCTTTTCCATTTTTGATTTGATTTGAATGACGCCAAATAAAACGTCCATTTTACTTTATATTTTTTTGTTTTTTTGCACTGTGGATGCGTGACGTTGCACGGTCACCGCCCGCATGAATCGATCAATCGATTGCACATCGGGATTTAAAGATCATCCAACATTGAATGCAAGTGATTGCTCAGTCATATCAGTGCCTTGGTGATCACAAGTTCACTGTATTGACCGAACGTTTAGGAAAATATAATTTCCTTTTTGGAAGAGTATAGTTGGTTTAACTCGTAATAATTTTCCTTTGCAGAATTTCAAGCACTGAGGAAGGACCACGACTTCTTTGAAATATGCCAGACTCCCGAGTTAGCCTGTGAAATCACTCTACAGGTACTATTGGTATCTTGCAAATCCTATAAAACTAAATGGTTAAACTAATTAAATTATATTTAAGGTTTCCCCTGAATACAAAAACATTAGTTAAAATCATATGAAAAATTAAAAAATTAATTAATTTCAAAGTAATGTTTTAATAAATTAATTGACCACTCTCACAGATGGCCATCTTCATAAGAAAATAAAACTGCGTATTAAATGCTATTAGGTACATGTACGCCCACGCACATTATGGAAAATATTGCAAACATGTTTCTCAATATTTGTTCATAATATAGCACAGCTGATGGGCATAACAAAAATAGACACATTTGGAAACTAAGGATTCTTCCTTGCACATCCGTCATAACTGGGGGCCATCCAGTGCAAAGTGTGCGTTCTGTTGTTGTTATATCGAACAGCGCCGAACGCGCCCCCTTTGTGTACACGGACTTCGCAAGCTGGAAATTGTTCAAAGTGACAAAATAATGTAAAATCAACACAGAACGCACAGTTCATGCAACTGGATGGCCCCCAGTTATGGTGGATGTACAGGGAAGGAGTCCTTAGCTACCGGATTCGTCTATGCTAATCATCCTGATGCATTTGGCAATTTGTAGGAAGTGACGTCATTTAAAGAGATCAATTAATTTCATTTTGTGGACAAAATCATTAATATTTTTGTTTTCTTCTTCTTTATGTTTGCAGCCAATTGCCCGCTTCGACCTAGATGCAGCTATTATCTTTTCGGACATTCTTGTTATTCCCCAAGTTCTTGGCATCCATGTTGAAATGGTTACCGGAAAAGTAAGTTCCCCAAAATAGCCATTTTCGTTCAGATGTACTCAATGAATGGCATTACAGTCAATTTTAAAGGCACATGACCGGATCTTATTTTGACACCCCACACTTTTCCCATAGGTGTTGAGATTTTGATAATGATAATGATATGGATTTATACCGCTCACTTATCCGGGGAAATCCCGATCAAGGCACCTACCATTTTAATACCATTCTGAAATGTTGCATTCTCAATCCGTATATTTTCAAGGATAACGTCCAAAACGAACAGTGTTTTGTAAACTAATTTATCTGGTTCCATAAAGCACTACAGTGATTACACCAACCTTTTTGATTTCACATACAAATTGGAGATTGTAAATTTCATGTTTTCCTCCCATAGAAAGTATTTTGATGATGAGGTATATTGTATGATTGTTAGGTTAAAACAAAATCCATTTTTCTGGAAAAATCTGAACAAGCTCCATTATTAAGGAGGTACACTTTTATCAAGGTTGCTTGACAAACGTGTGTTTAAAATCAAACATCTTGAATATTTATTTTTATTTATTTATTTATTCACCACATCCAACAGCGGAGGGACCGCCAATTACAGGAATGGGAGCAAGTGTGGTTGAGTGCCTTGCTCATGGGCACAGGTGCCACAACCCGTCGCGGCCCGGAATCGAACCTACATTCTAGTACTAGTACAGGAACTTAAGTTCGACGCACTAGACCGCTCGGCCATAACACCCCACTATACATGAAGCATTACAAGCCCTCGAAGTCTCTGAAATGTACGTCCAAATTTCTGGAATTGCCAATTAATGTTTGTTTTCCCTGGCAGGGTTTGGTGTTTGACAACACCCTGAGTTCTCCTGAAGACCTAGCGAGGCTTCACAACGATGTGGATGTAACGGAAGCCCTGAGCTACGTCTTTGATGCCATCACATTGACAAGGAAACGGCTTGGAGGGAAAGTCCCACTGATCGGCTTCTCAGGAGCACCGGTACTGAGAATTTCATTTTGCATGTTCACAGTTTCTCTTCTTTAAAATAGCTCACACCTTAAGAATAAGTATCCTCACGTTCCAACCCTAGACAAATGTTCTTCAATAGCAAAATGACTACTAAATGCCAAAAAAAAGCACATTGAAACACGATGCCGAGAACACGAAGAGAAGCACTCAGGCAGAAATGCTTTTGCTCCCATGCATCGATCTTGAGGCCCGTTTACACTCGATTCACCTTTTCCCAATCAAACTCTGCAATTTCCAAAGAGGCGAGTTGAAGCCGGGTAGGCGCTAAGTGTAAATGCAAAAGGTGAATTGGAAAAGGCGGATCAGACCCGGGACTGATTCGCCTTTTTCAAGTCACTTTTGAGTAGGGTTAAACACTGAAATAGCGTGATTGAACCCCGCAAATGTCAAGGTCGCTTGTAGTGTAAACACTACTTAAATATAGCTATGGCAATTTAAGTGTCCTAGGTGCCCATGCCCACCGTGTGATAGATTTAATTGACGAATCCAGTGCCAGTTCTGTAACACTCTACAGCCCACGCATGTGCTGCGGTCGCAATTAGCGATGACTTTTGCGGTTTGTAAGCGTTGGTAAAGGCGAGTTGAAGTCGAATCAAGGTGCATGTAGTGTAAACGGGGTAAATGTTAAGTTTTGGAGTCGCAATAAAAATGCTAGGTCTGTAATCCACCTTTGCCGTTTCAAGCAAACGCGGCGTAAGATAAACTTGCCAAAGAAACTAGTGATTCAATGACGGGCAAAGCAAACAAAAGTGACACTTTTTTTAAAGTATTAATTTAAAAATCACAACCATAAACATAAAAGACATACAAATTATGAGCAGAAACCTGATTTTCAGAAATTCTTTTATCAGCACTAGTTTTCCAAGTTGAGACTTAAGGGTCTTTCTATAAATTAGGGGTCCAATGTTGGTGTCCCCCGTTACATTTTACATCTTGTTTTTGTAAATTCAGGACACATTCTTTAAATACTTTCCATCTCAAAGAGTGAGTACATAAAGTACAATTCATACAAAATGGTTTAAAAGCCATTTTAATGATTTTTGTACGAAAAATAACACATATCAGGTGTAACGGGGGACACTAAATGTCACACTTTTGGACCCTTAATTTATAGAAAGACCCTTAAACTTAACCATTACAACCTTTGATTTATATGGACTACAAAAAAGAATTTCCTCGTTTTGTCTCTAAACTTGGACCATAAAACTGATTATTGTTGTTTCATGTCTTCAGTGGACACTAATGGGTTACTGCATCGAAGGTACTGGAAACTCCACAACGTTAAGCAAAGCTAAGAAGTGGCTGTACGCTCACCCTGAACAGAGCCACGTATTGCTGCAGCTACTGACGGATAAGATTGTTGACTATCTGGTGGGGCAGGTCATGGCTGGTGCACAGGTGAGCCAAAGATTGATTGATTGGTTTTTTGAATTAATTGGTTGGTTGGTTGATCAATAAATAGATCAGTGATTGATCAAATGAAATGGGGCCAATTTCATGGCTGCGTTCGAGCGTGTACTCCTGAGTATACTTCTGCGCGTGCGAACGGCAAGAATAACGACACTCGGGTCAGTGATAGTATGCTCTTACTACTCCCTGACAAATGGGGAGTGTGCTCTGATCTTACTCCTGACGAGTGTCATGTGATTTGTACAAAGATGGCGGTAGATGGGTGGGCTCGATAACTGAAACAATAACTTGTCGGCTCGATAACTGAAACAACAACTCACTTAGGTTTGTTTTGGTTCTGCAAAGGTTCTCACGACCACTCTCACAGACGGCCATCTTTGTAGGAAAAATACAACTGCGTAATAAATGCCATCAGGTAAGCGTACATGCATAATTGAAAATGTTTCCAAACACGAACATGTGTTGCTCAATATTTGTTTAAAATGCGGCGCAGCCGATGCGCGTCACAATCCTGATGCACGTGGCAATATATAGGCAGTGACGTCATTTGAGAGAGATCCATTGACTTGATTGTATTTTTGTATCAAAAGTTTTTCTTGTATATCTTCTTTTCATTGCAGCTCTTACAGGTCTTTGACTCCAATGTTGGTGTGTTAGGCTATGACCTCTTCATGACCTTTGCTCTGCCTTACCTGAAGCAAATTGCAAGCAAAGTCAAGAGTACACTGCGAGAAACTAATTTTGAGCCTGTTCCCATGGTAAGGGAAGATATCAATTTAATTTTTTGCTTTTTGTAAAATTATAAATTATGAGGTGGTGAGATTTGTTTGGTCTACAAATATACCATGGTTTGAGGTTGGATATGGACAGGCAATGAGGTCAGTAGGGCCTGTTTTGTGAAGTTCAAATACTGATGAGGACCGTATGATTTTTCCCTCACCTGATGTTTTTGTTAGTTCATTTCAATTGTAATTAGGCACCATGCCCAATATCAGAATGTTTTGTCTACTAGGGTCTTTCTATAAATTAGGTGTCCAGTTTTGGTGTACCCCAATACATTTTACATCTTGTTTTTGTAAATTCAGGACCCATCCTTTAAATACTTTCCATCTCAAAGAGTGAGTACATAAAGTACAATTCATAGAAAAAGGTTGTAATCATTTCTAGTTAATTACGTGACATTTTGATAATTTTTTTTCACAACGACCATCGAAAAATTATTGTCAAGAATGCTAGATCGCTACATTATGTAAACAGTAAGCCGGTGTGTCCCTTTAAGAGAGATTCCTTGTATTCTACATACTTGCAGATTGTGTTTGCTAAAGGTGCTCACTATGCCATCGAGGAGTTGTCTAAATTAGAATATGACGTCATCAGTCTCGATTGGACAATCCAACCAGAAGTAGCAAGGTAAGATGTGCTCAGTATACATGTAGCTAAAAATGGAGGATTTTGTTTCTTACCGTTTAATTTGCACTGGTTTATTGAGTCATTTTCGTCATGGTTTGGGTAATACTGACAAGTAAGCTCTGTCGATATATATCGATATCATTCGATATATCGATTGAATTTGAATATCGATATCGGCAATATCACTTTTTTAATCGTATCGAAATATTAAACTTTCCGATATGAAAAAAAAATAGTGGGGGAAAAACGATATTCTGTAAGCCACAAAGGCAAGGCATTAATCACATGCTTTATCTTTCGCAAAATTTTAAAAAAATGTCACAAAGCACTAACGTTAGCGTTAGCGTGTTCCTCATGTTCATTCTCGAGAATGTTTACCGTTCCTATATTTGTAACAATGAGAAAGTTGAAACGTGCCAACGCAGTTCATCCAAAAAACAAAGTACCAGTCTATTGATAATGCCTGCGCACAAACTAGACATTCGCGTATTTTTGCGCATCTTGTTAGTTGCTATTTCAGCCGGTTGAAACACGTGGTTTGTTTTGCCTGGATGAGTGCGTGTATGCGTAAACCTTTTGTACACAGCTTGTACCACAACTAGTGCAGGTACATGTTATGTTGACTTTCCTCCCCCTGGAAATTCATTACAACAATAAATTCCACGACTCAAATTTACTTTTTCATTTCCCCCCCAAATTTGCAGAAAAAAAGCTTCCCCCACCCTGACTCTCCAAGGCAACTTGGATCCCTGCGCTATGTACGCTACCAAGGATCAAATTGAAGAACTGGTTGGCAAAATGTTGAACCAGTTTGGCACTCAGCGCTATATTGCCAACCTCGGTCACGGCGTGTACCCCGATTTTGATCCAGAGAGTGTCAAGACGTTTATCGACGCCGTGCATGCGCAATCGGAGGCCATCAATAAACACAACCATGCCGAGAATCGAAGATGATAAAGGTGATGAAGTTTGCAATTTTCAGATTTAAAGGTGGTGGGTTCGAATCCTGGTGCGGTCTATTCATGGTACGTGTGTCCTTGAGCTAAGCACTTTGCCGTGCATTGCTTCTCTCCACCTAGGAGTAAATGGGTACCTGAGGGGACAGTGAATGCTGATATGTTTCATTAGCCATTGAGCGCCTGATACATGTACATGTAGGCACCCTGGGCTGTATACTCCCAAGGGAGCTGAGATGGTGTATGGGGGTATGTAATGGAGCCCTATGATCAGAGGTAATAACAATTTAGGCACTCGAACATGTTTCTTATCTCACATGTTAAGTGTGCGAGCCGCTAAGTCTTTCTTATTATTTATATTTGGCACAAAATCACTTTAATCTTTAAAGGTAGAACACAACCGTTACAAATAGTTTCAACCCCCTGTGTGATTAAAGATATGCATGATTAAAACCAACCTGAGTCAAATTCAGCCCCGTACTTCGTCTAACTTTTAAGAAAACAGTCAAAAAAAGCTTTCCAGTCATCTCGCCCAAAAACCTTGAACCATCAAGGCGTTGGGTTACGGACTGATACATGTACGTGCGTGTGTTCATAGTCGTAGCGCGGCGCGCTGTGTGAGCATAATACGTGCAACAGATGCCGCAGCTGGTAAGCGCTTTGTTTTATCTTCAGCGGGCCGTCAAGAAGACAAGGGCGGTGGGTACGGGCGAATTACGACGACACGTTGGAAAAAGTGACTCCATATGACAAACCTAATATTTTGGAAGAGAATAATAAGCACGGAATTTCGAAAACAAGGATGGAACGTAAAACGGGAGCTCTGATCGGCATTTATTAGCACCAACAAATTCAAATAGAAAATTATTTTATAATTATTTTTCGAAGTAAAGCTACTGGAGGGAGAAACAATTGTATTTTCAAAAAACATTTTATCCTTAAATTTTGTAGGCCACAGGCGTTAGATTCTATGAGACAGATTTAACTCTAAATTTCACCTTTTTGTAACCAGTTGTGGAAATGACAACATTGACCATTGAATTTGTCATGCTAAAAACGTCATATACTTAAGCATTTTCATGTAGATCCGAGGTGGGTGGTGGGTGCGGTACCGTGCCATGAGATGACAGAAAAACCGTCACACGGCCTATAAACTGGTCCAAGCAAGGGTATGAATAATTCTGGACATGACAGTTTTTGTAAATCTGTCGAATAAAATATTCCCGAAGCAATGTATTTCTTGAAATGTCTCTTGCAGTAATTGTTTCAGCTGTTTTTTATGTAAGTATATCTTCAATTTGCCGAATTTACCTCTATTTTAACAAATTTATTTTTTTCCTTCTGGATACATCTATGAACATGCAGATTCAACCCAGTTGTTCATTCCATGGCCCGATAATCACTCGGTGTGTATGATGTTTTTCCTTTTACCTGCAATAGACCCTTTGCACGGGCGGCCATGACAGGGGGCAGTCACAATGTCATCAGGCGTCATGCACGAGTAGGTACTTTGTGGATCTATATTGTCACATCATTTAAATGTGAACCTTCCCATGAATTGGGTCTATAGGGAAAACCTGAGGGAGTATACCAACTGTGGCCAAGTTCGATCAACCGACTATAGTTAACTATAGTCGACTAGAGTCCCTCGACCGACAGATAATGTCCGTTGTTCGAGAGACTCTAGTCGACTATAGTGAACTATAGTCGCTTCATCGAACTTGCTCTGTGCCTTATAGCTCAGCTGGTAGAGCATCTGCCTAGTGAGTCAGAGGTCTCGGGTTCGAATCCCGATAAGGCCCTTACGATTTTTCTCTTATCCCAAGTAAGGCTTGTTTATGTCCGTTTTTTTATCAAAACGCATTCGTTTGACCTCCGAATGTTGCAGAGTAAAATGAAATATCTGTCAACCAGAGTGTCAACATGTCAAGTGACCTGAAATAACCATATCTGTACAGATTCTGAACCAGTGTACAACCATACCTTTTGAGAAGTACCAATGTTATAAACTCCTCAAAAAAAGTTCGGAAACTCGTGTTTTACCAACAATTTTTCTCTTGTTAGTAAATAACTGTCCTTGAATTTGATAAAACGCTGTTATTCTTCTTTACAATGATGTGTCATTTGTTATGATAAGGCAATTGGGGATGTGCTGCACAGCTGAATATGGAGGTGAAATGTCGCAAAATTCACTGCCATTGTCATACAGTGCATTCCCCTTGTGCTTGGGGGATGGGAATGTGTCAATACACTTTTTGACAATAGCAATGCATTTTGTGACATTTCACTTTACACTCGCCATTGCATATTCAGCTGCGCTGCACATCTTCCAATTGCTTAATCATATCAAATGACACACCATTGTAAACAAGAATAACGGGGCTTTCCAATGATTTGGCAACAAGAGAGAAATCGTCGGTCAAACTTGAGTTTTCGAATTTTTTTGAGGAGTTTATAGTAGGGTCATTTTGTTTCAGTTAAACGAGCGTGTCCAGATCACATTTTTGAGCCCCCATGGGTGTTGAGATTTTGATACCATATCATTTGTCATATTTTTCTCATTACCATTCTGAAATTTCGCGCTCTCAATCCGTATATTTTCAAGGATATCGTTGGAAAAACTGCCGATGTTTTGTAAACTAATTTATCTGGTGCAGTGATTACACCAACCTTGCTGCTTTCACATTCAAATTTCCTGTTTTCTTCCCATGGATAGTATTTTGGGGAGATATTTTATATGATTGTTAGGTTAAAACGAAATCCATTTTCTGAACACGCTTCTTTAAAGGTAGACGTACATGATAGGTTACAAAGGCCGTTATTACTTATTTCCAATGTACTCCTGATTAAAAGCCCATGTTGATAAAACTGCCGGGTAGAAATCTTGAAAAGTCCATTTTGTGTTGAGTTGAATGGTAAGACTTTTGTTAGAAAACCACCTTCAGTGGTTAATTTCTCACAGAAAATACCATTTCGGATAGAAATAAATTCATGTGGTGTTTGGTACCATTGTTATTAACTATTTTAGTAATTTTTTTTTTGTCAACCCGTGAAAAATGTTTTTTAGTAAGTTGTTTTTTGTCAACCCGTGAAAAATAAATTTGGGTCACTGCAAATGATGTTATCTACCCTTTAGGCCTAGTGAAAAGAAGAAAAATTATATTACGCAATGTGTTTTAACAACCGATTTTTAAGAAGCGAGAACACTAAATTTATCGACCAATTTCGGAGCGCTGCAGGTCGGCGGCTTGCTCTGCTTGCAGAAACGATTGTTGAAGTAGACCGGGCTGTAGCCGTGGGTATGAACCTTCCAACAGCACAACGGCCCGAGGTACTGCCACATTCTTCCACCGCAGTAGTCTGGATCGTAGGTGGCGTACACGTAGATCTTCTTGCTCGGCGGTGCGTTCAACCGCACACCCTCACAGGCCAGCTGCCCCGACTTGAGGGTGAATGCGTTCCCTCCCATCCATTTATGGGCATTCTTTCTGCAATCTTTAGGGCAGTTAAGGAGGACCTTTTCGCAGGACGCTTGCTTGTAGCTTGGATCGGGCAGGTCCTTCAGGACAGTCAGAAGGTTGGCGCCCTGAAAGTGGTGGAGCTTGTGTTGTCTGAACCTCAGGTCGCAATCACAGCTGTATTAAACAAGTTGGACAAAGCAAACATTATTAGGGGAGAGTATACCGTGGCCGATTGGTTTAGGTCACGCACTCGCAAACTGTACGTGCATGGAAACCCCCTGTAGGATGTGGGTTCAAAACCATTCGGGGCACTTTCGCCCTTGAGTAATTCCGTTTAACCCAAATTGCCCAATAGACATATGTCCAGTATGTTGTGTAATTTAAACATCTCAGGGCATTCCTCCCCAACGAGAAGGAGACTCAAGTTAGTTCCGCCCTTGAGCAATGCATTTAACCGCAGTTGCTCCATCCTTCCGACGGGATGCAAAGCCGTAGGTCCACTGTGTTGTGTAATGTTGGTATATACATGGAATGAACTATTATATGAACAGACTGTGCTTTTTCTGTTTTCCCTCGGCACTAATTTAATGACAAACTGTCATCGGAAGAGAAATTGGTGAGGTTTCGGAGTGCACGATTAGGACCACGATTACATCCCAGACAGCAAACTTACGTTAGCCCAACGTTGGATCAACGTCAGTAATTGACGAAGAAACGTTGGACCAACGTTAGCCTTGTGACGTTGTTCCAACGTAAACTTGCACTTCCGAATAACGTTGGCACAACGTTGTTTATAAGTTGGCGTTAACGTTGGACAAACGTCTTATTGACGTCTTATCAACGTCTTTGTGGGGTCGTATGCAAAGCAAAAAGACGTATTTTTCTGACGTCCCCTATACATTACTTATACATTACTTATACATATTCATTGTACTTATACATTACTTATACATATTCATTGATACTCATACACTACTCATACACTACCATTATGCACGACTTCTATTTATGCTCCACAAAAACCTGTACCCTGTAACCCATGGTTGGCACACACCTACTAACCGAATACCAAATTTAATTCTAATCACTCGCCACTTTGAGTTTGTTCATCCCCGACAATTGCCAATTTGCCTATTATCAAGCAACAAATCATTTACAAAAATCAAAACAACTGCCAAAACTGAAGCAAATTAGCTTTTTTACACGGTAAATCTGGTCACGACCACTTTATGACGCACGACTCGAAAACGACTAAAAAAAGACGTCTTTAACACGTCGTGCCGTTAACGTCCGGTTGCCGTCAGAATAGCGACGCAAGCATGACGTAAATTGTTGTCCCTAAACCCACGTTAATTCGACGCAGTGTGTCGACGACGTACTGACGTAATGTGATAACCTTTAATTGACGTCTTATACCGACGTTATATATGACACCTTATTGACGTCAAATATTGACGTTAAAGTAACATCATATTGACCAAATGTCTAACTTAATGCCGACGTATAGCAAATACGGAAATCGCCGGCCCATATCTGACGTCGTACCGACGTCGTACCGACGTTGTACACCGACGGGCGACGTTCGCCGACCTATGCCGACCTTTGCCGACGTCGGTGCGACGTATGCTTGCTGTCTGGGATTTTGCTGAACCCCAAAATCTTTAATTTTCGCTACCCGTTTTCAACCAAGTTGTAGAAACGTTGCTATCTACAGACCACCGAAACGGCCACATGCTGTCGACGGGGGGAGGGAGAGGGGGAGGGGGCGGGGGGGGGGGGGGGAGGGGGCGGGGGGGGGGAGGGGGCGGGGGGGGGGAGGGGGCGGGGGGGGGGAGGGGGCGGGGGGGGGGGGAGGGGGCGGGGGGGGGGGAGGGAGTTGTATTCTGACGCCCTTAAGAAACAGGGTACGGAAAATACACAAATGGGTTTCCGGAGGGCAAACCAGTACCGTCCGCAGAGACAACGTCAACCCACACCACCCATACATCTGGCCCACACCACGGGATGAGAGTCCCCCGCACTCCGAACCAGGAATGGATACAGTAAGACAACTTCTAAATCCACAAAGCAGGGGTCACATGTAAGCCTAAAAGATGGTATCATACATTGTCATAGCGACGGGGACTTTTCTTATGCTCACCTTAACGTAAGAAGTATCATCAACAAGTTTGACCAATTTAAGATAGGCCTACTGTTCTCAAGAATACATTTTGATGTTATAATGTCTAAATGAAACTTTCTGTGACGGCACGATTTCTGACGGCGAGATCGCACTGCCTGGTTATTTTATTGTTAGAAAAGACAAAAATCGCCATGAAGGCGGGGTAGCCATGTATATTAGAGACACGCTAAATTTTACTCGCCGATGTGATCTTGAAAATGATGGTGTCGAATGTATTTGGGTCGAAATTAGGTGTAAGAAAAGACGGCCAGTATTAAGTTCTGTTTATAGACCACCATCGAGTACTGTCGAGTTTTTAGATAACCTAACCGATATTATTGAAAAGGCGTCCTGTGAATTTAAAGAAATGATTGTACTCGGTGACTTTAACAGTGATGCAGCGGATGTTAATGCACCAAATCCTATACTCTCTTGCATGAATCTCTTCCAAATGGAGCAGTTAAAGGCCCAGTGTATCTTTTGCAATGACCCCAAAAAGTAATCAACGAGTTTACAGGGGAAAAGTTATGAAAGTAAAGATTGAATTAATAGCAACTATCCAATGAAAGGTTTCCGCTCAAAATGATATATTTTACCAGAAAAATAATCCGTAAAGATGAAATTATTTAGATCGTTTGCAAACGATTTTCTATATAGTTTTGGTTCGCATCTACGCGGTCCAAAATGCATGGGCGCTGTGCTGCGTGTGCGTGTTTCAACGCGATGAATTTTTATGGATCGCGCGTATACACGCAGTATATGACGTGCGCCACATAGTACCCGATCAACTGACAGAGAACGAATATTTTGAAACACCCCGCCAAGAGAAAACGCATATGGATTTTCATGGTTTTTTAAACGTGGTACATTTTGACAAAGCTGAAATTTCTTCGGATGAGTTTATTGATGTCTTTCTTTTGATTTATAATGGTTTTATTCGCAGAATCGCTCAAAAACAGATCCACAGGGCCTTTAATACAAGAACCAACTCAAGTCACGCAGTTCACCCAAACAACTATGGATCTGATTTTTAGTACGCACCCCGATCTTGTTAGCGCATGCGGAGTGTTGCAAACCCTCATAAGTGATCATTTTCTTATTTACGGCATACATAATTGGAAAAAGCCTCGCAAAGGGTGTTGTTTAATTAATTTTCGACGCCTGAAGGATATTGATATCGAAACGTTTCATAATGACCTTCGCAATGCTCCATGGGAGTATGTTTTTAACTGTCAACATGTTGACGAAGCGTGGTTTATCTGGCACTCGATTTTTATGGCTGTTATGCTCCAATCAAGTCCAAGCGTGCTCGAAGCGGCATATATACCATGGCTTGGTGGAGAATTGCTCCAACTAATGCGCCAGCGAGATCATGCACATAATGTATCTATATAGCTAAAAAGTCGCGCTCCTCGAATAATTGGGATACGTACAAAAGTTAAGAAATGCTGTTACTAACAAAGTCAGAAAAAAGAAAAGCGAATATTTCACTTCAGCAATTGAGGAAAATAAGGATAACTATATATCAAAGAAGTCCTTCCCAATAAACAAAAATGTGTCCCGAGTTCAATCATCTCCTCAAAAGGAGAATAGGCCTATGTTGATGACCCTACCGACATCGCAAACAATTTCAATGAATATTTTTCAACAATTGGTGTACGTATGGCCGCTGAGAATCACACAAGTTCAAATGAGGCCGATGATTCTCACGACCATTCTCTTGTTTCTTTACCAGATTACAAACATTGTTCTCTCCCTATCCCAGAAGAGTTTGTTCAAAAGCATGCTTGCGTCTTTGTCGGTTGGGAAAGCAACAGGCCCAGATGGTATTAACTACTAGACTATGCACGAGCTAGTAGAAATTTTTTTTCACATGTGCTGAACTAAAATCTAAGAGGTGGCTAAAAAATAACTCCTGTCGCAAAGAAAACTTCGAAATCTCGACAATATCTTCTAGTGTGTTTGGAATTCTAGTTTCGTGTACGTAAAAGCCCATCAGTTTACCTTTTGTCAGCTTTGATCGAAACAATCGCCATAGCCATGATGACGAAAACGACGAACACACAGCGAGCCATCTTTCCTCAATTTGCTGGTGACCAAACTGGAACTTTAGCAAATTGTCATATTTTGTTTTCGCCTGATATTATAAGCCATCACGCCGAATACTTTGGAGAAAAATGTCATAAACATGTCACCTGTCGAAAATGATATCCAATCAGCACACGCTTGTCGCTGCAACGAACTTACTGCGCATGCGTAGATTTTCTCTACCGTCCAAAAGTTGTGTACGTACGTATACAACCCACGTGACTAGCACACCGTTTATCCTTATTCGGAAGCAAAAACAAGTACGCATAGTCACAACCACTATTATAGCCACTGCGTAGTTTCAAATGGCATCAAAGTAAATACATGTAGATTGGTTCGCTTATTGCGAAAATATAGGGATCGGTAAAGGGCAGCCATGACGGGCAGAATTCTGCCCGTCACGTGGTTAATATATTATTATTTTTTTAGTAAGTGCGCAGATTTTGCATTGACATTTGTAACTCGGCCGTGCGTGTCGAACATATCCAATTATGTAAATAAAGTACATTGCCTAAAGCAAAGGGCTTGGCCAATTTTTAAATATATAAAACACAATGCGCACGCGCAAAGACTACCAATTACAGATCAAGATGAAGCACCCTTTACCTGTCCTTATATTCTCCTGTGTGGAATATGTGGACGCGTGAACCAATCTAACGTGATCTCTCACCGTCAAACGTTTTTATGTTAGCACAGCCGAAGCTAGAATAGGCCCATTACAATTTTATTCTTTTTTTTTTTAATTTCAATTGAAAATGTCCCCGCTCTCTTCAGTATACATGATCCTAAATTGCTGCCCGCATGTTTAGATACTGAACTAGCTTAATTGCATATGCCGTTTCCCCAAAAACATACACACACCACTTATTCGTATTTAACAGTTAAAGTCATAAATACTAAAAATAGTAGAGTGCACTCATATTATCGAAATTCCTTTTCTTTCGTATTTTTTTCATGGTTGTTTAAAACAAATCCAATTTATTTCTGTGAGGCGGAAAACAATAATTAACCCAACACAACGATTAATTATATATGAGACAAAATATGTGCTGGTTGCTTTTTTACGAAATAGGGGCGTGCTGTGTTTTATTTCAAAATAATTATCCTTTAGTTTTGTTTCCAAGATATCTCCTGACCCGAAATTACCCGTTTGTACTTTTGTTTTTCTTACAAAGTCATAGCCTTTTAAAAGTATGGCAGACACAGTCTGTGGGAGGGCGCACATTGATTTAGTATAAATTCGAAGTAAAATCAGAATAACTGAATAGTTCATTCTATAATAACCCTGTCTCTGCAACATAATATTACAAAATGTAAATCAGGTTTTTGGAAAGAAATACGTTGTCCCAAAGAATTCATATACCGAAATGAAATTGTTCTCTCTTCTAATTATGAGACGTTCGACTCGAGCTCAAAATTCTGTAATACACAATGCAGAAAGATTGTTTTCGGGGAAAATTGGGTCCATACTTTTAAATTAAAGCTGTTATTTTGTTGTATTATTACCAAGGTTGAATGAAGGCCCGTAGTGTATGCATGGAATAAGGGCGTAAACATCTCTATAAAATAAAATTTAAAAACATGTCCTAACTTTTCCATTTTCCAACGGATTTAAACCAAATTTTTATATCATGTAAACAAGGCCTGACAAATTTTATTGAGTGAGTTTCATCAGTTTTGGACAAGAGTGTGAGATTAAAAAGCCACACGAAAAACCCCTAATTTTCACTTTCGACTTTGCATCCTCCATTGTCACTGGGCAATCGTCTGTGTCTGAGGTCCCTTTGCACCTCTTGTTGAATTGCGCTAAGCGATCCAGACGGTTTGCAATAACATCATTTCTTCAGAAGCTTTTGGCTGCAACACACACATTCTACCAGTCTCCACCAGCAGTGTATCGTGTTTGGAGGAGGCCAAGTCGCCATCAAGTGGCGAATTCTGAAATTGACCATTTTTGTGTGTGGCTTTTAAATCTCACCCTCTTAATCAAAGCTGATGAAACTTACTCAATAACATTTGTTAAGCCTTGTTTGCATGATGTGAAATTTTGGTTAAAATCCGTTGGAGAATGACAAAGTTATTTAAGATCAAAAGTAGAACATGTTTTTTTACTAGTATATCGTGTGCAACCATGCAGCACAATTTTAAAAACCATGCACCTTTAGTCGTTAATTTCCGTACAGAAAGTACCCAGTGTTTCCCCCAGAAAATTGTTAAAGCGTAGTGGTAAAATATATTCGAGATGACATAGTACGTTGTCTGTTTACGTTCGCCCCCCAATACTGTGATACTGCCATGATACAAACAGTGGATGTCTGAAGAGGTTTCACTTCGTTCATTGTACATTTATCAGTTTCATTGTCTTTTTGTATCAATTTTAATCTCTGAGAGCTCAGAAAGCACAAAATTTTGGAATATTGTTGGAAGCTCTGAATGTGAAAGGGTAGTGGCTGATTGCTTAAGAGTAGTGGCAATTTGCAAAGGGTAGTGGCACCACTACTCTATAACGCTTGGGTGAAACCCTGAGTACCATCTTGGACAGAAATAAATTCATCTGGAGTTTCTTGCCGTAGGCCTACCTATAAACACTTTAAAACAAGTTGAATTCGGACACGGCCATGGAGAGAAATATTTCTCTTCTAGGTCTCTGATTGGTCATTGCAAAATTATGCAACGCCGAAGAGCAATGTTATTTACGACGACTGTTTTATGTTTCTTAAACGGAAATCGCAAACTACAGAACCAAACGGCCGTAAACACCCACACTGAACAAGATGGCGCCGCACATGCACGTACAGTTGTCTGTGTAGACTTGTTTAAAAAAAACAGAGTACGGAAACGGTGAAAAAGTGTCCTAAATTAAACTGAAACCGACGTCGAATGCTTTAGTAAAGTACAAGGAAGAATGGCTGATGTACGAGATATCCTGGAGTGGGATGTGGACGTGCAAGCAGAGCAGGGAGGTGCCCCAGTTTCTGCTGCTGCTGCCGGCGGCGGGGAGTCGTCATCCGCTCATCAGCCGCAGCAAGTGAAGAAGAAAGACGAAATCATTGGCTCGCTTGCTTCAGACAAAAAACAGGTTCGTCAGTTTTATTGCAAAACAATCTGGAAATAATTGAGTAGTTGACCATGAATAGGTACAGTTGTTCGAAATTTTTAAGCCGCAAAATCGTTGTACGGAATCTGAAAAAGGGGAAAAAAACCAGACTTTTTCTGAAAGGTTGGACTGTCAGCAACACGTATCTGTTGTTTTTTTGTTGCCGACGCTTGATGCTTTTTGCAAATCGGACAATTTGTGTTGAGGGTCTGTTTGACGAGATGATGAAACATGGCGGTTTCGGGGTATGGCTGTGTGCAGTGTTGTGGGATTGCAAAATGGTTTCGTGAACAAATGATAATGCACTGATTATTATATTATTAGGCATTAATACAGTGTACATGTATGATCATCTTTTACATTTTAAACAGAAATCAAGAAAGAGTCAGGAACCAACTTTCAAGCGGCCGGAGGGAATGCACAGGGAGGTCTATGCTCTGTTGTACTCGGATAAAAAGTAAGGTTTGACATCTCCAATTTGATATTTTTCGTCCTTCGAACCATGGAGGTAGAAAAAATGGGAAAAGAAAATATGTAACGTTTGTTAAGAGAGCATGTCCGGATCACATTTTTGAACCCCCATTTTTCCTGTGGGCGTAGAGATTTTGATACCATGCCATTTGTCACATTTTTCTCATTACCATTCTGAAATTTCGCATTATCAATCCGTATATTTTCAAGGATATCACCAAAAGAACCACCAATGTTTTGTAAACTAATTTATCTGGTTCCATAAAACAGTGCATCAACACCAACCTTTTTGTTTCTACATCCAAATTGGACATTGCAAATTTTCCTGTTTTCTTCCCATGGGTAGTATTTTGGCGAGGTATTTTATATAATTCTTAGGTTAGAAAAACATCTGAACACGCTCCTTTAAATAAATATTTATTTTCAGAGATCCACCACCGCTGATTCCGACAGACAGCAACAAGGGTTACAAACAGATGAAAGCCAAACTTGGTCGCAGTAAAGTTCGACCTTGGAAGCGGATGCCTTTTACAAATCCAGCTAGAAAGGTTAGCTTCCAATCTATTACTTACTCTAACAAGCCTGGTGTCAATTTCCTTGAAGCGCTAAAATCCTTTGTTAAAAGGCTACAATTCTTCGTAACTTGTAACAGCCTTACCCAATTACCATCTTCTCTGGCCGCTTCGGTACGATCAGTGTCTAAGACTGACATGCACAGGGGTGTGAAATCTCCGATTTTTAGCAGATTTCCACTTTTTTTATTGTGCGCTCCATATTTTATTCTCCGCTTTTTTGCCCTACCATCTTGGCGTGTTTACATGTCCTCCGGCGTCAAGTGGTTAAAACGGCTGCCTAGTATGCAGGATGTCGTGGGTTCGAGTCCCACCCGAGCACGCTATGAATATTTTCTCATAGTGTCTTGGGGAAGCACTCCGTGTACATTGGGTAGGGCAAAACAAACTATAATTATTATATCGCTTTCTGTTGGTAGGACGGTGCTGTGTTTTATCATTGGAGAAGAGTAGCAGATGAAGGGAAAGACTATCCGTTTGCTCGATTTAACAAGGTAATTATATCATATTGGATGGCTTTGATAGTGATATGAGAATATAGCGCACGAGTCATGAAAATAACGAACGAATGGTTTGGTATTATACTTTCTTTATTTTGTAGGATTTCCGCAAGATTTTTTGTCTGTTTGGTGTTGAAAACTTCAGTTCTTTTCCAACGTTTACAACTGCGTGCGCTTTTGTTACTGTTGTACAATTTGCTGTTACTGTACTCGCGCAGGTGTCGCACACACGCACATTTACTCAATGCATAACGCACACATTTGCGTGTGCTTTGGTGCGCCCAGCGTGGACGCACATCGAATTGGGGCTCTGTGCTGCACCGTTTCAGAAAGGCATGGTGCCTGCAAAAGCTTAATTTTATTTAATATTTCATCTCGGTTGTGACGTATATATGCGACTACCGTAACTACCAAGAAATACTACTGTAAATGTTTTTTTTTAAAAGAAATGAAGAAAAAAAGAAAGAAACGTATAAATGTGTGTGGGTAGTTTAGTTGGAACTTTGGAAAAAAGTTCAGGGCCTGGGCCAATTTCATGGAGCTGTTAAAGCCACAGAAATTTGCTTCGCACAATTTGCTTGTCAAAAAAGGGTTACCAGCCCAAAGCGTTTGCAATGTGTATTTATGACTGGTGTTTTGCTACTTTTACTAAGAACACAAGTTGACGTACAATTTTGGCTGGTAACCCATATTTTTATTAATAAAATTTAATTTTATAAATTCCATCCAATTTTTTGTGATCGCAAAAATATTATAATATAGAAACATTTGTGGGCATACAAAATATTCCTGAGCTCACGCATCAATTTCTGCCCATTTAGTGGAGTGCAAAAGCTACCCAAAAGTGTGGTCACCAGCTTTGTGAAACTGGTACCCTGTTGATTATTGCTCATTACAGGAAGTGTCAGTGCCATTGTACACCAGCCAAGAGTACCAGCTTCATTTGCATGATGAGAGATGGAGCAAGCAGGCTACCGATCACCTATTTGACCTGTGCAATCGGTTTGACCTCCGGTGGTTTGTAGTTCATGACCGTTTTGACTACACATCTTATGGGGTTAGTATTTAGTTCTATAGAATACACACACTGTTGTAGAAATGTGCCAGCTATGCATGCAGAGCTGCCAACCCTCCTGGATTTTTTGGAGGACATCTGAGAAAATGGGTTCATTCCGTGACTCTAAACACATCTAAAAATCCCCAAGATTGTTAATTGACAATCCAGGAGGATTTTTATCCATGTCAGGGCTCACAAAATTAGTCATGTACCGAAGAATCTGTTGTAAAATCCGGGAGGGTTGGCAGTTCTGTGCATGTATTCCAAGTTATGTTGTCAGGACGGGAATTGGAATGTACATGTATAAATAGTCCGGCACCTTTCCAATTGTCAGTTTGCACTATATATGGCTGATTCCGGGGACAAGATTGAATATGGTTTATTCCAACTGAGCCTGAAGCACTCCTCTCTATGCTCCTCCCCCCCCCCCCCCCCTCCCCTCCCCTCCCTCCCTCCCTCATTCCCACGGCTCTTTGCTTCTTTGTAAAGGCTCTACTCACACTGACATACCAGGGGTCAAAATGAACCTGAATTTCCCACTGGTCAACAGGCCAGCGGTTCAGAGATTTGTTCTGGTCCTGCTGAAGGTTTGGTGGTCCACCGGTGCTCTTCAAAAATGGCAATGAGAAACTGCAACACTCCTTCCTCCCACTTACAGGGATGTGATTGTTCCGGTTTTTCCCGGAACTTTCTTTTATCTCATTGGTTTGTGACAGATTATTCCGGTAAAAATAGGAACAAATAACATCCCTGCACTTACACAAAAAAAAAACCCCAAAAACGCGTCACCGCACCATTTTGGGAGACTTTAACTTACGCTTAAATATATAGTTCTTTTTTTTTGGCCTTAGGTTGATCAGAAGTTATTTACATTGAGTATGAAATGTTTACCATCGATTGGATACATTTTGCAGTGATTAGATAATGTTTTCACTGGCCCATTGCACTAGTGTTTTTGACAGATCTAGTGGTTCTCCTGATTTTCTACCGGTCTCGGATCACAGGACCACTGCTAATTTCAACCCCTGCATATGGTGAAGAATTAAGTACAACACTAAAAAATACTGATCTTTGTTTTCTGGTTTACAGAAGCGTAGTATTGAAGACATGAAAGAACGTTACTACAACATCATTAACAAACTCGCCCGGGCCCGCGCAGACCCGAGCCTCAGCAATCGGGCAGCACAGGTTTACGATGCTGAACATGAACGCAAGAGGAAGGAACAATTACTGCGACTGTTCAATAGAACTCAAGAAGAGGTCAGTGTGCTTAGTTTCCAATTAATTATTGGCCAAAATAATTGAAATCTACCAAAAGACAATTTACGGATCACAAATTGCAATTTATAAAACATTGGTCAAGTCAAATTGCCTTCGAGTCCCAAGTCAAGTCAAATTCCCTTCGAGAGTCGAGTCAAGTCAAGTCAAGTCAAGCTGCCTTCGAGTCCCAAGTCAAGTCAAGCTGCCTTCGAGTCCCAAGTCAAGTCAAGCTGCCTTCGAGTCCCAAGTCAAGTCAAACTGCCTTCGAGTCTCAAGTCAAGTCAAGCTGCCTTCGAGTCCCAAGTCAAGTCAAGCTGCCTTCGAGTCTTAAGTCAAGTCAAGCTGCCTTCGAGTCCCAAGTCAAGTCAAATTCCCTTCGAGAGTCGAGTCGAGTCAAGTCAAGTCAAGTCAAGCTGCCTTCGAGTCCCAAGTCAAGTCAAGCTGCCTTCGAGTCCCAAGTCAAGTCAAGCTGCCTTCGAGTCTCAAGTCAAGTCAAGCTGCCTTCGAGTCCCAAGTCAAGTCAAATTCCCTTCGAGAGTCGAGTCCCAAGTCAAGTCAAGCTGCCTTCGAGTCCCAAGTCAAGTCAAGCTGCCTTCGAGTCTCAAGTCAAGTCAAGCTGCCTTCGAGTCCCAAGTCAAGTCAAGCTGCCTTCGAGTCCCAAGTCAAGTCAAGCTGCCTTCGAGTCCCAAGTCAAGTCAAGCTGCCTTCGAGTCCCAAGTCAAGTCAAGCTGCCTTCGAGTCCCAAGTCAAACTGCCTTCGAGTACCAAGTCAAGTCAAACTGCCTTTTGAGTCCAGTCATTTGACATCAATGTGAACTAAAGTCAGGCCCGTTGGTAAAATTAGGTCAAATCAAGTAGTCACAGCAGTAATATTGTTCAGACTAATTTCAAAATAGTCTAAATGCTGGAATTTGTAGCCGTGTTGGTTTTTTTTCTTGTTCAGACCAGACATTTTCTATGTTTAAACGAAACTTTAGTGTCCGTTGTTCCTAAAATACGATTCTGCATTGCAATTTTATTCAAAAAAATATAATTGCCAAAAAGTGTTCATAGCAATGGTAACAAACACATCCAATTTTTTTGTGGGAGAAATTACCAATCGAAGGTGGTTTCTAAAAGAAATTGTCTGCACGCAATCTTTTTTTACCATTCACTCAACACAAACAACATGCATGGATTTTAAAGGTTTTGAAGTATCAATACATCTATGTAGCTTAAATTTCTACAAGGCAGTTTATTTACATTGTTCTTTAATAGATATGTAATGCTGATGTTTAGGAAATTCTTTAAAAAAAATCTTCTGCAAATGAAATAACGGGCCTTTAAATGAAATGTTCAAGTTTCGCCTTTTCTTTCTCTCCAAGGTTGAGGAAGAAGAGATGTTGATAGCCGAACTCAAGAAGATCGAACTCCGCAAGAAAGAACGCGAGAAAAAAACGCAGGACCTGCAGAAACTGATCACGGCGGCCGACAATAACGCAGAGCTGCGACGCACCGAACGCAAGATAACTAAGAAGAAGATACAGCTGCCACAGAGCAAGTCCAGGAAGGAATTTGAAGGAAGCTCCAAGGTTAGTCACCAAAATATTGTGTGATCCTGTTGTGCTACATGTCTGTCCATAAAAGTTGGAGCCAAAAGGCCACTTGACACGAGCGCTGGAAACAAGAATCCTGTGCGATGAAATCACATCGATGTCACAAATGCAGGGATATGGTATTGTGTGAAAGTGCATCCCTGTCACCAAATTGCTTGGGTCCCGTACTGTCACGCGGGTCGAGACCTCTTCCAAAATTTCACATCGATGTGGTGATCACCGGGATTGATCGTGTGAATATACAGTGTGCGATTTTCACGAGGGTACTGTGTGTTGTAGTCCTATTACGCATGCGCACTTTTGCAGTTGATATGCAATCATCGTGCGAAATGGTGGTTCACGAGAAACATGATGTTAATGTGGCTACTCATTAGTCTCATGAACGAAAAACACCCAAAAATGTCGCAAAATGTTGATGCAAAGCACTTTCTCTTTCTTTGCCATTTGTAAAAACAGCTTTTGCAATTAACCAAATTTTTTTTAAGAAGTTTCTTCGCAATTTCTGCATAGTGTAGAGGATTGTCAAAAACCAGGAAGAAACTCGTATTTGATGCTGTGTTCAAACGATTGTAACTTTTACCAGAAGTCTCCTTCCTAATTTTGTTTGTCTTCTTTTCTTTCCAAAACAGCAAATATTGGAAACTGGAGGGATCAAATTTCCTGATTTTAAGCAATCTGGAGTCTACCTTAGAAGTCAAAAGGTACAGTTATATGTAAAGTGGATGTATTAATTTAACACTCGTAGCGCACTCGGATGGGACTCAAACCCATGACCACCTGCATGCTAGGCAGACGTCTTAAACACTAAACCACCAAGCTAGGTTCTGAATGGTGGGTTCGACTGTAATTAAAAGTGGTTGACTGTAATTATACGAAATAAGTTTCTGATCTGATCAAAGTACCAGTACAGACTTAAGCCCGGCGCAAACGGGAGGCAAAAACACAAAACAAATTTGTTTTCCCCCAGTTTCGTGTTTCAGTGTATCCATCCCGCAGAAATTATTTGTAAAAGAATCAAGGACACAAAATGTGTTTTTGAAGCAGTTTTGGAGGCTAAAATTAAGAGTTATTAATTAGTACGGCAACCTACTTCAGTTTGCATATTTCATAATAGTGGGTACATAGTAATCACGACCACTTGCGAGCAGACGACGGTCTCTGAGAAACTAGTCTGGTAACGTAGTTCAGTTTACATGCTTCATGATAGTAGGGGCATGGTAATCATTACCAAATTGAAGCAGACTACAGTCTCTCAAAATATCTAAAACAGGTGTTCGCTCGAGGAAAATGCCTTCATTTTATAAGAGGATGGACGAATTCGGCCATATTTGTTGTTATAAGCAAGTTGACAATACAAGAAGTGCTTGTGTTTTAACAGAAATAGATGTCAGCGATTTATTGATTGTTAAAACTGGAAGGTGAAAGTCAAACCGGGCCAAACATGGTTATTTAGTGGTATAGGGAAAAAAACGAATTTTAGAAGCGAGTAGAGTTTACAACCAACATTCTTGTTAAGGATAACCTGCATGTACCCACAGATATTTGTTTTTCTTTGTACGTCGGTCATTCCATCCATTCACGAAATTTATTCCAGGTGCTCAGGAGTGAGCCAGTTTCACGAGTTGGTAGGCACGGTCATTTAATGGCCAAGCGAAGTCAAGTCGGTCATTCATTCTTATGTAATCGAAAAGTTTGAGATGACACATAGGTGTTTACGGACAATGACTGGGAAATGAGCAAAATTAAAACAAAATATGCAACAGGCAAAATGATTTTAAAATAAACGGATGAAACAACAATCTTCCATGCGGGGCAGTGTCTGTACTACTTTCCGCTCGAGCAAAAATTAAAGATAACTACAAACCAATCTACATGGGTGAATAACAGGCAGGCCAGTTGTTAGACCATTAAATGAAGTTGACAGAGCCACAAAATGCGGACAGGATTTTGGACATCATCTTTTAATGTCTTTATTATCCCCTCGCCTGCAGATGAAATTGCCGTCCTCCGTCGGACAGAAAAAGACCAAAGCCATCGAGCATCTATTGGATGAATTGGGAATTCCGATACAACCCATGCCTACAGAGGATATATGCCAGCTGTACAATGAGCTCAGGTAATGTTTATTGTTTTAACCCAACAATCATTTAAAATACCTTGCCAAAATACTATCCATGGGAAGAAAACAGGAAATCTTAGTCGATTTCCCCCCACCCCAATTTTGTTTTTGTTTTGTACCTTTTTAGGCCCATGGGAGCATCTTTTTACGCCCTTGTGTACACTTTTGTTGTCTCTATGTGGAGTTGAAGGATCAGTAGCTTCCACAAGATTGAATCTTATACATGTATGATGTATTTTCTTTTTAAAAATCTGTAGGTCCGACATGGTTCTTCTGTATGAGCTGAAGCTAGCCCATGCTAACTGCGAATTTGAGCTCCAGACCCTACGGCATCGTTACGAAGCCCTGGCACCCGGCAAGCTGCCCTCCTCAGCACTGTCGCTCATTCAACGTCCCTTAGCTTTGGCCGAAGAAGAGGATGAAGCCATGCCCATTTTAGGGGAGGATGGGATCATTGTGAAGGTTGAAGAGAGCTCCGATGATCAGACATCCAAAAATAAAAAAGTGAGTAGATGTTGGCTTTGGAGTTATATAAAGGAGCATGTCTAGATCACATTTTTGAGCCCCCATAGGTGTTGAGATTTTCATACCATATGATCTGTCCTATTTTTCTCATTACCATTCTGAAATTTTGCGCTCCCAATCCACACCTTTCCAAGGATAGCCGGGAAAAAAAAACCACCAATGTTTTGTAAACTAATTTATCTGGTTTTTACATAAAACAGTGCAGTGATTACACCAACCTTTTTGCTTCCACATCCAAATTGGAGATTGCAAATTTCCTGTTTTCTTCCCATGAATAGTTTTTAGGCGGGGTATTTTAAATGATTGTTGGGTTACAACGAAATCCATTTTCTCGAAAAATCTGAACCCAAGACCTCGAGCTATATTAAAAGCACAGTGGTGTACTCCTTAAGGATTTTCTCCCCACAAATTTTTCTCTCGGTGTTGCATAGGTGCAACAAATGAACAAATGAGATTTTAGATAAATTTGCACATATGTAAGTTGCTTTGCGTGCTCCCCCTTCCAACTTCCAACATCTCTCCCCCCCCCCCCCCCATCCCCCCCCTGCCATTCAGCATAAAGTACCATTTCTCTGTGACCAGCCTGAAATAAATGTTTTTATTTCTTGAAGGCGGATTTCATTGATGTTGTCGGCACATCTCCGTCAACACCGGTAAGTTGCATTCGGGGTTTATATTAGGACTTTATTGGTTAAAAGTAGACCTAATATTTTGCAGTTCAAAAGTATTGAATTCACAAGCTGATCTACATTGACAAGGTTGCTATATAATATATAAAGCAGTGAGATAGTCCTCAAAATACAGGGTCAAAATATTGGCAGCATGTTTCAACTGATGCTTTGCCTTTTCACTCTCGGCTGCTTATGTTACTTCTTTGAGGACTTCAAAGAAATTATCATTATCTAGGAGCTCAAAACGACTTTCAGATTCTGCCATTACTGTTTTTAATGAAGTTTTTAATGACATTGACCATTGAATTTGTCATGCTAAAAACTTCATATTCAAGCATTTTTAGGTGGGTGCCACAAAACCCATTTTCTAAGCACTTTTTAGGGGAGCGTCACGCGGCCTAAATGTGCATGCCCGACACACGCTAAAACTGATTATGCCCTGGGGCATAGTCAGAATTCTAAAGACACAGGGCCTTAAACTATTTCAATGTCCCCACTTTTAATGAATCAGATGATGATGTACATTTGTATATAAATAACAATATATCATTTTTTTCCCTCAACAGCGCAAGAGAAGAACGGCCATGGAGCAAGTGCACGTTGTGAAGAAAATCAAAAAATGATAAGTACCACGACTTAACATGAGCAATGAATGTTCATCACTGATTTGTACATTGTATTTTTATTGTGTGATTTGCCTCATTAGAAACTAGAGAGGCAAAACATTAGGCACAACCCTTCATGTATTTTAGGCTTTGGCGATTTCACTTTGGGATTCCAGATTTTTGAGGATTCGATTTCCAGTGATAGGCTTGCCGATTCTAGAAATGTCCCATCAATTCTGAAGCGAAAACACACATTATTACGAACATGTTCGTGGCACAAAACCAAAATTCACCCCGATCACCGCATACAACATATACAAACTGTATGGCAGTTTGTGAGAAAAAGCACTCTGACCTATGTGGGCGCTGTACGCGTAGCTCAGTTGTGATTGACAGGTCGGAACTATGCATACCAAGCACGTTCTGAATATCACATAATTTATTAAACACAAAATCGGACACTGACATTTGTGGTACCATGGTAATTTTATTTACGAATACCATTAACATGTTACTTTCAATTTTTGCATAATTATCAGCATAAATGTAAACAATAACAGAGTATTGTTCAAGTAGCTATTCGTAAAGCCACGTGGAAAACTCAATATTGAAAAATAAAATGTGCAAAACATTTATATAAAAATCACGACAATACATTGTGCATATGTGCCGCTTGTTTGTTTTAAAAGTACCTTAAAAACATGCTTGCAGTTCTTGCATAGCTAACGGAATAAACAGGCATACTCAAGTAATCTTTATGAAATGTTGTAGATTCAGAAACAAAAAACTGCTTTTTTCAAAAACTGAAACGGCAGGAAAAAAATGACTTCAGCCGTAATTGTCTAGTTTACCTACACCAGCACTCAGCCAACTGAGTTTTGTTCTGTATATTCTCACAGATTGTCAAATTTCTTTGAAATTGGTGGACACTGAAGCCAGAAGCAAATAAAATCCCCATAAAATCATCATCGTTAATCTTTAAATTTCTAGTTATGTACAAAAATCACTTGAATGAAAGACACATTCATAGCTTCATGTATGCAACGTGTACTTGTTTCTACTTCATATGGACCTAACAAACTATCAAAAAAATTCTAAACCAGTACAAAAATAGGCCGTGTAACGTCTGCTAATAATACTCTTCATTTGCATAAATTTTAGCTGCCATGATAACTTTTTGTCCATAATGCAAGTTTTGGGTGTGTTAGTTTAACTTCCTCTATAAACGTGCTCTCTTTGGGGAAACACTCACGAGAAAAGGGCAAGTTTTAGATTGTCACTAAGTATCTTGGTCAGATGCAGCTGTAGATTCAGTATTTTTCCCATTCATGGTTTTTCTATCCACTGGGTTATGTAGTAGAAAGACAGCAGTCGCCCGTTTCAAGTTTTATATCAACAGCAGTCGCCCGTTTCAAGTTTTATATCAACAGCAGTTTGGCTAATATATTTTGTATGTATCACACTAGGGCATTTTTCGTTTAAAGTTGAATACAGGTCTACAGGACACCATTAATAAACCCAAGAGACCTAGTTTAACAGCTCGAAGCCGACTCAGGGAAACTTAGGGAAGCTAGTAAACAAACACACCCTTCGTTTAACGGATTTGTGTACTTTTGTAGACACATACACATTGCATCTAAAATCAGCTTAGCATATTGCATCCATTGTAGCTTAGAATTTTTTTCCGAACAAATAAAAGCATCCACTGCAAGCACAATCAGTTGCCAAACATTTAGGGCCTTTAGAACCATTCAGAATGGCATCAGTCATTTAATCTCTTAAAAGCACAATGCAGTTGCGTCTGATTGTGTAATAAGGAAATCCCCCCTCCCCTCACTATTACTGCTGTGCATAGATGACCCGTCTTGCCCGAATGTAGTCTTCGCCTTTCTGTACTGTCAGGCCAGTCTTGTCCTCTGGTCTAAGATTTGTGGCCCGAATACGCTCTCTGTAAAAAAACCAAAATCAAAGGTTAGATCTTTTTGTTGTAGGCGTTTTAACGTAGCCACTGCTACAGTTCATTTAAATAGCTTATAGCACGACTTGTGGGCTGTGTTCCACCTAAGCAACATTTGCCAATGTTCACAATGTTCGTTAACAGCTCGTACCCAACTTTCCTTAGATGAGATTTTAAAAGGCCCGTTTACACTCGATTCGTCTTTGCCGAATCAAATTCGGCAATTTGAGTGTCCTTGGGACGGAGCCCGCCGTGTGGTAGATTTGATTGACAATCCGGCGCCAGTTCCGCAATAGCTAACTGCTCGCGCTTGCAATGCGGTTACAATTAGCAGTTTCTGAAAGCAGGTTGAAGCCGAATCGAGATGTAGTGTAAATGCGGCAAATGTTCAGTTTTGCGGTCGAATCAAAATGCTGGGTTTGTATCCGTCTTTGCAGGTTAAAGTGCAAAGACACTGTATAACTAGTTATGTAAACATCTACGTTCACATCAGTGGAACGCAGCCCATATTTAGATGCATCTTCCACCTGTGACCTGGGTTCGAATCCCATCAATGCTTAAGTCTGTGGGGTTTCCCCACCATATGTCTGTGTGTTGGTTTCTATGATCCTTATTACACTACGCCAAACTTACTGCATCATATTGTCCCGAGACTTTCTCTCGCGTCTGACTTTGGAGTTGAAGACACTCCGATGTCCGTTGCGGTGTTGTGACTCCACATACCGTTGTAGGTCGTAGCGCCCTGGCCCCACAGGATTCTACAGATAGACATAGCATTGGAATATTTCACAATATATAGCGTCACAAAGGGCATCTTTTGAAATTTGTGTTATACGTGCGTTACATCTGTTGTGCGTCCGTCCGTTACGTGACCACACGTCAAAACGGATGAGTTGAATTCGTTTAGTTCCGTACGTTTTCACCAGCGCATCACAATATATACGCATCCAACCGCATGCAGAACTGAGGAAAACGCGCAGGAAATTAACGCACTGCACCGAGCAAAGATAGCTCAGTAATTCAGCTGGCCAGCCATTCAGCCACACATTCAAAAACAAAGAACATGATTTTTCCAACAAACCGCTTTAGAAAATTATCCTGTCACTGTGGTACATGTAATTCGATTGCGCCGATGTACATTCGACGGACAAGTAGACCTTGTATCAACTTATCCGTCAATTTCACGTACGGAACATTCAGATAAGTTGATTTTTCTACTTGACGTACGTAAATTAATCTTTGAGACGCTTCACATTGAAAATGCATCAACGAACCGGAGATGACGTTTGTCAATTTTACATACGTCTGACGGACGAAATAAGTGCAGTGTGAACTAACCCTTAATTGGTGCATTTGTTTGGGGAAAATTTCGTTGGAGTAAGCAGTGTATTTCCTATTAGTCCACGGGCATTGTTTTGGTTTAAAACCTACCGTTTGTCCCGTGAAAAACTTGCGAGCCCGTTTGTCAAATCGTTCAGCCGATGAGATGAATGGAGGCAGGTTCTTTCCTTCCACTCGATTCAGTTCCCTTGCAGTGTAGTGTCCTGGACCAGGCTCGCTCTACGACACACAATGAATGAAAAACAGTCATTATTTGTTTCGTATAACGCCCAAAGAGATCACTGTCATTTGATTGAAGAACATCTAAGATGAACAAGTTTTTACAGCCCTACTTCCCGACACCACTCACCTATGCAAATGCATCTGCACAGGTAAGACAATTTCCAAGAAATTAAAGGAACACACCGACTTACTGTTTACATAATGTAGCGATCTAGCATCCTTGACAATAGTTTTTCAATGGTGGTCGTAAACAAATTATCAAAATGTCACGTAATTAACTAGAAATGTATAAAATTAACAAAAGAGACCAAATGTTGGGCTATACGCTTTACCAGCCACTCGGCACTGTATTATGTATCATGTGTTTGTAAATAAAGGTGGCGTTCAATATGTGTCGACACATGTTTAACCTCGTTTCCCTTACTCGACACACCTTGCATGATCTCATACCGTTTCTGTATGCTTTCAAGATCATAAGTTCGTTTTTATTCAAACCGGAATGCCAAAGCAGCCCAGATGCCCAGATACCCACCTGTGGTCGGGGCCACTGCGAGAGCGTGGAGCAGTGCATCCGTTCAGAAGGCCTCTCTGGGTACTGATGGCTGTGACTGCCAAATTTACCTTGCAGTTGGTGGTGTTCATCATCCCACTTTGATAGGAAGGACTTTAGATTGTACTGGCCTGGTCCAAGGTTATGCTGACCCTGGGGGGAGGGGGGGGGAATTATCACATGTAAATGTATATCAGACATACCCTTAAAACAAGATGCAAAAAAAATAAAAATTGAACAAAATGTAACATTTTAATGAATTGGTATTAGTACAATAAGCTTGTTAAATAATGGTTAGCAATTTTAACGGGTTTCAGGGTTCTCCACGAGCTGTTTTGTCCGAGAGGCGTGCTTGGACAAAAAATATCCATCTTCCCTTCTAAAAACACTTAAAGGCACAGGCTCGTTAGCAATGCGCGCACGCTAAATTCGTGCCACGAAATAAGCCACTGGTACTCACCGACTTGGCCAGATGCCCAGTCTTGATCGTGGCATTTCTATCTCCGGTGAATAGATCGTAAGGACCTCTGACGCTAGTGACTTTCCTGGCCAGTTGGTCGGTAAAGCTTTCGGTTTGGTAGGTACCGGGACCCAACTCACAGCCCTATTGGGATCAGAGAAAAATCATGGTGACAAATTTAGGTGCTTTCTCATACAATATAAGGCGCTTTTTTTTTAAGTTTCAGTACAGGAATTTTACTACAATATTTTATTTACTTTATTAATCATTAGTTCGCCGCTCAAGGGCGGGGTTTTATTTTATTTTTTATTTTATTCACCACATCCAACAGCGGAGGGACCGCCAATTACAGGAATGGGAGCAAGTGTGGTCGAGTGCCTTGCTCAAGGGCACAGGTGCCGCGGCCCGGAATCGAACCTACATTCTAGTACTAGCACAGGAACTTAAGTTCGACGCACTAGACCGCTCGGCCATAACAGCCCACAGGGGGTTGCAACACCCTCAACCGCACCTCCCTACCCCCTTCAAGCTCTGCCACTGTCGAGCCAAGTCAATAAAAACTATGATTCAAATCAACTCAAGTCCCGAGTCTCAAGTCTTAGTCATTACAACCCTGATTTAATTTTGAGGCACTAAATGCATGATCATGGAGTATGCCATCAGAATTGCACCCTGCGAATCTACCTACCACTGATGGTAGATGTCGTGACGTGGATGACCCAGCATCTAGCAGGCCCACAGTGCTTGCAGATGTTTGCGCCTTTCTTTCCACGGCTGTGTGAGGGATGCCGCCTTCACCGTACGTCCCAGGGCCTGGAACTTTACTCTGATCAAAGAAAGAAGAGTAAGCTGTCTACCTCTAAAAGTCATTGTATGAAAAGCAACTGTCTATAGAGCTTCTGCACCGGCAGCCATGACAGGGGGCAGGTTTTCTTATGTAAATGCTGTAACAATAGAACCACAAAGCACCTACTTATGCATGACGCACGGTGACTGCCCCCTGTCATGGCTGCCGTGCCAAGGCTCTATAGACGAATTTCACATTAGCCTGTTCTGCGCACTTCCGCATTGAAACCGAGGCTCTTCTTGTCAAGTCGGCAGTATGTGTGCGCTACGAGTACAATATTGTACAGTGACCGAGTGTGTACGTGTGCTGTTCCGCGTGGCATTTAGGACTGATTGTGCATTCACGTGCGTACATTAGTTCACTTCAGTTGCTTTAACATGAAGAGCCTCGTTATCAAACCCATGCACACATTGATCAGTACATGCACACATAGAGCATGACCTTTGACTGCAACTTCTGGCACCGCGCTCGAGATCAACTACTGAATGTAAACGCGGCGCTCAGGATCATTGCAGTTAACACTAACGCATTCTTATCAGGGAATCAATCTTGATCCCGAGCTCGGGACCAGTGTAAACACGGTCAGAGTTGCAAGATATGTATTTTTCCAGGAAATATGTTCAAAAATCTGGAAAGGTTGGCGGGTCTCCTGCTTCATGCAAGCACTGTAGAAATAAGTGGGTTGATTATGACACCAGGACTATGGCAGTATTCAACCGACAAAGCCGATCGTGTACATTCGCCGCTGCGTCCACTCACAGTTGCCGTTCCTCTAAATCGTCTCTCTCGCGTCTGGCAGATTCCCCGAGTGCTCCTCGGCCTGTCCTCCATTGTCTCCAAGAAATCTTTAATGTTGTACGTCCCTGGCCCGAGATTTCTTGCCTAGATTGCAAAATGAATCGGAGCAGAGTTGGAATGTTTCAAAACAACATGAAATGTGGAATTCATTTCGTTTAAAGGAGCGTGACCAGATCACATTTTTCCTATGGGTGTTGAGATTTTTATACCTTGTCATATTTGTCATATTTGTCATATTTGTCAATTGTCAATGTTTTGTAAACTAATTATCCGGTTCCATAAAGCAGTGCAGTGATTACACGGACCTTTTTGCTCCCACATCCAAATTGGAGATTGCAAATTTCCTGTTTTCTTCCCATGTATAGTATTTTATGGAGGTATTTTATATGGTTGTTGGGTTAGAACGAAATTCATTTTCTGGAAAAATCTGAACAAGCTCTTGAAGACAAGCTCCTAGCCTTCTACCACACTGAAATACAAGCATGCTACACTCCACACAGACATCGTACTTGCCTGCAATCGCTTCTTCTCCCACTGGTCTTTGTGTAGTAGATGCGGCAGCGCGGCCATGCGAGCGGTTTCATACGCTCTTGCCCATCCAGGCCCCGAGGCGCGGGTTTCCACGGCATTCTGGCTGAATGCACCGACTTCAACTGCATAGATGCCTGGTCCAAGTTTTCGCCTCTATAAATAGTGTAATTAAAAAATTTTAAAATCATTTTTTAACAAAATAATAAAAAAACAAATTACAAATTTTACATTTGTAAATTTTTGTTAGAATTATTTAACAAAAATGGTAAATAAATATACTACTCACTTACTAATTTTGAATTAGTTTTTTTGAAAATGTTCTGCACCTATCATTATCAATCGCTCCCTCCTTCCCCCAAAGACCATAGTTCGAATAGAACCCTCAGACAACGGGTAGCATCCACTGTTCAAGGGACACTGGTTGAACTATTTGAGCAAAGTCCTTCGAATAACATGTGATATCCCTTGTTCAAGGGAACCTGTTCTTACCAATGGAGTCATTGCTTTGTTGTCATACCACACCTGGGTGTATGTTCCTGGCGTCTTACTTTGGGGATGTACACCAGACACGTCAAATCTGTTTAAATTATACAAAATGAAATTGTTTGAGGGCCTGTGCATAACAGTCATAGCCTATTATTAACAATCGTATTTGGGAATAGTTTTGAGGCTAAAATAAATTTTTTTTGGTTTTTATGTTAATGTGAAATATGCATATTCATGAGCATATTCATGTCATAAGAGGCAAACACACTACACAGGCTAGTCACATTCAAATGTGCAACAAAAATTTGAATTGGATTATCTGTCTGTTGATCTGCTGGGCCACTGGTACTGCACTGCCTGCTGTGGGGATTGTCACTTTTTGTGTGACAAAATCCCCACCCCTGCCCCTGGCCTGGGGCACAATTTGGGTGACAAAATCCCCACCCCTGGGAGAAAAATACGCATGTTTTTCCCCCAGGTGAGCTGAAAATTGGATTTCTATGTGTCAAAGTCCCCACCCTGGGGCAAAAAAATTGTGACTAAATCCCCACGTAAGGGGTGGGGCAGCCCGGGGAGTTGTGGGGGAGTCAAAGTAAAGTCAAAGACAGGTGCTTTAAACGGGTGTTCCTACCGTGATTTTTGCGTCCCAAAAGGAGCACCCTGGAATGCTTTGACAGCAGCCATTCTCGGACAGTTCTGCTGCGATATGGGGTACAAATATTGCAACTTAGTAACTTGAAAGTTGGCTGGTGCAACAAAAATACTAAGCACTTGTTGATGATGTTCTCGAAACGGTACAAAGTCTGCGTATAGCGTTGTCACGACAACAACCATAGCGCCCTCTGTAGCTCACTTTCTTGGCTCAGAAAGAGGTGCGTTCGCTTAGTTTACACAATAGGCGCGGGCGGTCTGTTCTTCGCATGAGTTAACTCGTTTTCGCGCCAGAACGACGGGAACACGACCCGAGAACACTACACTCGGAACAGGATCACATACCACCTAGGCACCTACCAATCGAGAACAAGTTGCCCGTGTCAAGAACAGACCGCCCAAATTCATATACATGTACAACTTGTATATAGTGGCCAGCGCCAACGAGGTTGCTACCACAATTGAACGTAGAGATCCGATTGGTCGAGATACGAGCCTTTATTAATATTCATGTCGCGTTTTCAAAAACTTGTGTTTGCGAGTTAGATTTCCTTAAGTAGTGGACCTACCAGTATCCATTGCTCCTGAATGTCTAAATAAGACATAATCAAGACATGCTAAAATACGACCTTTCCGTTGGCCCGAGTTTCTGTTTAAAAAATCAATTCAAAAATCGTAGCCGGCAATTCCCACGATTCTTGTGGGGAGATCTTTTTATGTATTATTTTATTGTACATTTATTTATGCAGTATAGGCCTACATCGTGACTCAAAGAAGACCTACTACATTTTGCTGAAAGCTAAACGCAGTTCATCTTTATAAAGATATGTATCTTTATATATGGGTAGATATAATTGGCAACAGCGTCCTTACTATTACGCGCCATGAATTCATGAATATTGGCGCGCAAACATGTTTCTCAAGTCGGTATACGTGTCGAAACCAAATATAAACGGCTATCGATCGTGCGCGGTAAAAAGGTATCAGACGGACCAAAACACGATCATGCACATACCGACTTGATATCAAAGGCTTGGTTCATTGAGGCGAATGTTACTGTGTGTGGCCAGATTATCCAGGTTCGACTGCCATAGGATTGTACACAAGGTTCTACCTCCATATGTTTGTGCACAAACTGGTTTGGGACCAAACAGATGTGGCCACTTTAGGCAGTGGCCTATTTATAAAGGTGGCCTTAATGTACAACAACGCACCACAAAACGACGAAAAACGTACATAATGCCATTGCAAAGGCAGCCTCCAGAAGATGCAAAACGAACGCCAGTTTCACTTTGAACTCTCGGAAACCAGGTCAGTGTTGCCAGGCGGGATTTCCTGGTTAGTCGCTTGACTAACGAGGAAAAATGGCCATGGAGCGGCACCATGCACGCGAAATTAGATGTCCGGAAGTCAATTAAATGCCCATGGACTTCAACTGATTTGAGGAAAATACATCTGACAATCTCTCCCTTTCCCTATTCTTTGTCATTAAAAATAAATATATGCATCGTTTTCGTACGTCGCGGTTCGATGTTTTCGATTTCCGCCATGTTTCAGTACTTGCAACTTCTGCACGGTTACAAGGTGGCGTCACAGGGCCTTTCCATGCAGAGACTTCTCGCGAGATGGGGATTGTGGTGTCGAACACCGGTACGCGGTGTAAATTGGTGTTATATACAGCTGACTACATGATTGGAAAACTGTTAAAAACGTCGTGTGGTTATAAAGGATGTGTAAAATCAACCTGTGTATAATTTTAAACTTCGTTCGTGTTTTCGAGAAATTATGCGAAGCTGCCGTCCTATTTAGCATGCACGGACAACGGGCCATAATAATCACGGTAATCAGAGGACTAGTTTGTTCACATGAGCGCGTTCTTGTAAAAAGAAATACGTGTGCATACGCATTGAAAATCCATCTTCAAATATTGGAATAAATGCATTAATTTTAAAATAGGTGTTAAAACTAAAACTTAACACTGGCTTGTAGAAAGTTAAAAGAGCGTGACCAGATTTTTCAAAGAAATGTTTCTTTCTAACCTATCAATCACGAAAATACCTCCCAAAATTATATTCATGGGAGAAAAAAAACAGGAAATTTGCGACCCCCGCACTGATTTACTAAACCTTGGTGGAATTTTGACGATATCTCTGGAAATATACTGATTGAGAGCGCGAAATTTTAGAATGGTAATGGAAATAAATATGACACATGATATGGTATTGAAATATCAACACCCGTGGGGAAATGGGGGCGTCGAAAATGTGATCTGGTCACGCTTCTTTAACGGCCACCTGCCATACCTTCTCCATACACACCGGCACCTGTAGGATTCAATACAAATGCACTGGAAGTGTAGTCGCCCTCGGACACGCAGTAAGTGCATGCTATTTCACGGTTGATGAAGATCACCGGGCCATGTATAAAGCAAGGGCATCATCAACAAAAGAAATCGTACAACAGACGAAGGTCAACATAGCCATGACTTTGTTGGCACCGTTCCTGATATTTTGTAAGCTAAAAGGCGCGAACAGTGGAGTATTATTGAAAAGTCCCCGGCCACATAAAAGGAAGTAAGAATCATTCTTTTCACCCTTTTGGAGTAGAGATGATTCATCCGCCCGTAGAATTGTATAATAATTGTGGGAAGGCAAGTGGGCAGACTTTCGCCCTTTTCCATTCTTACTGTAGACCCTTCGGCCTTATTGTGGAATGAATAATGGCACTCGACCATTACGTATACGACAAGGCTTTCTTTTGAAGGAACATATAGGCAGATAAAGCCAGGTGCTTTTGGACAAAATGGGGCGTGAAATTAGTGCTGGCGATCGGACATCGGGCCAAAGTTAATATTTGTTGTGGGTGTGCCTTCATCGTCAGGCATTTAAACATAGTGGTGAGAGAAAAATCAAACCGTCTTCATCGGGATTCGAGCCCGAGACCCCTGACACTCTGGACAGATACCGACTGAGCTATGGGGCAAAGTGGGGCACACTCAAGTTTTTTTTGTTTCAATTTTGTTTCTCGGTGTGGCACATAATTATTTTCCCATCTCATCTTTGGTTGTTTCATGATTTTGCGCGCCGTGGTTTTTTAGGTTGAATGGTAAAAAACTATCGTTTGCAAACGATTTTTCAAAGCACAATTCAGTTGCCGCTACAAAGTATACTATTTCACACGTGTCAAAATCAACATGTGGTGTTTGTTTCCATTGCAATCAACACTTTGTGCCAGGTTTTTTCTTGGAAACTCACGAAGTAATTTTGGGTCACTGCAAATGATGTAATGGGGACTTTAAAATATTATAGACCCTATAATTACAGAACTATCGTTCACCTGAAACGACAAGGATCTACTTTGACGTTACTGCTATAGAGCCTTTGCATGGCGGCCATGACAGGGGGCAGTCACATCGTCACCGTGTGTCATGCATGAGTGCTTTGTGGTTATATTGCTACATCATTTAAATAATAAAACCTGCACCCTGTCATGGCCGCTGGTGCAGAAGCTCTATAGGTGCATTGTGGGGACGGGTGTTTCAATATGTCAGCCAGTGTTTTAAAATTCCATGTGACCTGAAATAGCCATATCTCTACAGATTTTAAACCAATGTACGCCATACCTTTTGACGTCACAGTTTGCTTACCTATGCGATTTCCTTGGCAAACTGACTGGTTCCCTGTCCCCGTCACCACTTTTACAAGTGTACAAATTTGTCACAGTGCTGATTTCAAAACCTAATAAAGAACTTTCATATTTGTTCAACCATCCATGAATAAATATAATTTACCATTGGCCGGATAGAGGACATTCCAACCTTCCCACAGATATTTTTGATTAATTTTTAAAACGGTACATGCGTTTTAGGGACATACTTCCGATTTCATTGACATCATGAATAAACGCGGTTGAACAAAAAAAACACTCTTGTGAATGTGATGCAAGCCCAGCGGGAAACAACCGCATGTTTTGTCCCTTTTTCTAAAAAAATAAAGAACTCGCGCTCCAGTGATCCATGCTTACGGTTAACAATAACGACAGCCACCCACGTGAAGAAATGCAGGGAATTAATTTGCACAACAAAAACGTAGGAGTGAAAACCACGTATTGAGGGGTCCCTCGAATGCCGCTCATAGTAATACCATGGAGCCATCCGTGGATCACTTAGGGCATTATACCGAGCAAGGGCTCGCAAAGCTCTAAAGAGACATAATTATTACGGCGCATCAGCGGGTGTCTATTTTTGTTGGTGCCGTCTCGACGCTCCTCCCTACGGCGGGCCGTTCAGCATCTACCATGGCGATCCTGTTCGGAATATTACTCCTTTTCGGCGCTTGTTTTCCTGTACACTCGCAAACTGATGGTAATGGTAAGTGAAATTCGGCATGCGGTTAAATAAACGAACAATCTTACTTCAATTAAAAATATTTGCTATGCATCATTATTATTTTGTTGCATGAATCCTTTCTCCGTGCATTTTAGAATGCCATATGCGGTTTTCTATGTCCGTACACTTAGTTGAACGCGTCTGAGATTCCATGAAGACTCGCATAACAAAGTACACAAGTAAACAAACCATTAATTACATCATATTATTATTATTATTATTTCTTTCTGGTATTCATACCAAGGATTCCTCAATAGTGCTCATTGCACTGTCACTCGCAAGCGTGAGGAAACCCATGAAGAATTAGAATTAGAAATGGCCAGAGACACCGGGGATGATCCCCCTTGCTCTTCACGAAAGAATGCTCTGGGATCTTTAGAGTGCGTTTCCAAATCTATACAATCCAAGCACACTAAGCTATTTTCTTATATAACTGCACGTTATGTACATAGGCCTAACTACACATTTTCCCCCCCAAAAAGGTTGTTTTTAAGATAAAGGCGTAACTTCGCGCCAATTTGTGCCCGTACAAACAATGTTTTCGGATTCACCATTTAGCCGGCTCTGTGGGAATTTCTTTACGATTCAGTTAATATTTACAAATAAATGAATTCAGCCGCCTTTATGGAGATTCATGTATGTCAAGGCCGAAAAGCATATACACAAAGCACATGGCGACAAGTTTTAGGACCACTTGCCGAAATAGCGTCATAATAGGATTGACTTTTTTAATATATATATAGTCCGTATCGAATAGCCGCCATTTCGTGGGGCACCTTTTGTTACCTAAACCGTTCAACAATGGAAGCCCAATGTGCAACCATGCATGTCCTTAAGGAACAAAGAAACGCTTCAAACTGCCCCACGAAATGGCGGCTATTCGATACGGTCTATTGACTGGTGTTCTGCTATTCTTCCTAAAAACACAAGTTGACATACAATTTTGAAAATTTTCTGCTAAACTGCTTTATGAAATTGGCCCCTGTTTACGGCCTACACACACTGCAGGCGCGCGACCCACACGGTTATTGTTTAGATGTAGCTCCCAGTTGTAGAAAATGTAGCCCTGCACGCATATCGTTAATTCAAGGTTCCTGTCTAAAAATCCTTTACAGTGCTCTCATTGGAAACATAGGCATTCGTAACTTTTAGTAGCCCTACCCCGTTCCATATAGCCTAAGTGTCATTTTTATCAAACCATAGGCTACCTATAGTGTTATACTCTTGATCTTAAGTTAAGAATGACAAGATTATTTTTGTTAAGAGGGCATACAGGGTTCAATGAGGGAAAATGTGGGGTAAAAACAGGAATAAAAACAGTGTGGCATGAAAAGCCGTTTTTGATTGGCCGAGAAAGGTCTCTGATTGGTCAATGAGTGGGTGTTTTTTACAACATAAAATTCAAGTGAGTTATCAATGTTGAAGCTGACAAAACAAGTTACAAAAATATATTTTTATATTTTTAATTTTTTAAATAAAAAAAAAAAAAAAATCGTCCAAAGTTGCAAAACTATGGGTTATACAGGAATAAAGAAGAGTAAGGTTGTTTCCACAAAATTGACATCAGGGCTAAGAAGTCAGTTTTACAAAGTTCTGTAAAAATAAAAAAGGGTGGCTTGTAAAAATAGGCTGGGCCTATCTATAATGCCGAAACATGAAGGTTTAGGATTTTAAAATGATTATCTGTCTCGTTTATCGGTTTTAGACGTATACTATAACAGGCCTACAAAATCATAGCTGTTTCCGCACGGGATCGTTTTGAATTATCGGTAGGCCTATCCGGCGTGAAGCAAGTAGGCCTAAGCCATAGGCGCAGGCCTACTGTGGGATTTCTCATTTATGTCAGAAGCCAAATATCTATAGGCCAATTTGCGTCAGATTCTGGTTTAAAATAAATATATGATAGGTTTGAAAGGGGCAAGAAGACACTGAACGCTTTAAAAATTCCTGTATATTAAATAATAAACGTATTCCTAATATATGGCTTGGTCGGCGCAACCAGAGACTGACGCAACCGCGTGGTATTTGGAATTTGTCATAATTTCCCGCCAAAAGTAGTTACATGTTGAGTACCCAGACGTTTTCAGAGGTAGACAGGGCAATAATGCAAACAGGTGTCTGACTGTGTCCATCCGTGAGACTTTTCGCCACCACGTTTTTCTTTTTTCGTAAGTATCCGTACCACGAAAGTTGTTAAAAAATTACCTCAGGAAAAACAATTTGTTTTATAATTAGGTGTCCGTGAAAGGCATGAATTCAAGGAATTTACTAACTGACCTGTTTCATTTTTTTGGACCCTTGTCTTGTGACCATTGTCAGTTTTTATGCCACTAAGTTTTGTAACCGTGCCCTTGCGACAAGTCTTGCACGCGTGTACAGCTATAGTGCAGTCGACGCAGGCGCTATAGTATAGGCCTACCGGTACGTACGAACACCCGGTACTCCTCCGGCGACTTGGCGAGATAATTTCTGTCACCAAGTCGACTTCCCAACTTTACTATGTCGACTTAATTGGCGAGATGGTATTTTTTTCATATACATTGAACACGGATTTGGGTAAATTTATATATTGGAATCGATAGCTTATTCAATTCTAAGATATACTTCCCACCGACACTTCCGTCGCAAATGTTGCATTTCTGAGATAAATAAATGATAAAATTACTGCATAAAGTAATGCACAAAATGACGCGGCGAGCGGTCTGTGCGTAAGTGCGACAACAGAGGGCGCTGCGCGCGCGCGCGCGAATTGGTTATCTTGTGCACTAACTGAAGGCAATTTTTGAAGAAGAAAATGTGATTTTTCTACAGAAAAGCAACATTTGCGACAAAAGTGCAAGTGGGAAGTATATCTTAAAATTACATTATGTGTTGATTCCAGGAGGTAATTTCCTTAAAATCTTTGTTCAATGTATACGAAAAAAATACCGGCGAGATAATTGGTGTTACTAAGTCGGCTTCCCAAATCCACTAAGCTTAGTCGACTTGGCGAGATATTTTATTTTGCCAAGTCGACTTTCGCCAAGTCAACTGGCTGTAGATTTTATTAGTATTTATTAAAGGCAACTTGGCAACATATACTCGCCAAGTCGACTACAATAGTTGAATTAAAAAGTCGACTTGGTAACAAATTATCTCGCCACATCGACTTAGCTGCATTATAGGTTTGGGAAGTAGACTTATCTTGCCAAGTCAACATAGCTTAATCCACGTTATATAAAAAGGCAACGAGATGAGATAAATTATTCTCGGTATCTAAACAAGTCGGATTCGCGTTCTGCCAACGATGTTATTCTGTTTCAACAACGGCATTGAGGTTGGCAATCCAGAGACCGTTTATAGCATGCTCATAGGTTTGTGGGTTGCAAATTCGAGGTTATTCACTTTCCGGCCCGGAGTCGGAGTCATGCAGTCTTTTCATTCAGTCACAAAAATTTAACCTTTGTCAGTTTGTGTACTAGTCGATCATATTTTGTTGGAAAAATGACAGCTTTGTAACCAGGTGGGGGTGAGGGGGGAGGCACCAATTATAGGGAAAGAACATGTGATAGGCCTACACTAATCCATTGAGTTCCTTTGTATAGCTGTGACTTTTGGTTGTAAACTGCAAATTGAAAGGAAAGGCCTTGATTTGGTTGGCTGTCGGTTTCGGTTTTTAGTGGGGAAGAATGGCCAGTTTAGTTGACTGAATTGGCTTTGGTTTAAAGTTATATTGTCCGTGGTTCTCGGCAAATTAAATTTGTTTTCTCTGAACGAATTTTTAAAGCGTTACTAACTAAAAAAAATATACTTTTCGGCAACCCTGTGAAAAACGCTGTTTTTATACGGCCGTTTTTGCGCCTTACCTAGACTTGCCGTGTTTAGTCTGTAATGCACCAGGTAATTTGAGTTGTTGACTCGCATCACTTGGGGGGTGGGGGGCGGGGGGGAAACTTGAGGTTGTGAGTTCAACACCCGGTTGTGGTTCCTGTGCTCTTGAGCAAGGCAATCGGCAACAGTTGCTTCATCCATAGGAAGGGATGTAAAGTCGTTAGTCCAGTGTGTTGTGTTATGAACTGAAAAGATGCCAGAGTACTCTTTCATGAAGAGTAAGGGGATATATACCCAGTGTCTCTGGCCGTCGGAGGGGAGGAAATTTCGATGGGTGGGGTGGAGGGTATAGTGGTCGGTTGCTTACAGGTCTTCCTAATGCACATGGGTTTATGAGAAATAATCATGTTAGACTTTTACTGCAAAGATAACAAATTGTATCTTTCCTCATCTAGACTCTACGATGGTTGACTGCAGTTCTGCGCCTTGTAGGAATGGTGGTGCGTGCGTTACATTTGGGATCTATTACGCATGTGTCTGTGGGATGGGCTACACAGGACGAAACTGTGAAACGGGTATGTGATGATATATGTCTCAAGATCTTGTAAAAGTTTGACTTAAAACCAGCACTGTCGCCTGAATGTTCAAAGTAAGGGAAGGGGGCAAAGGAGTAGTTTTATAGATTGTGAGCAAGGGAAACCAGTAATATCGTAGATATTGTTGGCAAAAAAGTGCGTAGCTTGCACATCTTTTGAAAATGACATAGGTCCCATAGCTTGCATTTAATTTTTGTAGAAGTGTTACATAACTTAAGCAATAAAAAGTTGCGCAAGTGGGCTTAGCGGTGTGTAAGGTTTCGTGAAATCGGCTGCTGTAGACTCGGGCATTGATTAATCCACTTTTTTTGTGTTTACACTTAGCGCCTACCTGGCTTCAACTCATAGTTGCCTTTTTGGAAAATACGGGTTCGATCTATTCGACAAAGCCGAATCGATTGTAAACGGGCCTTTAGAATATCCCACTAGTTTAATCAATCCTTCAGCCTGTTTACACTTGAGCTCGGGGTCGAACACTGAGCTCGGGATCACAAACTGAGTGTAAACGCATTCGGGACCAAATTGGCCCCGGATCAGACCCCAAGATTTTGGTCTCGCGTCAGCTGAGGGTTCGCTCCCAGGCTCAGGATCAGTTTGCGGTTAGCTAAGCAATTAATCCTACCGTATCCGCTCCACAGCCGTTGCGGGGGAAAAGCCTGCGAAATTCAAGCGGCTTTGTGTACACTGTACATGACCACATTGTTCTGTGCATTGCACACACAGAGCATGACCTTTGACTGCAACTTCTGGTGCTTCGCTCGCTCGGGATAAACTACAGAATGTAAATGCGGCACTCCGAATCATTGCGGTTTTAAAACACTGACCCATTCTTATCAGGGGACCAGTCATGTTTTAGGTAATAACTAATACATGTCAACCGGTAACAGTGCCATAATACGCTTGAAGGTAACCGTGTAATACTGAGGGTAATTTGTTTGTAATTTTATAAAGTTATTATAGATATATTTCTGATGCCCGACAATGTATTGATTGTGAGATTGAGAGTTGAGAATCTTCAATATTTTATAAGAAAAAGGTCATGTGTATTTGTTCAGTGTACTTTGAGTAAATCCTGCAAGGCTGCAACAAACCTAGCATTATTTTCTGTGCTGTTGTTGAAATACATCCTGGACTGTAGATCTCTGTAAAAAGTGTAAAACGAGGTCAATATTTGCTGTGTGTGACTGCTGAAGTGAAAATGATTGATAACGGTGTGCGTGTTTCATTGTAATGGTTACGGTTGATTGGAAAACGGGTTCTTTTACCATTTTGTAAAACTGAAAAGTTGTTGCTGCAAGGGCTCCAAATATGGGCTGTGTTGTTGCACTCTGCATGCTGAACATTTTTCCTTTTATGTATAATGTTGGGTTGTTCGGTCATGCATCCAGAGAAAAACATTTCCCTTTAGTGTGGCCATACATGATGAGAATTAGAAATTATCCATGCGTATTTTCTCATCCCAGGATTTGCAAAATAACAAATATTGTGTATGGATCTAGTGCTGTAACAAAGTCCGCAAGTTCGTGTTCGGTTCGGTTTGGCAAAAGTTTGGAAATTTCTTCCCGAACATTTGTTTACCAACATTCCACGAATCTGTTAAATGTTTTATCTTGCAAATCATACATAGGGCCTTTAAAGCCTAGTACATGTACATGTACATTATTTGCAGTAACCCAAAATTTCACGAGTTGACAGGAAAAACATGACTAAAAATTTTAACAAACACCATGTAATGTTTTTTTTTTTTACCGTTAAAAATGGTATCTTAGTAGGAGAAATTGCAAACTTTGTTAAGTTTTAACATGAAAAATTTACATGTACATGGATTTTTCTGAAGTATTGCATGTACTGCATCTATATTGTGGCTGAAATTTCTACAAATCAGTTCATTCAACATTATTCTTTATTTATGTAATGCTGTTTCTGGAATTTGTAACGGCCTTTAATGCTGCATCTTTATTTATTTTATTTTATTTATTTATTTACCACATCCAACAGCGAAGGGACCGCCAATTACAGGAATGGGAGCAAGTGTGGTTGAGTGCCTTGCTCAAGAGCACAGGTGCCACAACCCGTCACGGCCAGGAATCGAACCTACATTCTAGTACTAGCACAGGAATTTAAGTTCGACGCACTAGACCGCTCGGCCGTAACACCCCACAGAAATCTATCATGATAGTATCACAATAGAAAACAACTCGATGAGAATTCTCGTCGTTCACCTACCATGATACTATCATGATAGATTTAGGGTCACACGGACAAAATCTCGTAATGCTACTATAATATTACTGTGATAGAGTGGAATCTCGTAATTCATGTGACCCCGGCCAAAGTGTTTGCAAGTTCCAGAAATATCGTTCCTCCATTGCGGTTTGAAAAATGGCAGCGTTCTTCTGGGCATGTTGTAATTGCATTGGGTGCTACGTGCCCAAAAAAGTCTGGCCGTTGGGGAAGGTCTACCGCTCTGGCTGTCGCACATAAGATGTGTGCGGCCAGATGCATTCGGGCTAGAGATGCTTTTACAAACTCATCCACAATGGGAAATAAGCTGATTTGAGCTTTTCTGTGTCATCCTCAATTGACCACTCTTACAAAATGCTACTGCATATTAAATGCCATCAAGTACGGTACGCGCACGCACACCCTAATATAAAGTTACAAACACGCGCGAGTGTTGCTCAAAATTTGTTCGAAATACGGCGCAACCGTCACAAAAAAAGTATGCTTAAAATCATGATGCACGTGACGTCATTTGAACGTGATCACTAGTGTCTTGGATACTTATTGTACGTGTATGAATTTTGTCTTTTAATTTTTATTGTGTTGTATATTATACGTATACATGTAATATCGGAGATCAAAACAACAAAGAAAGAAACAAACTTAACTGACCAAATGTAAATTGTTTGTTTGTTCGCAGATATAATTGAATGTGCCAGTGAGCCGTGTGCGAATAATGGGACTTGCGTGGATGAAGTAAATAGTTACCAGTGCCTTTGCACATTCGAATGGCACGGTGTTAACTGCATGGAAGGTAAGAATCAACCATTAAAGACGTGGCATATTTGCAGTATTTTTAAAAATTTAAAGTTGAAATAAACAATTAAATAAATGTTCAAGAGGCAGAAAAAGCAGCAATATTTCACCGCACGCCAGCAAGGTGGGCAAACTGCTACGAATGACTGCTTGCTCAGCAGATGGCTCCTGTGTGCAGCGGCCTTAAGAAAATCGTCCTTTACCACAGAAAACATACTGTACCGTAAACACTAATATTTTTGCATACAGGTATTTAGGCAAAATTGATAGGTTTAACAGCTATAAGGTGATCAATTTTGTTTAAACTGGTTTTTGTAGTAGAAGGAGCTGCTTTCTCATATTGAAAATCTTTAAGTGAAACTAAAAAAGAGGGCGGAACCATTGTAATGAACAGTTGGACTACTTCTCTATCTTCCATTTGAGTATGGTTTTTCAGTCAAATGGTTCATTAAAATCTTGGGTCATTGCAAATCCTGTATACAGGCTTTATACTATAAGTACCAACTTGCAGATTTTTGTCGGAAATATTTCAGTGTCGCCATGCATCAGTGATCCGTGTCAGAATGAAGGCACATGCTCAGTGGCCTCCTCGGGGTTCTACGTCTGCTTCTGCAGAGATGGCTTTACTGGATTCAACTGTGAAACAGGTAATTTCCAGGATTAATTCCTGCCAACCTTCATGATTTTGCAACAGATTCCCTGGAAAATGGCCGATCCCATGACTCCTTACACAGATAAAACCTTCCTGGATTGTAAATTAACAACCTCAGATTTTGAGATGGGTCTGAAGTCAGGAGATCAACATATTTTCTGGGCGTTTTCTAGGCCTGTGCATTTTTGAATAATTTACTATTCGAAAAATCGTTTTTATTTTCGGTCGAATATTCGATATTAATTCGATGCATGAATTTTTTCTACGATTTTGACAAAAAGGTTTGCCGTGAAATTAATTGATTTTGGCACATCAGAACTCACAGCTCACAGGAAGTTACACCAACCTCTTTAATGGTACTGCGCCCCATGGCACTCGCGACACGCACTCGCTTGGCTTCACAGATTACTGTGACCACAGGTTTTCGACATTCATCTCAATTATTCCACCCCTAGACGCCGATATACCGTAATCCCAAAACAGATATACAGTGGGTTGAATCTGTATCTCGGCTCTATATTACCAGCGAACATTTGTGTCAAAAACACAAATTCGCCGCGTATTACGAATTTGAAGCGGGCGATAGCTCCCCTGACCTGCCAATTCTCATTTGATTCTACACGAGAAGATTGAACGCCGAGGCAAAGTGTACTAGATTTGTATCCCATCATGATCTGCGCCATGTACCGCGCACAGTGAATTGTGTGGGAACCGTAATTGTAATACATATCTCATACAAATTTTCTACTAAAATGCAGCTTTACGAAATTGTCCCCAGGACGTTCTCTCTCTTAAATCCAAGGTAAAAAAAAAGAATTTCCTTCAATTTTAAAATAAAAAGGATTGTTTCAAATCGAAGAAATTGTTGTCTTTTGTTCCTAGATATAAATGAATGCGCCAGTGAGCCGTGTGCTAATAATGGGACTTGCATGGATGAAGTCAACGGTTACCAGTGCAGTTGTACTGTCCAATGGCAAGGAGATAACTGCATGGACGGTAAGAATCAAAGACGGTTACAAACATTCCCCTTATGCTTTTGCCGACTTTCACTGGAACTGAGGCGCGGTTTCCGCGTTACATTTGAAACCATTTTGACACTAGTTTTTGCCCTTGATAACCCCATGAATCAATAATACACGGAAAACTTCCAGCTGTTGAATATGGGACAAATTTAAAACCTTCATTTCTAAAATTTGAGCACTAGAGTGACTAGACGTTAACTACCATCAGAATTTTGCGTAAATGCAGTTGTGACATTTATTTTTTCAACATATTTTTTTAACCACACTGAAGAATCATCCAAACCCAAATTTAGTCTGCGAACTGGGTTAAATAAATGCAAATTCCACATAAAACAATTTAAGTCGGAATGAAAGAAGTTAAACTGATGTGGTGTCCCAGTTACATCCACAACCACCACTTTGTTAAATAATACAAAATGGCGACACTCCATCAAGACTGAAGACTTAAAAATTCCCTCAAGTAGTGCAACCCACTATTTTATGCAACCACACCATATTGTTATACAAATGATGACTCATTACTCCCGTATATGGACCATTTTGTGGACATGAAGAAATACCACATTTGTGTCTTAGCATCATGGAATGATCCCAGTGGGAATTTGTGTAGCAAATACTACAGTTTATGAAGCTTTGGTTTTATAAATGACGCATTTTTTTGGCCTTGTAACATCTTATTTGAAAGGTAATATTTTTACCAAACCATAAAAATCATCTGATTTGGCCGTTTCAAAGCATCAACCTCTTTATTTTTGTTTTAAATATTTCAGAGTCACCGTGTTTCAGCGACCCTTGTCAGAATGAAGGCACATGCTCAGTGGCTTCCTCAGGGTTCTACGTCTGCTTCTGCAGAGATGGCTTTACTGGATTCAACTGTGAAACAGGTAAAATATCCTGGAATAACGCCTAATGTGGGATTTGGCAGATGGGTCTGTCCACAACTGATGAAATCTAGTGAAACCTGGGAACGGGACACAAAAAGTGACTAAATAAGAAATTTGGCCCATTTTGTTTGTTACACATTCCCAATCACTTACTTTCTGTGGCTACTAAGAATGCATAGTTCCGACCTGTCAATCAAGCCGAACCCGCCGACCAATCACAACAGAGCTAGCAGACGGCGCCCACATAGGTCAAAGTGATGCAATAATCACAACAATCACGCGATTTTCTGGCCATCAGTTTGTATGTTGTATGCGCCAGTGACCGGGTGGATTTTGGTTTCAATGTCGGGCGATTCGGTGTTAAAAGGTAGGAAAGCGCATTTTTATGAAGATATGTCATCCCTGCATTACTAGCCCTTCGCTCAGTGTATGCTACGGTAACTGTCGACCCTAAAACATAAATACCTTTGAGTTTTCTCCAATGAATCTGTGTTTTCCATGCCGAGTCCCGTTGCTTTGTACGTTGTGTCGCCATTTTTGTGCGATGGCTTGTGAGCACATAACAACAATATCTAAGGGGCGGGGTTAACTGGGCAATCTCGGAACTATGCATAGGCTTTTCTTTCTAAAAATTCATAAACACATTACGTTCCTAACATCAGGTACAGACACTTTCATCTGGAAAGTGCTAAGGAAATTGATTACACTAAAAATTATAATCACTTCTAGTACCCAAAGTAATGAGTTTGTGATTTTAGGAATTACAATGCCAAAATAAGTTGTCTATGGCACTGGACTGAAATATGCCTTTTGGGACAAAGACATATTTGTGTAAATCACTTCCTATGTACACTACATTTTGCAAACAAAGTTGAACATTTTCTAAGCTGTAAAATGAAAACTAGAGAGTAGACACAAATCTGACATGGCCTGGTATGTAGTGTTTACCGGCTTTCTTTAAAAAAAAAAATGTGTGCTTTAATAGCATGTTTAGTGTGGACAGACCCAGATGTATAGCATTGATCATACAGTCCTGGGGCCAATTTCATAAAGCTGTTTAGCAGGAAAAAATTGCTTAATCCAAAATTTGTTTGCTTTATAAAAATCTTATAAGTGTATTACAGTTTACTGCTGTTAACTGCTATTCTTGCTAAAAAATCAAGTTGACATACAATTTCGACTATTAAAGGCACAGGCTCGTCAGCAATGCGCGCGTGCCAAATTCGTGCCACGAAATACGCAGCTCCATAGCAAAGGCACCGAGCTGCGTATTGCGTGGCACGAATTTGGCGCGCGCGCATTGCTGACGAGCCAATTTTAAATAAAGCAAACCAATTTTGAATAAGGACAATTTTCCTGCTAAACAGCTTTATGAAATCGGCCCCTGGTGATTTGAAGGACTTTGTCACGTACTAGTGTGAAAAGTTGCACACGCATTCCATCTGTATCTTTTTTACGTGTACATGTAGTATGAAATTTTATCAGACAAACTGCACATGGCTTTTTTGGAGCGCATGTGGTCTAGTGGGTATGAAGCGGGACTCCCAATCAGAGGTTGGGGGTTCGAGCCCCACTTCGACCAACGTGTCTGTGTCCCTGGGCAAGGCACTTAATCCCAGTTGCCTCGTCGACCCAAGCGATATATGGGAAGCTGTTAAGGGGAATGCCACAATCTAACTGCTGATAGGGTTGTGCGCCTGACCAGCAGCCACCTAGTTGAAGCGAAATGGTTCTGGTGATTCCCTGATGGCAGCGGTAATAATGGTAACAGCGCCTTGAGCACCCTGCAGGGTGGATATGTGCGCTATATAAATCTAATCATCATCATCATCAAGTAATATAACATGCCTGTCATTGTCAAATCAGAAAAACTATCACAAAAATAATTTGTCGTTGTTGTTATCAGTGTACGATGCTGATTAAATTTGACTTTTGTTGACAGATCTAATAAATGAGTGCGTCAGTGACCCATGTGCTAATGGTGGGATGTGCGTGGATGAAGCGAATGGTTACCAGTGCCTTTGTTCCTTTGGCTGGCAGGGAACTAACTGCATGGACCGTAAGAATCAAGGGCTTGGGTTCTTCAACCTTTTAAAGCCAGTATACACGATTGGTATCTCAAATCAGAAATGTTCACAGAATTACGCCTTACTTACACAATATAAACATGATGACTGTAAAAAACTTCCCCTGAAATGGTTTTGTCTGAAGTGCTCTAGTCTTTGAGAAATGAGTAAAACAATTAGTTTTCTTCTCATGAGACGAAGATCTAATTCGTCCCCAAAACCATTTCGTCCAAGTGCCATTTCGTCCCCAAACGGACCACTTTGCCCGAGTGCCATTTCGCCCCAAATTACTTCGTCCAAACACTACATCTCCCAAATGCTACTTCGCCCCAAAACCACTTCGTGCAAAGGCCGTGGTTCAGGGCTAAATGGGTCAGGGCGAAGTGGTTTTGGTGCGAAATGACTGCAAACCCTTTTTTGACTCTTTTCTCAAAAGTTAGACGAAGTACGGAGCTGGTTTTTGCTCAGGTTGGTTTCAATCATGCATATCTTCAATCATACAGGGGGATAAAACTATTTGTAATAGTTTACCAACCATGTATACTATGATATCTTTAAACCTTTAAGCCCGTTTATAGGATTAACCCCTAGTTTTTATTAAGTTGGAGATGTCTTCACTTTAGCTCAAAGACGAGAGAAATTTCAAATTGTCATCGAAACCAAGTGTCTCTGAGCTTTCTTTTGTGATAAAATTTACAGATAAAAAGACGTGTGACGTAATACAATGTAATGCGGATATGATAGTTGTTGACGTTGCGCGTATGGCACGCCAAAGCGGAAATAATTCAACACTGATAATTCTGCCATCAACCCTGAAAAACGATTTTTAAAAACTTGCCAACAAAAGCATGGTATGCCAGTTTCAAACAGTCTATCAACATTTAAAAGTCATGCCAACTTTTTTTTCTTCTTGCGAATATATGCGTCAACATTAAATTATCAGTGTTGAACTGTGGCTTTATTTCATTTTCATTTCATTTTGGTTTTTTTTCCAGCTTGGAATATCTGTGAGAGAGTTACTTCTTGTCTTAATGGAGGAACCTGTATGAATTTCCAGTTCTTTGCCACTTGCGGGTGCCCCGAGAACTACGAAGGAGTAATTTGCCAAATCTACACAGGTGGGTTATATTTTTCTCTTGTAAAATCACCAAGTTTAGAAAATGATGACTTTAAAACATGAAAAGTTAACTAATTATTGCATCAATCCATAAATGAATGAGGCCCGAATTTATGAAAGGTGATCATTGCACGTTGAAATAACAAGCGGGCAAATGATAAACGCTTGTAACTTGCGACTTATCCACGTGTGATTAAACACCCGTGATTACCGTTTATTATGAAGACAGATTTGTTGTCCGCGTGTAACTTGGGAGTTCGTAACATGCGGGTACTTTATTTCTATTGTGCATGGCCTGGTGACGTCGACGTGTCTATTAGCATTTCAATCTGGCCGATGTAGTGCACGTAAGAAGCAAACATGTCTGGATGGGTCCTGTCCCTGAAAACTCTCATCTGGTGTCCTTGCACTTGTGCCCGGTATTCTTCCATTGTAATTTCGAGCATCAATGCATTCATTGCGACTTAGCATTACGGCTGTTCGCCAGGAAATGTTTAAGGATTTCATTGTCATTTGCATTCAGGTGTTTAACTTTTTGCCGTGAGTTAGACGTGTGTAACTTCTTCAGGTTTCGTAATTCGATGACTATTTATAAATGCATGATCATCGTATTTTTTTGAAAGTTACACGCGATTAAGCGAAAAACACCTTTTGTAAATTCGGGCCTAAGTGCATTTAAAATACTCAAACCAGTGTAAAAAGACCACTCAAGGGAGACGGCAAAAGTGGCCTTTATAGATGGGTGGTCGTTTTAGACAGGTTCATGGTGGCTACTTTGAAGTTTTAAACTTTTAACAAATTAAGAGGTACCTCTGCGTTTTTTAGTCTAAAAAAAATGCAGTTTAGTACTAGCTCAAGTATGCATACATTTTAAACCCAAAATCCACCTGTCGTTGTTACTGCCTGTCTAAAATCACACTTTACCCATCGAAAGACGAATGGACGGGTCGCGAGAAGAAACGCTGGTTCAAAATTTGGTTAATACAAAATTTATTTGCTTTAAAGTGAATAAATGTTGTTTTGAGCAAAATGTTCGGCTGAACACCTTTATGAAATCAACCCCAGGTGGTCATTCAAAGTTTATCATGCATGATTTTGGGGGAATTTTGAGTGGTCTTTATGGATAGGTGGTCTTTCTGTGGAGCTAGGTGGTCACTTAGACAGGTTTGACTGTCTGTAGACAAAATATCAAATAATTCAAATCTGTAGTGTATATTTTGTCACACTACACATGTAGGACCGACCACAGTGGGAGTGACCACCACGCGGGAACCGACCACCACGCGGGAACCGACCACCACGCCGGAACCGACCACCACGCCGGAACCGACCACCACGCCGGAACCGACCACCACGCCGGAACCGACCACCACGCCGGAACCGACCACCACGCCGGAACCGACCACCACGCCGGAACCGACCACCACGCCGGAACCGACCACCACGCCGGAACCGACCACCACGCCGGAACCGACCACCACGCCGGAACCGACCACCACGCCGGAACCGACCACCACGCCGGAACCGACCACCACGCCGGAACCGACCACCACGCCGGAACCGACCACCACGCCGGAACCGACCACCACGCCGGAACCATCTACTACAGGTATTTTTCTTGTGTACCAATTTTATTATTGGGGCCTTTCCCCAAGTCGCGCCGAGGAGCCTTCCCCCAAGCCGCGCCGATGAGCCTTCCACCAAGTTGTGCCAAGGGGCTTGTTGAGTTTAGGGGCCTTCCCCAAACCTAACACTCAGAACCTTCATTGACTTTTAACTTCTAACGTTACTGAAAACCTTCCCCGAATTTTCTTTCTCACACCTAGACACTTAACCAAACACCTAGCCCACTCTGAAGCGAAACAATTAAATTACAGGAACCGGCCCCCAAAAAGTACTAGAAAAATGGGTCAAATCTAGTGCTTTAGATTTGTGTATTTTTGTGCTTTTACAGGTTGCAGTCCAGTCATGTGCCTGATTTATTGTGAACATGGCACGGCTACAGATGAAGACGGCTGCTTTATCTGCAAATGCAATAAACCCCCAACTGGTATGTTACAAAAATGCTCAAACATGCTCTCAAAAGTATTTTAACGGAAGTCACAAATAGAGCATATGCAGACGTTATACTCTTTATTCGATGAGATAGGTCACTACTTCAAATCAGTAAAATGTTTAATGCAATGTACACGGGATAATTTATATTATATTGAGTTTCAACCCTTTTTAAAATGTGGTTTTTTCCCTTTTTAGCAACAACACTAAGTGCCACTGCATCGGTGTCCGATACTGCAACAGAAGCCATGTCAGACACAACATCAGCAGGTCCGACAGAAGAATCCAGGACTGAGACAGTTCCACCACTGGTCACAACCACAACTACTTCAAGGACACAAAGCTCAATGGAAACAAGAACCACAGAAGTTCCCCCTTCTGTCACATCCATTGAGGACTCTATCGCCACGACTGACCCCACCAACACAACTATCACCATATACACCCAGTTGCCTGCTCGTATCGAACTTATTGTAGAAACTGACACGCCTGCCATCTCAACAGAATTTGTCTTTTCCGCAGAGCCTCCAGATGCAATTGAAAGTATTACTAATGTAACCGAGAAAGGGTTGATCATCTTTGATATAAGGACGTCGAAAGCTGCGTATTCTACGATTTTGGTGACTACAACGGAGGCATCGGATATGATAATTATCGTGGAGACAATTGATGCAGAAAATACGGCAGCCATAGCATTTGGAATATTGGATGTTACTTTGCCATCGTCGGATCAACCAGTCACAACATCGCCTGTGAATCAGACTGCTGATGGTTTGGCCTCTGAAGCAACAGCTGAGCGAACCACAGTTGCTGCTGAGCGGACCACGGCTGCAAGTCTACTTCCACCAGTATTGCACACATTTAGTCAGGCTTTGTTTGCAATGGAAGGTGACGTTATTCAAGCCTTTGTCTCCACTTTAGGCCTGACACAGTATACTCTCGTCATATTCAAGACCAGCCCAGAGCAATCCACCGAAGTGTTAGTCAGGACAAATCCAATTGGTGCTGCATCAGACCTCGGGACACAGGAGTCTGCACAGACACAAAGGACAACTTTTACAACATCGGGCCCAACTAATACCACAATTTTAGTGACACTGGTGGATGGGGGTATCATCACCTTCAATGTAGAAACAACGGATTCTTCGAGTCTAGTTACTCTGTCAAAAGTCACCGACGCATTTCCAACTGTTCCACCAACAATGGAATTGGCACCAACAACGAGATCTGGGCCAGTTGTGGATGACTTCAGAAGATTCTTGAGAACCGAAGGAAGTACAACCGTGAGAGCTAGTGTATCAACAAAGAGTCCTGCAATTTACACACTGGTTATTTATACAAGAAACCCTGAGCAAACAGTCAATGTCAGTCTGCTGGCAGAACCAGCAGGTGCTGTGTTTGACGAAGTGAGACAAACATACGACGATCCAGGGGCACTTCATATAACATTCAGAACATCAGAACCTGTCAATGTTTCTTTGATTCTGTCACTTCTCGAATCGGCAAACATTTCCTTTAAAGTTGACACCGAAGACCAATCCAGTGTAGTTTTGCTTCAAGATGACAGAGAAGATGTTTCTTCAACAAAGCAACCAGTGCTCCCAACCCAAACTGTCCCAGATGTGGATGACTTCAGAAGATTCTTGAGAACCGAAGGAAGTACAACCGTGAGAGCTAGTGTATCAACAAAGAGTCCTGCAAATTACACACTGGTTATTTATACAAGAAACCCTGAGCAGACAGTCAATGTCAGTCTGCTGGCAGAACCAGCAGGTGCTGTGTTTGACGAAGTGAGACAAACATACGACGATTCAGGGGCACTTCATATAACATTCAGAACATCAGAACCGGTCAATGTTTCTTTGACTCTGTCACTTCTCGAATCGGCAAACATTTCCTTTAAAGTTGACACTGAAGACCAATCCAGTGTAGTTTTGCTTCAAGATGACAGAGAAGATGTTTCTTCAACAAAGCAACCAGTTCTCCCAACCCAAACTGTCCCAGATGTGGATGACTTCAGAAGATTCTTGAGAACCGAAGGAAGTACAACCGTGAGAGCTAGTGTATCAACAAAGAGTCCTGCAAATTACACACTGGTTATTTATACAAGAAACCCTGAGCAGACAGTCAATGTCAGTCTGCTGGCAGAACCAGCAGGTGCTGTGTTTGACGAAGTGAGACAAACATACGACGATTCAGGGGCACTTCATATAACATTCAGAACATCAGAACCGGTCAATGTTTCTTTGACTCTGTCACTTCTCGAATCGGCAAACATTTCCTTTAAAGTTGACACTGAAGACCAATCCAGTGTAGTTTTGCTTCAAGATGACAGAGAAGATGTTTCTTCAACAAAGCAACCAGTTCTCCCAACCCAAACTGTCCCAGATGTGGATGACTTCAGAAGATTCTTGAGAACCGAAGGAAGTACAACCGTGAGAGCTAGTGTATCAACAAAGAGTCCTGCAAATTACACACTGGTTATTTATACAAGAAACCCTGAGCAAACAGTCAATGTCAGTCTGCTGGCAGAACCAGCAGGTGCTGTGTTTGACGAAGTGAGACAAACATACGACGATCCAGGGGCACTTCATATAACATTCAGAACATCAGAACCTGTCAATGTTTCTTTGATTCTGTCACTTCTCGAATCGGCAAACATTTCCTTTAAAGTTGACACCGAAGACCAATCCAGTGTAGTTTTGCTTCAAGATGACAGAGAAGATGTTTCTTCAACAAAGCAACCAGTGCTCCCAACCCAAACTGTCCCAGATGTGGATGACTTCAGAAGATTCTTGAGAACCGAAGGAAGTACAACCGTGAGAGCTAGTGTATCAACAAAGAGTCCTGCAAATTACACACTGGTTATTTATACAAGAAACCCTGAGCAGACAGTCAATGTCAGTCTGCTGGCAGAACCAGCAGGTGCTGTGTTTGACGAAGTGAGACAAACATACGACGATTCAGGGGCACTTCATATAACATTCAGAACATCAGAACCGGTCAATGTTTCTTTGACTCTGTCACTTCTCGAATCGGCAAACATTTCCTTTAAAGTTGACACTGAAGACCAATCCAGTGTAGTTTTGCTTCAAGATGACAGAGAAGATGTTTCTTCAACAAAGCAACCAGTTCTCCCAACCCAAACTGTCCCAGATGTGGATGACTTCAGAAGATTCTTGAGAACCGAAGGAAGTACAACCGTGAGAGCTAGTGTATCAACAAAGAGTCCTGCAAATTACACACTGGTTATTTATACAAGGAACCCTGAGCAGACAGTCAATGTCAGTCTGCTGGCAGAACCAGCAGGTGCTGTCTTTGACGAAGTGAGACAAACATACGACGATCAAGGGGCACTTCATATAACATTCAGAACATCAGAACCTGTCGATGTTTCTTCGATTCTGTCACTTCTCCAATCGGCAAACATTTCCTTTGAAGTTGACACTGAAGACCAATCCAGTGTAGTTTTGCTTCAAGATGACAGAGAAGATGTTTCTTCAACAAAGCAACCAGTTCTCCCAACCCAAACTGTCCCAGTTGTGGATGACTTCAGAAGATTCTTGAGAACCGAAGGAAGTACAACCATGAGAGCTAGTGTATCAACAAAGAGTCCTGCAAATTACACACTGGTTATTTATACAAGGAACCCTGAGCAGACAGTCAATGTCAGTCTGCTGGCAGAACCAGCAGGTGCTGTGTTTGACGAAGTGAGACAAACATACGACGATCAAGGGGCACTTCATATAACATTCAGAACATCAGAACCGGTCAATGTTTCTTTGATTCTGTCACTTCTCGAATCGGCAAATATTTCCTTTGAAGTTGACACTGAAGACCAATCCAGTGTAGTTTTGCTTCAAGATGACAGAGAAGATGTTTCTTCAACAAAGCAACCAGTTCTCCCAACCCAAACTGTCCCAGATGTGGATGACTTCAGAAGATTCTTGAGAACCGAAGGAAGTACAACCGTGAGAGCTAGTGTATCAACAAAGAGTCCTGCAAATTACACACTGGTTATTTATACAAGGAACCCTGAGCAGACAGTCAATGTCAGTCTGCTGGCAGAACCAGCAGGTGCTGTCTTTGACGAAGTGAGACAAACATACGACGATCCAGGGGCACTTCATATAACATTCAGAACATCAGAACCTGTCAATGTTTCTTTGATTCTGTCACTTCTCGAATCGGCAAACATTTCCTTTAAAGTTGACACCGAAGACCAATCCAGTGTAGTTTTGCTTCAAGATGACAGAGAAGATGTTTCTTCAACAAAGCAACCAGTTCTCCCAACCCAAACTGTCCCAGATGTGGATGACTTCAGAAGATTCTTGAGAACCGAAGGAAGTACAACCGTGAGAGCTAGTGTATCAACAAAGAGTCCTGCAAATTACACACTGGTTATTTATACAAGGAACCCTGAGCAGACAGTCAATGTCAGTCTGCTGGCAGAACCAGCAGGTGCTGTCTTTGACGAAGTGAGACAAACATACGACGATCCAGGGGCACTTCATATAACATTCAGAACATCAGAACCTGTCAATGTTTCTTTGATTCTGTCACTTCTCGAATCGGCAAACATTTCCTTTAAAGTTGACACCGAAGACCAATCCAGTGTAGTTTTGCTTCAAGATGACAGAGAAGATGTTTCTTCAACAAAGCAACCAGTTCTCCCAACCCAAACTGTCCCAGATGTGGATGACTTCAGAAGATTCTTGAGAACCGAAGGAAGTACAACCGTGAGAGCTAGTGTATCAACAAAGAGTCCTGCAAATTACACACTGGTTATTTATACAAGGAACCCTGAGCAGACAGTCAATGTCAGTCTGCTGGCAGAACCAGCAGGTGCTGTCTTTGACGAAGTGAGACAAACGTACGACGATGCAGGGGCACTTCATATAACATTCAGAACATCAGAACCGGTCAATGTTTCTTTGATTCTGTCACTTCTCGAATCGGCAAACATTTCCTTTGAAGTTGACACCGAAGACCAATCCAGTGTAGTTTTGCTTCAAGATGACGGAGAAGATGTTTCTTCAACAAAGCAACCAGTTCTCCCAACCCAAACTGTCCCAGATGTGGATGACTTCAGAAGATTCTTGAGAACCGAAGGAAGTACAACCGTGAGAGCTAGTGTATCAACAAAGAGTCCTGCAAATTACACACTGGTTATTTATACAAGGAACCCTGAGCAGACAGTCAATGTCAGTCTGCTGGCAGAACCAGCTGGTGCTGTCTTTGACGAAGTGAGACAAACATACGACGATCCAGGGGCACTTCATATAACATTCAGAACATCAGAACCTGTCAATGTTTCTTTGATTCTGTCACTTCTCGAATCGGCAAACATTTCCTTTAAAGTTGACACCGAAGACCAATCCAGTGTAGTTTTGCTTCAAGATGACAGAGAAGATGTTTCTTCAACAAAGCAACCAGTTCTCCCTACCCAAACTGTCCCAGATGTGGATGACTTCAGAAGATTCTTGAGAACCGAAGGAAGTACAACCGTGAGTGCTAGTGTATCAACAAAGAGTCCTGCAAATTACACACTGGTTATTTATACAAGGAACCCTGAGCAGACAGTCAATGTCAGTCTGCTGGCAGAACCAGCAGGTGCTGTCTTTGACGAAGTGAGACAAACGTACGACGATGCAGGGGCACTTCATATAACATTCAGAACATCAGAACCGGTCAATGTTTCTTTGATTCTGTCACTTCTCGAATCGGCAAACATTTCCTTTGAAGTTGACACCGAAGACCAATCCAGTGTAGTTTTGCTTCAAGATGACAGAGAAGATGTTTCTTCAACAAAGCAACCAGTTCTCCCAACCCAAACTGTCCCAGATGTGGATGACTTCAGAAGATTCTTGAGAACCGAAGGAAGTACAACCGTGAGAGCTAGTGTATCAACAAAGAGTCCTGCAAATTACACACTGGTTATTTATACAAGGAACCCTGAGCAGACAGTCAATGTCAGTCTGCTGGCAGAACCAGCAGGTGCTGTCTTTGACGAAGTGAGACAAACATACGACGATCCAGGGGCACTTCATATAACATTCAGAACATCAGAACCTGTCAATGTTTCTTTGATTCTGTCACTTCTCGAATCGGCAAACATTTCCTTTGAAGTTGACACCGAAGACCAATCCAGTGTAGTTTTGCTTCAAGATGACAGAGAAGATGTTTCTTCAACAAAGCAACCAGTTCTCCCAACCCAAACTGTCCCAGATGTGGATGACTTCAGAAGATTCTTGAGAACCGAAGGAAGTACAACCGTGAGAGCTAGTGTATCAACAAAGAGTCCTGCAAATTACACACTGGTTATTTATACAAGGAACCCTGAGCAGACAGTCAATGTCAGTCTGCTGGCAGAACCAGCAGGTGCTGTCTTTGACGAAGTGAGACAAACGTACGACGATGCAGGGGCACTTCATATAACATTCAGAACATCAGAACCGGTCAATGTTTCTTTGATTCTGTCACTTCTCGAATCGGCAAACATTTCCTTTGAAGTTGACACCGAAGACCAATCCAGTGTAGTTTTGCTTCAAGATGACGGAGAAGATGTTTCTTCAACAAAGCAACCAGTTCTCCCAACCCAAACTGTCCCAGATGTGGATGACTTCAGAAGATTCTTGAGAACCGAAGGAAGTACAACCGTGAGAGCTAGTGTATCAACAAAGAGTCCTGCAAATTACACACTGGTTATTTATACAAGGAACCCTGAGCAGACAGTCAATGTCAGTCTGCTGGCAGAACCAGCTGGTGCTGTCTTTGACGAAGTGAGACAAACATACGACGATCCAGGGGCACTTCATATAACATTCAGAACATCAGAACCTGTCAATGTTTCTTTGATTCTGTCACTTCTCGAATCGGCAAACATTTCCTTTAAAGTTGACACCGAAGACCAATCCAGTGTAGTTTTGCTTCAAGATGACAGAGAAGATGTTTCTTCAACAAAGCAACCAGTTCTCCCTACCCAAACTGTCCCAGATGTGGATGACTTCAGAAGATTCTTGAGAACCGAAGGAAGTACAACCGTGAGTGCTAGTGTATCAACAAAGAGTCCTGCAAATTACACACTGGTTATTTATACAAGGAACCCTGAGCAGACAGTCAATGTCAGTCTGCTGGCAGAACCAGCAGGTGCTGTCTTTGACGAAGTGAGACAAACGTACGACGATGCAGGGGCACTTCATATAACATTCAGAACATCAGAACCGGTCAATGTTTCTTTGATTCTGTCACTTCTCGAATCGGCAAACATTTCCTTTGAAGTTGACACCGAAGACCAATCCAGTGTAGTTTTGCTTCAAGATGACAGAGAAGATGTTTCTTCAACAAAGCAACCAGTTCTCCCAACCCAAACTGTCCCAGATGTGGATGACTTCAGAAGATTCTTGAGAACCGAAGGAAGTACAACCGTGAGAGCTAGTGTATCAACAAAGAGTCCTGCAAATTACACACTGGTTATTTATACAAGGAACCCTGAGCAGACAGTCAATGTCAGTCTGCTGGCAGAACCAGCAGGTGCTGTCTTTGACGAAGTGAGACAAACATACGACGATCCAGGGGCACTTCATATAACATTCAGAACATCAGAACCTGTCAATGTTTCTTTGATTCTGTCACTTCTCGAATCGGCAAACATTTCCTTTGAAGTTGACACCGAAGACCAATCCAGTGTAGTTTTGCTTCAAGATGACAGAGAAGATGTTTCTTCAACAAAGCAACCAGTTCTCCCAACCCAAACTGTCCCAGATGTGGATGACTTCAGAAGATTCTTGAGAACCGAAGGAAGTACAACCGTGAGAGCTAGTGTATCAACAAAGAGTCCTGCAAATTACACACTGGTTATTTATACAAGGAACCCTGAGCAGACAGTCAATGTCAGTCTGCTGGCAGAACCAGCAGGTGCTGTCTTTGACGAAGTGAGACAAACATACGACGATCCAGGGGCACTTCATATAACATTCAGAACATCAGAACCTGTCAATGTTTCTTTGATTCTGTCACTTCTCGAATCGGCAAACATTTCCTTTAAAGTTGACACGGAAGACCAATCCAGTGTAGTTTTGCTTCAAGATGACAGAGAAGATGTTTCTTCAACAAAGCAACCAGTTCTCCCAACCCAAACTGTCCCAGATGTGGATGACTTCAGAAGATTCTTGAGAACCGAAGGAAGTACAACCGTGAGTGCTAGTGTATCAACAAAGAGTCCTGCAAATTACACACTGGTTATTTATACAAGGAACCCTGAGCAGACAGTCAATGTTAGTCTGCTGGCAGAACCAGCAGGTGCTGTCTTTGACGAAGTGAGACAAACGTACGACGATGCAGGGGCACTTCATATAACATTCAGAACATCAGAACCGGTCAATGTTTCTTTGATTCTGTCACTTCTCGAATCGGCAAACATTTCCTTTGAAGTTGACACCGAAGACCAATCCAGTGTAGTTTTGCTTCAAGATGACAGAGAAGATGTTTCTTCAACAAAGCAACCAGTTCTCCCAACCCAAACTGTCCCAGATGTGGATGACTTCAGAAGATTCTTGAGAACCGAAGGAAGTACAACCGTGAGAGCTAGTGTATCAACAAAGAGTCCTGCAAATTACACACTGGTTATTTATACAAGGAACCCTGAGCAGACAGTCAATGTCAGTCTGCTGGCAGAACCAGCAGGTGCTGTCTTTGACGAAGTGAGACAAACATACGACGATCCAGGGGCACTTCATATAACATTCAGAACATCAGAACCTGTCAATGTTTCTTTGATTCTGTCACTTCTCGAATCGGCAAACATTTCCTTTAAAGTTGACACCGAAGACCAATCCAGTGTAGTTTTGCTTCAAGATGACAGAGAAGATGTTTCTTCAACAAAGCAACCAGTTCTCCCAACCCAAACTGTCCCAGATGTGGATGACTTCAGAAGATTCTTGAGAACCGAAGGAAGTACAACCGTGAGAGCTAGTGTATCAACAAAGAGTCCTGCAAATTACACACTGGTTATTTATACAAGGAACCCTGAGCAGACAGTCAATGTCAGTCTGCTGGCAGAACCAGCAGGTGCTGTCTTTGACGAAGTGAGACAAACATACGACGATCCAGGGGCACTTCATATAACATTCAGAACATCAGAACCTGTCAATGTTTCTTTGATTCTGTCACTTCTCGAATCGGCAAACATTTCCTTTAAAGTTGACACGGAAGACCAATCCAGTGTAGTTTTGCTTCAAGATGACAGAGAAGATGTTTCTTCAACAAAGCAACCAGTTCTCCCAACCCAAACTGTCCCAGATGTGGATGACTTCAGAAGATTCTTGAGAACCGAAGGAAGTACAACCGTGAGTGCTAGTGTATCAACAAAGAGTCCTGCAAATTACACACTGGTTATTTATACAAGGAACCCTGAGCAGACAGTCAATGTCAGTCTGCTGGCAGAACCAGCAGGTGCTGTCTTTGACGTAGTGAGACAAACGTACGACGATGCAGGGGCACTTCATATAACATTCAGAACATCAGAACCGGTCAATGTTTCTTTGATTCTGTCACTTCTCGAATCGGCAAACATTTCCTTTGAAGTTGACACCGAAGACCAATCCAGTGTAGTTTTGCTTCAAGATGACAGAGAAGATGTTTCTTCAACAAAGCAACCAGTTCTCCCAACCCAAACTGTCCCAGATGTGGATGACTTCAGAAGATTCTTGAGAACCGAAGGAAGTACAACCGTGAGAGCTAGTGTATCAACAAAGAGTCCTGCAAATTACACACTGGTTATTTATACAAGGAACCCTGAGCAGACAGTCAATGTCAGTCTGCTGGCAGAACCAGCAGGTGCTGTCTTTGACGAAGTGAGACAAACATACGACGATCCAGGGGCACTTCATATAACATTCAGAACATCAGAACCTGTCAATGTTTCTTTGATTCTGTCACTTCTCGAATCGGCAAACATTTCCTTTAAAGTTGACACCGAAGACCAATCCAGTGTAGTTTTGCTTCAAGATGACAGAGAAGATGTTTCTTCAACAAAGCAACCAGTTCTCCCAACCCAAACTGTCCCAGATGTGGATGACTTCAGAAGATTCTTGAGAACCGAAGGAAGTACAACCGTGAGAGCTAGTGTATCAACAAAGAGTCCTGCAAATTACACACTGGTTATTTATACAAGGAACCCTGAGCAGACAGTCAATGTCAGTTTGCTGGCAGAACCAGCAGGTGCTGTCTTTGACGAAGTGAGACAAACGTACGACGATGCAGGGGCACTTCATATAACATTCAGAACATCAGAACCGGTCAATGTTCCTTTGATTCTGTCACTTCTCGAATCGGCAAACATTTCCTTTAAAGTTGACACTGAAGACCAATCCAGTGTAGTTTTGCTTCAAGATGACAGAGAAGATGTTTCTTCAACAAAGCAACCAGTTCTCCCAACCCAAACTGTCCCAGATGTGGATGACTTCAGAAGATTCTTGAGAACCGAAGGAAGTACAACCGTGAGAGCTAGTGTATCAACAAAGAGTCCTGCAAATTACACACTGGTTATTTATACAAGAAACCCTGAGCAGACAGTCAATGTCAGTCTGCTGGCAGAACCAGCAGGTGCTGTGTTTGACGAAGTGAGACAAACATACGACGATTCGGGGGCACTTCATATAACATTCAGAACATCAGAACCGGTCAATGTTTCTTTGACTCTGTCACTTCTCGAATCGGCAAACATTTCCTTTGAAGTTGACACCGAAGACCAATCCAGTGTAGTTTTGCTTCAAGATGACAGAGAAGATGTTTCTTCAACAAAGCGACCCGATCTTTCAACTGACTCGACTGAGAGAACATTAGTACATACACTGAGAACTGAGGGAAATGCTACTGTCAGAGCCATTTCTACTTCAAACAGTACGTCACTAGTCACACTGATTATACACACAAGGAACCCATGTGAAACTGTTAATATCAGTTATGAGACAATACCATCTGATGCCATTTTTTATGTCAAAAGATTGTTTAACTTTAATCCGGATTACTTGAGCTTTAGCTTCAGGACAGGAGAGGCAGCCATGACATCCGTTACTATAAATTTGTTGGAGCCAGCTTATGTTTCTTTTGAAGTAGAAACAGAAGACCAATATGCTTCCATTAGCCTCAGTGAAGACTCGGAAAAGATGTCAGTTATCCCACCTTTATCAACATTACCCACTGGCCTCGTGGATATTCAAAACTTTGAAAGAATGTTAAGCACCGAAGGATATTCCACTGTGACTGCTTTTGTCTCAACTATGCATCCTGCAAATTATACCCTGCTCGTATATACCAGGAATCCTGCAGAGAATGCCAATGTTACTGTTGAAACTGATCCTCCTGATCTTGCTAGTAACATTCAAAAGTTCCAGAGTGATGATCCTGAATCGTTGCTAGTCATGTTTAGAACGTTTGTGAGTGTGGAGACATCACTGACGATACGGTTGCTTGATGCGGCAAACATATCCTTGGAGGTCCAGACTGCAGACCCATCTGCAGTAATAAGACTTGGTGAGGATGTGGATAATGACTTGACTGTTGAACCGAAGGCTCCTGTAGAGATGCCCTCTGAACCAGCAGCTTTACAGACATTCACAGGGACTGTGGATTCTGCTGGCAATACAATAGTACGAGCTTTTGCATCAACCGTTGGTCCTGCGACGTACTCACTTCTGTTGCACACAAGCGGTTCATCTCTCAATTCAAAGGTGAAACTGAAAACAGAACCACCGTGCATTGCCCAAGATTTAGAGGTGATCAGAGGTAGTGATCCAGAATCACTACAGATGATTTTCCAAGCTGAGGAAGCGGTGAGCGCTACTTTTATCATTATGCTCATGGAACCAGCCAATGTGACACTGAGCGTTGATACCGATGAGTGTACTGTGATAGATTTAGTGAAGGAAGTTGAAACTACTTCTGTAACTAGAGTGCTCAGTTCACAAGGAAGTACTGATGTTAGAGCTTTTGCCTCGTCACGAAGCCCTGCCACTTATACAATGATCATCTATACGGAGAACCCAATGGAAACTGTAATTGTAAGCCTTGAGACTGTGCCCGCCAACGCCGCTTTGGACTTTGTGGAGATGGTCGAAGATGATCCACAAGCGTTGAGAGTTACCTTCAGAACACAAGAAGCTGCAGATGTTATACTGAATGTGAATTTGCAAAGATCGGCAAATATTTCCCTCCAAGTTGACACAGCAGATCAGAAGAGCATGGTATCTCTTGAAGAGGATTCCGTCATCTTATCAACAGTGGAGACGCAACTTCCAACGCAAATGTCCACCGAACCAGCGATCATGGAAAGTAACACCAGATTCCTGAACACACAGGGAGGTACATCTGTCAGAGCAGCTGTTTCCGTAGATAGTCCTGCCACCTACGCCTTGGTAATTTTTACAAGGAATCCGGGCCAGACAGTGAACGTAAGCCTGATAACCATTCCTGCAAATGCCAGTTATGATGTGATACGCCAGATAAGTCTAGACCCAGAAGCATTGATGTTGACATTTAAAACTCGGGAGTCTGTCGATGTTGCTGTGTCCATTAGTCTCTCTGAAGCTGCAAATATTTCACTTAAGGTTGACTCTGCGGGTCTGCTTTCAGAATTTACCCTTGTTGACTCGGAGCTTGAAGTCACTACCACACCACTTGCTACTCGTCCTACACAGTCCATCCATACACTGGTAACCAGTGACAGTGCAGTTGTTGAAGCCTATGTATCCACTAGTGCACCAGCCGACTTCACTCTTACTATATCCACTGAAAATCAGGAAACTGTGAGTATTATGGTTGACACCCAACCGGCCAACCTTTCATCTGACCCCAGAAGATTCTCCAGAGGTGATGGTCAGACCTTGCTTGTGCTTTTCATGGTCTTGGAACCTGCGAACACAACAGTGAGAATCGTCCTGACAAATGCCGCAGTCATTTCTCTAGAAGTGGAAACAGTGGGCAATATTTATGCCCAGCTTGTGGAAGTCACTGATGACATTGCAACACAGCCGATTGCCACTCAACCTACCCTAGGTCCTAATGAAGTACAAGTTCTGACAGAGACGTTCTTCACATTGGGACCAGCAGATGTAACTTTCCGATTCCTCATAGGCGATCCAGCAACCATTAACATCACGCTTAATGGTACATCACAAGGCACACTGTACCCTGGCTTAGATGGTGATGTGCGGTTGATAACTGCTGAGGAAGGCGTGCCAAGTCGATTTGTTCTAACTGTGACACCCCCTGCTAACTTTACCTTCACTGTGACCACTGAAGATGCTGTGCTAATAGAGACAGTTGTGGAATCGCTCAACCTGGACAGAATTATGTTCTCTGTCGACACATCTCTCTTGCCAGCTGAACCAACCGATAGCATGATTGGTGAGTATATTGTCTTTTTTGGAGTTACATGACCGAATGGATTGGGTCACTGATCACTGGGCTGGGTGCATTCTCCTCCACCACCCCCCCCCCCCCCCCCCCCCCCCCCCCCCCCACCCCCGAAAAAAAACCCCATAAATTTGTTTAAATTGAGGGAGGGTGGCCAGTCATATCGGCTTATTGCGGACGCACAAAATGCATAACAATTTTTTTTTATTGTAAAAATTAAGTCTGAGCAGGGGGGATTTTGACCCCCGAAACACTCTCCCCCCCACCCCCCCTCTGGATTCGCGCCTGGGAATGTGCGTTGTATAAATTTAATAATTATTGTTAATAGGGTTGAGACGAAATGAAGAGATCAAAGTGCGTGTGTCAGATTCTTGAAAACCTCAATCCTCCAATTTTACACATGAGCACCAAAGCATCATATAAATGTTTTACAAGTACATATCATCGGCATGCAGACTTGAACAAAAAGTACCACCCCAGAACTTTGTCCGCTAAAGAAGTATTTTTTTCTTGATCCGGTTCTTGATCGTTTCACCAATGTGTGCCATACTACATGTAACTTTAGCTATACTTGTTTGAATTAGTTTTGCAGTCATAGCTTCACTAATTTTTTTCATCAGTTGTTTCCAGTTGAAAATGAGAGATTTGTTATATTTGGTTTTTCTTTTTTGAGTTTTTTTTTTTGAGTTTTTATATTCAGTTTTCAGATGTTAACCCAGCATTATTTGTTACCTGCACTACTAAACAGATTTGAAGGATCATGTTTTTTATAGTTATAAACCGAAATTATCATGTGATTGGTTACCGAGTTGTGAACAGAACATAAAGTACATCACTTCAATTGGAGCTCAGCATACGCTTCACCAAGTGCTAAAGTGATCACTTGCGCCTGAACATTTTAGAGGGATAAGGTCTGATCCTTCGATTCTGTTCAAGTAGTGTATTAGGGTTCAGGGTGTACTTAAATTTACTTCAGAATTGGTTGTATGATTGGATGAATTTTTAACCGAAGTTCTGAAGAGGTTTTTGATTGTGCGCCTCAATGAATACAGGGTTATCATCAACACAAGCCTCACCAGTTTCCCCAACCTTGGATCGTGTAATCCTTGTCAGAGAATTGAAGACCGACAGGGCTGGATCATTTCAGGCCGTAGCATCAACTGGGGGTCGAGCAAATTATTCCCTGATAGTTTACGTCAACGATCCTCTCCAGAATGCCAAAGTTAACGTCTTAACTATCCCCCAGGGGTTGGCAGGAGATTTCCAAGTTGAAATCTTGGAGAATCCAAGAGCCCTTTCTGTACTCTTTGTGACACGTGAAGCTTCAGATACAATTGTCTTTTTGTCATTGTTGGCTGCTGGAAATATCTCGTTCACTGTTGAAACCTTGGGATCGTCAAGTACCGCAGAAATTCTACGCGTCTCGCAACCAATCGGGTCTTCAGTTAGCCCATCTCTAATGTCTACGTCATCGCCCAGGACGACGCTTCCAAGTCAAGAAACAACTCTCTCGCAGACGGTCTACACCAGAGAGTTGACCACAAGTGGACCATCAGTAGTCGTCGCCATGACTACCTCAAACTCTCCAGCCGTCTTTGAACTTCTAGTGGCCATTTCAAATCCAGAGGAAGCAACTGAAATCGGCATTGTGACAGTCCCGCCAGGCCTGGTGACTGACTTAAGTATAACTCAAGAGGATGATCCGGAGCGGTTAGCCATTCGATTCCGAACCTTAGAGGCTGCTTATAGCTTAATATCAGCACCACTGAAGGAATCTGCACGTGTCTCTTTGAGAGTGGAAACAATGGATGCTTCAGCCGTTGTAGAGCTCAGTCAAAATACTACTGAGAGTCTCGTAACTCCAAGCATGACCACGCGTTCTCCTCCAATGATGACCTCTTCCATTCCCATGACGACATCCGACTCGCGACCCACCAATCCCTTCGCAATAACCAGGACACTTAGCACAGGTGGGGATGCCTCCATTGAAGCATTTGCCTCACTCGATCAACCAGCAAATTTTTCAGTGACTGTTTATACAAGGAACCCTGCTCAAACCGTTCTCCTAAGTGTCCTCACAGATCCTCAAGGAGTCGGCGCCAATATCAGGGTTAGGATAATGCAAAATCCGGAAGCATATGTCTTGCAATTTCAGACCTCAGTTGCAGCTGATGCTATAGTTTACATTAACACAATGGAGGCTGCCAATATCTACTTCACGGCCCAAGCAGCTCAGCAATTTAGTCCTTCCAGTCGCGTCACTCTCGTCCTCATGGGAGTGTCCACTATGGCACCACCAACCGGACCAACATCAACAGACTTGTTACCTACATTTAATCCAATCACACAGCCAGGACCCCCAACCGAGACCAATTTACTAAACTCCACCCAGTCGATCCAGATTATCGGGCCATCCCAAACTGCTGTTCTCATTGAAGCCAAATCGCCATCCTCGATCTTAATCGACGTCAGTGGTCAGGCAGACTTTATCCTAACCGTCACGCCAGAAGACGCCATACAAACTGAACAGTCCGTCTCAAGTCCACTCGGCTCATTCATACGGCTGAGTGTATTGAGACCTCTGAATGCCACTGTGATAGTAGTAACTGAAGACGATGCAGTGTTAGTAACTACGGTTACCAGTGTTGAGACTGATGCGGCTTTGGTTATCATCGTTACACATGACCAAAGGCAGTCAACATTGTCGCCTGCAGGTACGAATGTAAAGTATTCTGTTCATATTTCGGTTCTAGAGTCATATTGGGTGGAGGTGGGGTGGGACGTGATGGGTAGACCAGATGCCAATTTTATGGTACTTCTAAGCAAAACAATTCGCTTAGCACAGAATTTCTTTGCTTTGTAAAATATATTACAAGACAAAATTGTATACTTCACCTCTCCATTTTTATATTTTGTTGTAAATTTAGTCCTCATATTCTGACCATAACAGTCTTTCTCATAGGCTAAGTGACGGGACAAACCAAATGCATGTTATTTAAGGTTTGTTTTGCCTCTGCCCAACGTAATTATTAACACACTGTACTCGCTGTATAATCAATTTCCAAACCAAATACAGTTCATAAAACTACCAGTTTTGGAGAGATCACAGCAGGAAACACTTGAACAGAAAAACATGCGTAGGGGTAGAAAGGTAGAAAGTATAACAAAGGGTTAGAGATAACAGGATGGGGAAACATTATGGGAAGGATTAGGGGAGTGGGTTTCGATTTCTTGATTTTTATAAGAATAATGCTTACAGAGACCACTCTGAAATCCCAAAAATTTAAAATAATTGGAAGCAAATTCAAAACTACCACAACTTAATTTTCAAACAGATGTAACGACTACAATGACTGAAAATCCAGCATCAAGTGCGGTTGTAGTCAGGACCCTGCGGACCTATCGTCCTGGCGTAAGGATCCAAGCCCAGGCTTTTACCACTGGACCGTCGAACTTCATCTTGGTGGTCTTCACCAGAAGACCGGAAGAGACCACGGACATTTTTGTTCAGACAAAACCCAGTGGCCAGGCGGTAGATTTGAATGTCGCACTCGGCGACAATCCAGAAAGGACCATGATTACGTTTAAGACAACACAGCCAACGAAAGTGACTACCACAGTGTTTTTGGACGAACCAGCAAACATCTCCTTCACTGTAACGAATATCATTGACGACAAAGTATCGCTGATTAACCTGTCCGATATGGGACCAACGGTAACTGAAAGTAAAATCGCCAGCAACATCTCTAGAACTTTTGTGACGCCAGGTGGTGGAACATCATCCGTTTTAATCTATACACTGGAGCCGTCGGCGATTTACGTCTTTGTTAACATTTCCGCAAGCCTAAGCTTGAATGTAGAACCACCGGGGTCTGTTCAGATAGAAGCGCTCGACATACCAGGGTTCAGTGCTGTGAAGCTAGTGGCAGTCGTCCCTGTAAACAGCACTCTGTTTGTGAAAACTGCGACAACAGAACCCGTGTTTATTGAGACCATAGTGGAGTCTGTTAATCCCGGGTTGGCTGTGATATCGATCGAAGATGAAGCCAACTCGACAGACGGACTCACTGTTAGTACAGTTGTTTTACCAGTGAGGACTAGAGGTAGGTAATGCGGTCTCTGAAACGGGGATTTTTATCATTTTGGTTACACCTCATTTGTCATCCAGCACCATGCAAATCATCATATGCTTTGCAGGTAACTCATGCGTCAAACTTTTTGTTTATTTCAACACTGCTCCATTCATCAGTTCTACCTCACTCTCTCACATTTGTGAAATATACTCTTCAAAAAATAGAAACGGACGTTAGTTGATTGTAGTGAACTTGTGGATAATTACAAGGCACTGATCGACCAATCACTTTGGAATCACTTTCAAGAGTGTTCTGTTTAGACACCCTCTTCCCCAGAAAAAGTGTTTAGCATTATCGCGCAAGCACTTTTAACCCTGCGCGTCAAAGCTTTTTTTAAAAACGGCAAAACAAATATATATGTATCGTTAGCGTGAGCACATGTCACTTTTAACCCTGTGCGTCAAAGGTTTTTACTTAGACACGCACCATCTGTTGAGAGTCTCGATTAAAAATATGCCTTTATTGCTCGGAATCCACTCGCCAAAAAAAAAACGGAAAAAAAAAAAAACCGCGTCACGGCATCATTTTGGGAGACTTCAACTTACGCTAAACATACTTCTTTTTTCTTTTTGGCCTTAACAGTGATTTGACCCGTTTGAACAAAGTGATTACCACAGTGATGAAATGTGACATTTTCTGTTTGTGGGAGAAACCTGCAGATAAGGGCTCTCGGAATATCAATTTTGTTGGGTTATCAACCTGATTGAACCTGCGTAGAATAAGCTGACTACTGCTTCCATGTCCCTGATCCCATGCAGTCCCTCCCAGTGCAGGAGCTCATGATCAGGGAGTAACCTCGGGCAGAGTGGCACACTCTGCCTCAGCAGCTAGTGCAATCAGCTTTGCCACAAGAGGTGGTCGTACACAATCAGGGCTGGAAATTCACAGAGGCCAGTGCCTCTGTTGCCCTTGGCCTTGGTGCCCTTTTGCAATCCTCCCATAGACTTTTTCATTTTCCAATGGAAGTGCCCTTTTTAAACTCCATAAGACTCCTCCAAAAACACAAATGGCAGTGCCCTTTCAGTGACGAATTTCCTGCCTACTGACCAATAAAATGTTACATATCTCAGTCTCCTTAATCTTTTGGTCAGAGTATTACCTGCATTTCTATTTTTGAAGGGTATATACACGTGTTATTCTACTCACGATTATTTTTGTAAGACCATGACCTATTGGTTGTGCCATGTGTTATGATAAATTTATTTGATAATCTTTTCTTCATTCTAATTTGGTCACAAAAACCAATAACATGCTCTTGCAATGAAATAATTTATGATTTGTTTTCCAATACATGTTCTAGTTTTCAGAAAACCATTGCTAACTATGCGTTGCATCATGCTATTTAACTTTCATGATTTGAGTGTATTTCTAATTAAAATTTTTGTTTTAAACCTCGCATCTCTGTTTCATTGGTTCATTTGCCTATATTTTAATCAGTTCACAGCACACCCTTTTGGTTGATACATACATGTACATTGGTTCACTCATAAGCTTCTGTATATTTCAACACATTGTTCCTATTGCTTTGGCATTAACACATGTAATAAATCAGTGGATATATATCACCCTAACATGTACACCTGTGTTTTGTTTTTAACCTCTTGGCTTTAGTCTCTGTACCTCCCCAAAACCGCCCTGTCTATTACTCTCTGTACCTCCCCAAACTGCCCTGTATATTACTCTCTGTACCTCCCCAAACCGCCCTGTCTATTACTCTGTACTGCCCAAAACTGCCCTGTCTATTACTCTCTGTACCTCCCCAAAACTGCCCTGTCTATTACTCTCTGTACCTGCCCAAACCGCCCTGTCTATTACTCTCTGTACCTGCCCAAACCGCCCTGTCTATTACTCTCTGTACCGCCCACAACTGCCCTGTCTATTACTCTGTACCGCCCAAAACCGCCCTGTCTATTACTCTCTGTACCTCCCCAAACTGCCCTGTCTATTACTCTCTGTACCTCCCCAAACTGCCCTGTCTATTACTCAGATCTGTACCGCCCTGTCTATTACTCTCTGCACTGCCCAAAACTGCCCTGTCTATTACTCTCTGTACCTGCCCAAACCGCCCTGTATATTACTCTGTACCGCCCAAAACCACCCTAGCACCCTATAGGCCTTATACCACTATAACAACCATCCATGGGGCAAACTCGCCCCACAAACCTGATTATCTTTTGTAAATATGTTAGAGACAAAATTTGAAATAAAATAACTGCAAAATGAAAAATTCATAGCGAAATCAAAATGCCATATTTTTCTAAAAAGCTAATTTGATAGGGTCTACAGTTTTTAAATATGATTTCCGTGATTATTTTCTCAGGAGATCCTGTTATCCTCGAAACGACACAACTAGTTTCCGGTGAAGTCACCGTCATCTGGGCATTCCGTCGAGACAACGAGAGCCTGATCGAGGGATTTATCCTACAGTACCGGGAGCTTAATACCACAGTCTGGACCAACTCGAGCCTTATATCACCGTCCGCTCGGTCGTACACTCTGACTGGTCTGAAGACGGACACGATGTACATGCTGCGTCTGATTGCTGTTGATAAGGCGCAGAACCCGGCTGCTCGCTCCTTGCAGAGGGAGGTGAAGACGTTGTCAAGAGGTCAGTTGGGACAAATACTGTGGGTAGTGTTGTTGAAGCATGTGTGGTCTAGTGGGTACACGCACAGCTGTGCTTATGATCAAGCGGTTGTGGTGTAGTACCAATGTGTTTGTGTCCGTTGGCAAGACACTTAATCTGAAATTGACATGTCAACTCGAGCGATATTTGGGGAGCTGTTTAGACGAAATGCCATTGTTTGTGGAGTAAAAACTCTCAGACCGTTCGGTGTTGTGTCATGTGACGGCTCTGTAAGTTTACTAAAAAGCAAAATGGTAAAAAACACCTGGGCTGCGTTCCAAACACGCGAACGTTGCCAACGTTCGCCACTGGTTACAGTGCTTTTGTGCACGCGTCTATAGAAGGCCGGGTACCAGTTGTTGGCAAACGTGTGCAATGTTCGCGTGTTTGGTAGAATCCAAGTTTGGGGAAGCAGGAAGCTTAAAAGGGAAGAGAAAAAAAACACGCGTTGCCGCATCAATTCCGGAACTTCGGTCTGACCATGCAGAGACACACTAATTTAATTTTTGGCCTTGCATGGATTTACAATGTACGTTTGAAAAAGTGTTTTAATTTGGCTTTCATTTAAGGCTCGCATTTTGATTTAAAAAAAATTAATAAATTACCCGTCTTCTCTTTTTCCAGATATCTTAGACCCAGTACAAGCCTCGGCCCAAATACCACAGAAGATTGGTCCATTCCAATGGATTCTGATTGCCTCGGCAGCCCTGGTCCTCATGTTCCTAGTCATTGTCATTGGGAGTTTGTTGACAATTGGCAGACGACGTCGTAAGCCTAGGAGGAAACGGGACGTGGCAGGAGTGGGCAATCCAGCTCTCGATGAAGAGTGTGTAACTGGTCTGTAGTCGGCAATTGACAAATGTACAAACTAAACTTAGGGGCTGTCCAAAGTTGTCAAAATGTTCACTACCATGAATATTTGTACATTTCACAGTGCATGTAAAGTCATACGCAACCTTCGACCACCTCCCTTCCTACGCTTTGTAGAACCGTGAAAATGTTGACAGTACAAATGTCCATGAGTTTGGGAAATCTGGATGCAGTGAAAAGCAACTTGGCTCGGACCACCGGGATGCGGACCTTCTGCTTAATGGGCAGATGCCCTACCATTTGAGATATGAAGCCAACTTGTGGTCCTGAATCACGGTATTGCAGTTGTTCCTCACTGATTGGGATTGGCTGTCACGTGAGCTTAGCAAGCCCTACTATCGGGATAAACCCTTCAATGAGATAACCACCCCTTCCAGAGATCACCTAAGAAATGCCCCAAACCCCTGCCCGGTTTGCCCCAATTATTAAGTATGAACAAGTGATTATTTTTAGGGATTATGACCCAGGGACTGCCGGGTTGAATAGATACGATACAAATGTGGACAACTTTGGACTGCCCTTTGATTAAACAATTTGGAAATTTGTTTTAAATCAGAAATAGCTTACCTTATTTGTGACTAGGGGTTAATTTCATAAAACTGTTAAGCAGAAAAATTTGCTTTATAATCCAAAAATTTTTCTGCTTTGTAAAAATGAGTTAGCAGTCAAAATTATGTGATGTGCAATACAATAGACAGCCGAAGTGTGACGTGCGTTGCCATGACAATTGGATCAAAACTATCATGGCCGTCGGGAAAAGTACCATTGGAAAAGCACTGGGACACGGTTGAGTGATTTTTAGTTTAGATCCAATTGCCTAGGCAACCAACAAAAGGTGACGTATTCACTTCGGCAGTCTATTGTGTTCTGCTACTCGAATCACAGTATTGCAGTTGTTCCTCACTGATTGGCTTCCGCCTCGGGGCATAGTCATGGCTTCGAGATCACCGAGGGCCTATAATCTTAACCATGCCCCTCATTGCAGTCAATATTTTTATACTATTAACCCATTTTGATTAAGCAATTTCTTTTGCTAAACATCTTTATGAAATTGGCCCCAGAACAAACAAACAGTAAAGTGTTTTTTTGAACAAAGTGTAATGTTTCAGTTGTGCTTTTTGTATCTTTTCTAAGAGAACACAACATTACAGCTGATGTACAGTTATTGAACCATGTAAATAAAATGTATTTTTAAAAGCATTGTTGGGTTTTTCCAAGGTAAAGGGAAGCTTTTGCTACCAAAGCAATATTTTTATACAAATGTCCATGAGTTTGGGAAATCTAGATGAAGTAAAAAGCAACTTGGCTCAACCAAGGCAATAAACTTGACAAGATTTTTACCATGGAAAGACCCAGTTCTTTATATTAAACTGTAATATGTGACCGGCTCCAGAAAAACCCAACACTTGTGATGAAAATTCAAAATTTAAGTTTTGGTATCATCTTAGTGTGCATACAAAAAGGTATCTTTTAAAACATGTTTGAGGAAATTCTGATAATTTTTGGCGAAGTTATGACCAATTAAAGTATGACAGATCAGAAAAAGTGAACTGGAGCTATGGGTCTTTAAAGTTTGACAAACTAGTTGATTATTTAATTTGTCAATAATATGAAGAATTTTGAGACAGTTCAAACAACAAAACAAATCTTGAATGTTTCAATGTATCCCGATGTTGATTCTGCCAAATTTTCAAGTTGGTCCCAGAGGCCATTTGTTAAGGTTGTGGGCCCATATCACGTAATGGGAAATGCCGAGAAGCGTCGGGTTTTGCTAGTCGGTCACATATAGTAGATTTTAAAATGTGAACGGGTAAAAATGGTTGTATATTTTTTTCTTATATGGTAAGGGGTAAATAATTTTGATATATTTGTAATCTGAACTACTGCAGGACATTTAGGTTTTATAATTCATGATATTTTATGTAGAAAATTAATTGGTGTAAACATTTCCAGCTTTCTAGTGAACATTTTAAAACCCAAATTTGTATTATTTTTTAAGGGAGCTTGTTCAGATTTTTCCCCTTGTGATTTTTTTAAATTTTTGGCCAAAAATTTTATGATTTAGATTTTCCTTAAAATTTCAGGAAATCTTGCTTAGGACCGACCCATAGATGATATACCTTGAATTTAACATTGACTGGTCATCCAGAAAATAAAATATGAAATTTGGAGAAAAAAAATAGATTTTGAGAAAATTGGTTGAATTTTGGCCAAATTTCTTAGAAATAAGGTTCCAGACAGGCTAAATTTTCATTATGAGTCATTTCTAAGACATTTTCAAAAACGTCAATTTTGATAAAAATTGATGGGCTAACCCCTTGTGAATTTTTTAATATTTGGCCAAAAGTTTTATGATTTAGATTTTCTTAAAATTGCAGGAAATGTTGCTTAGGACCCATAGATGATATACCTTGAATTTAACATTGACTGGTCATCCAGAAAATAAAATATGAAATTTGGAAAGAAATTTAGATTTTGAGAAAATTTGTTGAATTTTTGCCAAATATTGTAAATTTTTCTTAGAAATAAGTTTCCAGACAGGCTAAATTTTCATTATGAGTCATTTCTAAGACATTTTCAAAAACGTCAATTTTTGGCCAATTTTGATAAAAATTGATGGGCTAACCCCTTGTGATTTTTTCAATTTTTGGCCAAAAATGTTATGATTTAGATTTTCCTTAAAATTGCAGGAAATGTTGCTTAGGACCCATAGATGATATACCTTGAATTTAACATTGACTGGTCATCCAGAAAATAAAATATGAAATTTGGAAAACATTTTAGATTTTGAGAAAATTGGTTGAATTTTGGCCAAATTGTCAATTTTTCTTAGAAATAAGGTTCCAGACAGGCTAAATTTTCATTATGAGTCATTTCTAAGACATTTTCAAAAACGTCAATTTTTGGCCAATTTTGATAAAAATTTTTTCAATTTTTTGCCAAAAATGTTATGATTTAGATTTTCCTTAAAATTGCAGGAAATGTTGCTTAGGACCCATAGATGATATACCTTGAATTTAACATTGACTGGTCATCCAGAAAATAAAATATGAAATTTTGAAAATGTTTTAGATTTTGAGAAAATTGGTTGAATTTTGGCCAAATTGTCAATTTTTCGTAGAAATAAGGTTCCAGACAGGCTAAAATTTCATTATGAGTCATTTCTAAGACATTTTCAAAAACGTCAATTTTTGGCCAATTTTGATAAAAATTGATGGGCTAACCCCTTGTGAATTTTTTAATATTTGGCCAAAAGTTTTATGATTTAGATTTTCTTAAAATTGCAGGAAATGTTGCTTAGGACCCATAGATGATATACCTTGAATTTAACATTGACTGGTCATCCAGAAAATAAAATATGAAATTTGGAAAGAAATTTAGATTTTGAAAAAATTTGTTGAATTTTTGCCAAATATTGTCAATTTTTTATTTAGAAATAAGGTTCCAGACAGGCTAAATTTTCATTATGAGTCATTTCTAAGACATTTTCAAAAACGTCAATTTTTGGCCAATTTTGATAAAAATTGATGGGCTAACCCCTTGTGATTTTTTCAATTTTTGGCCAAAAATGTTATGATTTAGATTTTCCTTAAAATTGCAGGAAATGTTGCTTAGGACCCATAGATGATATACCTTGAATTTAACATTGACTGGTCATCCAGAAAATAAAATATGAAATTTGGAAAGAAATTTAGATTTTGAGAAAATTTGTAGAATTTTTGCCAAATATTGTCAATTTTTCTTAGAAATAAGGTTCCAGACAGGCTAAATTTTCATTATGAGTCATTTCTAAGACATTTTCAAAAACGTCAATTTTTGGCAAATTTTGATAAAAATTGATGGGCTAACCCCTTGTGATTTTTTCAATTTTTGGCCAAAAATGTTATGATTTAGATTTTCCTTAAAATTGCAGGAAATGTTGCTTAGGACCCATAGATGATATACCTTGAATTTAACATTGACTGGTCATCCAGAAAATAAAATATGAAATTTGGAAAACATTTTAGATTTTGAGAAAATTGGTTGAATTTTTGCCAAATTGTCAATTTTTCTTAGAAATAAGTTTCCAGACAGGCTAAATTTTCATTATGAGTCATTTCTAAGACATTTTCAAAAACGTCAATTTTTGGCCAATTTTGATAAAAATTGATGGGCTAACCCCTTGTGATTTTTTCAATTTTTGGCCAAAAATGTTATGATTTAGATTTTCCTTAAAATTGCAGGAAATGTTGCTTAGGACCCATAGATGATATACCTTGAATTTAACATTGACTGGTCATCCAGAAAATAAAATATGAAATTTCGAAATTTTTTTAGATTTTGAGAAAATTTGTTGAATTTTGGCCAAATTGTCCATTTTTCTTAGAAATAAGTTTCCAGACAGGCTAAATTTTCATTATGAGTCATTTCTAAGACATTTTCAAAAACGTCAATTTTTGGCCAATTTTGATAAAAATTGATGGGCAACCCCTTGTGATTTTTTCAATTTTTGGCCAAAAATGTTATGATTTAGATTTTCCTTAAAATTGCAGGAAATGTTGCTTAGGACCCATAGATGATATACCTTGAATTTAACATTGACTGGTCATCCAGAAAATAAAATATGAAATTTGGAAAACATTTTAGATTTTGAGAAAATTGGTTGAATTTTGGCCAAATTGTCAATTTTTCTTAGAAATAAGGTTCCAGACAGGCTAAATTTTCATTATGAGTCATTTCTAAGACATTTTCAAAAACGTCAATTTTTGGCCAATTTTGATAAAAATTGATGGGCTAACCCCTTGTGAATTTTTTAATATTTGGCCAAAAGTTTTATGATTTAGATTTTCTTAAAATTGCAGGAAATGTTGCTTAGGACCCATAGATGATATACCTTGAATTTAACATTGACTGGTCATCCAGAAAATAAAATATGAAATTTGGAAAACATTTTAGATTTTGAGAAAATTTGTTGAATTTTGGCCAAATTGTCCATTTTTCTTAGAAATAAGTTTCCAGACAGGCTAAATTTTCATTATGAGTCATTTCTAAGACATTTTCAAAAACGTCAAGTTTTGGCCAATTTTGATAAAAATTGATGTGATTTTTTCAATTTTTGGCCAAAAATGTTATGATTTAGATTTTCCTTAAAATTGCAGGAAATGTTGCTTAGGACCCATAGATGATATACCTTGAATTTAACATTGACTGGTCATCCAGAAAATAAAATATGAAATTTGGAAAACATTTTAGATTTTGAGAAAATTGGTTGAATTTTGGCCAAATTGTCAATTTTTCTTAGAAATAAGGTTCCAGACAGGCTAAATTTTCATTATGAGTCATTTCTAAGACATTTTCAAAAACGTCAATTTTTGGCCAATTTTGATAAAAATTGATGGGCTAACCCCTTGTGAATTTTTTAATATTTGGCCAAAAGTTTTATGATTTAGATTTTCTTAAAATTGCAGGAAATGTTGCTTAGGACCCATAGATGATATACCTTGAATTTAACATTGACTGGTCATCCAGAAAATAAAATATGAAATTTGGAAAACATTTTAGATTTTGAGAAAATTTGTTGAATTTTGGCCAAATTGTCCATTTTTCTTAGAAATAAGTTTCCAGACAGGCTAAATTTTCATTATGAGTCATTTCTAAGACATTTTCAAAAACGTCAATTTTTGGCCAATTTTGATAAAAATTGATGTGATTTTTTCAATTTTTGGCCAAAAATGTTATGATTTAGATTTTCCTTAAAATTGCAGGAAATGTTGCTTAGGACCCATAGATGATATACCTTGAATTTAACATTGACTGGTCATCCAGAAAATAAAATATGAAATTTTGAAAATGTTTTAGATTTTGAGAAAATTGGTTGAATTTTGGCCAAATTGTCAATTTTTCGTAGAAATAAGGTTCCAGACAGGCTAAAATTTCATTATGAGTCATTTCTAAGACATTTTCAAAAACGTCAATTTTTGGCCAATTTTGATAAAAATTGATGGGCTAACCCCTTGTGAATTTTTTAATATTTGGCCAAAAGTTTTATGATTTAGATTTTCTTAAAATTGCAGGAAATGTTGCTTAGGACCCATAGATGATATACCTTGAATTTAACATTGACTGGTCATCCAGAAAATAAAATATGAAATTTGGAAAGAAATTTAGATTTTGAGAAAATTTGTTGAATTTTTGCCAAATATTGTCAATTTTTTATTTAGAAATAAGGTTCCAGACAGGCTAAATTTTCATTATGAGTCATTTCTAAGACATTTTCAAAAACGTCAATTTTTGGCCAATTTTGATAAAAATTGATGGGCTAACCCCTTGTGATTTTTTCAATTTTTGGCAAAAAATGTTATGATTTAGATTTTCCTTAAAATTGCAGGAAATGTTGCTTAGGACCCATAGATGATATACCTTGAATTTAACATTGACTGGTCATCCAGAAAATAAAATATGAAATTTGGAAAACATTTTAGATTTTGAGAAAATTGGTTGAATTTTTGCCAAATTGTCAATTTTTCTTAGAAATAAGGTTCCAGACAGGCTAAATTTTCATTATGAGTCATTTCTAAGACATTTTCAAAAACGTCAATTTTTGGCCAATTTTGATAAAAATTGATGGGCTAAACCCCTTGTGATTTTTTCAATTTTTGGCCAAAAATGTTATGATTTAGATTTTCCTTAAAATTGCAGGAAATGTTGCTTAGGACCCATAGATGATATACCTTGAATTTAACATTGACTGGTCATCCAGAAAATAAAATATGAAATTTTGAAATTTTTTTAGATTTTGAGAAAATTTGTTGAATTTTGGCCAAATTGTCCATTTTTTTTAGAAATAAGTTTCCAGACAGGCTAAATTTTCATTATGAGTCATTTCTAAGACATTTTCAAAAACGTCAATTTTTGGCCAATTTTGATAAAAATTGATGGGCTAACCCCTTGTGATTTTTTAAATTTTTGGCCAAAAATGTTATGATTTAGATTTTCCTTAAAATTGCAGGAAATGTTGCTTAGGACCCATAGATGATATACCTTGAATTTAACATTGACTGGTCATCCAGAAAATAAAATATGAAATTTGGAAAACATTTTAGATTTTGAGAAAATTGGTTGAATTTTTGCCAAATTGTCAATTTTTCTCAGAAATAAGGTTCCAGACAGGCTAAATTTTTATTATGAGTCATTTCTAAGACATTTTCAAAAACGTCAATTTTTGGCCAATTTTGATAAAAATTGATGGGCTAAACCCCTTGTGAATTTTTTAATATTTGGCCAAAAGTTTTATGATTTAGATTTTCTTAAAATTGCAGGAAATGTTGCTTAGGACCCATAGATGATATACCTTGAATTTAACATTGACTGGTCATCCAGAAAATAAAATATGAAATTTGGAAAACATTTTAGATTTTGAGAAAATTGGTTGAATTTTTGCCAAATTGTCAATTTTTCTTAGAAATAAGGTTCCAGACAGGCTAAATTTTCATTATGAGTCATTTCTAAGACATTTTCAAAAACGTCAATTTTTGGCCAATTTTGATAAAAATTGATGGGCTAAACCCCTTGTGATTTTTTCAATTTTTGGCCAAAAATGTTATGATTTAGATTTTCCTTAAAATTGCAGGAAATGTTGCTTAGGACCCATAGATGATATACCTTGAATTTAACATTGACTGGTCATCCAGAAAATAAAATATGAAATTTTGAAATTTTTTTAGATTTTGAGAAAATTTGTTGAATTTTGGCCAAATTGTCCATTTTTTTTAGAAATAAGTTTCCAGACAGGCTAAATTTTCATTATGAGTCATTTCTAAGACATTTTCAAAAACGTCAATTTTTGGCCAATTTTGATAAAAATTGATGGGCTAACCCCTTGTGATTTTTTTAATTTTTGGCCAAAAATGTTATGATTTAGATTTTCCTTAAAATTGCAGGAAATGTTGCTTAGGACCCATAGATGATATACCTTGAATTTAACATTGACTGGTCATCCAGAAAATAAAATATGAAATTTGGAAAACATTTTAGATTTTGAGAAAATTGGTTGAATTTTTGCCAAATTGTCAATTTTTCTTAGAAATAAGGTTCCAGACAGGCTAAATTTTCATTATGAGTCATTTCTAAGACATTTTCAAAAACGTCAATTTTTGGCCAATTTTGATAAAAATTGATGGGCTAAACCCCTTGTGAATTTTTTAATATTTGGCCAAAAGTTTTATGATTTAGATTTTCTTAAAATTGCAGGAAATGTTGCTTAGGACCCATAGATGATATACCTTGAATTTAACATTGACTGGTCATCCAGAAAATAAAATATGAAATTTGGAAAACATTTTAGATTTTGAGAAAATTGGTTGAATTTTTGCCAAATTGTCAATTTTTCTTAGAAATAAGGTTCCAGACAGGCTAAATTTTCATTATGAGTCATTTCTAAGACATTTTCAAAAACGTCAATTTTTGGCCAATTTTGATAAAAATTGATGTGATTTTTTCAATTTTTGGCCAAAAATGTTATGATTTAGATTTTCCTTAAAATTGCAGGAAATGTTGCTTAGGACCCATAGATGATATACCTTGAATTTAACATTGACTGGTCATCCAGAAAATAAAATATGAAATTTTGAAATTTTTTTAGATTTTGAGAAAATTTGTTGAATTTTGGCCAAATTGTCCATTTTTCTTAGAAATAAGTTTCCAGACAGGCTAAATTTTCATTATGAGTCATTTCTAAGACATTTTCAAAAACGTCAATTTTTGGCCAATTTTGATAAAAATTGATGTGATTTTTTCAATTTTTGGCCAAAAATGTTATGATTTATATTTTCCTTAAAATTGCAGGAAATGTTGCTTAGGACCCATAGATGATATACCTTGAATTTAACATTGACTGGTCATCCAGAAAATAAAATATGAAATTTTGAAATTTTTTTAGATTTTGAGAAAATTTGTTGAATTTTGGCCAAATTGTCCATTTTTCTTAGAAATAAGTTTCCAGACAGGCTAAATTTTCATTATGAGTCATTTCTAAGACATTTTCAAAAACGTCAATTTTTGGCCAATTTTGATAAAAATTGATGGGCTAACCCCTTGTGATTTTTTCAATTTTTGGCCAAAAATGTTATGATTTAGATTTTCCTTAAAATTGCAGGAAATGTTGCTTAGGACCCATAGATGATATACCTTGAATTTAACATTGACTGGTCATCCAGAAAATAAAATATGAAATTTTGAAATTTTTTTAGATTTTGAGAAAATTGGTTGAATTTTTGCCAAATTGTCAATTTTTCTTAGAAATAAGGTTCCAGACAGGCTAAATTTTCATTATGAGTCATTTCTAAGACATTTTCAAAAACGTCAATTTTTGGCCAATTTTGATAAAAATTGATGTGATTTTTTCAATTTTTGGCCAAAAATGTTATGATTTAGATTTTCCTTAAAATTGCAGGAAATGTTGCTTAGGACCCATAGATGATATACCTTGAATTTAACATTGACTGGTCATCCAGAAAATAAAATATGAAATTTTGAAATTTTTTTAGATTTTGAGAAAATTGGTTGAATTTTGGCCAAATTGTCCATTTTTCTTAGAAATAAGTTTCCAGACAGGCTAAATTTTCATTATGAGTCATTTCTAAGACATTTTCAAAAACGTCAATTTTTGGCCAATTTTGATAAAAATTGATGGGCTAACCCCTTGTGATTTTTTCAATTTTTGGCCAAAAATGTTATGATTTAGATTTTCCTTAAAATTGCAGGAAATGTTGCTTAGGACCCATAGATGATATACCTTGTATTTAACATTGACTGGTCATCCAGAAAATAAAATATGAAATTTGGAAAAATTTTTAGATTTTGAGAAAATTGGTTGAATTTTGGCCAAATTGTCAATTTTTCTTAGAAATAAGGTTCCAGACAGGCTAAATTTTCATTATGAGTCATTTCTAAGACATTTTCAAAAACGTCAATTTTTGGCCAATTTTGATAAAAATTGATGGGCTAACCCCTTGTGATTTTTTCAATTTTTTGCCAAAAATGTTATGATTTAGATTTTCCTTAAAATTGCAGGAAATGTTGCTTAGGACCCATAGATGATATACCTTGAATTTAACATTGACTGGTCATCCAGAAAATAAAATATTAAATTTGGAAAACATTTCAGATTTTGAGAAAATTGGTTGAATTTTGGCCAAATTGTCCATTTTTCTTAGAAATAAGGTTCCAGACAGGCTAAATTTTCATTATGAGTCATTTCTAAGACATTTTCAAAAACGTCAATTTTTGGCCAATTTTGATAAAAATTGATGGGCTAACCCCTTGTGATTTTTTTAATTTTTGATTTATGATTTGGATTTTCCTTAAAATTGCAGGAAATGTTGCTTAGGACCCATAGATGATATACCTTGAATTTAACATTGAAATTTTGAAAATATTTTAGATTTTGAGAAAATTTGTTGAATTTTGGCCAAATTGTCAATTTTTCTTAGAAATAAGTTTCCAGACAGGCTAAATTTTCATTATGAGTCATTTCTAAGACATTTTCAAAAACGTCAATTTTTGACCAATTTTGATAAAAATTGATGGGCTAACCCCTTGTGATTTTTTCAATTTTTGGCCAAAAATGTTATGATTTAGATTTTCCTTAAAATTGCAGGAAATGTTGCTTAGGACCCATAGATGATATACCTTGAATTTAACATTGACTGGTCATCCAGAAAATAAAATATGAAATTTGGAAAACATTTTAGATTTTGAGAAAATTGGTTGAATTTTGGCCAAATTGTCAATTTTTCTTAGAAATAAGGTTCCAGACAGGCTAAATTTTCATTATGAGTCATTTCTAAGACATTTTCAAAAACGTCAATTTTTGGCCAATTTTGATAAAAATTGATGGGTAACCCCTTGTGATTTTTTCAATTTTTGGCCAAAAATGTTATGATTTAGATTTTCCTTAAAATTGCAGGAAATGTTGCTTAGGACCCATAGATGATATACCTTGAATTTAACATTGACTGGTCATCCAGAAAATAAAATATGAAATTTGGAAAACATTTTAGATTTTGAGAAAATTGGTTGAATTTTGGCCAAATTGTCCATTTTTCTTAGAAATAAGGTTCCAAACAGGCTAAATTTTCATTATGAGTCATTTCTAAGACATTTTCAAAAACGTCAATTTTTGGCCAATTTTGATAAAAATTGATGGGCTAACCCCTTGTGATTTTTTCAATTTTTGGCCAAAAATGTTATGATTTAGATTTTCCTTAAAATTGCAGGAAATGTTGCTTAGGACCCATAGATGATATACCTTGTATTTAACATTGACTGGTCATCCAGAAAATAAAATATGAAATTTGGAAAAATTTTTAGATTTTGAGAAAATTGGTTGAATTTTGGCCAAATTGTCAATTTTTCTTAGAAATAAGGTTCCAGACAGGCTAAATTTTCATTATGAGTCATTTCTAAGACATTTTCAAAAACGTCAATTTTTGGCCAATTTTGATAAAAATTGATGGGCTAACCCCTTGTGATTTTTTCAATTTTTTGCCAAAAATGTTATGATTTAGATTTTCCTTAAAATTGCAGGAAATGTTGCTTAGGACCCATAGATGATATACCTTGAATTTAACATTGACTGGTCATCCAGAAAATAAAATATTAAATTTGGAAAACATTTCAGATTTTGAGAAAATTGGTTGAATTTTGGCCAAATTGTCCATTTTTCTTAGAAATAAGGTTCCAGACAGGCTAAATTTTCATTATGAGTCATTTCTAAGACATTTTCAAAAACGTCAATTTTTGGCCAATTTTGATAAAAATTGATGGGCTAACCCCTTGTGATTTTTTTAATTTTTGATTTATGATTTGGATTTTCCTTAAAATTGCAGGAAATGTTGCTTAGGACCCATAGATGATATACCTTGAATTTAACATTGAAATTTTGAAAATATTTTAGATTTTGAGAAAATTTGTTGAATTTTGGCCAAATTGTCAATTTTTCTTAGAAATAAGTTTCCAGACAGGCTAAATTTTCATTATGAGTCATTTCTAAGACATTTTCAAAACGTCAATTTTTGGCCAATTTTGATAAAAATTGATGGGCTAACTAACCCCTTGTGATTTTTCAATTTTTGGCCAAAAATGTTATGATTTAGATTTTCCTTAAAATTGCAGGAAATGTTGCTTAGGACCCATAGATGATATACCTTGAATTTAACATTGACTTGTCATCCAGAAAATAAAATATGAAATTTGGAAAAATTTTAGATTTTGAGAAAATTGGTTGAATTTTGGCCAAATTGTCAATTTTTCTTAGAAATAAGGTTCCAGACAGGCTAAATTTTCATTATGAGTCATTTCTAAGACATTTTCAAAAACGTCAATTTTTGGCCAATTTTGATAAAAATTGATGGGCTAACCCCTTGTGATTTTTCAATTTTTGGCCAAAAATGTTATGATTTAGATTTTCCTTAAAATTGCAGGAAATGTTGCTTAGGACCCATAGATGATATACCTTGAATTTAACATTGACTGGTCATCCAGAAAATAAAATATGAAATTTTGAATTTTTTTTAGATTTTGAGAAAATTGTTGAATTTTGGCCAAATTGTCCATTTTTCTTAGAAATAAGTTTCCAGACAGGCTAAATTTTCATTATGAGTCATTTCTAAGACATTTTCAAAAACGTCAATTTTTGGCCAATTTTGATAAAAATTGATGGGCTAACCCCTTGTGATTTTTTTAATTTTTGATTTATGATTTGGATTTTCCTTAAAATTGCAGGAAATGTTGCTTAGGACCCATAGATGATATACCTTGTATTTAACATTGACTGGTCATCCAGAAAATAAAATATGAAATTTTGAATTTTATTCAGATTTTGAGAAAATTTGTTGAATTTTGGCCAAATTGTCCATTTTCTTAGAAATAAGTTTCCAGACAGGCTAAATTTTCATTATGAGTCATTTCTAAGACATTTTCAAAAACGTCAATTTTTGGCCAATTTTGATAAAAATTGATGGGCTAACCCCTTGTGATTTTTTCAATTTTTGGCCAAAAATGTTATGATTTAGATTTTCCTTAAAATTGCAGGAAATGTTGCTTAGGACCCATAGATGATATACCTTGAATTTAACATTGACTGGTCATCCAGAAAATAAAATATGAAATTTTGAATTTTTTTTAGATTTTGAGAAAATTTGTTGAATTTTGGCCAAATTGTCCATTTTTCTTAGAAATAAGTTTCCAGACAGGCTAAATTTTCATTATGAGTCATTTCTAAGACATTTCAAAAACGTCAATTTTGGCCAATTTTGATAAAAATTGATGGGCTAACCCCTTGTGATTTTTTAATTTTTGATTTATGATTTGGATTTTCCTTAAAATTGCAGGAAATGTTGCTTAGGACCCATAGATGATATACCTTGTATTTAACATTGACTGGTCATCCAGAAAATAAAATATGAAATTTTGAATTTTATTCAGATTTTGAGAAAATTTGTTGAATTTTGGCCAAATTGTCCATTTTTCTTAGAAATAAGTTTCCAGACAGGCTAAATTTTCATTATGAGTCATTTCTAAGACATTTTCAAAAACGTCAATTTTTGGCCAATTTTGATAAAAATTGATGGGCTAACCCCTTGTGATTTTTTCAATTTTTGGCCAAAAATGTTATGATTTAGATTTTCCTTAAAATTGCAGGAAATGTTGCTTAGGACCCATAGATGATATACCTTGAATTTAACATTGACTGGTCATCCAGAAAATAAAATATGAAATTTTGAATTTTTTTTAGATTTTGAGAAATTTGTTGAATTTTGGCCAAATTGTCAATTTTTCTTAGAAATAAGTTTCCAGACAGGCTAAATTTCATTATGAGTCATTTCTAAGACATTTTCAAAAACGTCAATTTTTGGCCAATTTTGATAAAAATTGATGGGCTAACCCCTTGTGATTTTTTCAATTTTTGGCCAAAAATGTTATGATTTAGATTTTCCTTAAAATTGCAGGAAATGTTGCTTAGGACCCATAGATGATATACCTTGAATTTAACATTGACTGGTCATCCAGAAAATAAAATATGAAATTTTGAATTTTATTCAGATTTTGAGAAAATTTGTTGAATTTTGGCCAAATTGTCCATTTTTCTTAGAAATAAGTTTCCAGACAGGCTAAATTTTCATTATGAGTCATTTCTAAGACATTTTCAAAAACGTCAATTTTTGGCCAATTTTGATAAAAATTGATGGGCTAACCCTTGTGATTTTTTCAATTTTTGGCCAAAATGTTATGATTTAGATTTTCCTTAAAATTGCAGGAAATGTTGCTTAGGACCCATAGATGATATACCTTGAATTTAACATTGACTGGTCATCCAGAAAATAAAATATGAAATTTTGAATTTTTTTTAGATTTTGAGAAAATTTGTTGAATTTTGGCCAAATTGTCCATTTTTCTTAGAAATAAGTTCCAGACAGGCTAAATTTTCATTATGAGTCATTTCTAAGACATTTTCAAAAACGTCAATTTTTGGCCAATTTTGATAAAAATTGATGGGCTAACCCCTTGTGATTTTTTCAATTTTTGGCCAAAAATGTTATGATTTAGATTTTCCTTAAAATTGCAGGAAATGTTGCTTAGGACCCATAGATGATATACCTTGAATTTAACATTGACTGGTCATCCAGAAAATAAAATATGAATTTGGAAAACATTTTAGATTTTGAGAAAATTTGTTGAATTTTGGCCAAATTGTCAATTTTTCTTAGAAATAAGTTTCCAGACAGGCTAAATTTTCATTATGAGTCATTTCTAAGACATTTTCAAAACGTCAATTTTTGGCCAATTTTGATAAAAATTGATGGGCTAACCCCTTGTGATTTTTTCAATTTTGGCCAAAAATGTTATGATTTAGATTTTCCTTAAAATTGCAGGAAATGTTGCTTAGGACCCATAGATGATATACCTTGAATTTAACATTGACTGGTCATCCAGAAAATAAAATATGAAATTTGGAAAGAAATTTAGATTTTGAGAAAATTTGTTGAATTTTTGCCAAATATTGTAAATTTTTCTTAGAAATAAGGTTCCAGACTGGCTTAATTTTTATTATGAGTCATTTCTAAGACATTTCAAAAACGTCAATTTTTGGCCAATTTTGATAAAAATTGATGGCTAACCCCTTGTGATTTTTTCAATTTTTGGCCAAAATGTTATGATTTAGATTTTCCTTAAAATTGCAGGAAATGTTGCTTAGGACCCATAGATGATATACTTGAAATTTAACATTGACTGGTCATCCAGAAAATAAAATATGAAATTTGGAAAACATTTTAGATTTTGAGAAAATTTGTTGAATTTTGGCCAAATTGTCAATTTTTCTTAGAAATAAGTTTCCAGACAGGCTAAATTTTCATTATGAGTCATTTCTAAGACATTTTCAAAAACGTCAATTTTGGCCAATTTTGATAAAAATTGATGGGCTAACCCCTTGTGATTTTTTCAATTTTGGCCAAAAATGTTATGATTTAGATTTTCCTTAAAATTGCAGGAAATGTTGCTTAGGACCCATAGATGATATACCTTGAATTTAACATTGACTGGTCATCCAGAAAATAAAATATGAAATTTGGAAAGAAATTTAGATTTTGAGAAAATTTGTTGAATTTTTGCCAAATATTGTAAATTTTTCTTAGAAATAAGGTTCCAGACTGGCTAAATTTTCATTATGAGTCATTTCTAAGACATTTTCAAAAACGTCAATTTTGGCCAATTTGATAAAAATTGATGGGCTAACCCCTTGTGATTTTTTCAATTTTTGGCAAAAAATGTTATGATTTAGATTTTCCTTAAAATTGCAGGAAATGTTGCTTAGGACCCATAGATGATATACCTTGAATTTAACATTGACTGGTCATCCAGAAAATAAAATATGAAATTTGGAAACATTTTTAGATTTGAGAAAATTGGTTGAATTTTGGCCAAATTGTCAATTTTTCTTAGAAATAAGGTTCCAGACAGGCTAAATTTTCATTATGAGTCATTTCTAAGACATTTCAAAAACGTCAATTTTTGGACAATTTTGATAAAATTGATGGGCTAACCCCTTGTGATTTTTTCAATTTTGGCCAAAAATGTTATGATTTAGATTTTCCTTAAAATTGCAGGAAATGTTGCTTAGGACCCATAGATGATATACCTTGAATTTAACATTGACTGGTCATCCAGAAAATAAAATATGAAATTTGGAAAACATTTTAGATTTTGAGAAAATTTGTTGAATTTTGGCCAAATTGTCAATTTTTCTTAGAAATAAGTTTCCAGACAGGCTAAATTTTCAATTTTGAGAAAATTGGTTGAATTTTGGCCAAATTGTCAATTTTTCTTAGAAATAAGGTTCCAAACAGGCTAAATTTTCATTATGAGTCATTTCTAAGACATTTTCAAAAACGTCAATTTTTGGCCAATTTTGATAAAAATTAATGGGCGTTTAACCCCTTGTGATTTTTTCAATTTTTGGCCAAAAATGTTATGATTTAGATTTTCCTTAAAATTGCAGGAAATGTTGCTTAGGACCCATAGATGATATACCTTGAATTTAACATTGACTGGTCATCCAGAAAATAAAATATGAAATTGGAAAACATTTTAGATTTTGAGAAAATTGGTTGAATTTTGCCAAATTGTCAATTTTTCTTAGAAATAAGGTTCCAGACAGGCTAAATTTTCATTATGAGTCATTTCTAAGACATTTTCAAAAACGTCAATTTTTGGCCAATTTTGATAAAAATTGATGGGCTAAACCCCTTGTGATTTTTTCAATTTTTGGCCAAAAATGTTATGATTTAGATTTTCCTTAAAATTGCAGGAAATGTTGCTTAGGACCCATAGATGATATACCTTGAATTTAACATTGACTTGTCATCCAGAAAATAAAATATGAAATTGGAAAACATTTAGATTTTGAGAAAATTGGTTGAATTTTGGCCAAATTGTCAATTTTTCTTAGAAATAAGGTTCCAGACAGGCTAAATTTTCATTATGAGTCATTTCTAAGACATTTTCAAAAACGTCAATTTTTGGCCAAGTTTGATAAAAATTGATGGGCGTTTAACACCTTGTGATTTTTTCATTTTTGGCCAAAAATGTTATGATTTAGATTTTCCTTAAAATTGCAGGAAATGTTGCTTAGGACCCATAGATGATATACCTTGAATTTAACATTGACTGGTCATCCAGAAAATAAAATATGAAATTTGGAATTTTTTTTAGATTTTGAGAAAATTGGTTGAATTTTGGCCAAATTGTCAATTTTTCTTAGAAATAAGGTTCCAGACAGGCTAAATTTTCATTATGAGTCATTTCTAAGACATTTTCAAAAACGTCAATTTTTGGCCAATTTGATAAAAATTGATGGGCTAACCCCTTGTGATTTTTCAATTTTTGGCCAAAAATGTTATGATTTAGATTTTCCTTAAAATTGCAGGAAATGTTGCTTAGGGACCCATAAATGATATACCTTGAATTTAACATTGACTGGTCATCCAGAAAATAAAATATGAAATTTGGAAAGAAATTTAGATTTTGAGAAATTTGTTGAATTTTTGCCAAATATTGTAAATTTTTCTTAGAAATAAGGTTCCAGACTGGCTAAATTTTCATTATGAGTCATTTCTAAGACATTTCAAAAACGTCAATTTTTGGCCAATTTTGATAAAAATTGATGGGCTAACCCTTGTGATTTTTTCAATTTTTGGCAAAAAATGTTATGATTTAGATTTTCCTTAAAATTGCAGGAAATGTTGCTTAGGACCCATAGATGATATACCTTGAATTTAACATTGACTGGTCATCCAGAAAATAAAATATGAAATTTGGAAACATTTTTAGATTTTGAGAAATTGGTTGAATTTTGGCCAAATTGTCAATTTTTCTTAGAAATAAGGTTCCAGACAGGCTAAATTTTCATTATGAGTCATTTCTAAGACATTTTCAAAAACGTCAATTTTTGGCCAATTTTGATAAAAATTTATGGGCTAACCCCTTGTGATTTTTTCAATTTTTGGCCAAAAATGTTATGATTTAGATTTTCCTTAAAATTGCAGGAAATGTTGCTTAGGACCCATAGATGATATACCTTGAATTTAACATTGACTGGTCATCCAGAAAATAAAATATGAAATTTGGAAAAACATTTTAGATTTTGAGAAAATTGGTTGAATTTTGGCCAAATTGTCAATTTTTCTTAGAAATAAGGTTCCAGACAGGCTAAATTTTCATTATGAGTCATTTCTAAGACATTTTCAAAAACGTCAATTTTTGGCCAATTTGATAAAAATTGATGGAACCCTTGTGATTTTTTCAATTTTTGGCCAAAAATGTTATGATTTAGATTTTCCTTAAAATTGCAGGAAATGTTGCTTAGGACCCATAGATGATATACCTTGAATTTAACATTGACTGGTCATCCAGAAAATAAAATATGAAATTGGAAAACATTTTAGATTTTGAGAAATTTGTTGAATTTTGGCCAAATTGTCAATTTTTCTTAGAAATAAGTTCCAGACAGGCTAAATTTTCATTATGAGTCATTTCTAAGACATTTCAAAAACGTCAATTTTGGCCAATTTTGATAAAAATTGATGGGCTAACCCCTTGTGATTTTTTCAATTTTTGGCCAAAAATGTTATGATTTAGATTTTCCTTAAAATTGCAGGAAATGTTGCTTAGGACCCATAGATGATATACCTTGAATTTAACATTGACTGGTCATCCAGAAATAAAATATGAAATTTGGAAAGAAATTTAGATTTGAGAAATTTGTTGAATTTTTGCCAAATATTGTAAATTTTTCTTAGAAATAAGGTTCCAGACTGGCTTAATTTTTATTATGAGTCATTTCTAAGACATTTCAAAAACGTCAATTTTTGGCCAATTTTGATAAAAATTGATGGCTAACCCCTTGTGATTTTTTCAATTTTGAGAAAATTGGTTGAATTTTGGCCAAATTGTCAATTTTTCTTAGAAATAAGGTTCCAAACAGGCTAAATTTTCATTATGAGTCATTTCTAAGACATTTTCAAAAACGTCAATTTTTGGCCAATTTTGATAAAAATTAATGGGCGTTTAACCCCTTGTGATTTTTTCAATTTTTGGCCAAAATGTTATGATTTAGATTTTCCTTAAAATTGCAGGAAATGTTGCTTAGGACCCATAGATGATATACCTTGAATTTAACATTGACTGGTCATCCAGAAAATAAAATATGAAATTTGGAAAACATTTTAGATTTTGAGAAAATTGGTTGAATTTTTGCCAAATTGTCAATTTTTCTTAGAAATAAGGTTCAGACAGGCTAAATTTTCATTATGAGTCATTTCTAAGACATTTTCAAAAACGTCAATTTTTGGCCAATTTGATAAAAATTGATGGGCTAAACCCCTTGTGATTTTTTCAATTTTTGGCCAAAAATGTTATGATTTAGATTTTCCTTAAAATTGCAGGAAATGTTGCTTAGGACCCATAGATGATATACCTTGAATTTAACATTGACTTGTCATCCAGAAAATAAAATATGAAATTTGGAAAACATTTTAGATTTTGAGAAAATTGGTTGAATTTTGGCCAAATTGTCAATTTTTCTTAGAAATAAGGTTCCAGACAGGCTAAATTTTCATTATGAGTCATTTCTAAGACATTTTCAAAAACGTCAATTTTTGGCCAAGTTTGATAAAAATTGATGGGCGTTTAACCCCTTGTGATTTTTTCAATTTTTGGCCAAAAATGTTATGATTTAGATTTTCCTTAAAAATGCAGGAAA